>CM062815.1:300817372-301417372 GCA_031772625.1 Pinus tabuliformis
TAGTTCTTGATTCCACTTGGAGATTGATGATATCTTACTCATCCTTGGGCGAATTCAGAGAGGCAAGTGTCACAGGAGAAGTTTCTGGAAGATTCCATGATCATCCACCTCACAAACTGTTTCTGCCATTTGTCCATTCTCACCCATCACACCCTACAGAAGGACTTTCCAGTATGCATCGCACCTTTTACACTGGGCAAGTGAGATGCATCGCACCCTTAGCACTGAGCAACCTGTATGGTCCAGTTTTGACCAGTTCTAAGTTTCCCATGGAGAACTTCTGGGAGATGATGTAATCATCTAACCTTGTTCCTTTAGGGCATGAAAAAACACTTTTAGGGACTTAGAAGCCCTTGGTTTATGGACATATATGATTTGGGTTGCAGTGCCCAAAAATGTCTATAATAGTTGCCCCCTAAAGCATGAGGTCGTTAATATTTTGATGTCGGGTGAAATGATTTATCATGAGGATCCGAGGTTTTTTGAACTAGAAGGCGACCTGTAATAAGATACAATACAATACATTATCTTCATAACATTTTCATGATCTAGCTAAGGCGGGAATTCCCATGCTCAACTTTATAAATTCATTTTCATGTACATAGGACAGACAACTGTCTGTGTGCTAGACTAATGATTTTGATAGAGCCATCATCCTTTGATTCGGATGATCATCTGTGCAGCAATGAAGTACATTTGATGTCTTTATTTTCCTGAATATATCGCAGCCTGGATGGATGAAACTAGATCCAGGGTCTTAAAACTCATCCAATCTTCGCTCGAAGTACAAGTCAATCCATGTGAAAAATGTTTTGGAGTCGAACATGGAAAGACATCGCCTGATTACCAGCCAATGACGTAAGCTGTTAACAGGCACGAGAGGAATCACCGATAATGATGATGACCCTCAAGGTATGGCAGTAGAATTCACGTGGTGTGAAAATGGGACTTGGCATCAAACACCACGCAAAATCTCTCGGTTGAAGTCCATTGATGTAAACCTGTCGCCGAAAGTGAGAAACTTGCCATTGAGGCATGCAAGCTTCAAAGTACTGAAAGGGTTGTTCCTAGGTCGACTTCTTGGATAATGAGCTGATGTTGACAAGAAGTGACCCGTCGTAGGAGGGCCTTAATGAATCCCACATCTATGACACGAAACGGAGCAAATGACTTTTGGAGGTGAAAACGATCTAATGATACAGGGTTCAGGATGGCGGTCATGAAAGAATGAAGCGTAAAGGTATTGCAGTGGATGAGACACAATATGGGTTGGTGAATTCTCTGATCGACTTCTCTTGAACATACCGATGACACTTGAAATGGATTGGTAGCGTTAACCCCAAATATGGATGGTATGGTGGACCAATGGTAATATGATCGGTGAACGGAATAACCCAACCCGACTCAGGCATGGAGTGAAAGTGTCATGTTGAAGAGCGACTTGCTACCAATAAAGTTTCTTCAAGTTTAATTGCCAATTTTCGCCAGTCATTTCTGACCAGTACCTCTTTATTTTTATCAAGCTTGAGGAGGATAACATATGCTTGTTCTATAATTTTCCCTTCGGGAAAACCCGTCGCTATGTTTTAACGAGCCTAGCGGCAGTGAAACTCGTTCTTGTCTATATGGACAAGTTTGTCGCTATTGGTTTTAACGAGTTTAACAACAAAGATAACTCTGTCCTTTTTCAATTTTAGAGAGTCTAAAAAGGGATGTAAAGGAAACTCCAATAATCCTTTTTCATCATATAATCCCTTAAGTCCGAAAAAGTATAAAACAATACAAAAGGGATGAATTTTCGATAATTTTAACGAGCCAAACAAGACAAGCGCTCAATCTTTTTGTGTAATAATCCCTCAGGTCCAAAAAGATTAAAATTTAGAGGAGGGATAGCACTCCCGGTAGCTTTAACGAGCTGGAGAGGCCAACTTCTTGGCAATATTTTCATATTTTACGAGTCAGATGAAAAGAGCTTAAAGGAGACTCGTTTTTTGAGGAATGAGTGATAATTTCAGGTAGCAGCTGATTCCAGGTAAGGTTTGGAATTTTCCAATCACTGCAGTGTCAAAAGGATGGCTAACAGAATCACTCTTCGCAGCTGTTCCTCAAAAGGGGTAAATAATCAAATGGAGGCGAATGATCAGCTAAAACAGAGTGGAGGTGATGATGAGAACATGACCAAGGCTCAGGAGCTTATGATAATGCATTCACAATGGTTATTTACCGGAGATTGGTTCATTTTTTAATGAGCTTAAACTTTGGAAACATTTGCTCATTGCTTAGGTTTAATTTTTTAACGAGCTTGAACTTCACATAAAAAATGCTCGTGATAATGGTCAATGATTATTTGATTTCACCGCTAACACTTTGTTCCTTTGACGATCGTACTGCCTGTTCAATTGCTTCATCAAACCGATTAGAAATGAACAATACATTCTTGAAAAATGAGTTAAAACACTAATACCTTACTCGAATTACATGAAAAGTAATTTAAAAGTGGTTTTTACCCCTCATTTTACCATTTCATTTGAACTTTGGTTTGTTGGAGCTTTGGAGGTGCTTTCCCCCCCTTGATTTTCACTAGTTGATTCCGGGAGATTCCGTGGATGATTCTTGGCACCGTCTGGACCAGGTAGGAGCTAAACTTGAGCTCTTCAGTTGCATTCCTTCCTTTTTGAATTCTGAGCATGTTTCCCTATTTTTCTGAGCCCCTAGGGTTTGAAAAATTTTCCCTAGATCCATCACACGTTTCCTATATTGAAAGGTGCGATGCATACTGGCCTAGCCATTGGCCAGTTAGTATGCATCTCACCCAGTACACGGCTGGGGTGTGATGGGCGCAAGAAGGGAAACTTTTGCACTGTTTTTTCATGGAATTTTTGCTTTTTTTTTGCCAAATCAGGATCCTGAGTCTTCTCTTGTTTTTTTTGGAGAGATTCATTGGAGAAAAATGGTTGTTACATGGTGAGAATGCAAGCATGAAGAAGAGGACATGGTTGCTTTACATGATACAGGTACGGTAACTGCACTGCGGAACTATGGCCTGCTCAAGTTTTTCCGCATCTCTAGCATGAGGCAACAAATCAACTTGTTGCAATATTTCCTTGATGCATGGGATCCTACCAACCAGGTGTTCCAGATCAGACACAAATCCATCCGATTGACTGTCGTGGACATCTATTTTTTGACCGATTTATCAAGGCGTGGTGTCCCTCTCTCATTATCAGGTTTTGCCCATGGGGGCGAATCCGTGAGAGATTACATTCGATGGTACTGCAGAGAGGGATCTCAGCTGAGTAGGGACGGCAAGATCAACATCCGAGATGTCACTGACCGGTCCTTGAGGACCATTCTTTTCACTTTTTCTAGACTGGTTGGTAGTGCGGCTCTTCACGTGGCTAACAGGTCCTACATGCAGTACGCCTTGGAATGCCTTGAAAAAAAGGTGTTCAACGGGTGTGACACAGTACTCCCTATGATGAAAGAACAACTGACCAAGGTAAAAAGAAGAAGATCCAAGAATTTCAGCTATGGTTCTATTTTGACCACTTTCGCCTTGGAAAAGATCCCACTGATGCAGCTGCAGTACATTTCACTTGGTTTACCTCCACTGACTGAGCCACGGATGCAAAGATGGGTTGACCTCATGGCCCGACATGCTGGTCAGTCCCAGGTTTCTTTCTCTGATACCTTCTTCGAGTGGTTTAACCGTCAAGAGATGGTTTATGCCGAGTGTCCATATGCTGGTATGGATTTCCAAGGTGATCCGGATTTGGTGCTGCTGGCTGGTGGGCAGTGGGGTGCTATAGGTAAATTCTCTGACCATATCTCTGTTTATCATTTTTTATAATGTTCTCGTGCTTTCTTCTATCAAGACTAATCAAAACTCATGTGCTCATGTAGATATTGGACCAGTTCGGCCAGCAGTACGTCTGAGAGCACGAACTGTCATTCCAGCAGGAGAGGTTGTGGCAAGGGCTATCCTTCGCGACCTTGATGTGGCCGAGACTCTTTTAGCATTGCAGGATAAGGTTGAGGGTCTCACTCTTGGTATTCCGGACGTGAGGACCGATGAGCTGCCTCTGAGGTTGCAGCGACATACTACTGGCATGCCGAGTCGATGGACTAGGCATTTACGCATGATTGCACAGGCGGTGACTTGTTATCACCAGCATCATTAGACTAGGGTGCCCACTAGCATTTTGATTTTTGGGTCATTTGACCGATTTTGTCTTGGTTACAGAACATTATGTATAAACCATAAATAGTTATATATATATATTTTTGATTTTCGGTGCTTTATTTTGGTTAGTTACATGATCTTGATGCAAATATTGATGAAATGCTTCTTTTATACATGTTGCAAATGTCTATCTAACACATAATTTGCCAATGTGTCTGTTAATGTGTTTAAGTTTCTGGAAATATGCTGATATTGAATAGAATCAAACTGCCTTTCCAAAATCTTGACCCTTAGGAACATGCGATAGATAGTTGGATTCCGTATGGAGTAGATACCAGTCAGCTGTAGAATGACGAGTTGTGGGTCTAGCCTGACGACAAGTCTGCGTATGCCATGTGTGATGGAATCAAAGAGGAGTTCTATCAACGCGCTATATTCAGAAATGTTGTTCATTGACCGACCAATACATACCCCTCTGAAACTCACTAACTCTCCACTTGGATCGAAAATGGCCCAGGCCATAGAAGATAGGTTCCGCGAACTATGACTCACTCCATCGACATATCCAACAAATGATTCCAATAGGTTCAACATCTGCAAAAAATGCAAAAGTGGATCACTTAACCAAAATAATTACCCTTAGCGAAAATTGTTGGAGAGGTAAATCCCCTCTACGGATAGAGGCAATCCCTACTAGCCCAGAATGGGACTAGCAACAATCAATCAATGCTACTGTGCAAGTTCCTAATTGCAATTAAAAGAGAGGCAATGAACACCTACTTGGATTCCAACGCTATTTTTTGATGAAGAGATGCCGCTCTCGCTCCTTCGCTCTGGCCGGTCACGATCCTCCACGATCTCCGTGAATGGATACCTGCACACACGAAGAGAAAGACAAACACAAGCGTGAAATCTAATAAAAGCAATTATACATCAGTCAGAAAGGATGTAATTCACATTAACCATTATACAGACAAATGAGTATGGAACCATAACAGTAGTCATCTATTATTAAATCAATAATAGAGAAAGGTACACCCAATGTTCTGACGTTGAGTCCTTCTCTAGAGGGTCCAGCCAGCAAGTCTCTTAAGCATTCACCCTTGGAGGTAAGTTCTCCCAACACAAAAAGCTCTCTCTCACACAAGCAATACTCACAACCTTCCTTAAGCTTGTCCTCCCACCATTCGTGGAGACTCCTTCTCTATTTAAACCTCCACCATTACCATGAGCAGCTAGTTTTGGTAGTGTGGAATTCATAGTGCTTGGATTGCTGCTGCTAGTAGGTAGTTGGTGTGACAAGTGTGGTTTTGCTAGAGGAATCTGTTACGCAGTAATTTGTCACTGTCTCCCTGTTAGTCTCCCTAATGTCTCATGGAATCAAATGCACCATGCTCATGCTCTCTAAACTGGCCAAATGACCCACTTTTCCAAAGTTTATTGCATCAGTGCGTCTGTTATTAAAATAACTGCGCTGATGGGCGGCTTATAGTGTTACTGATGCGCTTCCAGCGCGGAAGCACACGGGTTTCCCGCGCTGGTCGAATTTTATGCGCCAGCGCATCCTATGAAAGTATTAAGCCGCGCTGACACAGTCTCCACTGTTATTGTGATGCGATGTCAACGCGTCAGTTCAGTGTCACACCCGCGCTGATCCAGTTTGGGCGAATTTGTTCCAACAGCCAGCCTTCCAGATGGTTCCAGACTTGGTTGTTGGCCTTGTGAGTATCGCCCTCCCTTCTATGGCATGTCTGTTCATCATTTGGAACCACCTTCCTTGAAGATAATCTTGTCCTCCCACCATTCGTGGAGACTCCTTCTCTATTTAAACCTCCACCATTGCCATGAGCAGCTAGTTTGGATAGTGTGGAATTCATAGTGCTTGGATTGTTGCTGTTAGTAGGTAGTTGGTGTGACAAGTGTGGTTTTGTTAGAGGGAGCTCAAGGAAGGTTGTGAGTATTGCTTGTGTGAGAGAGAGCTTTTGTGTTGGGAGAATCTACCTCCAAGGGTGAACGCTTAAGAGACTTGCTGGCTGGACCCTCAAGAGAAGGACTCAGCGTCAGAACATTGGTTGTACCTTTCTCTGTTATTGATTTAATAATAGATGACTACTGTTATGGTTCCATTCTCATTTGTCTTTGCAATGGTTAATGTGAATTACATCCTTTCTGACTGATGTATAATTGCTTTTATTAGATTTCACGCTTGTGTTTGTCTGTCTCTTCGCGTGTGCAGGTATCTATTCGCGGAGATCATGGAAGATCGTGACCGGCCAGAGCGAAGGAGCGAGAGCGACATCTCTTCATCAAACAATAGCGTTGGAATCCAAGTAGGTGTTCTTTGCCTCTCTTTTAATTGCAATTAGGAACTTGCACAGTAGCATTGATTGATTGTTGCTAGACCCATTCTGGGCTAGTAGGGATCGCCTCTATCCGTAGAGGGGATTTACCTCTCCAACAATTTGGCGACTCCACTGGGGAGCTGGCCTTTTGTCTCTTTTGTCCATCTTTGTGTTTGAGTTTGATTGTTCTCTCTTTTTGAAATTGGGGATTAGTTCTCTGCTTTTAGCCCTCCTGGTTCAATCTGGGAAGTGTCTTAATTGTTTAAAGAGTTCTGGCCTTGGTTTGGGAGTTTTTGGCTTGATTTTGCCTCTTTTTTAGCCTCAGCGCGGTTTATATCAAAACAGTTGCGCTGACAGCGCATAGCTGTTTCTTTAAACCTGTTGTCATCGCGCTTGTACGTAAAACAGTCGCGACGGTTCTGAAATCGAACCAGCGCGCTTAAGTCGTGTCCTTCCGCGCTGACAGCGCCAAGTTGCTACGCGTGACCTCTTGTCAGCGCACAGTTGCTGAGCGCTACCCGCGCTGATCCTGTAAAATTGAATTTGTTTCAATTTTGCCTCCTGAGCCTGTTGGTTTGACTATCTCCAGCTTTTTCTACTTGGTTTATGACTTGATATTTATTGTTTGAACTGTTACACACTTGCTTGCAAAGTCTTGTCGAGCGAATTTCGTTTTTGTGTCCCGTGACCTAGTGCCATCATCCAGTTTCCACTGTACTGACCTTGTCTTGTTCGCTTTTTCACTTGTTCGCAAAAGTTCGTTGCTGCTTGCCTTTGCTACTACGGAAACCTTCCTCTTTTCTTTTTCTTTGCTTGTTTGGTTGAGGTGACTGTTGTTGAAACCTATCCTTTGATTGTTTCACTACCCAGGCACAGATCACGGTTGCTAGGGTTCAATCAGCTCTTTTCACGCTTGTTGTGCTTTTCATTGAGTGATTTTACTTCTTTTTGCTCGGTGTTGCTGTCTCTCAAAATTCATTTTAAAGTGCATAGTGCCATTGAAAAAGAAATCAAACTAGCATCTTTTGCATTCAATAGTTAATGAAAAGAAAAGCATCTCTGATTTGTGTTCTCAAAAGAAAACTTGTATTTCTTTGTCATTAGCTGCATTAGATTGTTTGATTGTTTGAGTTCATTTTGTTTGATTGAAAGCTCTTAACCTTCTCATAGTTGGAATTCATCGAACAAAATGGTATTCTTTGGCATGTAGTTTGCATCTAAGTAATTGTGAGAGATCATACGATAAGGCCTGAAACCGAAACTTAATTCAAGATCAACCATAAAATAAACTGAATAAATCTAAAAACGCATTGGAACTTAACGCTCATATTGTAGAGGTCTAGGCTAGAGACGTGCTCCGACATCGTTAAACCTAGTCACTGTTGTTTCACATTACGGTTGGGTGATTCCTCCTTTTGTGACTCGATAGTGGTCTAGCACGGATTTGAGCTCCCACGTACCGTCGCGTATATAGGGGAGACCCCACTAGGTTATCGACCT
Source organism: Pinus tabuliformis (assembly GCA_031772625.1). NCBI lineage: Eukaryota > Viridiplantae > Streptophyta > Pinopsida > Pinales > Pinaceae > Pinus > Pinus tabuliformis. Next base: position 300,825,398 of record CM062815.1, read on the forward strand.
TGATCAATAGGAAGCCGAGTCTGCCGCCCTGCGAGCCGTAACGCACCGAACACAACATTCGGGAAGATTGACTGCAGTACGGAAAGTCCTTGGTTCTCATACGATTGCTAAGGTGTATAAGCAGTTTTACGGATTGCTTGGACCAATTTCCTAGAATCTCCAGAGCAGTCAAGTGTTGAATCTCCCATTCCAGCTACTTCTCCACTCCCTCCACGGTATCAATCAATGAGGGATAGAATAGCTGCCAGAATGCCTTCTACAACTATATGGGATCCTAGTGTCATTGCCACCACAGAACCCTTTCTTTCGCAACCCCCTAATACGCTTGTTACCTCAGTTCCCACAAATCCAACTGTTTGTGTAGCGTACTCAACTCCAGTCGTAAGTGCTGTGACAACATCTTCATCTACAAACCCTGGGGCTGGTCCCTCTCACAGTCAAGTGAGTAGTGGCCAACCAGGGGTTTCGTCTGGAGTCATCGATCCTGCACAAAGTGCTCAGCCCTCTTCTGGTCCTGTTCCAGGAGGGGGGCCGTATGATGCCCATGGGCAACCAATTGTGGACCCGAATTACCAAGGTACACTCTTTTATTATGATTCTAACGGTCAGTACCTCAAGCACGTTCAATCCGCGCCTCTTCAACCTTTCGTTGAAGTCTCGACACCATTAGACATTACTTATGATCCCGTTACTCATACTTTTCGTGGGCGCCGGGCAATTCCTGGACAACCTCAAGGACCACCTAATCTAGGCCAGCCACCTTATGTGCAAGCCCCCCAAGGGCAACCACTTTATGGCCAGTCTTACCCAAGACAATATGGGGGCCCACAAGGACAACCCTACCCGGGACAACCTTCAGCCATAGGAGGTCCATCCTTTTCCTATCAGAGTCAACCTTCTGGTTACCCAGGGCAACCTGGTATCCAGCAAGGTTATCAGTCTGGTCAGCCAGGGCAGCCTTACATCCAACAAGGCCAACCTGGTTTCCAGCAAGGGTATCCCACTGGACAAGCTGGGCAAAATTACACCCCTCAAGGTCAACCAGTAGTCCAGCAGGGGTATCCTTCTGGGCAGGGGGGGCAACCCTACGTACAGCAGGGCCAACCCACTGCTCAGCCTGTGAATCCTCCTGGGCAGGGGGGGCAACCCTACGTACAGCAGGGCCAACCCACTGCTCAGTCCATGCAACCTTCTGGGCAAGGGGGGCAACCCTACATACAGCAGGGCCAACCCACTGCTCAGCCAGTACAACCCTCCGGACAAACGGGCCAGCCCTCTGTGCAACAAGGCCAACCCACTGTCCATCCTACTCATCCAGCTGGACAGGCTAGCCAACCGCAAGGTCAACCAGCCATCCAACCAGCTCAGCCATCTGTTCCGCAAGGACAACCCGTGGTTGCTCAAGGACAACCTGGCACCCAGCAAGTACGTCCTTCTGGGCAAGCAGGTCCATCCCAGATTCAACCAGGCCAACCTTCCGGCCAGATGATCCAAGCCCAGCCAGTTCAAGGACATTATTCTGGGCCTCAAACTCAAATGGGTTATCAAATGCAAGGCGGGCCATAGCCCCAGCCTTCCTACCAAGCGCAACCTGCTTATCAGGCTCAATATGGAGCCCAGCAAACGTATGGCTACCAGCAACCCTAGGGGAAAACTTAGTTTACCCCTTACCAAGATTATCAATAGATGCAGGTCACTCCTTACCAAAATTATCAGTATGCTGCACCTGCAGGCCAAGTTGCTAATACATGGGGTGCTGGGGGGTAGACCCAGGGTCAACTGTCTGCATATGGACAGAATACATATGGGCAGAACCCCTACGGACAAGGTCCCTATGCGCCAGGCCCTTTTGGGCCAGGTCCATCGGGACAAGGTCCTTATGCGCCAGGCCCTTTTGGGCCAGGTCCATCGGGACAAGGTCCCTATGCGCTAGGCCCTTTTGGGCCAGGTCCATCGGGACAAGGTCCTCATGCGCCAGACCCTTTTGGGCCAGGACCATCTGGATAGAGTTCGTGGGGGCAAACACCACCTGGTTGGAACCCTAATACTGCCTCGAATCCACAGCCACAAATGTCCTTTAACCCTCAGTTTCCATTCTTAGCGACGTTGGAACTTCCGGACGTGTCCAAGTTAACGAATGATCCCATTCTGCATAATGCGTATTGGCCACCAGTTCCAACTAAAATACCCGGTGATTGTCCAAAATTTGATGGCAAAGCGGGCGAGGATCCTCAAGCACATGTTATGACCTATCACCTTTGGTGTTCATCGAACTCATGGCTTGATGACTCTATCCGACTTCGCCTCTTTCAGAGAACCCTCACCGGTTCAGCCGCTAAATGGTATATTGAGCTGAATCGCGGCATGTTTCAAGATTTTAACTCGTTGGCTATGGCGTTTTTAACTCATTTTCAGTTACCCATTCGGTACGAGACAGGGACAAATCTCCTCACGTCTCTTAAACAGGATACGGCTATGCACATATCTGATCATATACATGAATGGAGAAGGCGTCATCGCTTGATCAAATTCTGGATTCCTGATCAACTCCTGACCGATTGGTTCACAACTTCCTTTGTCCCTAAAATTGCGAAGGACATCGCTATGGGAGCTTGTGTAACTGAAGAGCAAGCGATCGCGCGAGCTCAGTACCTAGACTTATTATATTCTCAGTCGGGTACTCTATATGATTATTTGCCAGACGCCCCGAGGCCTGGACAGACCAAGGCTCCGCCCAAACCATCTGTTGATGGAGTCATTGGCTCTGTGAACTCGTCATCGAAGAAATCGGGCGCGAACCCTGGGAAGCAAAAACAGAACGCTTCTAATGAAAATGCTCCTCACGGCCAACCTAATCCTGGAAGTACCTCCGAGGTAAATGCCATCCAGTCCACCGCGGCGGATAAATCCTCAAAAGGGAAAAAGAAGGGAAAAGCTAAAGATAAATCTGGTCAGCCCAAGCAGGATACCCCTAAACCTCCACCTGAGGAAGGAGCTAAACGAAAACCTAAGTATCCTTGTCTCATATGTGATGAGGATCACTACACCAAGGACTGCCCAAGGCGGTCCAAAGTTAGTCAGTTATTGAAAGGTGCTCCTAGGACCCCTGCCGTGCTTAAAGAGCCTTTCCCTTCCCAGTAGACTCAAATGGTGGCAGACCCGTCTCAATCCTCTTCCTCGTTCGGTTCTCAAGTGTTCATGGCTGGCACGATCCCCATCCATGTTTCAACTCGAGCAAAAGATTATCCATCTCGTGCCGGGAAAGAGCCGGAGGTTCCCTCCAGCGCTCCTCCGTCTAGTTCTGGTCCTCTCCACATCGAAAGGCCCAGCACTGAGACGATCCCCTGACCCCCTCAAAAAGGTGTACTCAGGAAGTCATCTTACAACCCTAATGCTCGTGCTGCCCAGCACTATAGCATTGTTGAGGACTTAGCTCAGGCCCCGTCTGCTATGTCCGCTTTAGAAGTCCTCCAGAGCTGCCCCTCCCAGAGGAAGTCCCTGCTATCAGCAATTGGTGGCATCGACCCGGCAGATTCAAATTTGATTTCTTTCGATCTCGAGGGTTTTACACAGAGACTGCCTCACCAAGTCGCTTTCCTTATACAGGTCATCATCAATAGTAGAACGATTCATCGTACGGTTATTGATGAAGGTGCCTCAACCTGCATCATGTCCGTTTCTTGCTGGAAAGCGATTGGTTCTCCTGCTTTGAGTCAGTCCCCTACGACGCTAGAAGCTTTCGATGGAAGAGAATCTCGTCCTTACGGTATCCTCCAACGCTTACCCATCTCTTTGGAAGGAAAGACCGTAGAAGTGGAGGTCGAAGTTGTCGACGCCAATTTGACTTACAACCTCCTCCTCGGACGGAGCTGGACATACGCCATGCAAGCCGTGGCTTCCTCCTTGTTCCGTGTCATTCGTTTCCCTCACCAAGGGAAGATTGTCACGGTCGACCAGCTCTCCTTCTTTGCCTCTTCTTCTGAAGGTAATGTGCCATTCGTGGAGCATACCTCTAAGTCACTCGTGAACGTGGGTGCTGGACTCTTTAAAGATCCCACCTTAATGGGAGTCTTTCCCCACCCACCTCCGAATCTCGCCCCTATCAACATGATCTCTGTACGCTCAGATCCGTGGGTTCTTCCTCCTACTAATCAGGAAGACTCTTGGGGTGATATGATGCCATTGAGTCCTGCCGAACTCAACTACATCGAGATTGTCGCTGCATCGGCTCCCCCTGATGAACCTGCTCTTCCGAGCAGTGTTCCCGATTCATATGATCATTTCCCTTGGCTAGGAGATGAGGCTACGTCGGATCCATTGAAGGAAATATTTCCTTCCGACGAGGCCATCATAGAGACCTTGTCTCTCGAAGAGCTCCCTTGGTCAGATCACCACCATCGCTCTTTGTTTCTCCCTCCCCATCCGGAAATGACCGCATGCCTCGAGCGGTTTGCTTCTTGTGTCCCATCCCCGCCCCTCCAGACACCCATTCAGCTATATCAAGTGTCAGAGGGCAATATGGGAAATATCACGCAAACCCAACCGATCGACATCTCTGTCAAACCAGGGATCGTCGAGCACATTCATATCGGAGTCACTTGCACTCCTGAGGAAGTTCAGCTCTATACTGCTCTATTTCGCGAATTTCGTGATGTCTTCGCATGGTCCTACGAGGAAATGCTTGGTATCGATCCTAATATAGTGGTGCACGAAATACCTACGTACCCAGGAGCTAAGCTTGTTCGTCAGCGCTTACGCCCTGTGCACCCCCGAAAGGCTGCAGCCATCAAGGCCGAAGTCGAAAAGCTTCTTAAAGCTGGCTTTATTTACCCCATTCCCCTTACGGATTGGGTGTCTAATATAGTCCCTGTGAATAAAAAGCAGGGTACTATCCGGGTCTGTGTTGACTATCGTGATATCAACCGTGCCTGTCCGAAGGATAACTTCCCTACGCCCTTCATCGATCAGCTTATTGATGAGTGCGCAGGGAGTGAGATTTACTCGTTTATGGACGGCTTCTCTGGCTATAACCAGATCAACATTGCACCCATGGACCAGCATAAGACAACTTTTATTTGTCCTTGGGGCACCTTCGCCTATAAGAAGCTTCCTTTCGATCTGAAGAATGTCGGCCTACATTTCAACGTGCAATGTCTTATGCCTTGCATGATATACGTCACATTGTACAACCTTACCTGGATGACCTTCCAGCTCATTCAGCTAAGCGTCAGGACCATCCTTCTCATCTTCGCGAGATTTTTCTCCGCTGTCGACACTACTGCATACGGCTTAATCCTCATAAGTGTGTCTTCTGCGTAGAATCTGGCCGACTGCTCGGGTTCATCGTCTCCCGAGAAGGTATCCGTCTGGATCCCCTCAAAGTTGAGGCCATCCTGAATCTTCCTCCCCCTGCCTCTTTGCAGCAATTGCAGAGCCTGCAGGGCAAAGCGAATTTCCTTAGACGATTCATTCCGAATTATGCCGAGGTAGCTAAGGGTTTCACACGATTATTAAAGCAAGACACACCCTTTCGTTGGGATGCCATCGCCCAGGAGTCTTTCGAGCGACTCAAGGACCTCCTTGTCTCGGCTCCACTCTTAAGACCTCCGAACTATCACCGTGATTATTCTCTCTATTTAGCTGCCGCTGACACCACCATCGGCATGGTTCTGGTGCAGGATGATGATAATGGCAATGAGCACGTTATCTATTACCTTAGTCGCAATCTCTTGGATACAGAAACTCGCTACGCGTATGTCGAGAAGTTGGCATTGGCAGCTGTTTGCGCCATCCAACGATTCCGACACTATATCCTGTTGCGCACTACAACCGTGATTTCCGACTGCAACCCTATGACCTACATCTTGTCGCGTCAGCTGCTGGGGGGCAAGTACTCGAAATGGATTGTCATCCTACAAGAGTTTGACTTGGAATTTACTGCTGCCAAGTCTAAGAAATCACTGGTCTTTGCCGAATTGCTCTGCTCTTTGCCGTCCCCTTCTGTACCCTCTCGTTCGGAAGAGCATATCCCGGATGAAACTTTGTTTCTAATCAGCACCCTCGACCCTTGGTATGGGGACATCATAGTATATTTGCAGACGTCTTCCTTCCGTCCTAATGTATCGAAAGACGCTCGACGAAGGATTCGTCACCAATCTCAACCCTATCGCATTATTGGCGATACCCTGTACCGCCTCGACGTTGATTCTATTCTCCGTCGATGCTTGACTCTCGAGGAGGCTGAGCGGGTATTGAATGACTGCCACTCCGGTGCTTGTGGCGGCCATATGTCCAGATATGCTACCGCCTAGAAAATTCTCCGTGCTGGTTATTTCTGGCCTTCTATCTTCAAGGATTGCATCCTTGCCGTTCGTGCATGTCATGAATGTCAGGTCTACCACCGGAAAATGCGTGCACCTCCTGCACCACTGCACCCTGTTGTTACCGTAGGTCCATTTGCCAAATGGGGCATCGATTATACGTCTTGTAACCCTCGTTCGGCCGGGGGGCATGGATATATCATCGTTGCCGTGGATTACTTCACCAAATGGGCCGAAGCGATGCCTACACTGAACGAAGATGGTTACACAACGGCGCAGTTTTTGTTTAATCATGTCATTACTCGGTTCGGAGTCCCCCAGGCTATTGTCACAGATCACGGAAAACATTTCCGTAATCACATGATGACGGAACTAACGACCCAGCTAGGCTTGCGTCAAGATAGCTCGACGCCGTATTACCCTCAATCCAACGGCCAAGTTGAAGCCGTGAACAAAGTTTTGATCACAATGCTCCAACGTACCGTGAATACGCACAAGTCTAACTGGCATCTGATGCTGTTCCCTGCCTTGTGGGCTTACCGGACCTCTGTGAAGGACGCCACCGGTTTCACTCCTTTTCAGCTTGTTTATGGACTGGAGGCCACCCTTCCTGTTGAGTGTGAGATTCCTTCGTTAAAATTAGCTGTCGAGTTGCTTCCCAACACCACTCCGGTGGAGGAACGGCTTCTCTATTTAGAAAGGCTAGACGAGACCCGTCGCTTAGCCTCTCTAGCTATTGAAGCGCAAAAGAAGAGGGTTAAGGCTCACTTCGACAATACCATTCAACCTCGTTCCTTTGTTGAGGGAGATTTAGTACTGCTCTATGATCAAGCTAAGGATAAGCTGGGGGCAGGTAAACTCGAATCCATGTGGCTAGGCCCCTATATCATGAAGAGAGTTTTGCAAAAGGGGGCATATGAGCTGATCGATTACGAAGGAAATCCTCTTGACAAGCCCCGCAACGGGCTCTATTTGAAAAAATATTATGCATGATCTCGTGCACCTAGTTTGTACATACGTGTGTTCTTAGCAAGTGTGTCATGTGTGCATGATTTCTTGTTTTGCTTTGGTGTGAAGGCGTGTTTGCCTCTTATTTTGTTTTCTGCTTCTTGTGCAGATGTCTAATACACCTTACGTTGGCTTCGCCGATGGCGCCTGCCGTAGTACTTGCAATTTGTCTTCTGCGGCGTGGGTGATCTACGATCCTCACGGCAAGTTGCTAGATCTTCAAGGCGTGTGCTTGGGCCGTACCACCAACAATGTTGCCAAATACAATGCTGTAATTGAATTACTAGCCGAAGCAGTTGATCTTGGCATCCGTGCTTTGGTGGTAAACCTGGACTCCCAACTTGTCATCCATCAACTCAACGGGCGGTATTCCGTCAGAGACCAACACATTCTAAGGTTGTATTTACGTGCGAGATTGTTAGAAAGGAAATTTGATTACATCACATATCAACACATTCTGAGACGATTAAATACGTTAACCGATGCATTGGCAAACCATGTGTTGGATAGACATTTGCGTAATAGATAACCATCATACAAGAAGAGATAGAAAACATAATAAGACCATAGAATAAGCATATGTAGATAATTTCTTTTTCAAGCATAGTTTGCATGTGTGCCTGCATATGTGTTTTAAGCTTGCATAAAAATTAAAATACTTGGGTCGTGTGTTGTGCAACTGATACATAGATCACATTTGTATTAAACATTTGCATAACATATTAAAAAACATCATCACATGTGAAACGATCCATCCAAAAACAGTATATATATATATATATCGTATGGCGCATTGAGGCGCTCAAAAATAAGTGTATATGTCCAAAAATAAAGCCGGTGTCCTCAGTACATCCGAGACATATGTCTCTCAAAACATCAGTGGAAGTAAAACCTAGGTGACTACTGTGCTGGGTTATGCTCTCTATAGCATACAGCTGCCCGTGCCACCCGCCTCAAAAGGCGGTGCATCCTAGGTTCCACCCCCACTGTGTAGATCTGATGAGATATGGGGACCTCCTCGACCCCCTGGTAATCTGGTACCCCCTCCAGCAAACCCTCAAGGTTGCGAGCTACAGTCTCCGTCGTGTCAACTCCCGGAGGAACTAGGGCCAGGGCTCCAGCTCCTTGCCCCTCTCTCCGTGCCGTTGGGGCTAGGCCAATGGGTCTCACGGGTCCCACATCTGCACACCGTGACATTTATCAAGACATGTACATGAAAAATAAAAAACATCAAAAAATATTAAAAAGAGATCAAGTGTCATACCTCCATCGTCCCAATGCTCTCCCGCGGGCAGTGGCATGTCAGGATCATTGCGGAAGTCCATACCGGCATATGGCCAGTCCTCTACGATAACAACCTGCCGATCCAGCCACTCTCGGAAATACACTCCCCAAGACACTGGGCGGCCTCCACCTCCACGTGGCATGACGCGGGCCCATCGACTGGCCCTCGTCTCCCGAGGACCTCTAGGTGGATCCACGGCCATGGTCTGTAGCTGTAGGGCCGGCACCCGCTCCAGCATGAGCGGAAGTAGAAGCGACCCATATGCAAACTGCTTCGACTCTCCGCGTCGGCAGTTGTTCAGTTGCCTCTTCATGCTAGTGGTCACAGCTGCTGCCCAGTTGAAAATGGTGGGCTGTAAGCACTCCAGAGCTAGTAGTAGTTGGGTCTTTGAGGCCTCATGATTGGCCAAAGAGCCCGCTGCCCGTGTCACTAGAAAGAGTATGGTGCGAAGAGGCATGTCGTTCACTGTCGGGATACCAACCTTCCCGCTCCGTGTTTTAGCAGCTCTTGGGCACACTTGAGCCATCAGCTGGTCAAGAGTCTCACCGCTGGGTCTTTGCCCCTCCAGGATGGGCATCTGGCCCCGGCGTGATAATCCGGTCAAGAAGTAAATATCCATGGAATCAAACTCAATGTCCTAGCCACGGATCGTGAATTTTCCATCCACTGGGTTCCAAGCTCTGATTAAGAGCTCAAACAAGTCAGGTTGCGCCCTCAGACGCGGAGTAAGGAAGAATTTCAAGAACCCGCATGGCCGCATTGCATTTCGGCATTCGGCAATTGCATAAGTGGCTATATCCTCATCATCGTGAGCTCTCTCTTGCCAAACAAAAGACATTTTTCCCTGCAAGACCATGAAAAAATATTAGGATGCTAACCGTTGAGATTTGTACGTTCATTTCTTAAAAAATAAATCTTTACGGCGCCAGCGCAAAAACAGTCGCACTGATAATGGCGCACCGTTGTTTTTTCCTTGGGTCAGCGTGGAAGTACACATGTTTTCCGCGCTGACCCATGAGGTGGTACGTGTAAATATAAATCGATCAGCGCGGACCCGAGCGGGAAACCCGCGCTGACCGAGAGCGCACCAACGCTCAAAAAATTTGCCCAAAGGGCCACTTCTCACCGTGGAATTGCTCCCAAAAAGACTTAAATTAAAGCGCAGGAGGAGGAGAACCTACCTGGAACAAGCTGCCGGATGAATGGTATCCGTACGGGCTGGAAATCGCTCCGTCAACCTTGCAGCTCCTTAACGTTCTTCACAACTCAAAATGGTAACAATGGTAAAAAATGACTTTTACCCCCTATTTATGGTAAAAATTCATAATTGGCTATAATTTCTTATCAATGTGGGTTTTTGTCGTATTTTTACCATGGATTTAGCACAAATGTCGTTGTATTACGCCTTTATGCATGTTTTACTATGTTTTTACACATATCGAACAGGTTTATGCGGGTGGTGTTCTTGTGCAGATACTAGTAACCGGCGCGGTCATAACGATTTTTCGCACACTTGGTCCCAAAAAATGTCGTCTTTAAGCTCTTTTCCGACATGAACCAAGAAAATATGGCCGAGCTTCCTTTCGGCTCGTTAAACGGAATGAGAGGCGGTCGTTTTTAAGCTCTTTTTCCGACTGTTTAACTTAAAAAGATTGCCGAGTGTTTGTCGTTTCGCACTCGTTATTGGCTCTAAAACGACGTACTTCCGACCGCTTTTTTACCTTTTCGGGTCGAAGCTACTATTCACGAAAAGTACTCCTCGATCGTAATGGTCGGGCGGTTCTTTCGAGCATTGTTTTATACTTTTTCGGGCTCGAGAGACACAACTTTACGAAAAAGGACCCCCCTGGAGTTTCCTTTTCCGCTGTCTTTTCAGACTCTCTAAACAGGAAAAGACGCCGAGCTCCTCCTTTGTCAGGCTCGTTAAAACTCAATGACATCGGACATCGTCAAAATGACGCCTCTCCAAGCATATGCTATCCCCGTCAAGCTTGTCATCCAAAAATAACCGGGGTACCTGCCAGAAATGGTGGGGAAAATGAAACTGTAATAATGGTCGTGTCGGCAGTATGTCGCTCTTGAACATGGCACTCGTCCGTATTCGTGTCTGGGTGGGGATTTCTAATCTTGTTTTACACTAGCCTCCATGGGTTTGGGCTATCCTATTTGACCTCTCATCTGTTCATTGCCATTGTCACCATGACCTCTGCTCCTTTGATGTCAGATACTGCCAAATCCACTGTTGTGCCGCCGATGTGTTCAAGAGAAGTTGACCTCTGCAAGATTACCACCTCCCTCTGATGTCTCACACAAAATCTTTTATCCTTCTCTGTCTCGTGTCGATGATGTGGGAAACATCATGGCCCACCTTCGATCAGGGTTACTTCCTGTCGACTTTAGCTCATTATCCAGGAAAGTGACCTAGAGACTCCCTTCAGGTGCCTTAGAGCCTGCATGCCTCAATGGTAGGTTCTTCGTGTTCGACGTGAGGTTTTCATCATTGGCCTCCGATCGGATGATTCTATGGGTGTTCGACACCAGCTCATTGATTCACACGCCGCGGATTGTACCTCTAAGTACCTTGAGGACCATTGTCGTTATTGGTGGTACCTCTCGCGTCTGTTCACAGTTTCCATCATTGACTGGTAATCAGACGATGTTCATGCATGTTCGACTTCAGCTCATGTATTCACATGCTCGGACTTGTACTTTGTTCGGATCGGGATGGAGCGCAAGACCCTGGTTTTTTTCTGTTAGGAGCCAGGCTGCGATTTTGTGGGTTGTTATTACATGACTCATTGATGGATGGCTGCGCCCATACCTGAGTCTTTGGGATGGCTGCGACCATACCCTCTTATCTTTATGGTCTCTTCAGCTAGGTGGCTGCTTCCATACCACAGACCTTCTTCGTATGTCTTTTGGATGGCTGCGCCCATGCCTCGACTACATGTGATCGAGATATCAGTTGTACATTTGTGCAGGTCCTTCCTGGTGGTGTTCCAGTTCAGCAGTTTTGTAAAGCATTTCACCCCTCCCACTCTCTCGGGCTTCATGCTTTAGGGGGCATCTGTTACGCAGTAATTTGTCACTGTCTCCTTGTCAGTCTCCCTAATGTCTCATGGAATCAAATGCACCATGCTCATGCTCTCTAAACTGGCCAAATGACCCACTTTTCCAAAGTTTATTGCATTAGCGCGTCTGTTATTAAAATAACCGCGCTGACGAGCGGCTTATAGTGTTACTGATGCGCTGCCAGCGCAGAAGCACACGGGTTTCCCGTGCTGGTCGAATTTTATACGCCAGCGCATCCTATGAAAGTATTAAGCCACGCTGACATAGTCTCCACTGTTATTGTGATGCGCTATCAACGCGTCAGTTCAATGTCACACCCGCGCTGATCCAGTTTGGGCGAATTTGTTCCAACAGCCAGCCTTCCAGATGGTTCCAGACTTGGTTGTTGGCCTTGTGAGTATCGCCCTCCCTTCTATGGCATGTCTGTTCGTCATTTGGAACCACCTTCCTTGAAGATAAGCTTGTCCTCCCACCATTCGTGGAGACTCCTTCTCTATTTAAACCTCCACCATTGCCATGAGCAGCTAGTTTGGATAGTGTGGAATTCATAGTGCTTGGATTGCTGCTGTTAGTAGGTAGTTGGTGTGACAAGTGTGGTTTTGTTAGAGGGAGCTCAAAGAAGGTTGTGAGTATTGCTTGTGTGAGAGAGAGCTTTTGTGTTGGGAGAATCTACCTCCAAGGGTGAATGCTTAAGAGACTTGCTGGCTGGACCCTCAAGAGAAGGACTCAGCGTCAGAACATTGGTTGTACCTTTCTCTGTTATTGATTTAATAATAGATGACTACTGTTATGGTTCCATTCTCATTTGTCTTTGCAATGGTTATTGTGAATTACATCCTTTCTGACTGATGTATAATTGCTTTTATTAGATTTCACGCTTGTGTTTGTCTGTCTCTTCGTGTGTGCAGGTATCTATTCGCGGAGATCGTGGAAGATCGTGACCGGCCAGAGCGAAGGAGCGAGAGCAGCATCTCTTCATCAAACAATAGCGTTGGAATCCAAGTAGGTGTTCTTTGCCTCTCTTTTAATTGCAATTAGGAACTTGCACAGTAGCATTGTTTGATTGTTGCTAGACCCATTCTGGGCTAGTAGGGATCACCTCTATCCGTAGAGGGGATTTACCTCTCCAACAGAGTAGATACCAGTCAGCTGTAGAATGACGAGTTGTGGGTCTAGCCTGACGACAAGTCTGCGTATGCCATGTGTGATGGAATCAAAGAGGAGTTCTATCAACGCGCTATATTCAGCAATGTTGTTCATTGACCGACCAATACATACCCCTCTGAAACTCACTAACTCTCCGCTTGGATTGAAAATGGCCCAGGCCATAGAAGATAGGTTCCACGAACTATGACTCACTCCATCGGCATATCCAACAAATGATTCCAATAGGTTCGACATCTGCAAAAAATGCAAAAGTGGATCACTTAACCAAAATAATTACCCTTAGCGAAAACAAAAATGTAACAAAAGCATAGGGGTTACTATCTTGAGTCAAGCATAGTAACGCTTAAGGTACAACCTGTTGCAGGGTTGCGCCAGTGGAATCCCATCATAATCCACTAACTCGTAGGCTCCTTTTGCTAATACACACTTAACAATATAGGGGCCCATCCATAAAGACTTGAACTTACCTGCTCCCAATTTATCGGACTCCTGGTCGTAAAGTAAGACTAGGTCTCCTTCTGAGAAGACATAGGGTTTGACATTCTTGTTGAACTACGCCTTGACTCGTTTCTTATGGGCTTCGTTAGCCAGAGTGGCATCACGATGAGTTTCATCCAATTGGATTAGTTCTAAGAAACGAGCCTCCTCTTCTGAAGTTCCAGGGAGAAGGTCAACTACGAGTTTGAGGGACAAGATTTCACACTGAACTGGTAGGATTGCTTCCAGGCCATACACCAGTTGAAACGATGTAAACCCGGTCGCATTCCTCACCGATGTTCGGTATGCCCATAAGGCCGAGTACAGGATCAGGTGCCAACTCCTTTTATGGACTCCAATCATCCTTTTCAGCATCCGCTTCAGGACCTTGTTGATTGCCTCAACTTGTCCGTTAGCTTGCGGATAATATAGAGTAGAGCTGTCATGGGACAGCCCTAATTTGGCAGCCAACTCAACCATCATGTGATTGCGAAAATGTGATCCATGATCTGTGACTATGGCCTGTGGAACACCGAATCTTTAGACTGCATGATTCAAAAAGAAGAGGGCAGTCATTTCGCCGCTGTTGTTTAATGTAGGCATTGCCTCGACCCATTTGGCTGCGACTATTATATACCCATGCCCCCCGGACGAGGTGCGGTTATACAATCTTTGAACATTGTTGGCCAGAAGTATCCTGCTCATAAAATATTTTGCGCCGTAGCGTAACCAGATTGATGCCCCCCACACGTGCCTGAATGGCAATCATTCAGGACTTTTTCGGCCTCCTTGTGGGTGAGGCACCTCCGCAGAACTATATCGACACCACGACGGTAAAGCGTATCACCGACGATCATGTAGTCTTTTGCTTGGTATCGAATGCGTCGTTGTTCCGAGCAGGAGGTATTAGACCTATATTTTTGGTTTTGGAGATAGATTATTATGTCTCCATACCATCAATTGCTTGAAGATATTAGAAACAAAGATTTGTCCACGATCACTGTAGAAATTTTGAATAATTTAACACATATTCAATGGAGATTATCCTGATCATGTACTATTGCGGAAAACATACACAATACATAAGCTCCTCTACGTTGATCATCAATATAGCATCATCAACAACAATAAAACATCAAGAGCATTCACACATTAACACAGTATGTATCCCGGGGAAAGCATCTCACTAAAAACCCCAACTATCTGTATATTAATGATTGAGTCATGTAACATTACACAGCATAATACTTCTCACAAGTATCTCCACCTCTGTTACACACAATACAGCTCATATCTGATCTCCAAATCTCTTCCACTGCTTGCCTGCCTCCACTGCTCAATACCTGCTCAAGAACTGATGAGAATCGCTCACCAAACTCGTTTTTCACCTGCAAAATAGTCACTCACACTTTGTTGGACGTGAGCACAAGCTATAATGTGGGAAAATACGTGAGCAAACTCATTGGCATACTCAATCCCTTGATTGTGCAAGATCTGGTGCACAACTATAGTCACAACTGATAGCAATCTGATTCTCTACCACCTGTCCCTGTTGAACTGAACATGCACTGACATGCAACTGAGTTAACTGATGTATTCATTAGTTGTATTATGAGTTAATAACTTGTGAATTAATTAATAACTAATTCATCCAACTCATCTCTAGTCTATTTGCCAGTTAGACTAAATACAACCAGTTTAACAAAGCTAAATTGAACACAACTCCATCAACTCCACAATCAACTCCACCAAACTCAACTGATTGAGTTCTAACTGAAGTCATGCATGCAACAACTCAACTGACTCATAAGAAAAGTGTATTTCCTTCTGACAGCTGCATGTGCCACCTCTATAGCTCAAACTGAAGTGCTCCAAGAGAATAAGATTAAGTTTATAGTCCAAATATTATTGTGAGATAATAATATTTGACTTTTCTATTTTTGACAGCCAGTCTAAAAATAGACTTTGATCACTCACACCGTGATCACTCACACTTTCATCAAAAAT
This sequence comes from Pinus tabuliformis, assembly GCA_031772625.1. Taxonomy (NCBI): domain Eukaryota; kingdom Viridiplantae; phylum Streptophyta; class Pinopsida; order Pinales; family Pinaceae; genus Pinus; species Pinus tabuliformis. The sequence continues at coordinate 300,840,734 of CM062815.1, forward strand.
AGAAGTCCATCTATTTTTTTCCCAACTTGATCAATCATCCATAAACAGCAACCTGCAATCCATAGACATGATCCATATGTCTAAAAATAGACATAGTCTAAAAATAGACTTGCACCGAAAATAGCCTGCGGGCCCACTTAGTGAAGGCGACTCTTTTCACTAAGCTCCATCATCTTTTTGCAATCTCAACACTCCCTCTCGACAAGATATGGATTATCAGCAACCCCTATCCTGCCTCGGTGGTACTCGAATTTGCTCTTGGTGAGAGCCTTCGTCAGAATATCAACATCCTGATCCTCTGTTGGAATGTACGAAAGTAACATGATCCTCCGCTGCACACAATCTCTGATATGATGGTACCTGATGTCAATATATTTAGATCTATCATGAAATACAGGATTAGCTAAGAGTTTAATGCAACTCTGGTTATCACAGTAAATCACAGTAGGATCCAAATGAGAACCGAAAAAACCAACTAGGATCTTCCTCATCCATATAGCCTCGCATGCAGCCAAACTTGCTACCATATACTCGGCCTCCGCTGAACTGAGTTCTACGGATCTATGTTTCCTGCTGTACCAAGAAACTACTGTCGATCCAATACTGAAGACCCCTCCTGATGTGCTCTTTCTGTCCGTTGGGCTCCCTGCCCAATCTGCATCCGTGAAGCCACATAGCTTCACCTCATCCTCCTGTTTGTACCACAAACCATATCCCGATGTGCCTCTCAAGTAGTGCAATACATGCTTGCCCGCCTTCCAGAAGAGCTTGGTAGGCTTAACCATAGCTTGTGAAAGCTGGTTAACTGCATAGCATATATCAGGTCGTGTATTGACCAAATACATCAGCAACCCCACCAACTGTCGATAAACAGTGGCATCCACTTCTTCTCCCGAAGTGGCATCCTCCTTCCTCCAACCTCCAGGAAGTGGAGTATCAACAGGCTTGCAGCCATGCATGTTGAACTTCTCCAGTATCTCCCGAGCATACTTGCCCTGAGAAAAAAACAGTCCACCACTGCGCTGCCATATTTCCAAACCTAGGAAATACTGAAGGAGGCCCAAGTCCTTCATCTCAAACTCTGTAGCAAGATCCTTCTTGCATGACAGTATCAACAGCTCATCACCCGTTAGAATCAAATCATCAACATACAGTACAATGATAAGCAACTTACCCTCCACCACAATCTGGTATAGGTTCGGATCTGCCTTGCTCTTGGAGAATCCAAGTCCTATGAAATAGCTGTCTATCCATGTGTACCAAGCACGTGGTGCTTGCTTCAACCCATACAGCGCTCTCTTGAGCCTGCACACATGCGACTTGCTGCTGAAGACTTCAAAGCCTTCGGGTTGCTCAATGTACACCTCCTCCTCAATGACTCCGTTGAGGAATGCAGTCTTCACATCCATCTGATGAATGTGCCATCCCATCTGCGCCGAGAGAGCAAGAATCGTCCGTATGGAAGAATACCTTGCGACAGGTGCAAAGGTCTCCTCATAATCGATCCCCTCAATCTGTGAAAAGCCTCGGGCAACAAATCTTGCCTTGTACTTATCCACACTCCCGTCAGCTGCCTGCTTAACTTTGTAGATCCATCTCGAACCCACCACTGATTTCCCTTCCGGTCTAGGAACAATCTCCCATGCACTGTTTTTGACAATAGAATCATACTCTTCCACCATGGCGTCTACCCATGCGGGATCCTCCACAGCTTCCTCGAAAGAGGATGGCTCAGTCACAACACACTTGCTCATAAGAGCCATGTATCCAGTGTACTGATCAGGTGACTGTCTCTGCCTGCGTTGGGCTATAGGTGGTCCTACAACTTTCTCTGCATCTTGAGCCAGTCGCTTAGCTTCTGTCAAGCGCTTTCGCCCTCTGATGGTTGGCGCTGCATGAGTGGTCTCTTCCACTCCATGAACCTCGTCCTATGGCTGATCCACGTCCTGAAGCTCATCCTTAGGAACTAAAAGCTCCTCATCTGCATGCAAGTGTAGCTCCCTCTCAAGCGAACACTTCATGGCTTTCTCCTCCTGAAATTTTATATCCCGTCGCACAACAGTTTTACCACTGTCTGGAAAATACACACGATAGTTGTGGGGCGTATCAGTGTACCCCACAAATATCCCAACCTCTACGGTCGGCTCCAACTTCTTCTTGGCATCCTTCGTCACATGCATGTAAACGTTAGCACCAAAAATCCTCAAATGAGAAAGATCAGGCTTCTTACCAGAATAAGTCTCCTCAGGTGTACTCATGCCAAGTATCCTATGAGGACAACGGTTCTGCACATAAACTGCTGTATTGCATGCTTCCGCCCACAAGTGAAGGGGTAGGCCCTGATCATGCAACATTGCCCGTGCAGAACCCACAATCGTTTTGTTCTTCCGCTCAGCTACCCTGTTCTGCTGTGGGTTATGGGGAGCTATGAGCTCTCTACGAATCCCTTCTGTCTTGCAGAAATCCTTGAACTCGTCCGAGATGTATTCACCACCATTATCGCTCCTAAGAGCCTTCACCTTCTTCCCCGACTCCTTCTCGACCAGTGCTTTGAATTCACAGAACTTTGAATATGTCTTGCTCTTCTTCTGCATGAAGAAGATCCAGCACTTACGAGAGAAATCATCAACAAAAATCACATAATACCTGTGTTTTGTTGTCGAAGCAACTGAGAAAGGTCCACACACGTCTGTGTGAATTCTCTTAAGGATCATCGTGGCGCGACTATCCTTCTCGTGAAAGGTGGCTTTCACAAACTTCCCCAAAGTACACCCCTTGCACTGATCTGACTGCACAAGTGTGCCTTTAGGAAGCCCTGTAGTGATCTGCTACAGTATCTTCAAGGCTCCATGGTGAAGGTGACCCAATCTCCTCTGCCACAACTCGCCATCATCCCGGCTCACCAATCCTTGTGCCTTGCTTGCCATTGCTGCGCATCCATCTACATGCAACTGATAAAGGTTCCTCACTCGAACCCCTATCTTCCGGGTCTCACCAGTTGTCTTGCTGCGCAGGAAGGCCTTTCCCTCGCTGAAAACAACATCATACCCCTTGTCTTCTAACATCGCCACTGAGATGAGATTCTTCTTCAATCCTGGAACATGCATGACTTCCTTCAATACAAGGGGTTTACCAGACTCCCTCTCAAAGGAAATGGTACCGATACCGGTCGCACTGTATCTACCATCATCGCCCATCTCGATGTGCACTCGAAGATATTTGTCCTCCAGATCAGAGAACAAATCTCTATCTCCCGTCATGTGAAAAGACGCACCACTGTCCAAGAACCACACTGATCCCATCACACTTGAAACCAAGCATGCGATCAATGAAAAATCAAGCTCAAACTGAGAAGCTAAGGCCTCTCCCCCTGCAGATCCAGCAGCTTGCTTGTTCTTCTTCTTCTGCGGACAATTTGTGGCATAGTGTCTGTGCTGGTGACAGTGAAAACACTTCACCTTGGACATATCCTGCTTCTTGCCTTTCACACCAGACTGAGAAGCTTTCTTGTTCTTCCCCTTCTTTGCTCTGGCAGCCAAAGCGCAATTCTCTTCATCAGATACCTTTGATGAAGATCCATTCTCACCTTTATTGTTACTGAGTTTATCCTTGAGCGCCAGGTCGCTCTTGCTTTGGAATAACATTTGCAATCCGTTGAAAGACATTTCAACAACACTGCTGCAAATTTGATTTTCCACCAGCTCCAAACTCAACCGCCTCCGATCTAAAATTCGTGAGAACAAAATATTTCTCGTACAGAGATTGACTGTATGGGCTTTTACCAGATATTTCACCTTCCAAAGGAAGGATGAATCCAGAGGCTACCTGGCCCGATTATAGGCTCTGCCTAGAGAAATAGAATGTAAACACTTCCTGAATAGTAGATCTGATGATCAATCCTCGCTTGATATCCTGTAAAAATCTCTTCTACAAATCAAGCAGCTCTGATACCATGTAGAAATTTTGAATAATTTAACACATATTCAATGGAGATTATCCTGATCATGTACTATTGCGGAAAACATACACAATACATAAGCTCCTCTACGTTGATCATCAATATAGCAGCATCAATAACAATAAAACATCAAGAGCATTCACACATTAACACAGTATGTATCCCGGGGAAAGCATCTCGCTAAAAACCCCAACTATCTGTATATTAATGATTGAGTCATGTAACATTACACAGCATAATACTTCTCACAAGTATCTCCACCTCTATTACGCACAATACAGCTCAGATCTGATCTCCAAATCTCTTCCACTGCTTGCCTGCCTCCACTGCTCAATACCTGCTCAAGAACTAATGAGAATGGCTCACCAAACTCGTTTTTCACCTGCAAAATAGTCACTCACACTTTGTTGGACGTGAGCACAAGCTATAATGTGGGAAAATACGTGAGAAAACTCATTGGAATACTCAATCCCTTGATTGTGCAAGATCTGGTGCACAACTATAGTCACAACTGATAGCAATCTGATTCTCTACCACCTGTCCCTATTGAACTGAACATGCACTGACATGCAACTGAGTTAACTGATGTATTCATTAGTTGTATTATGAGTTAATAACTTGTGAATTAATTAATAACTAATTCATCCAACTCATCTCTAGTCTATTTGCCAGTTAGACTAAATACAACCAGTTTAACAAAGCTAAACCGAACACAACTCCATCAACTCCACAATCAACTCCACCAAACTCAACTGATTGAGTTCTAACTGAAGTCATGCATGCAAAAACTCAACTGACTCATAAGAAAAGCATATTTCCTTCTGATAGCTGCATGTGCCACCTCTGTAGCTCAAACTGAAGTGCTCCAAGAGAATAAGATTAAGTTTATAGTCCAAATATTATTGTGAGATAATAATATTTGACTTTTCTATTTTTGACAGCCAGTCTAAAAATAGACTTTGATCACTCACACTGTGATCACTCACACTTTCATCAAAAATAGAAGTCCATCTATTTTTTTCCCAACTTGATCAATCATCCATAAACAGCAACCTGCAATCCATAGACATGATCCATATGTCTAAAAATAGACATAGTCTAAAAATAGACTTGCGCCAAAAATAGCCTGCGGGCCCACTTAGTGAAGGCGACTCTTTTCACTAAGCTCCATCATCTTGTTGCAATCTCAACAATCACTTCTTTTGATGTTGCATCGTTGGACGATGATGGGAGATCGCATAGTAACTCCGCAAAAACTAGGGATTTCTTCGATTTGGATTTTATGAATTCCAGATCGAACTCTTGTAAAATTGCTATCCATTTTGAATATTTTCCCCCCAGCAACTGTCGTGACAATATATAAGTCATGGGGTTGCAATCTGACAAAATGGTAGTTTTTCGAAAAAGGAAATAGTGTCGAAATCTCTGTATCGCTTGAACAACTGTGAGAGCTAGCTTTTCAACATAGGAGTATTTTCTTTCCGTATCATTTAAGTTTCTACTCAAATAATATATAGGATGCTCAATTCAATTTTCTTCTTGAACTAATACCATTGCGATGGTTGTATCTGCTGCAGCCAGATACAGGTTAAAGTCTTTTTGATAATCAGGAGCATACATTAATGATGCCTTTATTAGGGATTCCTTTAAAGCATCAAAGGAATCTTGCGCAACCTGATCCCAGATGAAGGGTACTTCCTTTTTCAATAGACGAGTATAACTTTGGCAAGTTCGGTGTAATTTGGAATGAACCTCCTCAGAAAGTTTGCTTTCCCTTGGAGTTTCTGAATCTTAAGCAAACTTGAAGGTGGAGGCAAATCAATGATTACCTGAACCTTACATGGGTCAAGATGAATCCCATCCTTTGTGACCACAAAGCCAAGTAAACGACCAGAACTGACACAAAACACACATTTGTGTGGATTGAGTCGTATCTTGTAGTGTCGGCAACGTAGAAATATCACTCTCAAATGTTGCGGATTATCCGTTCGTTTTCGCGAATGAGCCGGAAGATCGTCGAGATATGGTTGAACGATGTCCTTTATGTCATGGAAGGTATTCATTGCCCTCTGAAATGTTGCCCCTGCATTATTTAAACCAAAGGGTAGCTTGCGATATGCGAATGTGCCCCACGGACAAATAAATGCAGTCTTTGATTGGTTCTATGGGCAGATGTTAATTTGATTATACCCGAAAAATCCATCCATAAATGAAAAGATTTCACATCCAATGCATTCATCAATTATTTGGTCAATGAAGGGTGTAGGGTAGTTGTCATTAGGACAAGCTTGATTTACATCCCTATAATCGACGCACACTCTAATCGTTCCTTGTTTTTCTATTATAGGAACAATATTCGATACCCAATCGGTTAGAGGAACTGCGTAAATAAAACCAACATGGATAATTTTTTCAACCTTTGCCTTGATGGCAGCAACTTTCTTAGGGTGCACCTGCTGTAGTCATTGTTATACCGGTTTGACATCTGGATACATCTTAATTTCGTGTTCAACTATGCTCGATTCAATGCCTGGCATTTCATCATATGACCAAGAAAGACATCTCTGAACTCGTGAAAAAGAGCATAATATATTTCCAGTTCTGAAGAATAACAAGATTTGCCGACATGAATATTCTCTACAAAATCTATTTTGGTCGAGATATTTATGGCAATAGTCTCTTCAATATTGGACAAGTTTCATTCGGAATCCACCTTGTTTACAGTATTTGATAGAAAATAAAAATTTGAGGGATGATAAAGGTAACTGGAACTATCTTCCTTGTAATCTGGAAGATGGGAACGATGGTGGTAATCTTCCCATGGTGCCCCGTCAATCATCATTGACTGGACAATTCCTTCATCTGTAGAATGTACTTGCGACCAAGGATTTGAAGGGGTGTCATATTCTTTAGACCTATCTATCCAAACGCTTGATGAGCGTTGATTTGGGTTTTCCTTCCATGCCGAAAACATTGATTGCTACAATATTTCTATTGGGCTTGGAGGAAATACCTGCAGATGATCCATGTTAATATCGGCTTCAGACATCTTTTGAATAGAAGATATCATATTGCAGATTCCCACAGTTTCCACTTCCGCCAGATTGATGGGAGGCGGTAGGGAAAAAGTCCCCATTAATATAGGGTCTTTTAGTAGGCCTACTCCGATATTTTGAAGCGAATGAGGGCTTCCATGGATCATCGGAATGCTTCCTGTAACTTGTGAACTGTTGGGGAGAAATGTTCGCTGGTCGACAATTGTAATACTTCCTTGGAAGGGAAATGCAATCTTCCTCAAGTAGGCCGACACAATGGCAGCCATAGCATATGTCCAGGGCCTTCCCAGTAGGATGTTGTAATCGAGGTTTCCGTCGATCACTTCAACATCAATTTCTACCGTTTTGCCCCCCAATTCGACTTGCAAGTTAATTAAAATCCCATATGGGGTGTATGTTCATCCATCAAATGCTTTTAATGTCGTCGAAGATCATGACAAGGGTGGAGATCCTAATGTTTTCCAGCAACTCATCGACATAATACATGTAGATGCCCCCTCATCAATAATTGTTCGATGAACAATTTTGTTGAGGACTTTCACTTGAATAAGGAAAGCTAGTTGAGCTAGTAACTGAGGGTCATATCCTTTATGATTAAAGGCCACAAGATTGGAATCTGTTTGGTCAATACCACCTATTGCTGATAATAAAGCCTGCTTTTGGGAGGAGCAATTTTGCAGTACCTCAAGTGTCGACATAGCGGACGGAGATTGGGCAAGATCCTCCACTATATTATAATGTTGTTCTGCTCTAGCACAAGGATTAAATGTCAATTTGTGTACTACTCCCTTCGGCGGCTTTATCGTTAGTTCACGAATGATGGGTGGCACAACTTCGGTCGAAGTTGTTGTCGAACTACTAGGTTGATCATTAGCCTTGTTGTCCAACAGCTGTGGATTCCTGTAATCTTTATTCCTTGTCGATATCAAAGAATCATTTTGCTACTTCGAAACAGACAACATTAGCACTTGGGACAGGGAAGCATTGTCACTAGCAACTAGATTTGTTCCTAGATTTGGAAACGGATCAGTCAATACCGTGGAGGTTTTTGAATTCTTAAAGAATTTTCTAAGCTCAGCTTTATGTGGACAATCTTTCGTCCAATGATCCTCATCACATATGAAGCATGGATGACTTGGTTTCCTATCTCTAGAAGGGTTTGCAGAAGATTTTTCAGGAGACGACTCCTCCTGTTTTTTCTTCTTCCCTTTCTTTTTCTTCTTGCCCCCTGGTTGCTTTGGTTCTTTGCCTTTGTCAGTTGAAACGACATTTACCTCTGAGGCGAGAAGTTCTTCATTTGCATTTTGACTTGGAACCGTACGAGCCTTCTTTGATGTAGCTTTTACGGTTTTCGTGCTAGTCGCACCTATCACACCATCACCAACATGAGAGTCTTTGCTTGATTTAGGAGGGGGAGGAATGGAGAATTCTGGTCTAGGAGCATCAGGGATTTTATCGTAGAGCATGCCAGACTGAGTATATATCAAGTCTAGATTGTGCACGAGCAATTAATTGCTCTTCAGTGACGACTCCTCCCTTTGCCACATCTTCCGTAATAGAAGGTAATAATGACTTAATAAACCATTCAGCTAGTAGCTGATCAGGAACATATGTTTTCACCATTCTACAACGACGTTGCCACTCATGAATATGATCAGATATGTGAGTGGTCGTTGTCTATTTGAAATTGGTAAGAAGCTATGTTCCCATTTCGTACCTTATGGGTAACTGAAAATGGCTTAAAAAGGTTGTGGCTAGGGTGTTGAAGTTATCGAATGAAGCTCTAGGCAATTCGATATACCATTTTGCTACCATACCAGTTAACGTTCGCAGAAAAAGGCGAAGCCCGATCGAATCATCATTTAGAGTGTTAGATGAACACCACAGATGAAAGGTCATCACATGATTCGACGGGTCTTCACCTAGATTTCCTTTGAATTTAGGAATATTTGATGGAAGTTTATGTGGAATCGTTGGCCACCAAGGGGCATAAGCAATTGGATCGTTTTTCAGCCGATTTAGATATGGTAACTATAAAGTTGCCATGAAGGGCAACTGTTGATTCAGGTTTGGAAAAGCATACCCAGGATAAGATGGGATTACCTGAGCAGTGGGTCTTTGCATACCAGCATAGTGCATTTGATGCTGATAACTTTGGTAAGGTTGATGGGCATAACCATTATGAAAATACGGCTGCCCATTACTTGCAAAGATTTGGTGCTTAGATCCTTGGTAAACTTGTTGGAATTGTGGTTGTTGATATTGCACTAGCCATGGTTGTGAAACCATTTGCTATTGTCCAATACTGGCTGTTTGACCAAGATGAGAGGTGATGGTACCCGTTTGAGCCTAGGTCACTCCAGTTAAGGAGCCACTAATCGATGATTGTGGTGGCATCGTAGAGACAAGAGGTTGTTGAATTGCGACCTTCGAGACTTGAGGTTGGCATACAACGGGCAACGCTTGTACTTGCAATACCGTCACAATAGCCGGTGTAGTGGGGATATTTGACATAGGCAGACTTTGTTGCATTGAGTATACAACTCTTGGTTGTTGAGGCAGTATCAGCACCAAACCACTAGATGTAATTCCAGCATAACCTGAATTCTGTTGTGAACTCTCGTATGTTTGTTCTCCCGGAGGAGACAATGAAAGGGTATATTGTCCCCCATACGACGGTAATCTAGTACTCAAAGGAATGATTTGCCTTTGAGGACCAGATTGCCCAAATTGACACTATGAAGGATCAATTTGTTGAGACTCAACATAAGAGATTCCAAATATTATTCCAGACGAACAAACAGGAACAGACCATACTGCCGAAATAGCCCCTAGATGGATTCCACCTAGTGATTGAGAGCTAGTTGGGACAGACGATACACCGGCGAACATTGTTGGAGTGATAGCAGGAAGTTTTGCCGCTACTGTGTCAGATGACATAGTCCTAGATGTCGACGGTTGTTCAGACATATCTAGTCTATCCAAAATATTTCCTAACTATTCTACAGGAACTTCCAATGACGGTAGACTAATTTCTAACAGAGAAGGATATAGGGTGATCCCAACTCCAAAATGCGATGGAGTACTAGATGGGGGATCCTCCACAATCTCTTTTATAGCAATCAATCCAGGTGGAAGAGGTAGACCGTCAGGTCCGTAAAATATTTCTGGTGCCGAAGAAGGTATAGATTCTACAGTGACAGTTGTTTAGGGAATAACGCCTTCTGAATCAGCTGTAGATGGGGCCGGTTCAGGAATATAAGTGTTTACCATCACACTGGGATCAATTCTACTGTCCTCTTGTGGTTGTGGAAATTCTTCTGTAGAGGCAGGGATACCATAAATGTTTGGAGTAACCGGAGTCTCTGAAGGTGTCAGAACACTTGTTCCAACCAAACCAGGGGACTTTGATCTGGTTAAACGAGTTCGATTTGTTCGGAATAGTTTTGTTTCCAGGGACAAAGACGGTTGACTCGTAAGTCTCCGAAAACGACAGGGTTTCAATTGACTTTCCTCCACAATTGTGATTACTCGATCAACTAAAAATAAAGGGGAAAATGATTCCAAATTAAATGAATTTTAGACGCTTTGACACAACTTGTTTTTTCAATTTTTAAGAGTCGAGAAAAAACAAAAGATGACTCTAGTCGCCTTTGATTTTTAATGAGCCTGAAGTGACAAGTGCTCAGATGGATGTTTTCCTTTAAGGAGTCTGAAAAGGAACGAAAGAGACTACTCTGGAAATCTAGACAGAGAGATTACCAAACCAATCGCAAAACTGCAAAATACTTTTGACGGTACGACAGTCAATCTTCCTGAATGCTGTGTTCAATGCATTGCGATCGATAGGGCGGCAGACACGGCTTCCTATGAATAAAGGATATAGCCTATTGTGGTCTTCCAATATATACTCGACGGTACGTGGGAGCACAAGTATGTACTGGCACTTGTCGTCTCAAAGAGGAGGAATCACCCAACCAACAATGAAAGTGATAGTTACCAAGCTTTACGACACCGAAATACGTCTCTAGCCTAGACTTCTAAATGTTGTGCGTTAGGTTCCAAAGAGTTTTTATGTTCATTGAATTTATTTTACAGTTGATCTTTCTTAAGAAATTTGCCTTTCAAGTTCACTGCGTGATGTAGATATACAATTCCTAAAATGCAGTCTAAGATGATAAACAATCGTTTAATCTTCTTTTTGCAATGAAAATCCTAGCTACTAAAGAAAGAGAGATGATATGCTTTCAACATAGAGTAGAGAGCACACACTAGATGCACTGTCCTAAATCAAACAACAAGTAGTCTAAATGCAAATGCACATGCATGTATTTTTTTTTTGCTTTCTTAATGTGTGAATGACATAAAGAATTCTGAGTACAAATCTGAATTATCTTTTCAAAGCGATAGTACTGACAAATTTCTCTTCAAAATTGAAAGGAAGATAATGACAACACTTTGCAACTTTGAATCGAAAACTGCTTTCGACACTTGAAAAACTACTAATTCAATTCAAATACAATAGTAACTGTATAATTGACCATCAATAACAATAGAATTCTTCTCTTTGACTGAAAACGACACTTGCGACACTTCCAAATCAAAAGACAACAGTTTGATTACACTACTTTTTGTAAAAGAGAACTGTAAATGGCACACAATACATAAAAACATTCACAATTCTTTGTACTATGGAGGCCGAATCATGCAAAGGAAGTGAGTTTCCACAGTGGTATACTGATCACAGACAAAAAAACTCCTGAATAACGCTGAAAAGAGTGAACAAAGAAACCAAAATTTGGAAGAAAAAGAGGTCTTATCTGATCAACGCACCTGTAACATAGGGAAAGTGCGATGCAGCGCACCTACTGCACACGGGAGGTGCGATGCATCCAGATTCCCAAGAGGAGAAAGTACGATGGTCCAGGGACAAGACTTCAACTTGGTTCTTGGTCACAGTTTGCAGCTTAGTTCAGGGATTTAGGCCAAGCTAATGATAGTCAGTAAATAGAATCACAGGGGTTGATCTAATGAGGTTACTAGAGCCACCACTAGGGAAAATAGGATGTTTGCAAATCAATTGTTCAGTTTATAAAAAAAACCGAAAGATAGATTAAAGCAGCATTGATCTACTTCGCACTTGCATAGAAAATGCAGTTTGAAGGCTAGCTGGCTTAACTTTAGGCTCTGTCTGTATGTTTATAAAGCAAACAAGTATAAACAAGAAAACAAGCTATTCTCTCCCCAGCGAAGTCGCCATTTTGTTATCTGGAAATCTAGTGTCTATGCAGAGCTGCTAGTCCCACTAAGACAGTAGCTATCTTAGAAATAAACAGATTAAAGTTACTTTCGTTTTCCTTTATGAGAAGTGGATAGGAGAGGATCAAAGAATACCAACCTCGATCTTTCACTTGGTTCTTTGCTTGTTCCTTCTCCTCACCAACAGGTCTTTGTCGCTTCTCCCTTGACCACTCCACTTCAAAGAGTACCTGTAAAGTCAAAGCAACATAATACCTTCAAAGTGTAGAGATCTACAATTATAAGCAATATAGGACCAGATATATATTGACCACACAAATGCATATACTATCAGACATACAAGAATGTGGAGGAAAACTTGAATAGCTTTATTGATATAAAGATTAGAAGAGAGGATTACAACCCATTGATCTGACCCAGCGTCATCCTCCCAGCATGAAAGCCCTTCTTCACCTCATGAAAATCTTAGATCACCCAACACTCTGATATTCCACTAGGAAACCAACAACACTTCCTTACAAGATTCAAAATTCCAGCCTTTGGATCTTTGGGATGGGGGATCCATATATAGATAATTGCAGGGAGGTGAGTCAGCTTCTAGGATTTTGATTAGTGTCTTCTCTCTGATATTTCTTGATTCCACTTGGATATTGATGATCTCTTACTCATCCCTGGGCGAATTCAGAGAGGCAAGTGTCACAAGAGAAGTTTCTGGAAGATTCCATGATCATCCACCTCGCAAACTGTCTCAGCCATTTGTCCATTCTTGCCCATTGCACCCTACAGAAGGGCTTTCCAGTATGCATCGCACCTTTTACACTGGGCAGATGAGATGCATCGCACCCTTAGCACTGAGCAACCTATATGGTCCAGTTTTGACAAGTTCTGAGCAGTTTCCCGTGGAGAACTTCTGGGAGATGATGTAATCAGCTGACCTTGTTCCTTTAGGGCATGAAACAACACTTTTAGGGACTCAAAAGCCCTTGGTTTATGGACATATATGATAGGGGTTGCAGTGCCCAAAAATGTCTATAACAAGAGGCCATGGGAGGATGAATGTGTAGTTGAGGAGCCTAGTGAGGCAGTCTTAAGCCTTGCATTTTCCCATTGTGTAGCATAGGGGAGCGAGAGGCCTAGGGATTGCACAGTTGTGTAATTCAAGGAGGTGGGATGACAACTTGAGGCTTGACATTATACAATGCACAGAATAAGGATGACTAGGAGGTTGAACTGCACAATTATTGAGGTCAAGGGGCTCGGGTTGAGCATTGAGACTACACAGTTTACTGTCCTTGGAGGAAGGAACTATGGATTGTGCAATTCCACTAGGAAAGGGCTAAGCTTGAGGGTTGACACTACATCATGCATAGTTCAAGAGGACTGAGTGATGGACTGTTGCTCGGGAAAGAATTTTTTTCAGAATTTGGCTAAGTGCGGGATTAGTGAGGTCAAAGTGAGAAAGGATAAAACTTGAACATGATCACACACTCAGAACAATTGAAAACACAACATTGATCAATCAATACACACAAACAACATGATCCCCTAAATGAGATGACAATACAACAACTTCCTCCAAGTGCGACACTTAAGATACACTTTGCGACGACAATGATGACACTTGTGTGACAATGCATAAAACTTTGGGAATGAGTCTAATACATGTCTACATGATAAATGGGACTCATTGGCACCAAATTTACTCCTTGAAATGAACCATACCACTGCTGCATGTGTGACACTTCCCATGCCAAAATACGACACTTTGGTTTTCTTCCAAAAGGGACATGAAAACTTAGATAATATACATAGAATGTCTCTTTCTACTAGAGATGACAACATGCAAGGTTAAAGTAGGCTCCAAAATTTGGGTGTAGGAAAAAAAATTGGAGGGCGTTGTAGCAGTGAAAACATGTTCCATTTGAGGCAAAATGTATAAAGAAAGATATTGGAAATGGTTAATAACTAAAGTGGAAAATAAAATAAATGCATGGTGTAATAAGCAGATTTCCCAAGGAGGATTCCTAATGTTGGTCAAGACTATTCTAGAAGTGATTCTTGTATTGTAGATGTCAATGGCATAGATCCCAAAATATTTTTGAATTCATTAAAAAGATATGATAAAAAATTATAGGGCTTGGAGATAATGCGAAAAAAATTGTTTTCCCTAGCTTCATGGAAGAAATTAGCCCATACAAATGCAAATTGATGATGGGACTTAAAGAACCCATTCATATTCTCAAAAGAACTTATAGAAAAAAATGTGTGGATATTAATTCAAGGATTTAGGCTATAGGTTTTGGTAATTAAAGATAAATATATTGCACAATACATAGTGGAGAAATGGGTTAGGAAACTGGTAAAGAAAATTCAAAATGGTTCAATAATGTGGAAAGCAATAATGTCTACTTTCAAATTTTTGGGAATCAAATTGATATGACAAGATGTAAAGGGAGGTAGAGTACATGTTGGACTTGATCCATGTGTAGGAAGTAAAGGAAGACACAAATTATCCCTAAAATTTATTTTATAATTAAGAGGAAAAAATATTAATTGTTAAGGTGGATTGTAAACTAACATAGAACGACCCTTTGGAATAAATATTGGCTAACATGGAGGGAATCGAGAATTGGAGAGGACTTTGTAAAAAATGGAAAATATGCACAAGATATTTAAAATATGGAAATTTCATAATTACAGAGGAAGATGATCATTTATTATGGTCCTTCAACCTGTCAAGGGACTATGTACCCAAACTAGGTTATAAAGAACATGTTGAGGAGGAAAGGAAGGAACACCATGTGTGGAGGTAGAAAATATGCCCAACCAATTCTAATTTTTTTATGTGGCTAATCTTAAACAAAAAGGTTCCCACGTAGGACATTCTATAAAAAAGGATCCTTTTTGGTCTTGATTGGTGCATATTATGAAAAAAAAATAAAAAAAAAAAAAAATCTCATATCATAATAGCGTGCCCTTTTACCAAGGAAGTAGGGAAGGAAGTGGAAAGGATGATAGGGTATCAAAATTTTTGGGTGGGAATTGATATTGAATAGGACTGGAGATTATGGTATGCTAACAAAGAGACATAATAAAAATCAAAGCTCTTTCTATAAACATTGTGTGGGTAGTTTTGTAGGAAAGAAATCTCAATTTGTTTGAAGGAAAAAATCACCTAATTTTAAAATGTGTTTTCCAACCTTTCAACATCCAAAATGCATTCACATAATCTCTAGAGAGACAAATGACATATTTTGTTGCAAAATAGATAATCAATATGAACACTCATTGGGCATACTTTGATGAGGCCTATCTAGAGACCCTTCTTAGGGGTGGAGTGGGAAGAATTTTGTATTCATCACAAAACCATAACATAAATTAAAAGCTGGAAATGATGAGGAATCCAATAATTTATGTGAGTTGATGGCTGTTAGACTAGTTTTAAAACTAGACCAATAATCATGAATTTCTCAAATTCAAATTTATGGTGACTCACTTCTTGTAATTCAATGGATGTGTAAGGAAACCACATTAAAAAAATTTATATCCTTGTATAAATATGTACAACCACTACTTTCATCTTTCTCCCACATATCATTTCCACATATCTACAAGGATAGGAATAAGATAATATAAGAATTTTATATAACTAGAATAAAGGTAAATCAAGGAGCTTAGATGGTACTAGTTCAACTAAAAGGCAACACCTATGATTATGATCATTAGAATTGGATATAAATCTATATACTTTTATTTTGGTTGTATGCATTTATAAACTACCATTGTGGATTAATAGAGAGGAATTATATGTGTACTTTGAGTTTCTTCCTGAGATTACATGATATAAACATCACTAAAAAATCTATTTTGAACTCTTTTTGCATCTATACATTGTAAATTTATTTATATTAATAAAATTGTTGGGTATGTCTCGCAAATTTTATTTTGGGCATAAAAATTAAAATATCTTGTACAGAGAGGAAACTCGGGTAATTCAGAGGAATTACATCGATATAATATTGCAGAGGTTTAATATGCATGAAAGTAAACTAGTGAAGGTCCCTATTCTTGTAGGTGTAAATTTATCTACAAAAAAGCGTCCCAAGACATAGGAAGAGGAAGAGGACATGTCTCGTATTCCATATGTGAGTGCAGTTGGAATTTTGATGTATGAAATGGCTTGTACCAAACCAAACATTGCACATGTAGTGGGAGTAGTGAGAAGGCTTATGTCAAAACTAGGGAAGGAGCATTAGACAACATAAAGAGGGTTTTCAAGTATCTGTGTGGCACTAGTGATTATGGTTTGTGCTACCAAGGAAGACCAAGAATGGATAGAGTGTTGGACATACATGGCTTTGTTGACGCATACTCGGTTAGAGATTTGGATCATAAAATATCTACAAGTGGGTATGCGTTTAACCTATTTAGAGGATCAATTAGTTGGATGAGAAAGAGGTAGACTATAATGGCACTTTCAACTACAGAATTTGAATACATGGCAACGACTCATGCAAGCAAGGAAGTATTTTGGTTACAAGATTGTGTTTAGGTATGGGGTTAGTAAAAAATGTTATAAGGATAGATTTTGACTTCCAATGTGCAATTTTCTTAGCAAAGAACCCTACTTATCATTCAAAGACAAAGCACATTGATGTTTAGTATCACTTTGTGAGGGATATAGTTGAAGACAAAAAGATGTTACTAATAAAGGTGGACACTTTGAAGAATGTTGTAGATGCATTGACAAAGTCTATAAGCACTGAGAAGTTCTATTGGTATAGAAAAAAAATGGGAATTACTACCTTATATTGGTGATTGTATACTTCAACGAACCCTTATGTGCAAAGAAAACAAAAAGTGGGATAATTTTGGGTATATGTTATATTCTTTGCATGACTAACCCCACATGCAAAGAGAAAAAAATTGAGTGGTTTTTTTTTTTGTCTTTTTTCATTATTTTATGGTAAGTGGTTTTTGAGTGCATAATGGTTTATCCAAGGTTTTGCAGATTCGATCAAAGGAACTACATTTATATTCTAGTCTAAGGTTAATGGATTGGGGTTTATTAATGTTAATGCATGTATATAATTTATTGTAAAATTGTAATCTAGTTTTCCTAGTTTTGAGTTTTAGGAGAAATATCTTTGTGTATAATTTTTGTGGTTGCCATTGTATCTTTCTGTTAGGTTTTTAAGAATTTGTTTGCAAGTATTATATGTACAGGGTTAAAAATTACAATTATAGAATTTTTTCTTTGGAAAAAAAAGGGAAAAAACTAACATACTATATTATAATAGATAACCATTATGATAGAGTAATAGCTCCATACTTAGTAGAAAATAAAACAAAAAAAATGTTGGAAACTAGATCACCACTGAGAAGGGGGAGTGAATTAGTAGTGGAGGAACTTATAAATTTTTCTTCAATTAATTAAACCTTTAACCCATGCATAAACTGAAGCACATAAGCAGAGATCAAAGTGTCAAACATAAACATGAAACCATGAAAACATTCAACAAAAGGAACACATGTATTTCTAGTGGAAAACCTCCTTTGGGTCAAAAACCACCCTTGTTGTTATGATGATAAAAATATTTTATTATGTTAAGAAAATTCATTAAATAGAGATTCAGCTGGCTACTATCAGTAGGAAGTTTCTTTCTCACATGAATCTATAGACACCCATCCGCTGGAAGCCACCACAACCAGTGAGCATCACCCAACACCCATTAGAGTCTCCAACCACCATTGGATTGAGATATCTAGTCCCTATATTGATTTTGTCGGAGTCACCCAACTCCACTCCTCTATGTGGTTCACGTTTCAGAATGTTTCAAACTAGAACCGTAGAACTACTCAACATAAACACCACAACAATAATCTATTTAAAGAACACAATCAAAAACTCCAATACAATACCACAAACTACAACACAACCTCAATCAAAGCATCAATCAATTCATAAAATAATATGATAAAAAATTAAGCAAAAACCCTCTCTGCAATAGATAAATTTTCTCACAAAGTAAATTTTGCTCTCAACAAGAAATTGCAGCAAACACACACTGCTACCAATCACCAAAGAAGATCTGCAACAAATATCTACTTCATCTCCTCACTATTTTCACAAAATGATGGCTTAAACATTCTTATGCTATCTCCTACAACACCTGCAAAATTTTTTAGAAAATTTTCATCAAAACCCTCACAACTTTCACACAATCCTCCTCTCACACACTCACTCAACACACAACACAACCAAGCATACTATGATTAAGCTTACTCCAATATATAGATGAACTGAGGTGATTAACTCAATAATTACCAATAACTATTGAACTCAACAAAACTATGCTCATACGCTCGATTTGATTTGGTTTCATCTCCTTGACTCGATATTTCCACTAACTCCACTTCATGAATGATATTTTCAATTTTAATCACTTTCTAGAAGTTCCCTGACCTTTTCTGACCTTTACATGAAAATTTTCAAACAAGGCAAGCTGGAAAAACCATAAATTAACCTGAGATGTGCGAGGAATGCAAAGAAATTCTAGTTTAGGCTTCAAACATACCCACAAAAAATGAAAATCTCAACCATAGTTGCACACATGACACTGATAAATTTCTGTTGAAGGCTTTCAGCTACAGCATGAGCTTTCTTTCAAGTGGCCAGGGCAGAGTATATGAGAAAACATAAATTATTCAGGTTAGCACTTCTCCCAACTATCTCCACTCCTTCATCAACATTTGTTCACTCTTCAGAACATAAGTGACAAGCTCTGCAACTGATAACACAATCCAAGAACCTTTGCAACAAGTCAGGGACATGGAGATCTAGTCTTCCAAAATACTCAATAGAACCAATACCTCTAACACCTTTAGTAGAATCAACAACTTGAACAACTATTTCCAGTTCCTGTAGTAGCATCTCTAGCAATTGTAGCAGTAGCATCACATTGACCAACTACCTCTAGCACATCTCAAATCAACCTCCAGTTCCTGCACTAAGTAGGCATATCCTACACTAGGTCATATCCATGTTGACATCAATGCCAACAAACAAGTCCAGCAAGTGGATCGCATCATTACGACAAACAATGAGCAAAAAAGCTTTGCACAATGCTAGCAATACTCATCACAAGCACAAGAAAGACTACCTCCATCAAGTTGACCTAAAGCATATGCTGTACAATGCCAATACCTCGTTGACATCAATGTCAACACTACAATTCCAACAAACTCCCCCTTTGGCATTGATATCAACCTCAACCTGATCTCTAACATTTGAGGTTGATATCCATACACTCTCCAACTTTGAAGTTGCAACTCTAAAGTTATTATTCATGAATCCAAAATCTCTCCCCCTTTGACATCAATGGTAAAGGGCCATACCAACACTGAAGAATGATGCCAATAATGTGATAGATGAGATAAGTAATCCCCCTGTCATACTCAATACCATGTTGATACAAACCAAATATGAGAGAAGTACTCTCCTCTAAGATAATCATGTAAAACATGGAACTCGGTTGTTAACATGTCTCTAACCAAGGCCATTCAATCTTTGATACTGAACATGCTCCCCCTAAGCATGTAATAGATTTGCAATCACACTTTTTTGTTGTAGCAACACATCCGCTACACCACTCTGTTATAGAATGATACACAAAGGGGTACCATACAATACCATGCTTCATGGAGAAAATACATGGTTGAGATAAGTATGTAGGACTGACATGTAACTCCACTAGAAACATAACTATCACCAACCAATGACTCTATGGACCCAATTTTACGTCATTCACTCAATGTACTATGGCTACAACAATGGTATACAAAGTAAAACATGACTTGAACACCCATTAGCCCCTACATAACTAATTGAAAATATGGGTCTCTCCATGACAAATGCACCCAAAAGATGAAACAATGATAATACATGTCTTTTACAACTATGCACAAAAGTTCTCTCCTCTATGCATGCCCAAAATAATGAAATAACATGATTACATGACATCAATGAGCAACAATATATCCCCCATACAACAAAAACAATAAGAATACATCATGACATGTGCATCAGGTACAAGGCCTCCATGAGCAATCACATAAGTTCTAAATATGTAGCAACAAAAATAGGATTACTAATCCTAGCACATGTTAGTGCATGACTACTCAACATCTCAAACATCAATGAAAATACCACAGCAAAACCATGATAACCACTAAAAACCACCATTCTCCACATAAGCATGTACTACATACTCATCTAATAGCATAAACATAACTATATGACATAGAAACAACAATAATTATATCCTCATCATCACAAAACATCCATTAGGCCCATCAAAATAAAATCATAGTATTGCAACATCAACACTACCTCTGAGCAGAAAATCAATAAGTAGCAACAACATCACTAGAAGCATCATCAATGTATTATCATATATGCTATTAATCTAAGAAGCATCAACATAGAACTAATCTATGCATCAAAAACAACAATACAAAATTTGGAAATATAGCACCATCAACAACACATAAATCATCATCTCCTTGATCTCATGCCATCAAGGTCAACATATTCTTTCCTCATATAATGATAACACAATCTCTATCAACAGTAATATAAATGCCAAAACATCATAAGAATCAACATATTGTAGCATCAACTCTAGATCTAAGCAGAAAATTAACAAGCATCAACAACATCACTAGAAACATAATCAATCTCTCCATGTATGAGCAACATATAAACCTCTCATGACTCATCCATATAATGTGCAATATCTTATCAACAACATGCATCATACTAAAGAACCATGAGAAATAACATAATCTCTCTCTATGCAATAGCAACATCATGATTCAACCATCCAAAATCATATCGGTAGTAGCATGTATCATACATCTAGAAATAAAAAAACATGAGAAAAAACATGCATACTCTAGATGAACTAGCTCCAACACATCATTTGATCTCCACAGAAGCTACACATACATGGAAATACATTAAATAAGTATGACTTAGAAGTAAAATATACCAACTATGTTATGCAAGCATATCATCTCATCCTGCTAGCAATATATATGGCAACAATAACAAACCCTATCCCAACACTTTTCCTGCAACAAACTCATGTCAAGAAAGCACAACAAGCTCTTCCATAGTGAGCACAATGTTAACCATCTGTAAGACCATTAGGAAGAAAAAATTACCCCCTAAAGGTGTGATCCTCTATCACACCTTGATCATACAAATAAGACAACCATGTAACTTTCATACTTCAAAAATATCAATAGGAACCCAACATGCAACTGATCCAAAGCTAACAACAAAACATATGTGGATGATATGAATGATAAAAAACTAAAAATGAAGATAGATTAGAAATAAAATTAACATTTCAAACCTCATGTACTCCCCTTGAACACATGCATCTCTTTCATATGAAGATTTGTCAGCATACATTTTTTTCTATATGGCTGCATCTACAAATATTTCCATGCAACTCAAGATGCAACCATATGCTCCCCCCCAGACCATGTAGGCCTTAGTTTTTTATGGGAGTTCCTTGTTACTTCTTTCTCCTCCAAAATTTCATATGCAGATCTTCCTTCTTTTTGTGTGGTTGGCCTTACATGTTCTTCTTTCTTTGAGTGGATCTCATGTAACACATGGGAAACTTACAATCCTTGGCCTTATGTCAAATATTATCACACACAAAACATCTTATGTGACCAAGGAACCGAGGAATGGATTGATCTGTTATGTTGATCTGATTTATATTCCTTGCACGTGTCTTGTAGTCAATAGTCCTATGCCCAAAATCATTTCATGAGAAACAATAACATAAAATGGGCTATCATACCTGACTAATGGTGATCTTTGTGAAAATGGAAATCTTCTTTGCATGCATTCTTGAGGTTGCTTCTCCTTTGGCTGCTCCTTTTGATGAGAGGATGTGACCTCTCCACTATTGCAAATCACTACTCTATGTCCATGTTTTCCATAGTTATAACATTTTCATATTCTATTCTCCTTCCTTGGTTTTATTTTGGTTGATCTTCTTCGCTTGTTCTTTTTATTTTGCATGGTTGTTGATTTTGCCGATGATTCTCTTTTTTCACACTGCAACTAGTTGCTCCAATGTTTTCAGATTTCCTTGTAGTTGCTTGAGCACTAGATCTAATCCTCTCTAGATCCTTTCTTGCATAGGTTTCTTCATCTTTCAATCTTTGACACACATCCTCCATTTCCTTGTACTACTTTCTCATTCCTTCTTCAATTTTATTTCCTTCTTCCAGCTCAGTTTTCAAATCTAAAATTTCTTCCTTGTAGGCACACTCCTTTTCATAAAAAAATTGTAAAAACTTTTGTTGATCTTAGTTTTGAGCTGTAAGCTTTTTGATATCTACCTCTAGTTCCATTATCTTGGATTCCTCTTCATCTTTCTTGTTGATCTATTCTTGTTGTCGCTCTAAATCAATGCTTAAGTCATCATTGCTATCACTAGCACTTTTATCTTCTTCTTGTAAGGAGACTTGATTTTCCATTGCAATAAGTGTAGAATTATTTGCATTTTCCTTCTCATCAATATGTGAATGGAAATATCATTAATTCTTCTTTGAAATATGCAAGTTTCCTCCACAATAAAAATTATATAAACCATCCAACATCTCTTTTGCAGTTTCACAATGTCTCACATAAAGAATATCAGATCTTGAAATTCCAC
Organism: Pinus tabuliformis; assembly: GCA_031772625.1. Taxonomy (NCBI): domain Eukaryota; kingdom Viridiplantae; phylum Streptophyta; class Pinopsida; order Pinales; family Pinaceae; genus Pinus; species Pinus tabuliformis. Next base: position 300,863,752 of record CM062815.1, read on the forward strand.
ATAAAAAAATCTCTTTAGCCTTATCATTAAATTCATCTTTAACACCATACTCTATTGATAGAAAATTATTTTCATCAAGAGACAAAAAATACATTTCTAATTCCACCTTCCATGTTACAAATTTACCTTTGTGAATAACTGGAACTCCTTGTTGATCCATTACGAAAAATCTACAAAAAAATCCGCCAAAACTCCTGAGATCTACTCCCCAATAATCAAGCTACAATCGAGAGCCCTACTTTGGTACTAATTGTTGGAAACCAGATAAATATTGGGGGGGGGGGGGGGGGGGGGGGGTGAATCAGTAGTGGAGGCACTTATAAATTTTTCTTCAATTAATTAAAACTTCAAACCATGCATAAACTGAAGCACATATGCATAGATCAAAACATCAAACATAAACATGAATTCATGAAAACATTCAACACAAGGAACACAAGTATTTCTAGTGGAAATCAGGGAAAATTTTAAGAACCACGCTAAATTTATATGTATAATAAATGGGCTAATCCCCATGATACATAGGAAAAATAGGAGGCAATTTTGTCAATAATATAATATGTATATTTATTTTTTTTGGTGAATCTCTCACCAGATTATATTATCTTGTACAGTGATGGAGAATCTTTCACTGAATTATAAAATCTTGTAAGATCTTGGCAAATCTTTTACTAAATAATAAAACTTTGTGAAGTCTTGGTGAATGTTTTGTTAAAGTATGAAACCATATATGATAATAAGAAAACATATTCATTAAACTGTAATATAATAACATACATGTTTGGAAAAAAGAAACATAATTTTCTCTTCCTACAAACAATGTTCCAAGTTTCAGTGGTCGTGTTTGTCAAGGTTCTTACAATACACTCTTTCATATCCTTCTATTAGTTTTGATAATATTCCACAACAAAGTTCTTGTAGGTGTTGATTTTGACAACGGGTTCTGTCAAGGTAGGAGAGATTAATATTTTCTCTACAACTTTTGTCAAGCTACCACTTTTTTCAAGTTATCAAATTTCTTTCTTATTCCATAGACTCCAACTATGAGATTAAAAAAAAAAAAAACACATCAAGTTTTCTTACCCCAACACGCCAACAAGTAGCAAGCCCCAACTATATTATATAAGAAAGTATTAGGTATCCCAAAGGCTTGAAGGGGATCTAATTGAAAGAAGTGACCATTGTGAGAATCCTTCCAATCAATATATGAATATATAAATGTACATTTATTATTATTTTAATTGGAAATCTTCAATTAAATAATAAAATTTAATTACGTCTCTCCCAATCTAAATTTCTTATTAGCATAATTCACTACCCTCATAGGTATCGCATTTTTTAACAGCGTTATAACATGTAGATTAATTTCCTTTTTGGTGAACAATCTCCACCTCTTAGGAAAATATGGTGCAATGGCTCCAACCCCTACAGATCATTATGACAAACTAAGAATAGCACAGAAGATGAAAGGTTGTACAAACCAACTTATTTTTCAAACAACTAATCCAACATCAGTACCTAAAATTTTTCATGAAGATATCATATTGAGAATGTTTGAAAAATGGTGAGAAATCTTCAGGGAGGGTGATGCGGAAAGAGTGATAAGGTTTCATTGTTTTGAATTTTTTTGTTAAATCATAAAAAGTTAAAAACCAATATTAATGGAGATATTGGTATTTTTTACTAAATTTTGTGAAGTGACTAAATGTAGCTTTAACCATTCACCTTAAGATGTTTTTACAATATAATTTCCTATGTCTATTTAATATCTTCATTATCATAAAAACCAACCTATATCCATCTTAACTCCACATCTACCACTCTTAAGGGGATGAAATCTATTTATCCCTCTGAGCACTTGGTAGACCCAGAATTAAGATGGATCTAAGATGATAAAATTTCCCCTTTAAATAGTCTATGCTCACATGAATACCATGGTATTACCATGGGTCAATACCATGGGTTGTCATAAACCTGGAGCTTAAAAATTACTATTAGTAATTTATAAAAATTAATAAAATTAATAATTGATTTTTATTTTATTTTTTATTTTAACCAAGTTAAAATGTTTAACATACATTAAATTACAACATCCATTTTTACTCTTGATCCACCAAGCGGATCAAATATTTTTTCACTCTATGCTAGTTTGCATATTGTTAACACCCAGGTTGTTCCCTATGACTCCCAAGGGAATACGGCCGGGGTAACCACTAACCAATCTTTGGATTACAGTGCCTAGCCACACTGTAATCAGAGAGGGCTCTCTCTTTATGATTTATCTCTGTTTGTAATGATTTTAGGCTAGCTATAAGTTCAGGTCTGTTTTGAGTTTTTGCTAGGATGATAATTTAGATCAAGGTGCTTGTGTGTTTTTCAAAGAGTTCTAGTCCATTGGGCTAAGGAGTCAGTGGTCCTTAAGATGCTTGATGTGCTGCTGTGATATTGTAGTGATGCTGTAGAGCCAAATTAGTGTCTGAGAAATAATGTTTGTAATAGTGATGGAATGGAGTGTATCCAGTTAGTGCAAGGCAATTAAGAATCTTACAGTTTAACTGTTTGAGTAAGACAGTGAGAATATTGACCTAGGAGCATTTAAGAATTTCTAGGTGATATTCATACATATAGAATTAACAGACACATAAGCAATTAAGAATTCATGTACATATTTAACCCTGAGGACAAACATTTACAGCAGCAAAAATTGAGCACAAGGTGTAATAAAACAAATCTTGTACTATTCTTTCTTTCTTACTGCTAGCTTAGTGTGAGATAAGTATGATTTGATAAACATAAGAAAACAAGAACAAAGTTTTGAAGAAAACTTGTTATCTCGTCAGACAGCATAGGAATTCTGCATCAACACATGGAGCATCCTCCAGACATCAAATAATTTCTGGAAATCACTGAGCTCATCCAGCCCTTTGTATTAGATAATTGAAAGTGTACAATACAAGTGTTCTCATAGAGAAAATTACCAACCCCTTATGAGTTACTCAGGGGAGTTTATATACAAAATTTACATCAAAAATATCAACGAAATGAGTTAATATCTCATTTATGATATGCTAATCTCTGAAATGAAGTAGCTGAAGGAGTGAATGCAGCCGAAATTCCTTTATGCTTCAGCTGTCAAATAGTCAGAAGATATTTGGTCTTTATAACTGTTAGAGTCGGTTGGAGATGCGCTGTTCAAAACTTGGCTAGCTGTCATTGTCTCATGTGAAGAGTCATTACTCAGCTGCTTTTAATGCTGACTTTATCATGCTGTCTGTCTTTAAAGTGACCTGGAGCTGGCAGTGGCCGAATGACTGAAGCTATCGTGGAAAAATCTGAAGCATGAATTGCCACCAATCCTCCTTAGGCATTTGATGCTTGCGTATTTTTATCAATGTTTCCTCTGCCTCTGTATGTTTGTAAAGATTGGGAGGGGTCTCAAACAGGTGGTTCACCTCATTCTCAATGAAGAACAGGCCTTCAAGTTTTTCATATATGCTCTGTCCTGTAGGAGGCCCTGCTGGTTCAGATGTACTGCCAGATGCAATAATCTGATTTTCAATAGTGGTTGCCATTCTATTGGCCATTTGATCTAGGGAGATCAGCTTTCCTGCACCACTGAGCAAGCTGGGCAGGCCTTTTGCTTGCAGCACTCCCATTTTGGCCTTATATTCCTCCACATCTGCTTGCATTTCAAAAAATTTCCTCTCTACTGTTTGTATATAGTTTCTTAGAGTTAGTGCTTTCTTGGCAGAGAGGACAGCTTTTGTTCTGTTGGGAATGCCTATGGCTGCTAATTCTTCCCTTTCCTGTCTATTCAAGAAGTCTATCATCCTGTTGGCCTGTTCTGTTTTGTTACCTAGTACTGTCTTGGCCTTCTGAATTTCCGCTTGTGCTTGGCCCATCAAATCCATCTGCTCATGTATTATTTTTATTGACCTCCACTGTTGTTTGATGGATTGGCCAATTTTAGCCCATAGGATTCTCTTTATGTCAGCCATAGCTGTCTCTAGATTCAGCTCCTTTTCTAAGGCCTTTATCTTGTCTCTTTGGGCCTTTATTTCCCTGCCCTGCTCTGCTACAGTCATTTTGGAGTTGGTATACTTGGAGTCCAGTTCTGCCAATTTTTCCTTGGCCTTCTTTATTTCGTCTGCTTGGAGCTCCATTGCTTTGACGGCCTTGGTCAGTTCTTCTACACTTGGACTAGCATCTGGGGCTGCTGCTGTTCCTGCTGCTTCTGCTGTAGGGGGCACTGCTGCCCCTGAAGTTGCTGCTGTTGTTGATGTAGTTGAAGGAGCTTGGGAAGTGGAATCTGCTTGTTTTTCCTGTAATATTCCTTCCAGCTCTTTCTCCAGTTCCCTAATCCTTTGGTCTTGCTGCATTAGGAGGTCTAGCTGGTCCTCAGCCCGTTTTTGCTTTTGGAGTTCTGTTGTTTGAGGGTGCTCTGTGGGCTGCAGCTTCAACCTCTTCTTCATTGCGTTCAAGTCATCATCTTTTTTCTTCAGGAGGGCCTTTACACCCGTTGGATCACTAGGATCATGTCCTAGATCGATGATGATCTCCTCCAGGGACTTTATCCTGTTGTCTTTGGCTTGGGATGACAATCTCTCAAAATCCAACTGGGTGTTGGTGTTTTTGAGGGACTCCTTCAGCTCATGGGCCAAGGTGGCCTTCTCTATTAGGGTCGTATAGACCATCTCTCCAGTTTGCCTGTGGAGTTCAATCTGGTCCATGGGATGTATATCCCTGGCTAGGACCTCCACCCTTGTCTTTATGAAATCTGCAGGTGTCTTAGGCTCCGGCCCTATTGGCTTGAAGTGGCTCAGGAGCAGTCTCTCCTCCTGAATGTCAAATACCGACAATAGTCTCTCTTGCTGGGCTGGTGTTGCATCAACGAATTGCTTGTAGACTTCAGCCCTTAGCAGCTCATTCTGAGCTTTTATTTGTTTGAAAGAAGCCTTGGTGCTTTTGGGCTTCTTGGTCAGCTGGGAAGAGGAGGACACCTCTAAGCCATGTTGTAAAGTTTGCTCCTGCTGAAAGGAGCTTGTACCTGTGTGTTGACTGCCCTCCTTGTCTTTTCTCTCACTCTCCAAGACATCATCAGTAATGTCTTCCACCTCTGGGGAGTCTGCTCTTTGCCTTTTGGCTTCTGGCTGGTGGGAGGATCCACTGAGAGGAGTGGACTCTGCTCTTTGTCTTTTAGTTCCCCTTTCCTCCTGTGCTGGGGTCTGTAAGATTGGGGCAGTTACTGGCTCTTTTTGTGGAGGTGGAATTTGCAGTGTTGGAGCTGCTGGTAGCTGAGTCTATGGAGGGACGTTTTTCCCTTGTTGTTGTTCTTGTTGCTGCCCTGTTTGCTGCTCTGTTTGCTGCTCTGCTTCAGGGGCAGGCTTTTCTTTTGTTACCTCCTCTTCTGTACCCATTATACCCTTGCCTTTATCTAACACTGGTGCTGATGTAGAAGGTGCCTGTGGTGCAGTCTTTGTAGCCGAGGTCCCTTCTCCTATTGAATAAGGCGGTCTGAAAGGTACCTGCTGCACATAGTCCAGGTCAATAGTCTTTTCAAGCTCCCTCCTACTCTTTAGCATTCTCTCTTCCTCAGTTAGATTTTCAACTAGAGTGTCCATCTGCCATTCTTGCAGGTTGGCATATTTTTCAATGTGAGGGTAATGGCAATGTTTAATGCCTATCAGCCTATACTTGTTTCTTCTGGCAGTGATGAAACCTTGAGGGTCATAATGGACCCACCGAAAGCTATAAGATAACTTGTATTTATCCTTGAGGATTAGGTCTGCCTCTTCCCACCCTTCTTTTTTGTTCATGATGAAGGGGCCTAACTCGTGTTTGAACTTGAGGTGGGCCTTCTTTTTGGCGCTGTGGAAATGGGTGAGGTCTGACTGAATCAACTGCCTGTAATATTCTAAGGAAAATAACCTCATAGGTACATATTTTGGGAGCCTGTATGGACAGAGCTCACAGCCATAGATCCTAATGACAGTATGGTTCTCATATAGGTACTAGTCACCTATTTTATATTTTCTAGAAAGCTGCAGGGCTTTCTTTATCTCATTTGATACCCTGGGAGGATGGGACTTCATCAACAGGCAGGAGAATGGGTATACAAATTGGTCAACAAATTCACAGTAAGTATAGGGTGAGTTTGTGACCTTATGAAAGACAGAGGTCCAGAAGATAACAGATCTTTTTTCCCCTTTGTGATCCAGCATTCTGATGTAGCATGGGAAGGCTTCAAAGTGGTAGTACATGAATAAGTGGTAAATATATGCTGAGTACCTGAAGACCCCCTGCCTGTCCACCTTGCTCAGCTGATCATGAATCTTATTGGCAATGAACTTAGCAAAGTTATATTTCCTGGCAGGGGGTTGCCGTGGGCTATATGCAGATAGCAATACCAGCATCGTTCTGTCCACATGCTCACTGTTTTTGTATCCCAGCACATAGGCAATCATGTCCAGTAAAAGCCTGCCTATATCATTGAAATGGATACCCAGGTAGGGAGGTGGCTCTGTAGGCTGGCACTCAGGTCTCATGAAATCTCTGGTGACCCTTTGAATTTCCTCACTGGTCATCCTTTCACCAGTCTCTATCAAATAGCTCAAGGAAAATGGGATTAGCAATTCTGTCTGATCAAAATGTAACATCTTGTTGATATACTCAGCATTTATGTAGAAAAGGATTCTTCCAGATGGAGTGTTAACAGTTCTGTGCTGCACATTATAGTTTTCAGCACATAGGTGAATGATCTCAGGGAAGATATTTACAGCTGGGAGACAATAATATGGTAGGTTTGACTCCCATATCCCATGTGTGCCATGACCATCCTTATAGTCCTCTCTCAACTGACTGAAAGTTTGTAAGAAATCCCTGTTGCCCTCAAAGTCTTCAATAAGACTGTCCTTGTCAACCAATGGCAAGGCCTCCAGCTCTCTATTTGTTGGATTCAATGGAGCTACACTGAGGGATGAGGATGTAGAAGCAGCCATTGTAAAGCTTGATTTGAAATAAGGTGATGGCAATTGTTAGACCAAGTCTGAAGCGTTTTTTCTCAGTGAAAATGCAAGCTGGTCTGTACAGTTTGCTGCAATCTCTCAGGGATGTGAACTGCCAGGGGTAAGTTGCAGAGGTAATGAGGTTTCTTTTGGTAAGAATGCAGGTGGCCTGTACTCGGCAAAAGGGAACAATGCCGAGCAGCTCGAGGACAATTTTATGGTTTCAGCCCGTGGAATGACCGCTCTAATGTTGAATTATAGTTCAGGGGTGGTGTAGGTTGCTTGGGCTTACTTTAGGTAACCAGCAGAGTTGAATTTAGGATTTTTACTAGTCTTTTTTAATGGTGAATTTACAGAGAATTGGAATGCATGGGCAAAAGTGGGGAAAAACTGGTGAAATACCTGGAACACTAGCTTGGAAGCCTGCGGGCCGGGCTGTGGAGGTTAAATGCCGTCGAATTCTGGACTTGTAGCGGTCAAAATGTTGAATTTGATGGCTGGGGACAAATTTCGCGGCAGCTGGTCGACAACGGCTACTTCTTTTGTGCGTGAAAATGACCGAAAACGGCTCATTTGGTCGTTTATAACGTTAAATTTGGAAAAAGTATGCATTTGGCGCTTTTCCGCCTATGACGTCAGCATGACGTCATGGCGGGGCCCAGGTACGGAGGTGACGTGGCTGCTGAGGTGTGAGCCAGGGTGGGAGGACACGGTGGCGAGTCAATAAGGTGGTAGGGGTACGTGGAGGATCACATGGCGCGGGGTGGCGAAAGGTACTACGTCAGGATGACGCAATGATGACATGAGGGATGGCGGTATCAGAATAGTGGTAAGCGGGTTCCCCGCACCGCTTTTGCTGGTGAGTGGTATTGGGGAGGGGGGCTCCGAACAACCCCGGCGATTGACACGCGTCCAGGGTACGGAGCGGGAAACCACTTTCCCCGGACGCTAAAGGTCGGCAGGTCGGGGGACGAAAGTGACCGCCCACCGTTAGATCTGGGCGGCGGAGATCGGACGGCTGGCGGGTCCTCCGACGGATCGTGCAGGTTGGGGGGGGCCCGCTGGCCCATTATAATATTCAATTTAATATTTCGGGTGGAGAACTATAGGAAAGTGGGTTTGTCATGTGTTTTGGGATTTTTTCGGGTTTTCAAGGGTTTTTTAAGGGTTTTTATAAGAAAAAGTGGTTTATAGGGGCGATTCTAGCAAGGGAAAAAGGGGTTTTTTGTGTTTTTGAGCAAAGGGACGGTGAGGGCTGAGGGAAGAGGTTACTGCTCATAACCAGGGGTTAGAGCAGCTCCAAGATAGGGTTGACCACAGTCCCAGATGGACTAAAGTCTCCCTTGACCATTTATTTGGCTATAGTGCCAAGAGGAGAATATGTACATAGTGCTGGGATTTATACACCTTAGTGTTATTTATAGTAGGGAAAGGGGGACATAGGGGATTTAGATAGTAGAGTTAGTGGTTAAGATGTATGAGAGGGTAAATGAAGGGGAAACCACTAAGTTTATTTGAAATTTACTTAGTTTAGGGAGTAGATCAAAATGAAAAGAATTTTACACAGGAAATGTGGCTTTTAAATGAACAAGAACCATCATAAAACCTTAGAATTTTCTCATCAATCTCCATGGATGAAGGGATGTTAGTAATAAGAGTGGAAGGGGAATTCGGGGAATTAGACATGCTCCTTTGCCTTGCTTTTCTTATTTGACCAGCAAGATTCAATCTGGAATGAGTACCACTTCTGCAACCCCATCTACTTACCCAGCTACTGTGCCTAGCATTTTTTATTTCTTCTTGGAGGGTGCACTTGGACTTGCAGACCCTTACTTGCCTTTTCTTTTATTTGGCTTTTTCTTTTGTTTTTTCTATCTACTTCTACCCTTATTTCTTCCAAGGTCCCAGATTAAGCTGTTGGGAGCCTTTTCTTCTCTACCTGAACTACTTGTCTGCCAAGATTAAACAGTTTGGACAGACTTCCTTCTCTAATCTACAACTGCAAATTTAAACCATGGAATGATCCATATTAGACTGTTGGACCATCCATCAAAATTTTAAGTCCATACCAAGCTATAAGCACAGATTGGATTCTCTTGGAAATATGTGATCTTTGAATCATCAAAGCAGAGCATATTTGGACCTCTCATAGCCAATCATGAAATATGAAACCTATTGGTATAGGTAGCTAACAGTGGCTCCACATGGGGATGGTGTTTCATTTGAAAGACCAAGAACAGCAGTTCAGATTGCCTTGCTCCTTGGTTGCTCTTGCCCATTTTGTAGTTTGCTGCTTTGAAGTGCCAAAATTGTGTGCTTATCTTCTTGGTAGACCTCTGATTCTATTTACCTTTTGCTGGCAATCAATAAACTTGTAAAACTGCATTTTTACAATCTAAAATAGAAAACAATACATACATCTGCATATATACAAGGGAACCCAGACTGCACTCATGGGTAATATTCAAAATAGTGCTTGAGCATCCTGCCATTCACAGGACCTTCATCCAAGTCAGTTTCATTAAGGCTTTTCAGGAAATAAGTATTGTTACCTTGCACTGCTTGGACAACAAATGGTCCTCTCCATAAGGAATCAAATTTTCCATGTTTTCCTTTGTCTTCTCTTCTTGCATCCCACTCGAGGACTTTGTCTCCCACACTGAAATCTTCTGCCTTAGTTCTTCTATCAAAGGCCTTCTTTAATTTCTCTTGTAGAACTTGAACTCTACTGAAAACTTGGTCTCTAGTTTGCTGCAGACATATGATTTGATTGATTCTTCTTTGCATATCATTTGGTTCAGCTTGGCTTTCTTGAAGAAGCTTCATAACAGGCACTCCTAGTGATGACGGGAATTTGGATTCTAGTCCATAAACCAACTCATATGGGCTGGTCCCAATTGATCTTTTGGTTGTTAGTCTATCTGCCCATAGGGCATTCACAAGCTTCTTATGCCAATTCTTTTTGTTCTCTTCAAGTACTTTCTTTATGATGTTTACCAGACTTTTGTTTGATGATTCAGCAAGGTCATTTCCTTGGGGATAGTAGGCAGTGGAATGGCCCAGAGTGATGTGAAATTTATGGCAGAAGTTCACCATTTTCTTAGATCTGAAAGCAGCAGCATTGTCTGTTATTATTTTGTCAGGACAGCCAAATCTAGCCAATATGTTGTTCTCCAAGAACTGAATAATTATTGAATCATTTGCTTGTTTGCATGGGGCAGCTTCAATCCACTTAGTGAAGTATTCTGTTGCTGTTAAAATCCATCTGTGTTGGCCTGAAGATGAGGGATGAATTTCCCCAATGAAGTCCAATCCCCATTGTTGAAAAGGTCTCTCTGTTGCAATAGGTCTTAAAGGAAGTGGCAGCAACTGTCTCTTTCCCTCAAACACTTGACATTTATGACATGAGGTGATGAATTTCTTGACATCAGAGAACATGGTGGGCCAGTAATATCCAGCCCTTAGTATCTTGTCCACAGTGGACTTCCAATACAAGTGCCCACCACAGTCGCCTGCATGAAATTCTTTTATGATATTGCCAGTTTCATTTTCAATTAAACAGTGCAGCAATATACCTTCATGGTTTTTCCAAAGCAGATTGCCATCCATCACACAAAATCTTGAGGTTTTCATTTTTAAGAATCTACACTTAGTTCTGGACAGTCCTGGGGGAGCACACAGGTTTTGTAACACATAACAGATATTAGAATACCAGGGGGATTGTTCAAAGGCTACATTGATCTTTGGAGTCGCCAGCTCCGGTTCACTGTCCAGTTGGTTAATGTCTAAGGCTTGAAAATTTGTTTCTGTCATTAATTTAGCCAAGCCTTGGCCTTTTATTAGTTTTGTAGGTTTTATCTCAATGTCAAATTCCAAGATGTTGGCAATCCATTTTCCTCTTCTGCCCTCTAAATTTTCTTGGGTGAGAATGTCTTTGACAATAGGACTTGGCACATATGCTATAACATGGAAATAAAGGATATAAATCCTAAAGTCTTTAATTGCTTTGACTAAAGCATAAGCTTGCTTTTCCATGATTTGATACTTTAAAGGTGCATCTCTAAGAGCTTTGCTAAAGAAAGCAATTGGCTTCTCATTACCTTGGTCATCTTTTTGTAATAGGACAGCAGCAATAGTATGCTGGGAGGCAAAAGAGAAAATGATAAATTCTCTGTCAAACTGAGGATTGGTCAAGACTGGGGTTTGGGTAAGGGCCAATTTTATACCTTCAAAGGCTTGATTGGCTTCAACAGTCCATTTTACTTTTGAATCTTTCTTTAGCATGTTATTTAATAATCTGATTAGCTCTGCTAAGTTTGGGATAAACCTTCTCAAGAAATTGATTTTTCCCAAGAATCCTTGCAACTCTTTGACATTTCTTGGGTGGGGCATTTGTAGGATAGCTTGTATCCTATCTGGGTCAATTCTAATGCCATCTTTAGAAATGATGTGGCCCAATAGCTTACCTTCCTCTAAACCAAACAGGGATTTCTTGGGATTTAAGGAAATTCCATATTTTCTGCATTTAAGGAAGATCTGTCTCAAATGTTTTATATGTTCTTGGTCTGATTTTGAGAAAGGTGTAAGGTCATCCAGGTAAATGACTAAAAAGTCATGAATCTCTTTGGCAAAGGCAATATCCATTGCTCTTTGAAAAGTTGCCCCTACGTTTTTCAATCCAAAAGGCATCTTTACTTATTTGAAAGTTCCCCATGGGGTTGTAAATGCTGTTTTGTCCTGATCATCAGGGTGAACTAAGATCTGGTTGAAACCTGAGAATCCATCAAGTAGAGAAATTCTGGAAGCCCCCACTACTCTCTGCAAAATGTGATCCATCTTGGGTAAGGGGTAATTGTCTTTGAGGGATACTTGGTTCAGATTCCTCAAATCCACACACAGCCTAATTTCACCAGTCTTCTTTCTTGTAGGGACTAGGTTAGAGATCCATTCAGAGAATCTGATTGGTGCTATGATGCCTGCCTTGAACATTTTTTGTACCTCTTGTTCCATTGCTGGGAGAAGCATAGGATTGATTCTCCTCAGTTTTTGTTTAAAGGGCTTTTGATCAGGTTTGAGAGGGATAGTGTGCTGGATTACAGAGGTGTCATAGGACTTTAGGTCCTCATAGCTCCATGCAAAAACATCCTGGAACTCTTTGAAGAGGTCAATGTATTTGGGCTTCTCACTTGTACCTATGTTGCACTCTTCAATGGCTGCATTTAAGGGCTGCATTTTTGGTTTTCTAGGGATGTCATTTGAGTCAAAGATGTCTTCTAGTGGAGTTAGGCCCATTGGAAGAAAATTGTCTTTCAGCTCTATGATTTCAGTTTCAGCATTGGCCACCTCTTCCTAGTTGATTTGTTGAATTTGCTGAATGTTTTCCTTGTTGAAAATGGTTGGACTCAGCATTAGTTTTGCAGTTCTGGGTGATATTGGGTGAGCAATCTGTTGAAACTGTATTTGTGATGGACTTGCTCCATCAAGTATTTGTGATTGACTTGCTGTCTCAAGTATTTGTGATTGACTTGCTGTCTTAGTGTCAATATTTAGTCCTGCAAATTCTTGCTGCAGAGTTAAAAAACGGTTTATTTGCTTGTCATCCTCAAATACTTGCCAATCATTAACATTGTTTGGAATGGAGGGTCTGTGTTCTACCTCAGCTGTAAAACAATGATGGGGCTCAAAGGGCAACTTGCAGGTACTTGCAAAGGTAGCTAAACTATGAGCATGTAGATTGTGGGTTCTGGGAATTTTAGTAATTTGGAATTCAGAGAAAAAGTTTAGTACCTCAGCAACAGCAGACCTATAAGTCCTTAGTCTTTTGTCATTGGTGACAAAGTTTCCCTTCACTTGTTGGATAACTAAATCTGAATCACCCATGATTGAAACCCTGGCAGCTTGTAAGAACTTTACTAACTTGAGGCCTAGTAAAAGAGCCTCATATTCTACCATGTTATTAGTGCATCTGAAATTCAATCTGTAGGCTCTGCCTTCTGCATGACTATTTGTTATAGACAATTTTGTGCCTTACAGCAACAGGCATGAATTGTCAATAATCCAAGGGATCCAAAGTCCCTAAACATGATGTTCCTACCCCTAGAGGAACAAGGTCAGCAAACCAACAGCTCTCAGATCAGTTCTCCACCTGAAAACACTCAAAAACAAGCAATCCTGAAATCAAAGCAGGTGCTCCACTAGGCTTCTGCGCTGAAACTCAACTCCTGCATGGTGTACCTGCGTTGCAAAGCAAGTGGAACAAAGGCCACCTACGCTGAGCGAGATGGGACAAGTGGCACACTGAGTCATTGCTCTGGAATCTTCCAAAAATGACACTTGGATCAGGGATTTCGCCTTGTGATGAGTCAGAGGCTCTGTTTCTCCAAGTGGAAGCAAGGTTCTCCAAGTGGACTCAAGAACTGAAGATCAACTAAAGAGAGAGAGGACACAAGGCAGCTACACATCAGTTGCAAGCTGACTCATCCTTTCTCAATTCATCTATATATTGAGCTCTCTCCTATGAGCTCAGGAGGCTGGAATTTTGTGCAAAGTAATTATATGCTGTTGGTTTCACTATAGAGCTATTGGGTGATTGCTTGAAGGAGGTGAAGAGGAGAAATTCTTTCTGCTGGGAGGTGTTGCTGGATTGGGGCCTTCAATGGTTATAACTCTCTCAGAACTTTACTTCTTCATTAATAAAAGCTATTGAGGTTCTTCTATATGCACTTGTTCCAATGATGTGTTGTGGTAATTGTATATTTGATTTATGCTAATCCTTGAATCAGTTATGATTGCATGCTTCTTGTAGTTTCCTTCTTTGTTATTTTGCAGGATCTCATTGTAGCTGGGCCAGCAAAAGAGCAAGGAGATGGGAGCAAGCAAGCAAAGAGAAGAGTTTGGATTCGACATTAAGCGCAAGGCAACAGTTAGTGCATTTCTTCATTCTCTCTTGCTTTCATAAAGAAGTAAACCTTAAGTAGTTTTCTTTATAGTTGTTGCTGAGGTACTATCACCCTTAGAGTGGGATAGGGTCATCCGAATCGGATACTTTTCCCTACAACAAACTGGCGACTCCGCTGGGGATCGTATCTGTTTGATTGTTTGTAGTATTTTGCTATTCATTTCCTGAACAAAAGAGTACCAAATCGAAAAGCTTTTGACTATATCAAAAGCGAAGTAGAGGGCAGCTACTCTGGCTCATTTCTGAGCATGTTCATGATTTGAAGAGCTGATCTACAAGGATCCTTGTAAGCTCTTAGTGATAGCTTTTCATCCTCCTAATCATCCCTTTGTGTGTGCTTGACTGATTGCTTCTGATTTGAGCAAAAACCGTGAATTTTTGAGAAAATTGTGACCCAGAAACTGAGAAAACGCAACTTTCGTTTTCCAAAGCAGGTAGTACACAGGCTACCTGCTTTACAACGCAGGTCCCGAAGGGGCTACCTGCGCTGAGAGCCAGATTGGCTGTGCAGCACCTGCGTTGGCCCAATTTTGCCTTGTGCAGTTGGGGTTTCCTCCCTTTTTCTTGCCTGTTTTCACTATAGTTTTTGCAGCAAGTTGTCTTTCTTGTACCTGTTCTGAAACCAACCTTACTTGCCATCATTCCGCCTCTGTTATATAACGAAATTGTACTTGTTCTTTTGTATTTCTTACATCATTTACAATTTCCCATAACGAAAGTGAATTAGTCTTGCCTTGGCCTCTTAGATCTGAACCTGTGTTAAGCATTTTGCTGGTCTAAAGAGTTAGCTTGTTTGCTGTCCATAGCTGATTAGTCTTTTTACTTTCGTCATTATGGTTTGATTTCATGTATTTCCAGTGATTAAACAAGTAAATCTTAAGGTGTCTTTTGATTTTGGACTAGCTTGTTTACTTTCACTTTAAATCGAAATCAAAGTTATATACCAACTTTCTTTTTGTAATACATCAACATTAAGAAAGGGAAAAGAAAATACATGCATTGTGCATTTTGCATTTGACTGTTTGCATGACGATTTAGGAAATTTTGCATTAGTGTGTGCTCTATGATCTGTGTGAAAAGATTTGCCTTTCTTCTCCTCAGTAGTTAAGATTTTCAAAGTTGAAAGATTGAAAAGTTTGCTTCTCATCTTAGACTGCATTCAGGAATTTGTTACATACATCTCGTGGTGATCCTTAAAGGAAAACTGCTAAACAAGATCAACAATAAAATAAATTCAATTTACATAACAATGCTTTGTAACATAACGCAAACACATAGAGGTCTAGGTAGAGACGTGTTCCGGTGTCGTTAAACATAGTGACTGTCGATCTCTACGAAGGTGGGTGATTCCTCCTGAGAGTCGGTGGCACTAATACGGACTTGTGCTCCCACGTACCGTCGCGTATATATTGGGAGACCCCTATAGGAACAAAGCCTTTATCCATAGGAAGCCGTGTCGGCCGCCCTACTGATCGCGATGCAGTGAACACAGCATTCACGAAGATCGACCACCCGTACCGTAAAACGTATTCTGTGGTTTCGCGAAAAGTTTGGCACACCCTCTGCCTAGAACTCCAGAGAAGTTTCTTTTGGCCTTTTTCAAACTCTATAACTGAAAAAGTCCATCCGAGCATTTGTCACTTCGGGCTCGTTAAAACATCGAAGGGGACTAGAGTCATCTTTAGCTTTTTCTCGACTCTTAAAACATGAAAAAGCAAAGTTGTGTCTAAAGCGTCGTTAATAAAATTTATTTTAATCGGAACATAATCACCTGTTATTCCCACGTTAATCTTTCAGTTGAAAAGTATGGAGCCCACCAACCAAGGAAGTCACCTTGGCGGAAGTCCCAATCCCTTCTCCTCTTGGGGAGATGTTGGTGCGCCTCATATGGCCACATTGTCACTACCAGGATTGACAATTGGCCTACCTGTATGGCTCTTTTCAACTAATGTAGTTCAAATCACCACTAATCCTGAGCAGTCGAATCAACAGTCAGACCAGTCTAGAGCTACCCACCAGCCTTCCACTTCTTACAATTCTTCCTCTGATCCTTCATCTTCGCGAGGTAGAGCCGGCAAAAGTCAGCCTCCCATGGAGAAGAAGGAAAAGAAGAAGAGAGAAAAGAAGCAGAAGGGGCCTATGGCGAAGGCGACTCGGGGCAAGCAAAAGACATCTGACAAAAATCCACACACTACACCAACCGGGCCTAAATCGCCATGTGTCATTTGCAAAGGGACCCACTTCCACCGTGACTATCCTTGTATTCCACGGATACTAAGGGACTGGTCCCCCAGGTTGCACAATCCGGTAGCATCAACCTCTGGTAGTCATGTTGATTGCAGTCCGTCAACTAGCGAGAGTGAAGGACGAAAAGGGAGACCAAGATCACCCTGTATGTTGTGTGAAGGCGATCACGCCATCCACCGATGTCCATTCTTAGACGAGGCGAAGAGAGTTTTGGAAGATCGTCCGGTTTCACCATTACGACTTCTTCCTGGATACCAAAAACTCGTGCCAAGTCCCTCGATAGTTGAAAATCCAGCTGGCCCGATCAAGTGGTCAGCTGAAGTGTCAGTCATTGAGAATGAACCTGCTGCATCCAGACCAGACGAAAGTCTAAAGGTCGAAACGGCAGTTGACCCGGCTCTTCCTTCAGAGGTTTCATCCTCAAATGACTCCGTCATTGAAGACCCATCTTCAAATGACACCCTCACTGAAGAGGATAAGGATGACACCGTCCATATTCTTTTCATCAACACAGAATCTGATGAGCATCAGGGCAATGCGCCCATTCCTTTATCGCAGGAAGGAACATCGTCAGGGTCGTACCCGGCCGTATATTCGGTCCCACCACCAAGCAACCTAGTTGTATCCTTTGATTGGAATCAACTAGGCAGACCCCGGTTACCAGCCAGTATCCCATTCAGAATCATCGTCCAAATCTACAGAATGGTGATGGCTGGAACTATCATTGATGAAGGGGCATCTGTGAGTATCCTTTCCTCTATTGCTTGGAAAGCACTGGGTTGCCCGACGCTTTTACCTGAGATGAGAAATCTATCAGGTTTTGATAAAGGAACCAGTCACCCGTTAAGGATTCTCCCCAATGTTCCAGTTACATTGAAAGGGAAGACAGTTCATATGAACATCATGGTCGTCCAGGGACCCTTAGTGTATAACTTACTCCTTGGACGAGACTATATATATTGCATGGAGGCGATAGTGTCCTCACTCTTTAGAGTTATGTGTTTTCCGCACGAAGGAAGAATGGTCAAGCTCGTAGACCAACTTTCATTTCCAGGATCACGCATCGCAAATAGTCAAATACCATCCCTTAACGGTTTATTCACTCAAGGAATGCCTCCACCCCCGGTTCTACTTCCTGATGAATGCGAGTGATTCGGAAGAAAGAACTGGGACCCAGGGGGCATGCACCCTGGCCTGCCTTGGGCAGAGGAAACCTTGGGTATAAAGTTAATTTCCGCAGAAGAATATGACTAGTCCGTACCCCGTCCGAAGGAAGGAAGAGAGGGTTGTTCTAGGATAAAATTCTTTTGTCAAAGTTATGTGAGCGAAATAATCGGCTCCCTTTGTCTAGAAATTAGGCTCTCCTGAGGAAGGAGATCCATTTGTGGCGGCAAGTAGCCACCATCTTTAGAGTTCAAGCCTCACCCATTAAAACATATGTTTTAAAGGATAAGTAGGGGCAGCCTCCAAAGAAAGAGATGAAGTTGCTGCAACAAGTAGTCACCATCCTTAGCAACCTAGTAATAGACATCGCCGGAAAAAAGAGTTTAGTTTGCGGCAGCGAACAAAACCATTTTTCGGATAATAAGTAAGAGGCAAACCTCCCTCCGTAACGCCGATGTTTTATCTGTTGCGATCTTGCAAAAATAAAAAAGTGAACTGATGGGAAGACAAGTACCGTCGGCACCGAAAAATAACGAGAAGACAAGTATCGTTAAAAATATAGCAAGACGACAAGTAGAAAAACAGAGGTGGGACAGAGGAGGGGTAGCCTTGAAATTATACTTTATACCTGGGGGCATGCGAACCTTTTGGAATGCAAGCACGGGATGACTATTTATTTTTTAAATTTTTAGGTCCTCCCTTTAAACCTGTAGGTCTAACCCGTTAAACTCGTAGGATTAGCCATTTTCAGCTTGCATAAAGAAAGGATGTGGGGCAAAAGTCAAAACTTTCCAAATAGGAGCATAGCTTCGTGAGATAAAGCTCCTTAAAAAATAGCTATCTCACCTAAGGCATTTCTTGTATTATGACTGGTATAATCGAGTAGTTTTAGCAACGTTCATGCTCGTTAAAAAATAAACGCAAGATCCGAGCAGTTTTAGCACATAGTTCATGCTCGTTAAAAAATAAACATAAGTTGTGAGCAATCTTCCCCTAGAGTTCAAGCTCACTCAGAAAAAATGAACCGGTAAATAACCTTGGTAAATGTAACCTTTGACAGCCATATTAAAGCCCTTGGTCGTGTTCTTGCAGTCTCACCTCCATCCGTTCATTTGGCCAATCATTCATCTCCATATGCTTGTTTACCCATTTTGAGGAACAGCTGCGAAGAGTGATTTCACTTAGCCATCCTTGTGACACTGTCGTGATTGGAAAATTCCAACCTGTACCTGGAATCTGCTGCTATCCCTATTTATCACTCGTTCCTCAAAAGACGAGTCTTCTTTGAGCTCTTTTCTCTTGACTCGTAAAATATGAAAAGTTTGCCGAGTTTTGGCCTTCCAGCTCGTTAAACGACCGGAAGAGCTATCCCTCCTCTAGATTTTAATCTTTTTGGACCTGAGGGATTATTGCACAAAAAGATCGAGCACTTGTTTTGTTCGGCTCGTTAAAGCAATCGAAAATTCATCCCTTCTGTATTGTTTTATACTTTTTCGGACTTAAGGGATTAGATGACGAAAAAGGAATTCTGGAGTTGACTTTATGTACCTTTTCAGACTCTCTAAAAATGAAAAGGACCGAGTTATCCTTGTCGTTAGACTCGTTAAATTCATTAAATAGCGACAAACTTGTCTTTAGACGAGAACGAGTTTCCCTATCGCTAGGCTCGTTAAAACATAGCGATGGGCTTGCCCGAAGGGCAGGTTATAGAACAAGCATATGTTATCCTCCTCAAGCTTGACAAAAATAAAGAGGTACTGGTCAGCAATGACTGGGGAAAAATTGGGAGAACCTCACATCTTTAATGGTAGCAAGTTGCTCTTGAACATGACACTTTGTCCTCCGTATCACATCGGGTTGGGTTGTTTCATTCACCGGTCTCATCACCATGGTCCTCGCCACACCATCCAAATTTGGAGTAATGCTACCGATCCATCACATCAGTGTCGTTATATGTTCAAGAGATGTTGTTCTGCAAAGAGTCAACCGTGTCCCATCCACTGCCATACATTGTTCTTCATCCATTTCATGACCGCCACCCTGAATCATACATCACAGTTTGTTTTCACCTCATCACAATCATTAGCTCCGTTTCGTGTCACTGATGTGGGATTCATTAAGGCCCTCCTTTGACGGATCGCTCCTTGTCGACATCAGCTCATTATCCAAGGAGTTGATCTAGGAACAACCCCTTCAGTACTTTGAAGCTTGCATGCCTCAATGGCAAGTTTCTCACTTCCGGCGACAGGTATACATCAATGACCTTCGACCAGAGGATTTTGCATGGTGGTCGATGCCAAGTCCTTTATTCCCACCATGTGAATTGTACTGTCGTACCTTGAGGGTCATCATCCTTATCGGTGATTCCTCTCGCGCTTGTTAACGGTTTACATCATTGACCGGTAATCAAGCGATGTCTTTCCATGTTCGACTTCAAGAAATTCTCACATGGATCGACTTGTACATCGAGTGAAGATCGGAAGAGATTGAAGACCCCGGATCTAGTTTCATCCATCCGGGCTGCGATATATATTCAGGATATAAAGACATTTGATATGTACATCATTGCAGCAGATGATCATCCTTTTCAAAGGATGATAATTTCAGCAGAGAATTATCAGTCTATCATCAGACAATCGTCTGTTCTATGTACCAAAATGTATTTATAAAGCTGAGCATGGGAATGCCCGCCTCAGCTAGATCATGAAAAAGTATGAAAAATAATGTATTGTATTGTATCTTATTACAGGACACTTCTCAGCGGATTGAATGAACTTCGGATCCTCCTAATAAAGCATTTCACCCGATAAACGACCTTATACTTTAGGGGGCATCTGTTATAGACAATTTTGTGCCTTACAGCAACAGGCATGAATTGTCAATAATCCAAGGGATCCAAAGTCCCTAAACATGATGTTCCTACCGCTAGAGGAACAAGGTCAGCAAACCAACAGCTCTCAGATCAGTTCTCCACCTGAAAACACTCAAAAACAAGCAATCCTGAAATCAAAGCAGGTGCTCCACTAGGCTTCTGCGCTGAAACTCAACTCCTCCATGGTGTACCTGCGTTACAAAGCAAGTGGAACAAAGGCCACCTGCGCTGAGCGAGATGGGACAAGTGGTACACTGAGTCATTGCTCTGGAATCTTCCAAAAATGACACTTGGATCAGGGATTTCGCCTTGTGATGAGTCAGAGGCTCTGTTTCACCAAGTGGAAGCAAGGTTCTCCAAGTGGACTCAAGAACTGAAGATCAACTGAAGAGAGAGAGGACACAAGGTAGCTACACATCAGTTGCAAGCTGACTCATCCTTTCTCAATTCATCTATATATTGAGCTCTCTCCTATGAGCTCAGGAGGCTGGAATTTTGTGCAAAGTAATGATATGCTGTTGGTTTCACTATAGAACTATTGGGTGATTGCTTGAAGGAGGTGAAGAGGAGAAATTCTTTCTGCTGGGAGGTGTTGCTGGATTAGGGCCTTCAATGGTTGTAACCTTCTCAGAACTTTACTTCTTCCATTAATAAAAGCTATTGAGGTTCTTCTATATGCATTTGTTTCAATGATGTATTGTGATGATTGTATATTTGATTTATGCTAATCCTTGAATCAGTTATGAATGCATGCTTCTTGTAGTTTCCTTCTTTGTTATTTTGCAGGATCTCATTGTAGTTGGGCCAGCAAAAGAGCCAAGAGCTAGGAGCAAGCAGCAAAGAGAAGAGATTGGAGCAAATATTAAGCGCAAGGCAACGGTTAGTGCATTTCTTCATTCTCTCTTGCTTTCATAAAGAAGTAAATCTTAAGTAGTTTTATTTACAGTTGTTACTGAGGTACTATCACCCTTAGAGTGGGATAGGGTCATCCGAATCGGATACTTTTCCCTACAACACTATTCTCTTTATTGTGCACCCAAACTCCAGCTCCTGCCCCTAATTTGTTGACCGAGCCATCAAATTCAAGGAACCATAGAATATCCTGTTGGAAAGGAGATTTGATGATCTGTTCATGGGCTGGCAATGTGAGTAGCAGTTGTGGTTTTTTCCCTAGCTTGTCTTCTGGGACAGTCTCATCGTTTGATTGGATGTTCTTGACAACTAAGGCAGCAGCAACATTTAGTGTTTGATTGACTGTTGTTTCATGGGTGATAATACTTTCATTTGAATCTTCCTCTTGTATGAATATCTTGGTTTCAACCTCACCTTTTGAGGGAGTTGTGGTGTCATTGAAGAGAATGTATGAGTCTATGTCTGAATGGACAACATATATAGGAAAGTTTTGAGGCTTTTCTTCACTGCTGACCATGTATTTCATAAGTGTTTCTCTGTACAGTCTTTTTGGTTGCCCAAAAACAGAGATGGTGGCGTATGACATGTCTAATTGCAGGGAACCTTGGAGTTTAGCTCCCCATGATCTTGATAACAGCATCCCATACTTAGGCGGGATATCAGCAACTACCACATCCATTAGGATTGTCTTGTTTGGGTATTGAACCAGAGACACACATAAGTCTTTTATGAGACCTAAACACTTGACTTGGCTGGAGTCAAAGGAAAACAGATCCTTATATGGTCTTGTTATGTCTAAATTCAATCTCTCCATGACTGCTTTTGGCATGAGATTGTGAGAGGCACCTGAGTCAAACATTGCATTATGTAATATTTTATCATGAATATGTAAACTGACATAGAAAGGCAGTACCCCTGTGACTATTGTTTTTCCATCCACTTCTGGGCCAAACAGGAGTTCTGGGGTGTCATCCAGCACATTGACATCATCTTTGTTACTAGTGAGTTGAAGGGACCTTTTGATCTGTAGTTTATAGATGTCATGCTTGGCAAGTTCTAAGAGAGGAATTGCTATCTTTAATTTGCCAATTTCTGTTTCTAGATCAAAAGGTTTTTCAGCTTGGGTCTTGGGGTTATAGGTGACAGTCCTTTCCTTGTTTATTACATCTTCTTCTTGATTTTTGTCTTGACTTTGGGACTTATCCTTTTTACTCGTCTCTTGAGGAGAAAGAGTTGAATAAGGATGAGCAGGGGGAGTGACCATAGGCTGTTGTTTTAAGGACAGTGGTTCAGTGATCTCCTCAACAATCACTTCTTCTGTATGTGAAGTCATTATGTCATTAGGTTCTATGACTATAACTCTTTCAGGCTGCTGATTATCCTTTTTCTTTTCAGGCTGGTTAACATTCACAGTTCTGCTCCTAAGCTTGTATTGTTTATGGACTTCATAAACAGCAGTTTCATAGCCTTGTTTGAAGTCAAAGGATTCACCTGATTTAGTTTGGAACAGTTTGATTTCATCATCCTCATGATCTTCTTGTGTTAAGAAAACTTGACTTTCACCATCTAGACCCATTAAATTAATCTCAGGATCTTCATTGGGCTCTGCTGATGTGGAAGTTTCTGCATAATTTTCTTGGAAAGGGGGTCTTATGTCCTGGTCAGCACTGGTCTTGCCACTATTTGGGTTTTGAGTTCTCCTAAAATTTGGATTCCTAGGAGGGTTATTTTGTGGTGCTTCCCATGATGATTTTCTTTCAACCGATTCCACTCTATCACCCAATCTTTTCATTCCATTGAGTATTGCATCCAGTTTTTGATCAAAGGCAGAGGGTTCCTCTTTGAAAGCAGTCCTCTTTTCCAACCTTGCCCTGTTTCTTTTGGCAATTAGGTTGGCTTCCACTATGACAGCAACCCTTTGGGCCTCTTCAAGGGATTGACAGTCTCTTTCCTTCAACTGATAGGCCATATCAGGGTCAAAACCATCAGGGAATTTGTACAAGGCTAAATCAGGAGGAGGCCTTAAATTTTGTGGAATTGAGTTATATACATTGTTAAATCTCGCACAATACTCCAAAACAGTCTCTTGGGGACCTCTTTTGATAGTGTCATATTCCCCAAGTATGTGCAGAGGATCTTTCTTCTTCTCCCATCTACTAGTAAAGGCTTGATACAGTTCAACAGGAGTTGTAATGGAGTTTGCATTCAGGGATCTAAACCAAGTTCTTACATCCCCAGTTAGGCTTTGAACAAACATCCTCATTCTGACATTGTCATCATCTATTTCATAGGTCTCAAAATGGTCTTGCATCCTCTTGGCATGCTGGGCAGCTGTCAGAGGGCCATTGGAGTCAAAATATGAAATTTTGGTTTGGTAATCTTGGGGTAGAGCTGCAGCATTAGCTGGTATCTGCAAGGGTGCATATCTGTTAGCCATATTTACAGGATTTAGAGGATTAACAGGGGCAGCTGGGATAATAGGAACAGTGGGTATCACAGGGGTAACAAATAGGGGTGAACCTAGAGTGTTGGTTAAGGGGATATGTGCAGTGGATGAAGATGTGAGAGGGGGACTTTGAGATGTGGATGGTGAACTAGGGGAACTAGGGGTAGACCGGAAAAGGACCTTGCATGGGGTAGATATAAGGCTAGGATGATCTGAATCTGAGGTTGAATCAGCAGGCTGCTCCTGCTTTCGCTGCCTCCTAATGTTTCTTGGGATGGTATTTGGATTATCAACAATGATAGGTGGGTTAGGGTCAGGATTTGCCCTAGTATGCCGTGGATTTTTCTTAGGAGCCAGTTTCTAACTGTTTTTTAGGATTTTGTAGGAAATTTTTATATCTGAAAGGACTGGATGAAGATTTTGGAATGGCTATATATTCTCAGAGCTAAGATGAAGATTCCCTAAACAAGCTCCTCCTTAAAGCTGTTAATGTGATACAAAAACAGATTAAAGGCCTCTTGACTGATTTCAGGCTTGATAGTAACTATGGAAAATATATAGTAATTAAAAAATCTCAAGCATCCCTAGTGGAGTCGCCAATTATGTTAATTAAAAAATCTCAAGCATCCCCAGTGGAGTCGCCAATTATGTTAACACCCAGGTTGTTCCCTATGACTCCCAAGGGAATACGGCCGGGGTAACCACTAACCAATCTTTGGATTACAGTGCCTAGCTGTCACACGGAATCTGTCAAGGGTGCGGACACGACTGACCTTCCTAGAAGTCTAAGACATTCTAATGACAAACAAGACAAAATGGAGTGATCTTTCTCTAAATACACCTTTTACAACATGAAAACTACAAGTGTTTAGGCTTACCTTATTCCAAAACGCTGTTGTTGAAGTCCGTTCTTGACGATCCGGATGAGCTCCTCCTTCAAGTCAATTCCTGCAACCACAAACAATCAAACAATTACCAAGCACTTGCATTTCATATAATAAAACATATATTCAACATGCAGACCAAGGAACACATGAAATAACTCATTAACACAAGCTATTGAGAAAAATAAACCAGTTTGTATTAATAACGAAACAAAGAAACTCTTACAACCTGGCCTTGGTGTTGTGCAAGTTCCTCCCAGGGTCCATCAAGGGTTTTCCTCTACTTTGACAAAGCTCACCCTCTCCCAAGTAGAATCAAGTGAAGACAATCTCTCCTCACAAAGGCTCTAATGGAAGACCTAAATCCTGCAGCATTTACCCAAAGAAAATGTATAGCTCCAACCTCCTCTCCTTCTGGCTCAATGCCTTTATTTATAGTGCTGTAAAGAGGTTATTCAGGTCCACTATCAATGGGATCATCCCCCTCTTTGGGTGGGATAGCTCCCTTATTGATGGGATAAGTTCCCCCTTAATAGAGATACATGAACCAACTGGAGGCGCATCCATTTCATCAAACCGACCTCTAGAATGTTCTAGAAGTAACCACAAGTAACTTTTTCAAGATAAAACTCGCGCATTTTGCCTTTTACAGAGGGACGCACCTGTCCCTTAACATACAGAGCGTCCATGGACGCAGATTTTGTGAACATGGTCAGCGTCCCCGCAGGTAAGGCTAGAGAGAACCTGCGACCCCAGAGATAAACATAGTTTTTACAAGACTTTCTCTCTTCTTTGAGTTTGAGATGGATAACAGAGGCATGAGACTTGCCTAAGAGGGTAGCATGACTGTTGATTTGAGCCATACTAACTGTAAGTAGTCAAGGTGACATTTTTTAGTGTAACAGATTGCCCCCTAAAGTGCGAAGCCTGGAATAGAATAGGGTTTTGTAATTCTAGGAAGGGTGAAGCGCTTTATCATTTCAAGGATTGTCTTGTGGATGGCCTGGTTGGAACCTGCAATTTTCAACACAAAATACATGGATAAGATTATATCATCACTGAGGTAGGCATTCCCATACTCAGATTCAAAACTTTAACTAATGGACTAACTATTCTGATACAGGAATGATCTTGCAGTACATCATTTTTATAGACTTTTGTAGACACAGTATGGACGCAGCCATCTGTTTATGATTAGTCTACATAGATAATGAATACAAAACTCCTCGCAGCCTGGATGGTAGAAACTAGATCCAGGGTCTTCACTTCTACTTCCCGAATTGGTACGATTCTAGCCATGTGATTAAATGATTCGATGTCGAACATGGTAGAAACCACTTGATTACCAGTCAATGATGTAAACTGTTAACAAGCGTGAGAGAAACCACCAGTAATGTCAATGGTTCTCAAAGTACCAAGCACAACCCGTGAAATGTGAATAGATGTTTTGATGTCGAACACTTCACGGAATCCTTTGATCGAAAGTCAATGATGTAAACTGACGTCAAAGGCGAGAAACCTGCCATTGATGCATGCAGACTTCAAGGTACTGTCGATTCCTAAGTCATCTTTCTAGATAATGTGTCGATGTCGATAGAAAGCGACCCGTTGCAGGCAAGCCCGCAACACGAAATCATTGTTCAAGTTGAAGAAATGTTGCTGTAAGGACTGACTCAGGGATGGTCAAATGGATGACAAGTATTTTGCAGATGAAAGTTTTGCTTGCAGACCTCTTGAACACATAACGACACAACAGATGGCTTGGTGACGAATAACTCAAAGTTAATCCCCGAAACCCGGTTAAAGACTTTCAAAGTGATTTGGTCAACTGTGAGGTAAAAGATTTCCCAACCCAGGTGAATGAAAAGTGTCGTGTTCAAGAGTGGTAATAAAGTTTCTTCTGAGACAAAAGGTGACAAACAGGTTCATTCTTCTCTCTTTTCCCCCACCATTTCTGGCAAGTACCTCTTTATTTTTAACAAGCTTGAGGAGGATAACATATGCTTGATTATAAGCTCATCCTTCGGACGAGTCCAACCTAGTTTAAATTCGAACCCTAGGAAGGAGTGGTTCGTTCCTGTTTGTAATTGAACAGGTCCTCTACTGTAAAATTTTAACGAGCCCAGTATAGGAGAAACTCGGCGTTTTTCATTTTTAGAGAGTCTGAAAAAACTAAAGGAGACTCCACGTTGAACTTTTTCGTATATTTGTGTCCCTCAAGCCCGAAAAAGTATAAAATAATACCTGGGGGAACCGCTTGATCTTGCGACCAAGGAGTACTTTCATAATAGTGTCGTTAACCTGAAAAGTAAAAAGCGATCAAGGACACGTCGTTTTATTTCCTTATCGAGTTTGAAACGACAAAAACCCGGCAATCTTTTCCTGATTTTGCGGTCAGAAAAGAGCTAAAAGGGGACCGTCTTTTAATTCCGTTTTAACGAGTGAAAAAGAAACACTCGGCGATCTTTTCATGTTTTAGGAGTCAGAAAAGGGCTTAAAAGATGACTCTGATATTTTTGTTTGTGAAAAATTACAATTTCCCTCGAAATCCCTTTGTCCTGCACAAAAGCAACACATTACTCATACCTGTTTAAAATAGGCAAAAATACATTCAAAAACATCTTTTCATGGTAAAAAATGAACTAATTCATCCAAAAAACCTATAAAAAGACCTTTTACCATGTCATTTTTACCGTTTCACTGTTGAGGTTGAAAAAGGAGCTTTTGACAAGAAACTTCCCGTGGTCGCTGCGGAAAATCTGACCGTCGGAATCGAACGCCGTCTCATCCAGGTATTTTACACATCCTACTCTGCATTTCTATCCGTTTAGAATTAATTTTTAGGTCTTAGTTTCATTTTTTGGGGGGTTTTGGTTTTGGAATGCGCCTCTCGGCGGACGCAGGTGCCCTTCGGGTGACCTGCGTCCCCCGACTTTTTCTCATACGGGAAAACGGTCGGAAGACGCAGCCCGCCTTCAGGCCAGCTGCGTCCGGGCGCCCTGTGCTACAAAGCCGGGGTGCGTCCTCCGAGAAACGCGCATTTCAAAACCCCAACTCTCTCAAAAAACCACCAAAAATTCCCAAATCAATTTCTAATTGCTATTTTTGATATGCAGGGCATTAATCATGTTAGACTGGAGAGAAAGAGAGCATGTAGAGGAAGATGAAGCTGCAATAAATCATCAACCTTCCCTGGATGCCCTAAGAGCATGCGGATTATACAAATATTGGACCATACCGGGCATGAGGGGCCAGGTAAGATTCTTGGAATGGCTGGTTGAGCGATGGAACGTACAAGAACAATGCTTTTACATAGGAGGGCACCAGCTCGAGATAGAGCCCTCGGATGTATACTTTCTCACTGGCTTGCCAAACAGAGGTGAGCAACTCAGTCTTGCGGGGACTAGGCCGGGTGGCCAATCCCTTGATAGTCTCCGCGAGGATTGGTGCACACGTGGGGCTCACCATTCAAAAGGCATAGAGATAAAACACATCACTCTACCGGAACTCAAAGTCATAGCGTTCACGGTTACCAGAATTTGCGGCGCGGCCGCTTTACACATTGCTTCCGGATCCCAAATGCGGATGGCAATTGACTGTTACCAAGGCACCATTTTCAACTGGTGTGAAGCTGTGTCGGCTCATATGAAGAGCCAACTGACCAAGGCAAAGAACGGACGACTAAAGACTTTTGGATATGGGCCTATAGTCGTGAGCTTTGCCTTGGAGAGAATTCCAATGCTGATCCCTCAGCAACTCACTGTTGATATCTTGGGTCCCCAGCAGCCAAAGCTGATACGATGGGTTGCGGTGATGGCCCGGCATCCTGACGAGGGCGCGACAGTAGTTCGATTCTCAGATAGTTATTTTGACTGGTTAGAGGGCCAGCTTTTTGTGATACAGGACTTTCCGTATGCCGGAATGGATTTCAGAGGTGATCCGGACATGGTTCTTCCACAGGGAGAACAATGGGATGACAGAGGTACTTTTCATTTTCACAAGTTTTCTAGTTATGTATTTTTTGTATTTTTTATATATATCGTCTCAAAACTAATAGTAAATCTTTCAAAATGCAGATGTTGGTCCACAGCGTCCAGCCAACCTCCGGCCTTATGATAGACTACATCCAGCTGCACCGGTACCGGCCCCACAGGATGCGACAGCAGAAGTACTAGCTGAGTTGGAGCATGATCTAGAGCGTCTCACGGCAGATATACCTGAGACTACTATGGACGACATTCCTATCAGGCTTCAGCGCTTCGTAGTCGCGGTCCCTGGACCGTTTAGGAGATTTTTGCGTAAGGTAGCCCGCGCAGTGGTGTCGTACAGAGAGCACCACCAGTGATTGACTAGTCACTTTTGTAGTCACATGTGACATTTTTGACTTTTTGTACTATCATTTTGCCGATCATAAGGTGTTTTAAACCTATGATCGAAGACGATGTATATATTTTTTGACACACTTCTATCTATATATATCACTATTACCGGCTTATCTTGTTTAACATATGTGATGAAATGTTTTTAAATTTACTTGCATGATTATCGTAAATGTCTGTCCAACATTCGAGAAGCAATTGCATCTGCTAATGTATTCAAAGACCTTGGAATATGTTGATATTCAATGTAATCAAATTCACGTTCCAAGAGACGCACTCTCAAAAACAACCTTAATAACACAGGATTTCTAATGGCATAAACTCTATTAAGCTGTAATACAACAAGTTCAGAATCTAACCTCACTATCAAACGTCGAATTCCAAATGAAATAGATTCGGATAATAATTCAACCACTGCACTGTATTCTGCAATGTTATTCGTTGTTTGACCGAGGCTTACCCCATGCATAGAAACTAACTCGTCAGAGGGCGAATAGATAACCCAAGCTGCGGAAGAGATATTCCGTGTATTACGACAAGCACCATCAGCAAATCCAATGTATGTTTGGAGAGGCGTCGACATCTACAATATCAAGAGTAAAACCAAGATAAGCCAGAATAATGACGAAAAACCACACTCGCTAAGCTAAGCACACTGACTAAACTAACACACTTGCTAGCTAGAAAGGAAATCTAACCTATCTAAAAATTTCTCCATACCCATCATTTTAAGCATAATACCTCTTTAGGTAAAGTCCATTTCTGGGTTTACCCAAAGAGTCCCCATCAAAATCAACTAACTCATAAGCCCCTTTTGCTAGCTTTCGCTTTACAATGTAGGGCCCATGCCACATGGGAACGAATTTTCCGGCACCTAGCTTATCGTTAGCTTGATCATATAATAGTACTAGGTCTCCTTCCGAAAAACTTCGAGGGGTTACATTTTTATCGTACTGAGCTTTCATTCGTTTCGCGTGAGTCTCGATAGCTAAAGTAGCGTCACGTCGAGTCTCATCTAATTTAGCCAAGTATAATAACCGTTTCTCCTCTTCGGAAGTAGCTGGAAGTAATTCGACAGCCATTTGAAGTGATGGGATTTCGCATTCAATAGGTAACACAGCTTCTAAGCCATAAACTAGCTGGAAAGGGGTGAAACCTGTTGAATTTTTCACTGAAGTTCGATATGCCCATAGCGCCGAAAATAACATGTTATGCCAATTCGTTCGATGGATACCAATGATCCGTCGAATCATGATGACTAGAACTTTGTTGATTGACTCAACCAAACCGTTGGCTTGCGGATAATAAGGAGTAGAGCTATCGTGGCGCAAACCAAGCTGGCTTGTAAGCTCAGTCATCATGACGTTTCGAAAATGGCTCCCATGGTCAGTAATGATTGCTTGTGGGACACCAAACCTAGTTATGATATGATTGAATACGAAAACTGCAGCTGTCTTGCCGCTTGCGTCGAATGTAGGCATCGCCTCGGCCCATTTTGTAAAATAATCAACCGCGAGGATGATATACGCATGCCCCCCGGCCGAGTGAGGGTTACAAGTAATAAAGTCAATGCCCCATTTGGCGAATGGACCAGCGGCAATTATAGGGTGGAGAGGAGCAGGTGGAGCGCGCATCTTTCGATCAAACACTTGACAGTTGTGGCATGTTCTGACAGCAAGGATACAATCTTTAAACATAGACGGCCAGAAATAGCCAGCGCGCAACACCTTCTGAGCTGTGGCATACCCAGACATATGACCGCCACATGCTCCAGAGTGACAATCATTCAAAACTCTCTCAGCCTCTTCGTGAGTTAAACAACGTCGAAAAACTAAGTCTGCCCCCGGCGATAAAGTGTATCTCCAATAATTCTGTATTGCTGGGATCGAAACCGAATTTTTCGACGGTCTTCCTTGGAAGCTTCAGGCCGAAAGGTTTGGGTTTGGAGATAGATGATTATATCCCCATACCACGGATCTAAAGTGCTAATAAGAAACAAAGATTCGTCCGCAATGGACTCCTCTGCCACAGTCTCTGTGTCAG
Source organism: Pinus tabuliformis (assembly GCA_031772625.1). Classification (NCBI taxonomy): domain Eukaryota; kingdom Viridiplantae; phylum Streptophyta; class Pinopsida; order Pinales; family Pinaceae; genus Pinus; species Pinus tabuliformis. The sequence goes on from CM062815.1 coordinate 300,894,661, forward strand.
CACTCGGGAAATCACACATCAATTCCGCAAAAACTAAAGATTTCTTAGACTTGGACTTCTCGAACTCCAAGTCGAACTCTTGCAGGATAACAATCCATTTAGAGTACTTGCCCCCTAGCAGTTGTTTTGTCAAAATATAAATCATAGGGTTGCAATCCGAAATAACTGTAGTCTTGCGGAGAAGAATGTAGTGACGAAAACGCTGGACAGCTTGAACGGCTGCCAGGGCCAATTTCTCCACATGCGAATATTTTAACTCAGTGGGATTTAAGGTTCTACTAAGATAATATATCACATGCTCTGCTTTGAATTCATCTTCTTGAACTAACACCATTCCAATGGTGGAATGCGAAGCTGCGAGGTATAAGAAGTAGTCCTGGTTGTAGTTGGGAGGATGCAATAACGGTGCATGGGTCAACGCGTGTTTCAGTGCATCAAAAGATTGTTGGGCAATCTCGTCCCAAAAGAATTGTGCGTTCTGTTTCAACAACCGTGTAAAACCTTTAGTGACCTCGGCGTAGTTTGGGATGAATCGGCGTAAAAAGTTCGCTTTCCCTTGCAAACTTTGGAGTTGGCGCAAACTCGAAGGAGGAGGCAATTTGATGATAGCCTCGACTTTCGAGGGATCGACGCGAATGCCGGCTTTTGAAACAACAAATCCCAGCAATCGACCTGTTTCTATACAGAAAACACACTTGTGGGGATTCAACCGAATTCGATAATGCCTACACCTCATAAAGATTGCTCGTAGGTGGACAAGGTGATCAGCTCGTTGTAAAGAATGAGCAGGCAAATCATCGAGATAGGGTTGCACAATGTGCTTGATGTCATGAAATGCATAAGACATCGCCCGTTGAAAAGTGGCCCCGGCATTCTTAAGTCCAAAAGGTAATTTGCAATAAGCAAATGTCCCCCATGGACAAATGAATGCCGTTTTTGGTTGGTCGGCAGGTAGAATATTGATTTGATTATAGCCTGAGAAACCATCCATGAAGGAAAACATCTCACTTCCGGCACAATCATCAATAATTTGATCGATATAAGGCGTAGGATAGTTGTCTTTTGGACAAGCTCGATTGATATCCCTATAGTCGATACAGATTCTTATTGTTCCTTGTTTTTTATTGACGGGAACAATATTCGATACCCAATCCGTTAACGGGATCGGATAAATGAAACCTGCTTTCAACAGCTTTTCGACTTCTGCTTTAATCGCAGCCGCTTTTCGAGGGTGAATCTGACGCAACCGTTGCCGAATGGGTTTAGCATCCGGGTAGGTTTTGATTTCATGAACAACAATGGCAGGATCAATTCCGGCATTTCCTCGTAAGACCAGGCAAACACGTCGCGGAATTCTTGGAATAGGGCCTTGTAAGTTTGGATTTCTTCTTCAGTACATGCGGCACCTATATGAATGTTCTCCTCGATTCCGGGCTTCACTGAAATATCAATGGGAATAGTACGAGAAATATTCCCTAAATTCAGCTCTGAATCAGAATGTTTCGTTGGATCCTGAGCGTCTTTGACATATTCAGCGGTAAAGATAGATGAAAAATCATTTTCAAATGCATCATCCTTAGGTAAAAACGAAGATCTGTGATGGAGATCTTCCCATGGTAGATCATCTACACTTAGGATTTCGCGAAGTTGTTCGTCAGATGACACTTCTTCGGGAAACGTTATCCGTTCTAAGGGTGAGGTGAAAAGTGACTCTTCACTGACCACATTCATTTGGTCGATTTCGGTTGAATGAAAGTCGGTAAAAGACATAAGAGCTTCATAAGCAATCTCATACGGACTCAACGGCATAACATCACCGAGTGAGTCTAGCTCAGAGTCAGAGGGAACATACCAAGGATCATCATAAATAATGTTTTCTGACGTGATCATATGAATTGTTGCAAACGAAGGGTCTGCATTGAGTGGAGGGAGAGGAAAAGTTCCCAGTAAACCGGAATCCTTAACTAAACCTACACCAATGTCCCTATAAGGGATTGTCGTTTTACCAACATGCTGGATAGTTTCTGAAGAGGTTGGGTCGGATGAAAAGTATGTCAGCTGATCAATAGTCACGATCTTACCGTTATGTGGAAACTTAATGACTCTGAAGACCGATGAAACGACCGCTGTCATAGCATATGACCAACTTCGACCCAAAAGAAGGTTGTAGTCTAGAGGGGCATCAACCACTTCCACATCCAGACTAACGGTTTTACCTTCGACCCCTATAGGCAATTCTTGTAGAATACCAAACGGACGGAACCCACGGCCATCAAAGGCCTTAAGGATGGTGGGGGATTGGTTCAACGAAGGAGAACCAAGCGATCTCCAACATTGAATCGACATAATACACGTAGAAGCTCCCTCATCAATCACAGTCCGATGAATAGGCCTGTTTTTGACTATCACTGGAATTTGGAAAGCCATTTGATGGGGGAGACGTGGTGTACTACTTTCTAGATCAAAGATCATTAGGTTCGGGTCCTGAACATCGACAGCTCCAATAGCCGACAAAAGCAATTTTCGTTGCGCTGGACATGATTGCAGCACTTCGAGTGCCGACATTGCTGAAGGTGAAACAGCTAAGTCTTCAACAATGTTGTAATTCTGGGCTGCTCTCGCATGTGGATTGAAAGCAGACCTTCGAAGTACACCCTTGGCGGGCGGCTTAATCACTAAGTCTGGGTTAGGTTTTTCGATCTGTAGTGGATCGGAACCAGGAGCTGAGGTTGATGGGTTAGAGTGAGAAGATTCTGCTTCCTTACCATCAACAGGAGCCTTACTACCATAATCTTGCGATCGAGTCGCAATCCTGACATGAGACATCATCAAAATGGGTTCTTCACTGGCATTCGAAGAAGAACCTATCATCTTATTCTCCTGCTCTGGAAATGGATTTTTTAACACAGCAGGAGTGGGAGAACCTTTGACTATTTTCACTACCTCGGCCCGATGAGGGCAGTCTCTCGTAAAATGATCTTCTTCACAAATAAGACAAGGATATCGAGGTTTGCGTTTTTCGTCATTGGTTTCCGACTTTTCCGTTTTCTCCTTTGGAGCCTTGTCTGCTTTAGCCTTCTTCTTTCCTTTCTTCTTTCCACCGTTTTTTGATTTGGCCGTAGATGACTCTACAGCGTGAATGTCGGCGGTAAGTTCAGGAGGAGAAGACTCTCCTGTCGGAGAATCAGGCAAAGTGATAATTGGAGTATTGGAGGTCTTGGAAGACTTCTTCTTACTCTTCGTAGTCACGATACCAATCATACCATCAGCGGCATGAGATCCCGAAGGAGCAGCAGCGATTTGGTTTGACTTTGGAAGATCCGGAATTTTCTCGTGTAACGTACCCGACTGAGTGTAAACTAAGTCAAGGTATTGTGCCTGAGCAATGACTTGCTCCTCAGTAACTACTCCGGCCTTAGCTACATCTTCAGTAATTCTTGGTAATAATGATTTGACAAACCATTCAGCTAAGATTTGGTCCGGGATAAAAACTTTCACTAATCTTCTTCGACGTCTCCACTCATGATGTGATCAGAAATGTACGTGGATGTCGATTGTTTTAGCGAAGTTAATAATTCTGTACCATTATCGTATCTGACTGGTAACTGAAAATGAGTTAAGAACGAGGTAGCTAACTGGCTAAAGTTGTAAAAAGAGGCCCGTGGTAACTCAATGTACCACTTGGCTGCGAGACCAATGAGTGTACGCTGGAAAAGACGTAAGCGGATGGAATCATCTGAGATGGAATTTGATGCACACCAGAGGTGGTAAGTCATCACGTGATTAGACGGATCCTCTCCAGACTTACCTTCGAACTTGGGTATATCGCTGGGCAACTTATTTGGCATTGGCGGCCAGAACTGAAGATATTGAATTGGATCGTTCGTTAGGCGCGTCAAGTCGGGTAAATCTAAAGTCGCAATAAACGGTAACTGCCGGTTAGGATCTCTAAAACTCTGAGTCACAATACCAGCCCCAGGAGGAGGATATCCAGGATAACTAGGAACAGGAGTCGCATTTGGGATATTATATCCTCCTGGAAAACCAGGATTAACCGGACCGTACTGGGGTTGCTGAGGTTGTTGATAAGTGTACCCAGGATACGGTTGATACTGGTAAACCGGTTGTTGGGCAGCTTGCCCAGGTTGATACTGTCCCTGGTACGGAGGTTGAACAAATTGAGGTTGAGTAGTAACAACCGTACTTGTACCAGGTTGGCCTGCAGGCATCTGGACTGTGGTTTGAACCGTGGGTCCAGACAACGGTACAGATGTCTGAGGAGTGGTTACAGGGACAGTAGAAACCGGAGCTGCCGATACTCCAGAAGTAAGCATGGTAGATGAAGCGGTAGTTGCTGCAGCCGTGTGAGGTGGAGTACCAGGTGCAATTGGCGGCTGAGTAACTACGGAAGTTACAGGGGTCTGAACACTTGACTGGACAGGTTGCGGTTGCTGGGGTGGACCAGGAACTGCAGGTTGTCCTGCTTGAGGTACCGACTGTATACTTGGTTGCGACATCTGTTGACCCTGTGACGGATCCCATGTTAACATTCCAGGGTATTGACTCGTAACAGGTTGAGGATACTGAGATCCATAGCCGTATTGAGGATAGGGTTGATAACTGTAAGGTGCAGTCCCGTATTGACCCGTAGGTTGATAACCTTGAGGTAAATACGAATACTGGGGTTGACCTTGACCTTGAGGTTGGTATCCTTGAGGTTGATACCCTTGGGGTTGATACCCTTGGGGTTGCCATCCTTGAGGTTGCCATCCTTGAGGTTGATATTGATACTGAGGTTGACTTTGGGGTACATATTGAGGCTGGGGTTGATACCCTTGGGGTTGATACCCTTGAGGTTGCCCCCCAGTCACGAATGAAGTACCTTGAGGTTGCCCCCCAGGCATTAACGAAGGTTGCCCCCCAGGCGGTAATTGGCCACCTTGAGGTTGGTTAATGGGAGTTGAACCTGACATCATATAAACGTCACCTATACTCAATGGTACATTACCACTGTTTCCAACTAATAACCCATGATCAACAGGTTGAGGAGATGCTCCCGCAAAGGTACCAGAAAGTGATTGATACCCAGTAGGAACAGAAGGACCGCCATGTAAAAATGATTCAGGACTTTGTGAAAACACAGATGACTGACCAGACATATTTACAGGAGAATGAATTCCTCTAGGTGGAACCGGAGTACGAGGTGTAGAAAAACCTACTGAGTTGTCTAAAAAATTGGTTAATGCAAGGTACCAAGATTCACTTCTAGGAGGACTGTAAAAGATGGATTCACGCTCCCTTAGATCAAGGGTAATTAGATCTTCAGAATCAGAAACGCCTATTTCTTCCTCTGGAACAAGTTCTTCTATAGCAATTAATCCAACAGGAAGATTTTCGGTGATAATTCTTTCTATTCTTGGTGAATCAGGAACACTAGGAGTTGGAGTAACAGGTTCGGAAATTTCAGGTTCTTCGCCTGTTTCACTGGCAGATGAAAAACTACCAGCAAGCTCGGAAACTGTAACAGCTTCGGGATTGTAACCTGTTTCTAAACTTTGGTAATCTGGATGGACTACCAAGGAAAATTCTCCTTCTTCAGGTGATCCTACTCTACTGCCACTAGGAGGAGTTACAAGGACCTTTAACCCTTCTAAATGACCCGGAATGTCTTCAGGAGATTCACCCCGCGATTTACGGAGTTTTCTTAACAAATCTATTCCGGTAACAATCTCAGGAGACTTGCCCCGAAGTCTACGGGACTGTCTCGGTAATTCCGCCACAATTAAAGATTTTAACTACAACACACGAAAACAAAGTAAAAATTTCAAATCAAACCACCTAAAGTCTTCTAAAGAAGCAAACAAATTTGAAGCACACGCCTAAATAATCTAGAGCGTCAAACCACACACAAACAGTAGTCTTCCGGACCAAAAGCGCTAGTTGGTGATTAGGCCCAACCTCGCAGGATTCAGTACAGAAATGGTGGGTGGAACAGTTACCCCGGCAACCTGCTTAATGAATAGACTGGACCAAGTTCCTCCACTTTAACCGTCTCGAAGTGAAGCGAACCCCCCAGAAAATCCAAGTGAGTATAACCGACGTCTGCTCCAGGTACAGTGGGACCTTCCCTCCACCGTCACCTTGGGTAGAATCCTAGATATTATGGCCACTAAGGTTACCAATCACAACAATTACACCTGGGGGAACAGTCTAAACTCCGACAGCACGCAAGGGCAGAGTAGCAAGCTCCAATCCCCTTACCGGCTCCTTGACAACAATCCAAGGTTTACCGATAAGTGACCCCTGGCTCCTCGACAATGGTTAATCCGAGGTTTACCGTTTGTAATACGTACTGCCTGGCGTCGTTCCCAACGAGGGAGGAATGATCCCCTCACTGGTTCGGACACGAGCTCGTGCTTCTCCTTTAAGAGGAGCTTTCCCAGAATGTAACTGAAACAATTGGATTTGTTCTACTCAAGATAGACTATCTGTTTGGTTTTGTAGTCTTGGAGAGTTAAGTACTCACCTACTCCAAGACCCTAGCCTAAGCTATGTTGGTGCTTCAGAGCCCTAGAAAAATAAAGATTACTAGATTGATTTTAATTTAAGCGTTACTTTTAAGGTTGTTTCTTAAGTCAAAAGGTGATGGAAGTGAAACCAGTGGTGTGTTGACTCGACTCGAAACCACTACAAAATGCACCTAGAATGATTTATCCACTACTTTACTTTTTCGATGAATTGCTTAACTAAAAAGTTGAGAGAATGCAATCTTTATAAAAGCAACTTCTTAATTGAAGACAATCAAAGAAACAATTCGTTTGTCTTTTCCAAGCATAAAAACATAACCTCTCTTTACATGCACGAAAAAACTCTTTTCTTCTTTCGAAAACAAAAAGCTACTTGAAACAAGACTTTTTAAGAAGATGTTTTTGTATTTTTCTTTTAATAAAACAAATAAATCTAATATAACCAAAAATCAATCTTAACAACTCTTAAAATCTATGAAAATGCACTCATAAGCAAACTAAAGGCAAATTTATTCTAAGCAATCTTAACGAGGCCAAAACTAACAATGATTATTTCTAAGGTGTTTTACTTGATCACAATCAAATCAAGGACTAGCTTATTGCAGAATCAAAAACTAGCCAAAACAAAACTCTAATCTTTTTGTTCTTTTTGTAAAATGGAAATCAATACTTTATAAACAAGCAATTCGAAATTTGACCCAAAACAACTCAAATGGCAAGTTGCTCACACAAGGAGACTTTACGACAGGCCCGACTTCTAAGAAGGTTGACTAACCAGAGAGATCTAAGGCTGGACAACTTTCTACTATCAAAGTCACTACAAAGCCTTTCCAAAAATCAAACCCTAGGTCTAAACTTCGTTGAAAACCACTAAAACACTCAAAGCTCACAAAACAAGTTCAGGTGAAAATTCTTGACAGGGTACTAAAGGATCTGGGCAGAAAACACTAAGAAAAAACAAAATCTAAAAGCAATTTGAAGCAAAAATGGAATTTTCTTAAGTTTTACAGGAAGACGCAGGCAACCCGTTGTCACAGGTGCGGCCCCGCTCTGTGCAGACGGCAACAGCGCGTCCAAAGACGCACTGTGCAGTACTCAGAGGGTGCGTCCTTCTGGAAAAATGAAGAAAAACCAAATCTAACTAAATCTAAAGCTAAGCCACCCAAATACTAATTCTCACAGTCAAAAACCAGAAAATAAAAATGATTTTCTCAAAGCAAAGTTCATATAAAGGAAAAGACTCTCTCATTAATGGATTCCCCAGCGGAGTCGCCAATTTGTCACACGGAATCTGTCAAGGGTGCGGACACGACTGACCTTCCTAGAAGTCTAAGACATTCTAATGACAAACAAGACAAAATGGAGTGATCTTTCTCTAAATACACCTTTTACAACATGAAAACTACAAGTGTTTAGGCTTACCTTATTCCAAAACGCTGTTGTTGAAGTCCGTTCTTGACGATCCGGATGAGCTCCTCCTTCAAGTCAATTCCTGCAACCACAAACAATCAAACAATTACCAAGCACTTGCATTTCATATAATAAAACATATATTCAACATGCAGACCAAGGAACACATGAAATAACTCATTAACACAAGCTATTGAGAAAAATAAACCAGTTTGTATTAATAACGAAACAAAGAAACTCTTACAACCTGGCCTTGGTGTTGTGCAAGTTCCTCCCAGGGTCCATCAAGGGTTTTCCTCTACTTTGACAAAGCTCACCCTCTCCCAAGTAGAATCAAGTGAAGACAATCTCTCCTCACAAAGGCTCTAATGGAAGACCTAAATCCTGCAGCATTTACCCAAAGAAAATGTATAGCTCCAACCTCCTCTCCTTCTGGCTCAATGCCTTTATTTATAGTGCTGTAAAGAGGTTATTCAGGTCCACTATCAATGGGATCATCCCCCTCTTTGGGTGGGATAGCTCCCTTATTGATGGGATAAGTTCCCCCTTAATAGAGATACATGAACCAACTGGAGGCGCATCCATTTCATCAAACCGACCTCTAGAATGTTCTAGAAGTAACCACAAGTAACTTTTTCAAGATAAAACTCGCGCATTTTGCCTTTTACAGAGGGACGCACCTGTCCCTTAACATACAGAGCGTCCATGGACGCAGATTTTGTGAACATGGTCAGCGTCCCCGCAGGTAAGGCTAGAGAGAACCTGCGACCCCAGAGATAAACATAGTTTTTACAAGACTTTCTCTCTTCTTTGAGTTTGAGATGGATAACAGAGGCATGAGACTTGCCTAAGAGGGTAGCATGACTGTTGATTTGAGCCATACTAACTGTAAGTAGTCAAGGTGACATTTTTTAGTGTAACACTAGCCACACTGTAATCAGAGAGGGCTCTCTCTTTATGATTTATCTCTGTTTGTAATGATTTTAGGCTAGCTATAAGTTTAGGTCTGTTTTGAGTTTTTGCTAGGATGATAATTTCGATCAAGGTGCTTGTGTGTTTTTCAAAGAGTTCTAGTCCATTGGGCTAAGGAGTCAGTGGTCCTTAAGATGCTTGATGTGCTGCTGTGATACTGTAGTGATGCTGCAGAGCCAAATTAGTGTCTGAGAAATAACGTTTGTAATAGTGATGGAATGGAGTGTATCCAGTTAGTGCAAGGCAATTAAGAATCTTACAGTTTAACTGTTTGAGTAAGACAGTGAGAATATTGACCTAGGAGCATTTAAGAATTTCTAGGTGATATTCATACATATAGAATTAACAGACACATGAGCAATTAAGAATTCATGTACATATTTAACCCTGAGGACAAACATTTACAGCAGCAAAAATTGAGCACAAGGTGTAATAAAACAAATCTTGTACTATTCTTTCTTTCTTACTGCTAGCTTAGTGTGAGATAAGTATGATTTGATAAACATAAGAAAACAAGAACAGAGTTTTGAAGAAAACTTGTTATCTCGTCAGACAGCATAGGAATTCTGCATCAACACATGGAGCATCCTCCAGACATCAAATAATTTCCGGAAATCACTGAGCTCATCCAGCCCTTTGTATTAGATAATTGAAAGTGTACAATACAAGTGTTCTCATAGAGAAAATTACCAACCCCTTATGAGTTACTCAGGGGAGTTTATATACAAAATTTACATCAAAAATATCAACGAAATGAGTTAATATCTCATTTATGATATGCTAATCTCTGAAATGCAGTAGCTGAAGGAGTGAATGCAGCCGAAATTCCTTTATGCTTCAGCTGTCAAATAGTCAGAAGATATTTGGTCTTTATAGCTGTTAGAGTCGGTTGGAGATGCGCTGTTCAAAACTTGGCTAGCTGTCATTGTCTCATGTGAAGAGTCATTACTCAGCTGCTTTTAATGCTGACTTTATCATGCTGTCTGTCTTTAAAGTGACCTGGAGCTGGCAGTGGCCGAATGACTGAAGCTATCGTGGCAAAATCTGAAGCATGAATTGCCACCAATCCTCCTTAGGCATTTGATGCCTACGTATTTTTATCAATGTTTCCTCTGCCTCTGTATGTTTGTAAAGATTGGGAGGGGTCTCAAACAGGTGGTTCACCTCATTCTCAATGAAGAACAGGCCTTCAAGTTTTTCATATATGCTCTGTCCTGTAGGAGGCCCTGCTGGTTCAGATGTACTGCCAGATGCAATAATCTGATTTTCAATAGTGGTTGCCATTCTATTGGCCATTTGATCTAGGGAGATCAGCTTTCCTGCACCACTGAGCAGGCTGGGCAGGCCTTTTGCTTGCAGCACTCCCATTTTGGCCTTATATTCCTCCACATCTGCTTGCATTTCAAAAAATTTCCTCTCTACTGTTTGTATATAGTTTCTTAGAGTTAGTGCTTTCTTGGCAGAGAGGACAGCTTCTGTTCTGTTGGGAATGCCTATGGCTGCTAATTCTTCCCTTTCCTGTCTATTCAGGAAGTCTATCATCCTGTTGGCCTGTTCTGTTTTGTTACCTAGTACTGTCTTGGCCTTCTGAATTTCCGCTTGTGCTTGGCCCATCAAATCCATCTGCTCATGTATTATTTTTATTGACCTCCACTGCTGTTTGATGGATTGGCCAATTTTAGCCCATAGGATTCTCTTTATGTCAGCCATAGCTGTCTCTAGATTCAGCTCCTTTTCTAAGGCCTTTATCTTGTCTCTTTGGGCCTTTATTTCCCTGCCCTGCTCTGCTACAGTCATTTTGGAGTTGGTATACTTGGAGTCCAGTTCTGCCAATTTTTCCTTGGCCTTCTTTATTTCGTCTGCTTGGAGCTCCATTGCTTTGACGGCCTTGGTCAGTTCTTCTACACTTGGACTAGCATCTGGGGCTGCTGTTGTTCCTGCTGCTTCTGCTGTAGGGGGCACTACTGCCCCTGAAGTTGCTGCTGTTGTTGATGTAGTTGGAGGAGCTTGGGAAGTGGAATCTGCTTGTTTTTCCTGTAATATTCCTTCCAGCTCTTTCTCCAGTTCCCTAATCCTTTGGTCTTGCTGCATTAGGAGGTCTAGCTGGTCCTCAGCCCGTTTTTGCTTTTGGAGTTCTACTGTTTGAGGGTGCTCTGTGGGCTGCAGCTTCAACCTCTTCTTCATTGCGTTCAAGTCATCATCTTTTTTCTTCAGGAGGGCCTTTACACCCGTTGGATCACTAGGATCATGTCCTAGATCGATGATGATCTCCTCCAGGGACTTTATCCTGTTGTCTTTGGCTTGGGATGACAATCTCTCAAAATCCAACTGGGTGTTGGTGTTTTTGAGGGACTCCTTCAGCTCATGGGCCAAGGTGGCCTTCTCTATTAGGGTCGTATAGACCATCTCTCCAGTTTGCCTGTGGAGTTCAATCTGGTCCATGGGATGTATATCCCTGGCTAGGACCTCCACCCTTGTCTTTATGAAATCTGCAGGTGTCTTAGGCTCCGGCCCCATTGGCTTGAAGTGGCTCAGGAGCAGTCTCTCCTCCTGAATGTCAAATACCGACAATAGTCTCTCTTGCTGGGCTGGTGTTGCATCAACGAATTGCTTGTAGACTTCGGCCCTTAGCAGCTCATTCTGAGCTTTTATCTGTTTGAAAGAAGCCTTGGTGCTTTTGGGCTTCTTGGTCAGCTGGGAAGAGGAGGACACCTCTAAGCCATGTTGTAAAGTTTGCTCCTGCTGAAAGGAGCTTGTACCTGTGTGTTGACTGCCCTCCTTGTCTTTTCTCTCACTCTCCAAGACATCATCAGTAATGTCTTCCACCTCTGGGGAGTCTGCTCTTTGCCTTTTGGCTTCTGGCTGGTGGGAGGATCCACTGAGAGGAGTGGACTCTGCTCTTTGTCTTTTATTTCCCCTTTCCTCCTGTGCTGGGGTCTGTAAGATTGGGGCAGTTACTGGCTCTTTTTGTGGAGGTGGAATTTGCAGTGTTGGAGCTGCTGGTAGCTGAGTCTGTGGAGGGACGTTTTGCCCTTGTTGTTGTTCTTGTTGTTGCCCTGTTTGCTGCTCTGCTTCAGGGGCAGGCTTTTCTTTTGTTACCTCCTCTTCTGTACCCATTATACCCTTGCCTTTATCTAACACTGGTGCTGATGTAGAAGGTGCCTGTGGTGCAGTCTTTGTAGCCGAGGTCCCTTCTCCTATTGAATAAGGCGGTCTGAAAGGTACCTGCTGCACATAGTCCAGGTCAATAGTCTTTTCAAGCTCCCTCCTACTCTTTAGCATTCTCTCTTCCTCAGTTATATTTTCAACTAGAGTGTCCATCTGCCATTCTTGCAGGTTGGCATATTTTTCAATGTGAGGGTAATGGCAATGTTTAATGCCTATCAGCCTATACTTGTTTCTTCTAGCAGTGATGAAACCTTGAGGGTCATAATGGACCCACCGAAAGCTATAGGATAACTTGTATTTATCCTTGAGGATTAGGTCTGCCTCTTCCCACCCTTCTTTTTTGTTCATGATGAAGGGGCCTAACTCGTGTCTGAACTTGAGGTGGGCCTTCTTTTTGGCGCTGTGGAAATGGGTGAGGTCTGACTGAATCAACTGCCTGTAATATTCTAAGGCAAATAACCTCATAGGTACATATTTTAGGAGCCTGTATGGACAGAGCTCACAGCCATAGATCCTAATGACAGTATGGTTCTCATATAGGTACCAGTCACCTATTTTATATTTTCTAGAAAGCTGCAGGGCTTTCTTTATCTCATTTGATACCCTGGGAGGAGGGGACTTCATCAACAGGCAGGAGACTGGGTATACAAATTGGTCAACAAATTCACAGTAAGTATAGGGTGAGTTTGTGACCTTATGAAAGACAGAGGTCCAGAAGATAACAGATCTTCTTTCCCCTTTGTGATCCAGCCTTCTGATGTAGCATGGGAAGGCTTCAGAGTGGTAGTACATGAATAAGTGGTAAATATATGCTGAGTACCTGAAGACCCCCTGCTTGTCCACCTTGCTCAGCTGATCATGAATCTTATTGGCAATGAACTTAGCAAAGTTATATTTCCTGGCAGGGGGTTGCCGTGGGCTATATGCAGATAGCAATACCAGCATCGTTCTGTCCACATGCTCACTGTTTTTGTATCCCAGCACATAGGCAATCATGTCCAGTAAAAGCTTGCCTATATCATTGAAATGGATACCCAGGTAGGGAGGTGGCTCTGTAGGCTGGCACTCAAGTCTCATGAAATCTCTGGTGACCCTTTGAATTTCCTCACTGGTCATCCTTTCACCAGTCTCTATCAAATAGCTCAAGGAAAATGGGATTAGCAATTCTATCTGATCAAAATGTAACATCTTGTTGATATACTCAGCATTTATGTAGAAAAGGATTCTTCCAGATGGAGTGCTAACAGTTCTGTGCTGCACATTATAGTTTTCAGCACATAGGTGAATGATCTCAGGGAAGATATTTACAGCTGGGAGACAATAATACGGTAGGTTTGACTCCCATATCCCATGTGTGCCATGACCATCCTTATAGTCCTCTCTCAACTGACTGAAAGTTTGTAAGAAATCCCTGTTGCCCTCAAAGTCTTCAATAAGACTGTCCTTGTCAACCAATGGCAAGGCCTCCAGCTCTCTATTTGTTGGATTCAATGGAGCTACACTGAGGGATGAGGATGCAGAAGCAGCCATTGTAAAGCTTGATTTGAAATAAGGTGATGGCAATTGTTAGACCAAGTCTGAAGCGTTTTTTCTCAGTGAAAATGCAAGCTGGTCTGTACAGTTTGCTGCAATCTCTCAGGGATGTGAACTGCCAGGGGTAAGTTGTAGAGGTAATGAGGTTTCTTTTGGTAAGAATGCAGGTGGCCTGTACTCGGCAAAAGGGAACAATGCCGAGCAGCTCCAGGACAATTTTACGGTTTCAGCCCGTGGAATGACCGCTCTAATGTTGAATTATAGTTCAGGGGTGGTGTAGGTTGCTTGGGCTTACTTTAGGTAACCAGCAGAGTTGAATTTAGGATTTTTACTAGTCTTTTTTAATGGTGAATTTACAGAGAATTGGAATGCATGGGCAAAAGTGGGGAAAAACTGGTGAAATACCTGGAACACTAGCTTGGAAGCCTGCGGGCCGGGCTGTCGAGGTTAAATGCCGTCGAATTCTGGACTTGTAGCGGTCGAAATGTTGAATTTGATGGCTGGGGACAAATTTTGCGGCAGCTGGTCGACAACGGCTACTTCTTTTGCGCGTGAAAATGACCGAAAACGGCTCATTTGGTCGTTTATAACGTTAAATTTGGAAAAAGTATGCATTTGGCGCTTTTCCGCCGATGACGTCAGCATGACGTCATGGCGGGGCCCAGGTACGGAGGTGACGTGGCTGCTGAGGTGTGAGCCAGGGTGGGAGGACACGGTGGCGGGTCAATAAGGTGGTAGGGGTACGTGGAGGATCACATGGCGCGGGGTGGCGAAAGGTACTACGTCAGGATGACGCAATGATGACATGAGGGATGGCGGTATCGGAATAGTGGTAAGCGGGTTCCCCGCACCGCTTTTGCCGGTGAGTGGTATTGGGGAGGGGGGCTCCGAACAACCCCGGCGATTGACACGCGTCCAGGGTACGGAGCGGGAAACCACTTTCCCCGGACGCTAAAGGTCGGCAGGTCGGGGGACAAAAGTGACCGCCCACCGTTAGATCTGGGCGGCGGAGATCGGACGGCTGGCGGGTCCTCCGACGGATCGTGCAGGTTGGGGGGGGGCCGCCGGCCCATTATAATATTCAATTTAATATTTCGTGCGGAGAACTATAGGAAAGTGGGTTTGTCATGTGTTTTGGGATTTTTTCGGGTTTTCAAGGGTTTTTTGAGGGTTTTTATAAGAAAAAGTGGTTTATAGGGGCGATTCTAGCAAGGGAAAAAGGGGTTTTTTGTGTTTTTGAGCAAAGGGACGGTGAGGGCTGAGGGAAGAGGTTACTGCTCATAACCAGGGGTTAGAGCAGCTCCAAGATAGGGTTGACCACAGTCCCAGATGGACTAAAGTCTCCCTTGACCATTTATTTGGCTATAGTGCCAAGAGGAGAATATGTACATAGTGCTGGGATTTATACACCTTAGTTTTATTTATAGTAGGGAAAGGGGGATATAGGGGATTTAGATAGTAGAGTTAGTGGTTAAGATGTATGAGAGGGTAAATGAAGGGGAAACCACTAAGTTTATTTGAAATTTACTTAGTTTAGGGAGTAGATCAAAATGAAAAGAATTTTACACAGGAAATGTGGCTTTTAAATGAACAAGAACCATCATAAAACCTTAGAAATTTCTCATCAATCTCCATGGATGAAGGGATGTTAGTAATAAGAGTGGAAGGGGAATTCGGGGAATTAGACATGCTCCTTTGCCTTGCTTTTCTTATTTGACCAGCAAGATTCAATCTGAAATGAGTACCACTTCTGCAACCCCATCTACTTACCCAGCTACTGTGCCTAGCATTTTTTATTTCTTCTTGGAGGGTGCACTTGGACTTGCAGACCCTTACTTGCCTTTTCTTTTATTTGGCTTTTTCTTTTGTTTTTTCTATCTACTTCTACCCTTATTTCTTCCAAGGTCCCAGATTAAGCTGTTGGGAGCCTTTTCTTCTCTACCTGAACTACTTGTCTGCCAAGATTAAACAATTTGGACAGACTTCCTTCTCTAATCTACAACTGCAAATTTAAACCATGGAATGATCCAGATTAGACTGTTGGACCATCCATCAAAATTTTAAGTCCATACCAAGCTATAAGCACAGATTGGATTCTCTTGGAAATATGTGATCTTTGAATCATCAAAGCAGAGCATATTTGGACCTCTCATAGCCAATCATGAAATATGAAACCTATTGGTATAGGTAGCTAACACATATCACGATATTTGATCCCTCTCGGGGCTTATTAGATCCAGAGTAAAGATGGATCTATGTTGGTTTAATTTCCCCCTTTTAAACAGGCTACATTCCACGTGAATACCATGGGTCAATACCATGTGCCATTTTTATTTTTATTAATACTAGTATTAGGGTTAATAATGTTTTTTTGCATGGTATTAATAATAATCTAGCCCATGGTATTTGGCCCATAGTATTTTGCCCATAGGTTTCACCTAAATATAATGCATTTTTTGAGTGTTCGTAAATATAAGGTGACTTATGGAGTAAATAATAAAAAATGTTTTATTTGTTTACCATACCTCTCGTTTATTTATATTTTTATTAATTTACCATAGCTCTTTTACAAATATGGTATTTGGCCCATAGGATTCACTTAAATAAAACCTCTTTTTCGAGCCTTCATAAATAGAAAGAGGGTTATGGACTAAATATAAAAAGAGGTTTTATTTATTTACCACACGTCTAGTTTACTTATATTTTTATTTATTTACCATACCTTTTGAGTAAGTATAAAAATAGGTTTTATTTATTTTCCATACCTCCACTTTATTTATATTTTTATTTGTTTACACCCTTGCATGTATATAAGGTGACTTATGGAGTAAATATAAAAAATGTTTTATTTATTTACCATACCTATCATTTATTTATATTTCTATTAATTTACCATACCTCTTTTATAAATATGGTATTTGGCCCATAGGATTCACTTAAATAAAACCTATTCTTGAAAATTAGAGTGAATGGAAGGTTGTAACTCCTAATTTCAAGGGCTAAATTTACCTTTTTTACCCTCTCCCTTAAAATAAGGTGGGCTGTTTGAGGGGATTTGTAAAAATGTACTATGATACAAAATATTCGCCCACTAAAAATTTAAAACCCTTTAATTTTGCCAAAGGGCGAACATTCACCCCTAAAATTTTCCATGATGGAAATCCCCCTCTGGGTCAAAACCTGTTGGCCTAAGCGGTCCTGACCTAGGTTCAGAGTTAGTTGCGCCAAACAAATCCCTACACTACTAGCCCTTCCGGCATCAATCCATGGTGTGCAGACTAAAGTCTCACCCGAAGCAGTATTGGGGGATGCTGGAACCAAGTTTTCGCACCTAGAGATCAGTGTGATGTCCTTTTATGACCTAGATCTGCCTCCACACAGATCTCTAAGCCCTTATGTCTTCCCACTGTAACTTCCCTTAATCGGCCTCTAGACCTCCATGAAGGTCTATGATTGGCTTTTGTAGACCATGAACAGGCCAATCAGCTATTTACGTGCACCCTAGATTACCCTTAGATCAGTATTTACTCAGATATACCTAAGTGTTCAATAACTTTAACAGAAATTGTTATGATCTTCGTGTAATCACTTAACATTAATTGCGTTCAGAAAATAAGATGGATCAAGTAAAATCACACATCAATACATCATTATTTCGAAAACAAAAATTATTCATCATAGCATATATTGCATTCATACATAACAAAAGTAAAGAGATAAAACACAAGAATTTCTGCAATAGTCTTCTTTACTAATCTTTAGTAAAGGTTTATAGAATCAAACTTCCCTGTGCACTCACTTGCAGGGGTCTGTGCACTCAGCTGCGGACACTACTTTAGGACTCTACGCACATAGTTGCAGAGCCTTTTCCTCCTCTGAGACTCCTATCTCTGTGCTAGACTTCTTCCTTCGTACCCATAGACAAACTTAGATTACTACCTTAGACTCTCTAAGACACACCTATTTATACAATCCCATGGTCTGCGAACCATGTGTATATCTTCAAAAACTGACTCAAGTTTACATAAAGGAGGGTTAAAACCCTTTTTGACTCTTAGCTAACTCCACGTCCACAATTTTCAGAGACTTTACATCTTTTTACATCAAAACTTGGGCTTTTTCCCCAAAAATGACCCATCGGACCCCATCCCAACAAGCCCCCAATGCAAAGGTCATGACTCGCCCTCAAGTCACTCGGCCGATGTAGTGATCTTGCTACGAGGATCCCCCAGCTCTACTTGTACAACTTCTACTTCAGCTGCGCTCTGTGTGGTTTCCTGCTTCACTTTCTCAACCAGTTGCTATGTGGTTGGTCCTTCGCCGACTCACTTGATCTTCTGTTGTGTAAGCTGCAAGTTCGCCAACTTTTCCTGTACATTGGCCAAGACTAGGTAGGCTTCGTCCAACCAAGGATCCAACCTAGCCTTAAGGACTACTTACTTTTTCTGTGCTCCTTCCACTTGTGTAAGGAGTTGATTTGCCTCTTGTAACTTGGCGAGGAGCTGTGCAGTAGAAATGGAGCACATCGTCACCTTTACTTCATCGTATTGTTGTTGGAGCTCGCGGATCTCTATACTCAATATCTACAGGGTGGTATCTTCCTTCAGGGTCATCACCACTTCCATGGCCTATTCAAACAAATATGTGCAGCCCATAACCGTGGCATCCACAGTAGTGATCCCTTCCTTGAAAACATCTTCGCGTTATTCCCTAACTTCTGGCAAAGTTGAAGGCTGGGACTTGAGTTCTAGTTCTATGATTTTCATATTAAGCTCAAACTGAACTCTGGACACCTCTACCTTGGCATCGTGGATGCCCGCAACAAGTTTCTTGATCTTTGCCTCTAGCGGTGCCTCCTCAGGTATGTGCAACTCTGGCACTGTCTTGCATGCCTATGCAACCGTGGTTGCCAACTAGGTGCTCTACACATGGTGATCGTTTCCTTTTCCTTTAGCGCCTCCGTCTTCTCAGTGAACATTTGTTCATTGTTCACCCTGTATTCACTGATTAAACTAAGGGCACGCTACTCCTGCGCTCTCAATTCTCTTGTCACACCAGTTTGCAGCGCATGAAGATATTCGTTGGGGAGCACTGCAATGTTGAGGCTGATGTTCTTCAGAGTACTAACGATGATCTTGTCATTGACCGATTTTGTGCTCAGGGACCCTTCTAGCAGTGCGATTGTCCTAAGATCCATGTTTTGACTAGCTCTGTAGCCTGACTTGTCCCTCATGGCAGGCTCGTCTGTGCGGCACTCACCTACCCTACGCCCACCTGTATCCTACTGGTCTGGATCTGCAATTCATGCAGATCCTCCTCAACAACTCCCAAAGAATTCATATATTGTTGCTCGAATTACTGCAACAGTTCAAAGGTAGTTTCATCCACTTTGTCCCCGATCTCGTTGAGATCGCCCTCCGTTAGTGCAATGGGATCCAGTGGTGGCTTACTTGCCTTTATCTTCTTTCAGGGCCCCTCCTGCTACTGTTCCATGTACCTCTTTACCCGAAATGGAGTGCTCTGCTCCTCATCGCCTCCACCGCCCTATCTCGACTGCTCTTCCTCTTCGGTCTTAGGCAAAGGGGATTTAACGCTACGATTGGAGTCGCATTTCTCCTGTTCAGCCTGCTGCTTTACAGTGCACTCCTTTTTTAGTCAGGCCTTCTCCTCGGCCTCCTTCCTTCGTTGTGCGACCAACTTCTGTACCACCTGTTTCACTGCATCCTTCTTCTTTTTCTCCGTTGAACTCCCTATGCATTTGCTAGTACTTGCGGCCAAGTCGAACAGAGAGTGCCAATCTACTGGTCAGTGCTTGATGACTTCCTAAATTGCATCATCCGTGGAAAGATATGGCAGATCGAACCACTTCTGTTGCAGATCCTTTCATGCCTTGATATAAATGTGGTGGAAGTCTTCCTTGAATTCTACATACTCTGACAATTGTTCATACATGGTTGGGGACAACCGTGGGCACTGGTTGATGGCCATGCAGATGCTCGCCTCCATCAAAACCCAAATTTTTTTTGTCTCTGTGACCCGCGCTGGGTCCTTCATGGCCCAAAGGGAGGCAAACTGTGTAGCCTCTAGCAATCCTGCCTCCAATGGAGGGAACTAACTGTCCTCCAATGGCTCCCAAGCAACCATCACAATGGAGAGAAGCAACCATGTGTAGTGGAAGGTCTTGCTCTCATCTTGAGCCTCATGATAATTTGCAAGGAACTCGCTACATAGATAGTGTGACCAGTTAAACTGCATGCCCTCCGTGCATTGTGTAGCTAATGAGATTACGGGCACTGAAACCTCGTCTGCGTGAAACTTCCTCATGACCTTGTCAGCTATTATCTACATGGAAATTTTCATCACGGGATATTTGATGGACATTATGGAGTAACCACACCGCTTCTTGAGAAGCTCAAATTTCTTCTTCATTTTCTCTGCCAATTCCCTCTCACTTGTCTTCCTGACAAACTATTTGGCCGGATTCAAGCCTTCATGTGGCAGGAGTGTGATTCTGTGGATGAGTATGTCTATGATGGGGATAGGTGCACCAAGCCATAGACACCCATCATGCACTAGGGTTAGTAGCCTCTGTATAAAAGTGGTATTTATGTTGGAACGGTGGTAGTGGGGCACCCAAAACAGTTTCAACAACCCCGACTAAGATGGAGAATTAATTTTTACCTCACATGGGTCATGCTGCAACTTTTCCAAGGCCTCATCCTTTGCTTGCAGTTGTCGTAGAAAACTATGTTTCTCCTCTTTCTCTTCATGTAGAAGCATCTTCAATTCAATGTTCTATGTTTGAAGGTTATGTTTGTTGTGCTTTAGTTCTTCCAGGGCCTCTTCCGTGGCTCGCAACTAAAGCTGCAATCACTCCATTTCCTCTGCCTCTTTTTGTAGAGCTTCATACATTATTTCCACCCTTTTGGAAATTTTGAGCATGGTCTTGTACATTGATTTTTCATCCTCTATCGTTGCACATTCCATTGTTCACGGTTGCAATTCACATCCACGCAAAGACCGATCTGATACCAAACTTGATCCGAGTTGACTCAGCTTCTGGATTTAACCAAGATATTTTACTTTTGTGATGTGATTAGAATTGCATTTAAAATAGCATAATTGAACATATATGCATGTTGTAAAGAAGAAGGAACATGACAATCATCAGCAACATAAAATAAGAAGACGTTAATAATGGAGTTCGTCCAGGAGGGACTACGTCTCCAAACCCAGGTGTCAAGATGGTGTAGGCCGTTGCATTAAGTGCTTTCAATAGTGATGATGTACATAGGTGGTGACATCATTATCATACAAGGAAAATTCCCTCATGCAGGAGTGGCTCCAAGAGATGTTTCGCTACATGAACTCTCAGTGAAAAAGGACTCCTATCAGTATGACACAAACTCATGCATGATGATAATGAACATCACGCCGACATGGCATAAAAGGGATCTCAATGCAAACATGCATGGCAACACATGAGTATCCCATCAATATAATGACAAATGGATCTTAGACAAAACATGACGAATCATGACAACAAGTACATCCCATAAATGATTATGCATCACATCAAGCAGGAATCATGAAAACAAGTAAGAAACAAGATCCCTCATCAAACATCAAATGGGGATCTGTGCAGCACAATGCATAGCAAAAAGAAGTACATGAACACACTGCATATACCTCACATCTTGGGGTCATCTGAAGAAGAGGATGTCAAACTACTGAAGCTGGCCATACCATCAATCTCACTGCGTAGAATCTCATGGAATGACTACTCGCACGTTGAATGCTGACACCTACACTCCACTTTGAAAAGTGGCCAAAAAATGAAATGAGAAAATGGAAAATCTAAATGCACCATCAGATTTGTGGTGTAGAATATTGCAAAATTGACTATCAAATTTACGAATTCTGGGAAAAAGGAAATCTAGGGCTTAAGGAATCTTTTAGATTCCCCCTAGATTCCTCAAAGATTCCCTCCTCTGGGTCCTCTGCAAATCTGTTGCTCAGATCAAGAAACTAACTGCACCATCGGGTTCGTGTCTCTAAGAGGTGTAAGGTCCACATAAAATTTTTCAAATTTGGACACTACAAAAATTTCACCCCTTTGAGAATTTCACCCAATCATGGTTCCACCTACAATAAATTAATTAAAAATTTATGTCTCAATTTCCATGCACACTCCTGGTTCCTCCTTCCTTGGGCGCACTGACGGAATGACAGGTTTTTATATAAATTAACGAGTGGACTTTACCACGTGGTTTGGTTTGGCATAGTGGTTAAGTCATACCAATGAAGGCAGAGAGCTCTGGGGATCAAATCCCGACCCCTCTAAAATTACACATAACTGTTATATACAATGGTGCGTTTTATTTATATTAGATCCATTTTTAAAAACTGCATGTATATTTCCATAGCACATCGTATTAAATGGATTGGGCCGTTGTCGTATTGTGCGTTAATTGAGGTTGGCTGGTACATGGGGTAGCCTGTGGGGGCTGACCCACCTACATTTATTTGATTGCATATATAGTGGTGGTAATGGGGTGTGGTATGGGTCCACTGGAGGTGGCCGGCCCACCCCTTTATCATAGTTTAAACTTGTTATGTGGTCACAGTTGGAGTGTGGGAGGGTTGGGTGAGGTAATGGCTACTGACCCAATTTAACTTCGATTTTCTTTAGATGCGATTAGGTCGGAAGGGGTCATGGCTCATCGGCCTTTTAATAGTTTAAATTTGATTTTTTCTAACATAAGGGTTATTAGACAAATTAAAGAGGCAACAATTTCACCTGCTTTCAGGAGCTAGGTTTCATGCCCCAAGGTTAGTCAAATTATAGGACACTTATACATGGCCCATAGTCCAATTTTGACCAAAACTTTGACTGGATCGTTCTCCCTCATACGAGCTCGGATTGACAAATCATTCACACCACTATGATTAGGGCAACAAGATTTATGTTCTGGTCCTAGTTTGAAAGCATCCTAATCACTTTGATTTTCGAGCTTCCATAAGCCCTCTTTGCCCTGTGTGCGTCTCTGGAGCCACCTGGATTAGTAATATACTTGCTTCATGTAATTCTCCACTGCGAGGTGGGGGAACCTCTCATGGTTAGCCAAGTCCCAATGTTCCATCTTTAAAGGAGTAACCCTCGCCAGGCGCGGACCTTCAAAGGTGATCTTTTCTGGCAGCAAGGGTGTATGAATGACGAATTTCTTTGCGTCTGGGTCCTTAGTGACCTTCACCTTTCCTTTGCGCGGAGGGATATACTTTGGAAACTTGTAGATGGGCTCTATGCCCTTAGCATCTATATCTTCAGCACCCTATTCGGCCTCCAAATCTACAACCTTCTCAGGCTTCTTGTCCTTCTTTTGTGCCTGGGTAGCAGAGTGCTTTCTAGGCAACTCGTGCACTAGCACCGGTCATTTATGATTTTTATTTGGCTTGTGGGTCTTGCACAATGGAGTAGGCTTCGACCTAGGCAACCTTGGCATCATAGGCACAGGAGCCGAAGCCTCCATGCTCACTACTTCTGGGGACACTCCTTCGTAAGCAACAGTTCCTTCGATGCTTTCAGTCTCACCTAGTTCTCACATAGTGCTGAAAATGAATTTCTAGGTCTCCTCGGGTAGAGTATCAAACACAGAGGTTGTGACCAAACCTTCTAAAAACTAGCAATTCATGAGCGATGGACATCGCAACTCAAAAACTCTAAGGATGCAAAGTGTTCTCTGCTGGACGGGCATGCGTAATTTACAAGAGATTTTGAATTCAAATTCGACTGTTCCCCCCAAAATCCATCCATAAATGCTGATTTGGTGGCAGATATCCAAATATTTCAGCCTTAAATGTTGGCCACCTGCTCCTCTTAACCATCTCCTGGCTGTGAAATCATGAACAGTGACTCCAGCGGTCACTTTCTGGCTGTGCTGCGCAGCATCTCCCACCATACCGCAACTCCCTTCGTGTAGTTTTTGGTACTATGACATCACCCATTTTTGCACAGCCCCTCTGTGACGTAGTCCCCACAACCAGACATTTTAGTTTATAGTCCCGTGCCCCCTTGAAGCTTCCTGGAGCACTAAGACTATTTTGTCGTCATATAGTCAATGAGCCGTGTCGCTTGTATATGACTTCAATCATCTTCCATTTACTTTTCCTGGGAAAGGTTCTCCATTCCGCTTTCCGAGATGAACCACACACCCATCTGTGATCTCTTTGATGACATATGGCCCCAGCCAGTTCATCTAAAACTTTCCTGAAAACTTAGCAAACTTTCTATCATATAATAACACCAAATCATTTACCTTGAATGTGTGCAGCTTGATGTGCCAATCATGACAAGATTTTTCACATTCCTTCTGAACTTGCTGATGAAATCCAGCCAAGAACCTGTCTTCTTCAAGCTCCATTAGCTGCACGAGCCACTCTTCCAAGGCTTCGTGGTCCACCATTCCTATGAAAGATGCTATGCGGAGATTGGGTACAATATATTCCATAAGCATCACAATGTCTATGCCATAGACCAGTCGAAAAGGTTTCTGACCTATGAGCTTTTGCAAGTAGTTCGATATGCCCATACGGCACATGTCCCAATCAATCCGTTGCGCGTTGCAAATCTTTTTTAGTGCATTCTCAAAAATTTTGTTGAAGGCCTCAATTGTTCCATTAGCTTGAGGATGATATGGCGTACTCTTCTGATGATACACTTGGAACTATTCTGTCAACGTGTTGATTGTTTCATTAAGTAAGTGTGTACTGCGATCACTCATCAATACTTTTGCGAAGCCAAACATCATTAGCACATATTCAAACAAGAACTTTGCTATCATGGTGCATGTACAATCCTTCACTGGCTATGCCTTCGCCCATCTGGTCAGATATTCCATCATGGTGATGATATAGCGCGCATCTGTTTTCTTGCCTGGGGGTTGAATCGGTCCTACAAAGTCAATTGCCCATTTCTCAAATGGCTACAATGACACCTGAAAATTTAATGGCATCTCATCCCTCCACAATGGTCTGCCCATTCTCTTGCATGAATTACATGCCCTACAATATTCTTTAGAATATTTATGCAGCATAGGCCACGACAACCCAACACATAAAATCTTATGCACTGTCATTTTTCCTGCATAATTCCCTCCTACAGCTCCACCATGAGCTTCATCAAGGATGTTGTTTCATTCAAAATCAAGGACATATCTTCATATTATCTCATCAGCACCCATCTTATACAAATGTCCTGCAATTACTAAGAAGTCTGTTGCATGCACTACTAACTCCTTCTTCTACTGGCTTGTGTATCCTTCTAAAGTCGTCCCTGTAGTAAAAAATTGGATAATATCCGCAAAATAGTCGTCCGCTATGCGCACCAGGAAGAGTTGTGCGTCGGGCATCCCTTCCTCTAAATTAGTAGGTTCCTCCCTTATTTCAATTAGCGACAGATGGTCAGGTCCTACATTCAACCTTCCAGTCTTTACAATTACCTCAAAGTCATACTCTTGAAATAACAGCAACCATCTGCATAATTTACCCCCCAACATAGGCTTATTGACTAGGTATTTCAATGAAGAATGGTCTGTGTACATCTTGAAGTGCTCGCCCAATAGGTAATGTCTGAATTTTTGGAGCACGTACACCATAGCCAATCCTTCACACTCTATCATTGAGTAATTATTTTTATCCTTTGACAACTTTATGCTCGCGAATGATATAGGATGATCAATCTCTCCTTCACCAGCCTATGTTAGTACTGCTCCCAATGCAATACATGAGGCATCAACATGCATATGGAATTGCTTCTTCCAATCTGGGAAGACCAAGATCAGCGCGTTGACCATCTTCTCTTTCAATACATCCAGACTGCACTAACATTCTTCATCCCAACAAAATATAGCGTCCTTCTTCAATAGCTTCTCCATAGGTGCAGTAATCTGAGCATAAGCCTTGATAAACTTTCGATAATATTTAGTATGGCCCATTGTTGCGTGTAGTTGTTTGAAAATCCTCGGAGCCTCCAAATTGACTATGATCGCGATCTTAGCAAGTTACACTATTAATCCTTGCTTGCACACCACATGACCCAACAAAATTCCAAAGGGGACACAGAATAAGCACTTTTTTAGGTTCATCACAATCTGATACCTTCAACAAGAATCCAACATTAAGTGTAGACTGGCTACATGGCACTTTATTAACCCAAACACTGTCTAGTCATCAAAATACACCTCCAAGAATTTGTGAATAAATTCTTTGAATGTCATGATGACTACGCACGAGAATATCATCGGCGCATTCTTGAGTCCAAACGGCATCAGTGTATACTGGAAACATCCCCACTCCATCACGAAGGTAGTCTTTCTCCTATCCTCTGGTGCGATCTTAATTTGATGGTACCCAGAAAACTCATTAATGAATGGGTAGGACTCCTACCCTCCAACATTATCCAATACCTCATCGGTAAATGGCGTCGGAAAAGGATCATGGACACAGGCATCGTTAAGCTTCCTAAGATCTATGTAGATCCGTATTTATCCCTTTTGCTTCTTTTCTTGGACTACCATTCGGCTCACCCGATCAGATTCCTCCACTGGTTCGATAATACCTGCCTCAAGCATCTTGTCCAATTCCAAGCGGAAATTTTCCTTGTATTTGGGATTAAGGTGATATGGCCTCTGCTTCACAAGCTTCACATTCGGTTTCAAAGTTATTTTCATCACACCCAAATCGCCTATGATTCCTTTCAAGTCTGAAAATTTTGTAGGAAAAATATCCTGGTACTCGTGGAGTAACTCGGCAACTTTATCCACGGTGGCATCATCCCAATAATCTTCGATCTTCGCAAATTTAGGCTCCACTTCAGTACCAAAGTCTTTAGTGGTGCGGTGATATCCGGGTTTTCTATCTGCAGAACTTTGACCTCACGGTGGCCCTCCACTTCTGGGATATTGATATTTCGTGGATCCTCATCCTCCCCTTCAGCAGTCATATTATAGCATTCCAACACATGGCACAACTAGGTGCTCCAATTTGGTTGAACTAATTCCAAAGGATCCTATGGAATTCAGAAGATTGTTGCCTTAACCTCCTACAGGGCTTCATCAATGCTTTCAAACCCATCTTCAAAACTGAAGATCATTAAGAATCCTTCCCTTAATATATCCCACTCCATGGTGCCATGGCGGAGCTCTGTTTCTAGGTACCAGTTCATAGGGATTATATCCAAAGTGTGACATAATAAATGCACCCATTTTGGTTGCGGCTTAATTCCATAAGCTTTAGTCCATTTTTCCAAATGATCATGTGGATCATTCCTCCCATCATATTTATCAGTTAGCTGAACTTTTGGGCGACCAAATCACAACCTCATCATTCTCCTATAATCGCGCCATTCATCAAAGTTGTCTTTGTGCGTACCCCACCACCGTGTGGACGTAACGCGCATACCATAACCAGTTCTTGAAAGCGATTGTTATCACTGAAAAGATTTCAAAGGAAAAGGGTAAGGTAAGGGAGAATTGGTCTTGGTTATTCTCATACTCCTTTCATGCATAAGAAGCACTTGGCAAACTCAGGGTCAGCATACATCAGAGTTCTTTGAAGGCTCAAGCAAGGCATGTAAGGTAATCCTAAATTTTGATGTAGATTACATTTTGAAAGTTTTCCTTGAAGAATGGTGTTTATTATATTCAGTTTTGAACAAGCTTCATGACATGTGGAGAAAGCCATTTCAAGAAAAATAAAGACTCAAAAAGGTTAAATTTTGGTCTTAAAGCTGTGTTTTGAAATTACACAGCAGTTTCGTAGCGCGCTACGAAACTGCTGTAAGTGATGCCTAATGCACAGCAGTTTTGTAGCGCGCTACGAAACTGCTGTAGCTGCATATTGTGATTTGATGGATCATTTTTGTAAGACAAAAGGATATCTTTTTGAGGATGGGAAGCTGAAAGGGATTACTTACAAGGTATAAACATCAAGCAAAGGCAAAACAAGGACAAGAAGGACATTCATGAACTCTAAACTCTATGTTATGAAAATGGTCATTATCTCATAGTTAGTATTGATTCATAATGCTCCAGGCGCCATTAAAGAATTTTTGTCTTAGCACAAGTATTTGAGCAGGGTACATGGTTGATTTGATGCATTTCATGTGGTTAAAGAGACAGCATGGTCAGCAGAAGGATTCGAAGATGAACATAAGAATGAAACTCTAAAAAGGAGGAGTTTTGTTTCCCTGTTTGTACTAGTCAACTTCCAGAAGATTTTCTGAGCAATTGAAAACTCCTCTCTGAAAATTGAAAGAGGTTTTCATTCCTAAGATACTAAAGTGAAAAAACCTCTTCCACTTTCCTCAAATTCATTATGAGCTGGGAGAAAAGGGTGACCAAAGTTGCACTACGAAACTGCTGCAGGTGCAGTTTTTCATCTCCTGTTTGACAACTGTTTTTCAAAGACTTATTTTGGGCGGTAGGAACGATGTTTCAAAAAACCAAGATGTTCAGGAAGACCTTATGTAACTCTTTCAAACCAACTTTTGGCTGAGGCTTAGCCTCCTCAACCTGAGAGGGCTCTCTCAAAGGTTAATGATCTTGATAAAGATTAGATGGCTAACTCTATGAAACAAGTATGAAAAATATGAATGGTGGAAACACATTAAACAAAACTATCCATTGGGCTTATGGATTCCACAACACCTCAATAAACAATGAACTCAACCTTACATGGAAGTCAGGGCATTCAGCGTTTAAATATTCAGAACATAAACTCATATGGAACACACAGTTTATGCATGTATACAGGAAGTCAGAGCACAATCAGTGAATTCTGAGTGATTGTACACCTATGCAACTGTAAACAAAACTAAGGAAGGACAACACACATTCTGAATATAAGAAATCCTTCATGAATCCTGAGTAGTGAAGCCAAAGCATTCTACCTAGCATGGTAGTCAAGGCATTATAGAGTTCGAGTGTAGAAATGACAATACAAAACAGTGAAACATAGTAAGTTTATCTATGAAGGAAGTCAGAGCATCAATGATGAATTCTGAGTATCATAAGTAAACACCACTGCAATGTAAGTATTAAAAGATGCCATCATAACAAGAACATACAAGAACTCTTCATGAATCTTGAGTTGTCTAAGTAGAAATCTGCATTAGGTTAAAAATATACACAATCTGCACATAGAGCAGCAGCTGAGCCAAAAAGTCTCCAACCCTTTTCTAATTCGACCTCTTGCTCTATATAAAGCATTTACAATTAGGATTCCATCATCCCTCATCAAGAGAATTCGAATTTTCCATCAGTGACACCTATTCTAACCATAAAACCAACCATTAATTAGAACTAGCTGTTAACTAGGAGTGCTAGTGACCTAATACAACTAGGAGTGTAACTCCTTATTATGATTACAACATCCTTATCTAAACATTTAAAGAATTCTTTGACACCAAAAACTCCATGAAGTCGAATTTGATGAAGCCTCCCACGTGGTCATCTGACTGTTGAAGACAAACCCTAGAAATTAGGGAACATGTTTCCTTGTTTTTTGGTTTAGAATCCCTGAAAATGGCACGTGGGACAGAGCCTTTATCTCCTCATCCATGACACATTTTACAAAACTGAAGGAGGTTTTTGTAGCCCATGTTATCTAGAACAAAAACCTCTCCTGGTTTTTTAAAACATTCCTCCAGCTATTTAGAATCTGTCCTTGAAAAACACGTGTCAAACAGGAAACTGTCCCTTGCTCTGTTCTGGTTGAAAAATAGGTCTTGGGACAGAGGTCATAACTTCACGTACAAAATGTATTTGGAAAAACTGAAGGACGTTTTTGTGAAACAATCCATGCTGAACAAAAACCTCTTTTGGTTTTTTCAAACACTACTCCAGCTGCCCAGAATCGATCCTTGAAGAAGACGTGTAAAACAGGAAATTTTGATTCTTTGAAAAACTGCACCTACAGCAGTTTTGTAGCGCAACTTTGGTCACCCGTTTCTCCCAGCTCATAATGAATTTGAGGAAACTGAAGGAGGCTTTTTTGAATCAATCCATGCTGAAAAAAAACCAAGAGAGGTTTTTGTTTAGCATGGATTGATTCGAAAAAGCCTCCTTCAGTTTCCTCAAATTCATTATGAGCTGGGAGAAACGGGTGACCAAGGTTGCGCTACAAAACTGCTGTAGGTGCAGTGTTTCAAAGAATCAAAATTTCCTGTTTTACACGTCTTCTTCAAGGATCGATTCTGGGCAGCTGGGATAGTGTTTCAAAAAACCAAAAGAGGTTTTTGTTCCGAATGGATTTTTTCACAAAAACCTCCTTCAGTTTTTCCAAATACATTTTGTACGAGAAGTTATGACCTCTGTCCCAAGACCTATTTTTCAGCCAGAACAGAGCAAGGGACAGTTTCCTGTTTGACACGTGTTTTTCAAGGACAGATTCTGAACAGCTGGAGGAATTTTTTAAAAACCCAGGAGAGGTTTTTGTTCTAGACAACATGGGTTACAAAAACCTCCTTCAGTTTCGTAAAATGTGTCATGGATGAGGAGATAAAGGCTCTGTCCCACGTGCCATTTTCAGGGATTCTAAACCTAAAAACAAGGAAACATGTTCCCTAATTTCTAGGGTTTGTCTTCAGCAGTCAGATGACCACGTGGGAGGCTTCATCAAATTCGACTTCATGGAGTTTTAGGTGTCAAAGAATGCTTTAAATGTTTAGATAAGGATGTTGTAATCATAATAAGGAGTTACACTCCTAGTTGTATTATGTCACTAGCACTCCTAGTTAACAACTATTTCTAATTAATGGTTGGTTTTATGGTTAGAATAGGTGTCACTGATGGCGAATTCGAATTCTCTTGATGAGGGATGATGGAATCCAAATTGTAAATGCTTTATATAGAGCAAGAGGTCGAATTAGAAAAGGGTTGGAGACTTTTTGGCTCAGCTGCTGCTCTATGTGCAGACTGTGTATATTTTTAACCTAATGCAGATTTCTACTTAGACAACTCAAGATTCATGAAGAGTTCTTGTATGTTCTTGTTGTGATGGCATCTTTCAATACTTACATTGCAGTGGTGTTTACTTATGATACTCAGAATTCATCACTGATGCTCTGACTTCCTTCATAGATAAACTTACTATGTTTCACTGTTTTGCATTGTCATTTCTACACTCGAACTCTATAATGCCTTGACTTCCATGCTAGGTAGAATGCTTTGGCTTCACTACTCAGGATTCATGAAGGATTTCTTATATTCAGAATGTGTGTTGTCCTTCCTTAGTTTTGTTTACAGTTGCATAGGTGTACAATCACTCAGAATTCACTGATTGTGCTCTGACTTCCTGTGTGCACTTATGAGCTGTGGTTCCATATGTGTGTTGTGTTCTGAATATTCAAATGCTGAATGCCCTGACTTCATGTTCAGCTGATCTTGTTGTGGTACTGAAACATACTTTGACTCCATAGCCCAATGGTAGCCAACCTTCATCTTTCAACCTATAAACATATACAATTACAAACCATAGAGTTAGCCATCTATTCATATCTTTAATCTAAATCATTAACCCTTTGAGAGAGCCCTCTCACGCTGAGGAGGCTAAGCCTCAGCTAAAAGATTGGTTTGAAATAGTTACACTGAGATAGTCTGATCAGCAGCCTATCAGGGTCCTATTTTGGTGATAACATTTTGGTGCGTCTGCCGGGAGCCTGAAGTCTATTCATTCCCGAAATTTAGAGGCCGAACTTCTGAAGGTAGCAAGAGCTCAGACATCTTTTTGAGGCTGCAAAACTACCTTGGCAACTCCACACATCAAATAATAAATTGGAAGGTGACTCCACTGCTAGAATATCAGTAGATTGATGAAGTTACAAGATGAATTCCACTGCAAGAATGAATGCTAGGTATGCTCCTATGAATCGGTCTCATATCCCTGGTTTTCCAAATCCTATGCCAAAGGTTGATTGGTTAGATGATCTTCCAATATTCAAAGATGAAAAGAAGGACAATGCTGCTCTTCATTTGGTTAGGTTTCATATGCATGTACGTAGTCTTAAGGTTCATTTTCCTGAGGATTGTCTCATGAGGATGTTTATGACCACTTTAGTAGGAAAAGCATGGTCTTGGTATAAAAGTTTGGAAAATGGTTCATTATACTCTCTTGCTGATTTCCATGATATGTTCTGTGACATGTATAAAGAGTGTCATCCCTCCTTATTGCTAGTCAAAGATTGTTGTAGACATTCTTTAAGTCTTATTCAATACTTGGAGGATTTTTATGATGATGATGAATTTATGGATGAAGAAATTTTAGAGGCTCTTCATAACAATGCATTTCAGCACCAAGAAGAAAGTATAACATCTCATGAAACGCAGCATGAAGAGCAGCAGGGGTTTACTTGTGAAAACCATGTTTCATCCTTTGATATGAATGAAAAGATGCAGCAGATTTGTCAGTCTTTTGATCATGAAGAATATGAAATTGATTGCAAACACCAAGAAGAAGTACTGGAAGATAGATTTTATAACCCTCAGGCAGAGGAAAAGGTTGTTTATGTTTGTGATTCCTTGCAGCAGCTTGCATCAAAGAATGATCTTTATAATGAAGAAAATTACATTGTTTGTGGGCATCATTTAGAAAGGCAGTTGGATAGCATATCAAATAAATTTGGTGTGGCTGAGGATCAGTTGTTTGAAGATGTAGAATGTTATGAGAATCATCAAACTAACCATGTGTTTTTTGACCCTATAGCTGACTACATGGAAAAGATTTACTGTTCAGGCTTCCAATTATATGTTCATCTTGAAGAACAGTTACACATCATGCTTCCTTGGTTATTTCAGTATCTGGTTTATTTATGCTTCAAGCACAGTAAGGAGATCCAAGTTTCAGATCAGATTGATGATTGGCTTCATTGGAAGTTTCATGTTCCTTGAGCTACAATTGGAGAATGCAGCTGATAGGGTAGGTAGGTAGGAAAATGCAAATAAGCTCAAGGTTGACTGAGCATTTTTTTTAGTAGTGGTAGATTTCTTTATCTCACAATGATCATCAAGTTTAAGCCCGAGGTGAAGGCCCAAGAAGTTGGAAAGGAATGCTCGTCAAGCAAATCTATGTTTTTCATAAAATGGACAAAGCACTGGACCTACGAGTTCTTAGTGTACCACAAGGGCACACTATCCCAAGTGGAGCCACTGTTATCACTGAAAAGATTTCAAAGGAAAAGGGTAAGGTAAGGGAGAATTGGTCTTGGTTATTCTCATACTCCTTTCATGCATAAGAAGCACTTGGAAAACTTAGGGCCAGCATACATCAGAGTTCTTTGAAGGCTCAAGCAAGGCATGTAAGGTAATCCTAAATTTTGATATAGATTACATTTTGAAAGTTTTCCTTGAAGAATGGTGTTTATTATATTCAGTTTTGAACAAGCTTCATGACATGTGGAGAAAGCCATTTCAAGAAAAAGAAAGACTCAAAAAGGTTAAATTTTGGTCTTAAAGCCGTGTTTTGAAATTACACAGCAGTTTCGTAGCGCGCTACGAAACTGCTGTAAGTGATGCCTAATGCACAACAGTTTTGTAGCGCGCTACGAAACTGCTGTAGCTGCATATTGTGATTTGATGGATCATTTTTGTAAGACAAAAGGATATCTTTTTTAGGATGGGCAGCTGAAATGGATTACTTACAAGGTATAAACATCAAGCAAAGGCAAAACAAGGACAGGAAGGACATTCATGAACTCTAAACTCTATGTTATGAAAATGGTCATTATCTCATAGTTAGTATTGATTCATAATGCTCCAGGCGCCATTAAAGAATTTTTTTCTTAGCACAAGTATTTGAGCAGGGTACATGGTTGATTTGATGCATTTCATGTGGTTAAAGAGACAGCATGGTCAGCAGAAGGATTCGAAGATGAACATAAGAATGAAACTCTAAAAAGGAGGAGTTTTGTTTCCCTGTTTGTACTAGTCAACTTCCAGAAGAGTTTCTGAGCAGTTGCAAACTCCTCTCTGAAAAGTGAAAGAAGTTTTCATTCCTAAGATACTAAAGTGAAAAAACCTCTTCCACTTTCCTCAAATTCATTATGAGCTGGGAGAAAAAGGTGACCAAAGTTGCACTACGAAACTGCTGTAGGTGCAGTTTTTCATCTCCTGTTTGACAACTGTTTTTCAAAGACTTATTTTGGGCGGTAGGAATGATGTTTCAAAAAACAAAGAGAGGTTTTTGTTCAACATGGATTGATTCAAAAAATACTCCTTCATTTTCCTCAAATTCATTATGAGCTGGGAGAAACGGGTGACCAAAGTTGCGCTACAAAACTGCTGTAGGTGCAGTTTTTCAAAGAATCAAAATTTCCTGTTTTACACGTCTTCTTCAAGGATCGATTCTGGGCAGCTGGAGTAGTGTTTCAAAAAACCAAAAGAGGTTTTTGTTCAACATGGATTTTTTCACAAAAAACTCCTTCATTTTTCCCAAATACATTTTGTACAAGAAGTTATGACCTCTGTCCCAAGACCTATTTTTCAGCCAGAACAGAGCAAGGGACAGTTTCCTGTTTGACACGTGTTTTTCAAGGACAGATTCTGAACAGCGGGAGGAATGTTTTAACAAACCAGGAGACATTTTTGTTCTAGACAACATGGGCTACAAAAACCTCCTTCAGTTTCGTAAAATGTGTCATGGATGAGGAGATAAAGGCACTGTCCCACGTGCCATTTTCAGGGATTCTAAACCTAAAAACAAGGAAACATGTTCCCTAATTTCTAGGGTTTGTCTTCAGCAATTAGATGACCACGTGGGAGGCTTCATCAAATTCGACTTCATGGAGTTTTAGGTGTCAAAGAATGCTTTAAATGTTTAGATAAGGATGTTGTAATCATAATAAGGAGTTACACTCCTAGTTGTATTAGGTCACTAGCACTCCTAGTTAACAGCTAGTTCTAATTAATGGTTGGTTTTATGGTTAGAATAGGTGTCACTGATGGAAAATTCGAATTCTCTTGATGAGGGATGATGGAATTATAATTGTAAATTCTTTATATAGAGCAAGAGGTCGAATTAGAAAAGGGTTGGAGACTTTTTGGCTCAGCTGCTGCTCTATGTGCAGACTGTGTATATTTTTAACCTAATGCAGATTTCTACTTAGACAACTCAAGATTCATGAAGAGTTCTTGTATGTTCTTGTTATGATGGCATCTTTCAATACTTACATTGCAGTGGTGTTTACTTATGATACTCATAATTCATCACTGATGCTCTGACTTCCTTCATAGATAAACTTACTATGTTTCACTGTTTTGTATTGTCATTTCTACACTCGAACTCTATAATGCCTTGACTTCCATGCTAGGTAGAATGCTTTGGCTTCACTACTTAGGATTCATGAAGGATTTCTTATATTCAAATGTGTGTTGTCCTTCCTTAGTTTTGTTTACAGTTGCATAGGTGTACAATCACTCAAAATTCACTGATTGTGCTCTGACTTCCTGTGTGCACTTATGAGCTGTGGTTCCATATGTGTGTTGTGTTCTGAATATTCAAATGCTGAATGCCCTGACTTCATGTTAAGCTGATCTTGTTGTGGTACTGAAACATACTTTGACTCCATAGCCAATGGTAGCCAGCCTTCATCTTTCAACCTATAAACATATACAATTACAAACCATAGAGTTAGCCATCTATTCATATCTTTAATCTAAATCATTAACCCTTTGAGAGAGCCCTCTTAGGCTGAGGAGGCTAAGCCTCAGCTAAAAGATTGGTTTGAAATAGTTACACTGAGATAGTCTGATCAACAGCCTATCAGGGTCCTATTTTGGTGATAACAGCGATGATCCTCCAGGACTTCTCTTTCAAAATCATCCGAAAAATTATCAACATCAGTTAAACCATTGTAATAAGGTAAATTTATTACCTTCGATGACACAGTGCAACAATTTGGTCATCATGTTGCAGCACAGTGTAGATACTTCATGCAGCCTGTTTTTCCAATGTTCCAACTCTTCATCTGAATCTGAGGTACAGGAGCTTTTGCAGTCCCATGCAATCTGTCCATCGGCTGTTGGATTAACCCATTATTGGTCTCGCGCTTGTAATTGTATAGATTTGATCCAAATCATCATCACTTTCTTCATAGCCGTGGACTGGTTCAGTATAGCGTGGTACTTCCGTAGGGTCCAACGATACTACAACGTGGAGTGATTTCCTTTCAAAAGAAATTGTTTGCTTCTTCAAGTTGATGACTCCATTCATATCGATATCCCAGTCAATTTCAAGGAGCGTGGGGTATGAATTGTTGTCATCGATGATTTCTATGATTTCAAAATCAGCCAGCGCGCTCGCACCTTCTATATCTATAGTGACTACATGCAATTGTCCCATAGGGATAATATTCTATTGGTTCATCATCCTCAACTGAATTGGAGACCACTGCAGTGAAGGCCTCCCCATTCTCTCCCATGCTTGTTTAGGCAAAACATTCGCATTAGATACCAGATCCAAAATAACCTGGTCCATTTCACAGTCTCCTATTTGCGCGGTGAGCCTCATCTCACGCCCTATTCTTGTTTTATGTTTACCGATCTTTCAGATGGCACGATGTCCTTCAAGAAAATTTTCCTTGCCATCACACTTATTTATCAACTCTTGTAGCCCCTTTACAGCCTTTCTATCATGTAGTAGTTTCATACAAGTCTTCAAGAAGGTGGTGAGCAAAGAGGGGTCAACCTTCGTAGGCGCACTGGTTTCTAGAATTTTTCCCGGGCTTCCTGAGGCAGATGCCTCAAAAAAGATTTTCTTCACCTCCATAGATGTTTCCTTTGCATGTTCCAGGTCAAACCCAACCTCCTTTTCTGGGGCCTTGCAAACCCACCCATTTTCTGCAGGTTGTTTTCCTTTCTCATCACTAGTCGTTATTCCACTTCGTAGCACGATATTCATATTTGGATCTTCCTTGCAGGACTTGGCCCTCATTATCTGTAAGTTCTGGGTAGGATGTTGTGCCTTCTTCTCTTGCATCTTAGCTATCAAGACATGGCATTCTTATACTATGTGGTTAAACTGAGTGCAATATTGACATGATGGGCATTTCTAGCTCGTACACTCCTGTGCGTAGTGCCCTGGCATTCCGCAATTGTAGAAAATGACTTGTCTACAACCTCTACCAGGTATTCCTCCTCCTCATCCTTGTCTGTGCCCCTGATATCCTCTACGTGCTCCTCCAGCACCTTGATTTGGAGGCCAAGTCTCTGCCTGCATTTGATACATAGGCATCCTTTCCATCATCAATTCGTAGCTACAACAACGATGTTCATCGTGGCCCACTGATTTATGGAAATAGCAAAATAATTGTTGTGGTGTCTGCACAAAATTTTGCAACAAATTGCATTTCTCTATTACATGCTTTCCAGCCACCAGACAAATAATGCACCATAGCATGGGCCTTGTACTTGGTCCTACTAGAGCTTCCTGCCTTATGGGCATTGCCCTACCCCTATGATATAATTCACGAAGACAGGGCAGTGATCTTTATCATGCCCCTGGATTTTACATTTGAGGCACCAAAATTCTGCGCGCACCTCTGGCTGAGCTGCTTTTTCTTTTTCAAGCTCTGCAACTCCAAGCAAAGGTTCTATAATTCTATGTGAATTTGTTGAATTCCCAAAGAATCATCTTGAAAAGATGTTTCATGCAATCTCATCGTGATTTCCAGAGCTTCCGCCTAATTTCCTATCTTTTGCTGCGATAAAGCAATCCTTAGATGGGGCAGGAGCGAGGCTATAAACCATTCATGGTGCTGACTATCCATGAGCTTCAAATTAGCTTCATGGATCACACACTTCAATATTTGATCTAACTCCCAAGGCGTTTCACCAACTCTCATCATGATTTCCTTGAATCCAATCACTAATTACGAGTCAAACTTAGGCTTACCGAATTCTTTGTTCAAAGCAGTCTGGGTGTCTACTAACGACGAAAACGGATTATCAGTACAGTACTTAATGTACAATGTCAGTGAGCGATCCTGTAGAGTGATAACCAATTGTGCCTTCTTTATATTATCATCTGTAATCTATTGTGATGTCCACATGGCCTTTGTAACAAACCAAAACTAATCTAGACCCTCACTTCCTAAGCCCTTAAAAACTGGAAACTTCATTGTATTCGACATGTTGAACAGTGGTGGTGGTGGTGGTGGTGTAGAAGAAGGTGTATGTTGTGGAGGTGAGGGTGGAGGTGGTGTGGACGGATGATGTATTCATGGAAACCCTGCCTTATCAACTGGATAGTGATCTATGGTGAAGCTTGTACTGTTCCCTCGTCGTCACTCGAAGGAGGTCCGATCAATGCACTATATTCAGGACCTTCTTTTTCTTGATTTCTAAATCTTCGTCCACTTCACGTAGATCCAAACATCAAGGCAATGGCATAACCCAATTTTAACACAAGAGCATCTTAATCCAAGTAATCAAAGATCTCAGATACTTACCTCACGGTCCTTTGAAGAAGCGTCGCTCTGCTTCGCTGTAACTGACTCAGGTATCAATCGTTAACTCTATCACAAATCCTCCTATGACGTGATCAAGTCAGTGCTCAACATCACACATGATATTATCTTCAGAATTTTCCAACCTCCACACTAGCTCCAGGGTCCACACTATTGGACCATCAAGCCTCCACCTTCCTTGGTTGTCTGCCAACTTAGTGATCCACTCATATAGTTCGATCGGGAAGGTGTAGAAGAAGATTTCATGTATTTCTATGTAAAAATATCTATCCAACCATTATTCTTTCATTAGGCACGGATTTCTGTTCTCTTGCGTCATGAATTTGTGGATTTTTCTATCCAACCACTTCTCAATTTCGTTCTTGGTCGAATTCCAGTGATGCGACATCACACATCTCTTTATGAAAATCCTAGTCCTGGAAACAAAACAATTCATTCACTTAAGGGGTCCTAACCCAGGTTCAGAGTTAGCTGAGCCAAACAAATCCCTACACTACTAGCCCTTTCGGTATCAATCCGTGGTGCGCAGAGTGAAGTCTCACCTGAAGAAGTATGGGGGGGTGCTGGAACCAAGTTTCTGCATCGAGAGACCAATGTGATGTCCTTTTATGACCTAGATCTACCTCTACGCAGATCTCTAATCCCTTACGGCTTCTCACTGTAACTTCCCTCAATCTACCTCTAGACCTCCACAAAGGTCTACGACTGGCTTTTGCGACCCTGAACATGCCAATCAGCTATTTACACGCACCCTAGATTACCCTTAGATCAATATTTACTCAGATCTACCTAAGTGTTCAATAACTTAACAGAAAGTGTTATGATATTTGTGTAATCACTTAACATTAATTGCGTTCAGATAATAAGAAGGATCAAGTAAAATGACACATCAATACAACATTATTTCATAAAGACATTATTCATCACAACATATATCACATTCATACATAACAGAAGTAAAGAGATAAAACACAGGAATTTCTGCAACAATCTTCTTTATTGATCCTTAGTAAAGGTTTACAGACTCAAACTTCCCTGTGCACTCAGCTGCAAGGGTCTACGCACTCAGTTGCAAACACTACTCTAGGCTTCTGTGCACTCAGCTGCAGATCCTTTTCCTCCTCTGAGACTCCTATCTCGGCGCTAGACTTCTTCCTTCGTACCCATAGACAAACTTAGATTACTGCCTTAGACTCTCTAAGACACACCTATTTATACAATCCCATGGTCTACGGACCATGGGTAGATCTTCAAAAATTGACTCAAGTTTACATAAAGGAGGGTAAAAACCCTTTTTGACTCTTAACTAACTTTGTGCTCTGCGTCCAAAATTTGCAGAGACTTTACATCTTTTTACATCAAAACTTGGGCTTTTTCCCCAAAATTGACCCAGGGGAGCCCATCCCAACAAAACCCACCCTTTTTGTTTTTGAGTTTCTCAAAATATTTTATTATGTTAAGTAAATTCATTTCATAGAG
The DNA here is from genome assembly GCA_031772625.1 of Pinus tabuliformis. Lineage (NCBI taxonomy): Eukaryota > Viridiplantae > Streptophyta > Pinopsida > Pinales > Pinaceae > Pinus > Pinus tabuliformis. The sequence continues at coordinate 300,934,267 of CM062815.1, forward strand.
ATTCAATTGGCTATTATCAATAGGAAGTCTCTTTCTCACATGACTCTATGGACACCCATCTGCGTGAAGCCACCATGACCAACGAGCCTTGCCCAACACCCATTGGAGTCTCCAAGAACCATTGGATTGAGATATATACTCCCTATATTGATTTTGTCGGAGTCACTGAACTCCACTCCTCTATGTGGTTCAAATTTCAAAACTTTTCAAACTGGAACCCTAGAACTTCTCAACACAAACACCACAACAACAATCTCTTCAAAGAACACAATAAAAAAATATAATGCAATACCACAAACTACGGCATAACCTCAATCAATAAATCAATCATTGCATAAAATATTCTGATAAAAAATTCAGCAAAAACCCTCTCTGTAAAAGATAAATCTACTCACAAAGTAAATGTTTCTCTCAACAACATATTTTAGAAAACACATATTGCTACCAATCACCAAGAAGTTCTACAACAAATATCTACTTCATATCCTTGCTCACTGCACAAAATGTTTATTGAATCATGCATATGATACCTACTACAACACCCGAAAACTGCTTTAGAAAGTCCGCATCACAACCCTCACAACTTGCACACAATCCTCCTCTCACACATTCGCTCAACACACAACACAACCAACCATACTATCATTGACCTTACTCCAATATATAGATGAACTGATGCAATTAACTCAATAATTACCAAGAACTACTGAGCTCAACAAAACTATGTTCATACGCTTCATTTGACCTGGCTTCAACTCTTTGACTTGATATTCCCACTAACTCCACTTCATGAAGGATATTTTCAATGTTAAATACTTTCTAGAAGTTCCCTGACCTTTTTTGGCCTTTACATCAATTTTTTGGAACAAGACAAGTCGGAAAAAACATAAATTAACTTGAGATGCACGAGGAATGCAGAGAAATTCTAGTTTAGGCTTTAGCCGCACCCACAAAAAATACAAAGGTTGGCCACAACTGCATGCATAACACTTCCAGTCGCATGCATGAGCCTACTTCCAAGTGGCCAGGGTAGAGTATAGGAGAAAACATAAAGTCTTTAGGTCATCACTTCTCCTAGTTGCATCCACTCCTTCATGAACATCTGTACACCCTTCATAACATCAGTGACAAGCTCTACAACTGATAACACAATCTAAGAACCTCTGCAACAAGTCAAGGACATAGAGACCTAGTCTTACAAACTCCTCAACAAGATCAACACCTATAGCAACATCAAAAACCTGTCCAACTATTTCCAGCACATGTAACAGCATCTCTAGCACTAGTAATAGTAACATCACACTGACCAACTACCTCCAACACATATCTACTTAACCTCTAATTCCTGCACTAGGTATGCATTTCCTGCACTAGGTCATAACCATGTTGACATCAATGCCAACAGACAAGGCCAACAAGTGGATCATGTCACTGCAATAAACAATGAACATAATACCTCTGGACAATTCCAACAATACTCATCACAAGCACACAAAGGTCTACAACCATCAAGTTGAACTAAAGCATTTGATGTAGAGTGCCAAAACCTTGTTGACATCAATGCCAAAAAAACATTTAGTGTGGCATGCTTACATGATAGGGTGATTTTGTTAGGTATTTTTGAGCTTCTTCCATAGATATGGGGTCTTCATTAATTAGAATAGGGTTGGAGGGTGTGCACTCTAATCCTTGAGTCCCTTTAGGAGTTGTTGAGTTTTCACTATCATTGTCCTAGTCTTAGGAGACTATGGTGTCAATGTCGAAAACCACCTTGAACACAACTTCAAATTTCCTTTCCATTAATTTCAATATGTGGAGGATGGATTATTTTTGGAGGCCTCTATCCTCCACAATCTAGGAAATGAAAGCTTTGTTGAGTTAATACAGTTCTATCAACCTAAAAATATTTGTCCCTAGTTTGAGAAAATCATATGCTAGGAATCTATCCCTTAAATTCTACTTAAATTTTCTCTTCGGACAAGAACTTCCTCTTTTTCATACTAAAGTTTATAGTTGAGTCATTTATTCCTTGAATTTAGTAAATAATTTGGTCTAAAAGTCATTGGCTACCTTTATGGCATTACTCTAAGCTCTAGTGACTTAATAGATTAGTTTTTGGAGGATCAAATTTATGTTCTCTAGTTTATCTCTCTCGTGAGCCCCTTTTTCCACTAGATTATAGGTCTTGTTTCTTCCTAAACCTTTCCATGTTCACAAGCCATGGGGAGACAGGAATCTCAAGAGACAAGGGAGGCATTTCATCAAGGTGATGGCTAAGAACAATCATGGGAATCTATAATGGAAAAATGTTCTAAGGTTTTAAGGTAGGGGTTTAGTTTATGAAATAAGGAGTTAAAGCTCCACAAAGAGAGCTCTCAACGGTTAAGGAAGAACCTACTCAAGTCAGCATAATTCCCAATTTGCTAGAGAAGAGCCAAAGTGATCCAACTAAAAAGAGTTGAACCAGGAAGTACAAGAAGTAGGATAACATTGCTAACTAATAAGATCATAAGAAACCCACCAAAACCAAGTTTGGGTAAGGAACCCCCTCTATTGTCATATGTTGGAGCTATAACAATTGCAATGAAAGCTAGACCTTCCTAATCATCCCATGCTTGAAATAGTCGTGTACTTGTTAATTCCATGATGGCACACAAAATCAATTTTGTCATGAACGATTAACTATTTTTTAGGCAAAATGGGTTAGAGCATTACTTAAAACCCTTGTCCTACTCCTCCCCAGTCACTTCCCTAATGTCTTATACATTGCTCCTCATCCCAACCTCCATAAAGATGCATAGAATGTTGTGACACCAACAATTAACACATCATCAAGGTAGTATATTCTTTTGGTTAATTTAAATTGTAATATTTTATTTTTAAATATAGAATTGATTATATTATTAAGAAAAAAAATATAAATATTATTTTAAAAAATTAAATAACTGTATTGAATTTAATAATAATTAATTGTGATCCTATTTTTTATTTTTGAAAAAATAAATAAAATTTTATATTTTTCTATATATTTATTTCAACGTTTAAAAATAATAAAAATACAAAAAAAATAATAATAATAATAATAAAAAATAAATGACATTTTTAAATAAAATAATTTAACCTTAATTATCTTAATTATCTAGCGTTACAAAAACATTTTAATAACCTCAATTATTATGATATTAAAAACAAGTCTTAATTATTATGCTATTTTGAGGAAAAGCAAAACATAGTTTGAAACCTTCAAAGTCCATATCCTACCCATCTTCCACTAACATGTCGCTATAGTCTTAAAACAATAATAAAATATATAACATGAATAACGCCTCTCACATATTATATTATATTATATGTATAATTAAAACACAAAAAACAATTATTATAAAATATTATAGTTTATAATTATTATCATTATGTTTATAGTTTAACACCTTCCCAACCCATTTCCCACACATTTTCCACTAAATCCTAAAATGTCATCATAGTCTTCAAACAATAATAAAATATAGGGCCTTTTTCCAAAGGAGTAGTTTTGTGAATCAGCCTATTCTAATGCCATGGATTAAGGTGCCATCAACCACCATACTTATTTTTCAAAAAGGAAATGGGTCCTCAGGTTGCATTGCAGAGATCAAATCAAGGGTCCCTCGGTTGCATTATATAGATTAAAGCAATTATTGTACATGCCTATGCCTGAGTTAAACCTTACACCTACATGTTCCCCAACCAAATCTTCATACCTTAACTAACCTAAACTTTATGTTATAGTAGGGGCACGGGAATTCAACAAATAAGGTTAAGGGAACATATTATTTATACAATAGAGTCGAGATTCTCTACGATTGAAGGTCCCCATGGAGTCTCCATCTAAGAAGGTCACATCTCTTATACATGTAGGACGAGATTCCATGTACAATGCTTTTATTGATTTGAAATTTTTTAAGGTGTTGTTTTTAATTTTTTTTACTGCTTTTTAATGGAGTTGTTTTTAGTGTGATTTTTTGGACTTTTTGGTGCAGGAATCTGGCGAAAAAATTTGAGGTGAAATCTTGATTTTTGTTATTTAAATTAGTTTTCTGATTGTATATATTGATTCAACACCTTGAAAAACTCCTAGGGCACTTCGATTGTCTAGAGGTTACCCATCAAACTTGTGATTTCAATAAATTCCTACCGGATTTTAAAGAAAATTAGACCAGAAAAACCCATATGAAAAGCTTCCAAAAAGTCTCACTAAAGACAACTCGTTTCTTAATTTGAAGGAAAATAGCATTAAAGCAAGGTTTGATAACTCTATTTATCAACATACTTCGTTATTGGAGTAACAAATTTATATTTATTTGATGGGTTTAAATATGTTATATTCTTGGGAGATTAAATTTTGGTGTGGGAATATTATTACCCTTGGTTACTAATTAGTAAATCTTACGTGATAATAATTTCATTATTTTAAGTAAAGTTTAGGGTTTAAACATCATTTTATAAAAATTTTATAGGTACTCTATATGATTCACTTAGGAAATTAAATCAGAAAGATCACAAATTTATTAGGAATCAACTTTCATATGGTGTTGGAAAGGTTAGTCAACTTTCTTAACTAGATATGACAATCATCAAGAATGGAAAAACAATAGACTATCCAATTAAATATGTTAGTCAACCACAAAATTAGATCAACCAATGAAACTAGTTATATAGTTGTAACTACCTTATAATTGAATCATAAGTATAAATATGTGCATCCATGTAATGGAGAATAATTCACTGAATAGTTTTTATTGCGATATAATAATAAAGTGCTTATTTCTAGTCTCCCCATTACTTTGTATGCTCTTCCCTCTCTTCTTTATATGTGTTTTTGTATATTAATATATATTGTTGTATATTACTCTATGTAAAGGACTATTGGTGACACCTTACAAATCCCTAGATTACAACATTGGTTTTGTGTTGATTGTTCCTAAAGCCAAGCATCTAAGATAATTCACACATACATGTTGAGTTTGGAAGAGATATGATAGTGATTGAAGAAAAAGATTAACAACTACTCGAAAATTTATTCATGCAAAAATCATTTAACATTAGTAGAGGAAAGAGCACAATTCTTCATAGAGAATCACAAGAGATTTATTGAAATGATCCCTGAAGAAATAAAAAGTACATTGATTGACCCATTAATTAATAAACTCACCAATGATGAGTGGTTAATGTCCAAATTAACAGAGGTCAAATTTTTTTACATGGGTTGGTTGAAAAAATACCCAAAGAATATTGTGAAGAGAAAGTGATTAAAGAATGAACATCAATTAATAAAATAAAACAAAGATTTTACAATGAATTCCACAATAGCTTTTTCTATACTATACCATCTATGTTACACAATTTTTTGTTAGAAAAAGACTTTGATCACATTTTCAAGTATCATGCCCGTAGTCATACACCACCATTAAATTTTGAATGGATAAAAAGACAAAGTGACTAGGAAGGGTTTCTAGAACAAAAATGTAAAGACATAAGAGAAGATTAGGGTTTCTCTTAAAGAAGTGAACATGACAATGATCGACATCCTCATTGACTAAGAATAAGGCAAGCTATATGATGTGGGAGTAGTTGTTTGTGAAATATATAAAGAAAAGTAAATGAGTTGACCTACATCAATGAGTCATTACTTCAAAAAGAAGAAAGAAATTTGCCAAAAGGAAAAGAGAATACACATTAGAAAAGAAACAAAAAGAAGAAATACACAAAGAATGCAATATTATAAGCCTTCAATCAACAATAAGAAGATAGAATAGGACAAATGATAAAAAACATATATATAAAATAGATTTGTGATGCGTGGGGTATAAGAAATTCAAGTTGAGAGCACCCTAGGGAGAAATAAACCATCAATGCTAGGCTTAACTATGAAATGTGATGACCGATTAGATTGGAGAGGAGTAGCCTAGGGAACTCTTCGAAGAATGAGAATTTGTAGTTGGTTAAGATATAAATTGGAACCCTTGAGCTTGTACATAATGATGAAATCATGGATGCAGATGAATTAGGACCCACATTATGCCGATCTTCAAAAACTAAAGAAGCAAGCTCCTTAATCAAATAAATCCTTCACCAAAGACTACATATTGATTCATATTCCTCTTCGATGTTGTATCTACTAATTATGGAGGAAGATACACATTCAATAAATAATTATATTGAGTTGATGTGCCTCCAAGAGAGATGATTCGTCGAGTATAATAGATAAACGTTGTCAGGAAAATGACATGCCAGTGAAATAGTCAAATAAAATAAACAAAGTAAAGAGTTGCCAATAGTAGTCAAGTCATAAACCAATCTAATTAAATTGTTTCCATCTACAAGTTCACTGCTCCTATCTAACTACAATCGACCAACATTTGACTCCATAAATCAATTAACAAACTCAAACTCCGCAATGTAATATGAAACTGAAACCTCATCCCTTGGATAAAATGGGTGTTAAAAGTGCAAGATATCAAACATCTTATAGCATAAAAACTCAAATAAATAAAGCAAACTCTAGGAGAGATGGTTTGGGAATATGATAGGAGATTCAAAGATCTAGTAAGTTAGATTTAATATATAATCAACAAACAACTCTTGGTATAGTGGTATGTGTTGAGACTATTGCAAAAATTAGAGTACCACTACATATGCATGATATCAAATTGTGTGAGGAAGCTCTAAGAAAGGCACAACACATCAAAACTGACGTCAACTAGATATTGACCCCATAATCAATGAATAAAACATTAGAAGAAGGACTAGAAATTCTCCAATTGTCACAAGGAAGCCTAACTATTTAAAAGGATAAGTTTTGGTGTACCCACTGTATGAACAAGGGACATACAAAGGATAATCTAAAATATAATGACCCATTTGAAAGGGATCAATATGTCCATGGATTTCAAGAAAAAACTTACTATGAGATTTTTCAATTTCTAATAAATCATGGTATTAGGGACTATCCTCACAATTTAAAGAATTCCAAGGGGAATGGTAAGAAAATTGTAATTCCATTAGATTTGGAGGAAGGTAAATTTCCGATTGCCATTGCCATTTCCACGCACCATCATTCTTCAAAGTCAAAATACTAGGAGACCCACAAGAAGATGTATTAGAACTAATCTTCCCTTTGTCAAGTAGCTCTTGCATCTACTTCTTGATTCCTATATTCTTTAACACTCGCATCTTGTTCAAACCAATGTTCAAAAGTGAATCATCCCACTGCAAATAAACTTCATGTTGTTTTCCTCTTTTAGGAGGAAACACATTATATTCTTGAAACATCTTATCATATGTATTAGAAACTTCAACTAAATCATATTTTAATGTTGTAGCACATTCTTGGAAGGCTTCAAATTCATCAACATCTTTATGTTTAATCACTAACAATGCAAAAATTTGACTAGAATTTACAAACCTCTTAATTTCTCCAACATTCACAAGAGACAAATTAAACTTTTTTCTATGTGCTCTAACTATGTACTCAATCCCATCTTTAAACAAGTGATACTTGTTCTCATGGTGATGAAACATGGATTTTCTCTCATATAAGTATGGACTTCCCAAAACAATGCCAAAAATGTCAAGTGGTACCACATCAAGTTCTACCTCATCAATAATGTTTGCAGTGATGGAAAATCTAAGTATGCCTTTTCTTGTCACTTTCAACTTAGCATTGTCACATACCCAACCCAAAGGATAAGGTTTAGGATGAGGAATGGTTTCCAAATTTAGTTTTTTTACAATGCCTTCAGAAATGAGGTTTGCTTGTGATCCACTATCAAAGAAAGTGTCTACTTTGTTATGTTTTGTTATGACTCTAATATGGAACAACTCTATTCTTTCTCTTTCATTTTCAGTTTCAATGGGTTTACTAGAAGTGCTAGTATTTTCAATTGAATCCTTACCTTTGAATCCCATGGATATGAATTTTGTTACATCTCCAGAATCAGATCCTAGATATTGTTGTGTAGTTGTAGCAATATTTGCTTTCTCCTTGTTATTAAACTTTTTGGGTCACATCTTAGGATGAAGTTTCCAAAAGTGGTCTTCATCATGGCCTTCTTTAGAACAATGCTTACATGTGAGTTTTTCTCCTTGTTTTTTGATTGAATTATTCTTTTTATCTTTGCCTTTGAACTTTCGTTTTCATTTTTCTCCAGACTTAAATGACTTCTCACTAGTTTATTTAGAAACATTCTTCCCTCTTACTTCTAAATGAGTTTCTTGTACACAAACTACATCTAGTTTTATAGGGTTAAACATGAGAATTGTGTGTCTAAAATAACTATGAAAACCTCCAATGTATTTCAGTAGAGTATCTTGGGAGGACAAATATATAACCAAAATTAAATCTCTTTTCCTAAATTCTTGAGTATAGCTTTGCATATTTTGTCCCTTAGCTTGCCTAAAGTTTTGCCAACCCATTATAGCTTTTTGCATGTATGCTAATGGATAAAATTTTCTTCTTATTGCAACAACAAAATCATTACAAGAGGATAAAACCTTACCATGTTTCTTCATGTCCTCTTGATTTTGGTCTCCCACCAAATAAGTGTTGCTCCTTCCAACCTAAGAGAAGCAAGTTAAGTTTGGTCTCATCATCCTTGATTCTTTGTATCCTACAATACGCTTCAATCTGACGAATGCAACTATCTAATCTCTCAACATCTACCTCTCCATCATACATAGGGAAAGGGTAGAGGAAGTAGAATATGAGGATGACGATGAGGATGAGGATGGAGGTGATGGTGGTGGTTTGTCACCATTCCCTCCATTCCCTTTTGGAGGCTTGTCTCCTTTTCCTTCATTTTCTATTGGAGGTTTTGAGCTCTCTCCATGCAACCTTGGATTCTTCACTTCATAAAGAGCCTTTACCATTTCAGATATCTCAAAGAAATATTTTCTAAAATTTCTTTCATCATTAGACATCCCTTTAGGACCTTCTTCATGTTCCATGACTATTGAAGCTTGAGGTGTGAGTGTTCCCCATAAAAAAATTTGAGATCTTGGCTCCACAAGTTCTCATTCTCCTCTTTTAAGCTTCACCCTTGTAAGCATCAGAAAACACTTGCAAAAAAAATAAAAATTTTACAATAACCATGAGCTCTAATACCAAAATGATCTATAATGTCAAACTTGAAGGTGATGTAAAAAATTGCAAGTAAATTTCTTATGTGTTGTAGGAAATGGATCACTTTGCAAAACACATAAAATAATGGATTTTAAAACTTAGCTAATAGCATAAATAGAGACAAAATACCATATCAGAAACATATAATAGAAAAAATGATAAAGGACTTCACCCCTCTCCTGGGCTATATCTCCTAGTCCAGCTTCTAATGTTGGGCCTCTTTCATTAAGTTCTAAAATTTGTGTTTACATGGATTTAAAGTGCTGAAAATGTAGATATTACGTCTTCAATGGCTTCAGAATTGTTAAAAGCCCTTGGCTGGGCTCTTTTTGGGCTCAATTTGGCCAAAAAATGAAGAAATTATGCTCTCCCCTAAGTTTCTTTTGTTAACCGCTCTACAATTTGCACCAAACTTGGCTCATTTCCCAAAAGCTGGAACTAATGCATAAATTCCGCATAAAATCCCGCCCAATGGTGCAATTTGTCGGTCAGTTTAAATGCCCATTGTAGCCCAATTTCTAAAAATTTAGGTCATATGGGGGCCACATGCCCAGGGGCTGGGGATAACCACCCACCCTTGTTGAACGACCCCCAAATAGTTGTCATTGGTCATGTTAAGTCCCATGAAACCTAGGGTTGGTGCTTATTTCCATGTGCACGCCATATACTAGAGGGTGTGATCATATAAGGGTCATGTTGTCTGGGGCTAACCCCATTTTCGGTGCATAGGGGTTGGCCGCTCCTCATAGCTCCGTCATGGGCTATATGAGGGAGGCCCCTAATATGGGGTTGGGGATAAGTCGTGGTGCTTGGTCCCACCCCGTGGTTCTATGGGTGTGTGGACTAGGGCTGGGGCTTAGCCCTAGCCCAACCCATAAATGAGTTTTGTGCCAAAGTTAAATACAACATGGGAGCCATATGTGGTAAGAGACATCATGCGGTGTGGTAGAAAGGCTCCTCGCTTTTTGGTCGGAGGTCTCGTGTTCGACCGTGGTGCATTCCATTCAGCCCATAAAATTTTTTACCAAGCCACTAGGAGGCCATGTGGCAGCCATCCATTGGCCCACGTGGCCTCCAACCATTGGACCATGTATTGTAGTATTTCCTGTAGATATACAAGCTCATGTAATCTACTAAAACAAGAGACAAGAATCTACTTCTACTTTCAACCAGCAGAAGCCAATAGACCAATGAAAACAATACTAACAAAAAGAAGACAAATCAATGGCACATAACACAATAAGTTATTCTGGGGAAAGCCACTGCTCAAAACCCTACCTATCTATATTGCATTAATAAAAAATATGAGTGAAGATACAAAGCTTGTTCTCACTAGAACAATTTCACACAAGTATTCTCAACTATCTGCCTCACAAGCCCACTCTTAACCAACACTTATTCAATTTCCACTGCCTTCCAAGCCCCTATTTCCTTGCGCAATTTCTAGGTTGAATATCCGATAATGGGAATCCAGTGCTTCCAAAACTGTGCAATCCAATCTAGGTCCTCTTCCTGATTGCATGCATGATCTATACAACTCAGTAAATCATACAACTGATAGTACACTAGCCCTGCACTCTAGTCTCAACCAGGTCTTTCTCAGAACTGACATGCATGATTTTATGATGAGATAATATTCAATTAACTGGAGTAGCACCTGTGGATGCACTAGTGCACCAACTCACTACTAATCTTATACTAGTTCAACAAACAGTTAGAACTAGTTTAACTGCCTATAACTAAGTAAACTGAGTTATCTAATTACAACTCAATCTAAACTCATATTAGACCCCTAAAATTTAGGGAGAACATATACATGAATTCCAAAATACTTCCAAATCGAAATTCCTAAGCTAATTAAGCCAATTAAACTTAATTAACTATTTACAATTTGCTATGAGAATAGAATTCTATTTTAATTCTCAGTTTAAATTAAGGGATAAATTTAAACTGAAATTTCTAGTTTCCATTTCTCAACACTCCCTCTCAACAAGAAAGGGATTATCTGCTACCCAGATCCTGTCTTTATGAAACTCGAATTTACATCTTGACAATGCCTTTATCATAATTTCAGCATCTTTCTCCTACGTGGGAATGCACTCTAACAAATTGATCTGCCTCAATACACAATTATGTAGATGATGATATCAGATATCAAAGTGCTTGGAACTATCATGAAAAACTAGGCTTTTGAAGAGTTTGTTACAACTCTAATTATCGCAGTAAATCATTTTCGGATCCATTTCATGACCAAATAGACCAACCAAAATCTTCCTCATCGAAATGGCCTCACATACTACCTGACTTGTAGCCATGTACTCTACCTCTGCCGAACTAAGTGCAACCAATATCAGTTTCCTGTTGTACCAAGAAACTGTCGCTGACCCAATACTAAAAATCCCTCTTGATGTGCTTCCAATACCTCTCCCAAAGTAGCATCCTCCTTCCTCCAGTCACTAGCTAGAGGAGTCTCCATAGGCTTGCATCTCTCCATGCGGAACCTCCTGAGTATCTTGTTGGCATACATTCCTTGAGACACAAATAACTACCCATCACCCTCCCATACTTCCATGCCCAGAAAGTAATGCACGAGCCCCAAGTCCTTCATCTCAAACTCTATTGCAAGGTCCTCCTTGCAATATTTGACTAGTTGATCATCACATGTCAGTTTGATATCATCAAAATAAAGAACAATGATCAACGATTTACCTTCCACCACTATGTTGTACAGGTTCACATCCACTTCACTCTTCGTGAAGCCCAACCCTATGAAGTAGCTATCTATCCTAGTGTACCAAGCATGAGGTGCTGGCTTCAACCCATACAACACTCTCTTGAGCTAGCACACATGCGAATCACGGTCGAAGGTTTCAAAACCTTTAAGATACTCTATGTACACCTCTTCCTCAATTGTGCCATTAACGAAGGTTGTCTTTACATCCATATGATGTATCTTCCAACCCATATGCACTGATAGTGCCAATATAGATCTGATCAACGAGTACCTTGCAACAGGAGCAATGGTTTCATCATAGTCAATCCCCTCTACTTGTGAAACGCCATGGGCCACAAATCTAGACTTATGCTTCTCCACACTACCATCTGCACCTTTCTTTACCTTGTAAATCCAATAGGAGCTCACCATGGACTTATCCTCTGGTCTTGGGACCACATCCCAAAAACTGTTACGAATTATGGAGTCATACTCATCCACGATGGCATCAACCCAAATTTGTTGTTGCACTGCTTCCTAAAGGAATATGGCTTTGTCATAACACATCCTCTCATAACAACCATGTATCTAGTGTGCATGTCAAGTGACCTCGTCTATATGCACTATGATGTGGGTGCTCCCACATTCTCTCTAGCATCCAACACAAATCTATTCGTCTCTATGGTGCGCTTTCTCCCTTCTCTTGAAGACTCTACCTGAGTGGATGTCTCCACTCCTAGATCCTCTACGTGTGGTTGCTCCACATCAATCTGAGGCTCCTCCTACTTAGGATCTAAAAGCTCCTCAACCTCATGTAGCTCAAGCTCCCTCTCAAGGGAAACTCACATGGCCTTCTCCTCGTCGAATCTTACATCCCTGTGAACCGTTTTCATCCTATTGATCGACAAGTACACCTGATAGTTTTGAGGTGTATCAGTGTACCCCACAAATATCCTCAACTCTTTTTTTAGCTCAAGCTTCTTCCGTGTATCTTTGGTCACATGGAAATATACCGATGACTCAAAAATCCTGAAGTGACCAACATCTGCCCTCTTACTGGAATAAGCCTCCCATGGTGTCTTCATCCCAAGTATTTGATGCAGTTTATGGTTCTGAAAATAAACCGTTGTGTTGCATGCCTCAGCCTACAAGTTTAGTGGGAGACATTGATCATGTAACATCGCCCTCGCTACCCCTACTATGCTTTTGATCTTCCACTTGGCCACCCCATTCTGCTAAGGGTTATGGGGTGCTGTCAACTCTCGTTTAGTCCCTTCCACTGCATAGAAGTTCTTAAACTCGTTTGAGACATAATCATCACCACTATTACTTTGTAGATATTTAGCCTTCTTACCTGGCTCTTTTATCTATGCTTTAAACTCACAAAATTTTGTGAAGGTTTGATCCTTTTTTCTGCATGAAAAATATCCAGCATTTTCGAGAAAATTCATCAACAAATATAACATAATACCTGTTTTTCGCTGTGGATGTTGTCAAGAATGGCCCACACACATATGAATGGACTCTCTCTAGAATATCATATGCTCGACTGTCTCTGTCGTGTGGTGGGCTCTAGTATTGTAGCAATAATGATACAACTCATGGAGCTTCCTTCTCTAATTTTATCAACCCGGTAGTTTGTAACAAACTTGGAAGTGACGGTGTTGTATGCACAAGTACTAGCTCTTTCCGCAGCTGTCACTTGGTCAGCTGGCACAATTCCGCTAGGGGCTCAAGCCAACTTCTATGAGCTCTTAGAAGAAGCTTTTTAACCGATGAACAAAAGCTAACTCAAAGGAAATTAACCTACTTTGCAGAAATGAACTGAAAGCCAACAAGAAATGAAAACCCTAGCAAACCCTAATTCTACCAGCTAGTCCTACTGATGCAAGGGTGAGAATGCAAACTACTGAAAGTGATGCCATTACTTCTATGAAGGTGAGATGCATGTGTCTAGACTACTTTTATCTGAAGAGAACATATTTTTGTATTTTTGTTCAAGTTGTTGGAATTATTATGCATGTGCTTCTAACTGGGTCTTTACTGTGCAGGGGTAGGTCAAGGGGAGAAATGCTTGGAAGAGGTCAGGAAGGCTTAGAGAGGGTCTAAGGGGTCCCTAACATCCTTTCAGAGAGTTTCACAAAGTTTGGATGCCAAGCAACCGAGTGTATGAGCTTCTACAGGAAGTTTGCAGGGGTTCTACAGGATGTTCAGAATTTCTACAGGAAGTTAAGTAATTCCTATAGGATGTCCTATACTCGGATTTTTGGGTGATGGGTGAGTGGAAGAGGCTGCATGGATGGATAGGGAGGTAAGGGAGGAGTTTGTAGTGACTCAGTGACAGAGGGATGAGATGAAGAGGGGGTGTGCTAAACTAGGTTGTCTTAAAGAGGGTAGTAGGAATGGAAGGTCGAAAAAGGTAGAATAACGAGGGTGATAGAATGGTTCAGAGATAGGGGTCTAATTGGAAGATGAGTAGTTGGTCTGGGCACAGCTTAGAAGGATAAGAGAGTGAGGGAGTAGTACTGCACAATGTAAACGAAACAAATCATCCACGTCCTGCACATAACCGAAATATCATTAATCTATTCTAACTGTTTAATAAAACCAAAGAACAACAACGTTATTTCTAAGGAAAATCATGCATGGTGCTGAAGCAAAGAATCATTCCACAAGATCTGAACGCATGGACACTTCTACAAACGAAAATATTGCATCAAAGATTGCATGAACATGTAAAACAATGTTTTTGGTGGGTGGCACTGTCTGCAATTCCAGCCCCTAAACAGAGGTGAAAATGAGTGTGCAATCAACCCTTTTTTGGAACTCTTATTACCTCCAATCTCTTTACTCTATTCTAAAACTGTTGAAGCAACTCTGTCTCATAAAACTAACCTACTTAACCACACCAAGGAATCTAGCTCAACAAACTACATTTCTAAATGCATGTAAAGGAAAAGAACAAAAACGCGATGCTGAAAGAAAGATAACAATACAAAGGAAGGAGGCCTTAGGCTCTAAGGTTGGGCCCAACCCCGAGAGCTATGGCTCCTTTAAGAACTCAGAACTGAACTCAAATCTGCCTACTTTCCATTAAAAGATAATAATCATAAGTCAAATAACATGCCAAAAATGGCTTACAAAAGAGCAAAGCAGAGCTAACAGCTCGTAATCTAGAATGTGCAACAAGGTTTCAAAAAGTCCTTTTCGAAGGCTACAGCCTCATCATTTATACATTACGAGGTCCCAAGCTGGCCTCCTAAATCAGTGGGATTTGGCTGACCAAACTAGGAGTGAACTGTTGTTTCCTCAAAATCCGTTTGGCTCCCTTCTAACTCGGTGGTGGTGGCTGTTGGAGCTCGGAGTTGGGGGTGAAGATCACGAGGAAGGCCATTCAATGCTGTGGACAACCTTCCTACAAAATCTCAATCCCATCTTGGCTATCTCCTAGCCCATATCTACGTGGTTTTGCTCCATTAATTGTCAAAAAACCTGAAATAAACACGTGTTAGCCACCTAGGAATAGTGACTGCCCTCATTCGTACAAATGACATAAATATACTAAAAAATGATGCATAAGTTATGAAAAATGAAGGGTTGAGCAAGGGTAGTTAGGCCAAATGAGCCCAAAATGTTACCAAATTTGGGGCTCATCATCACCCCCTAGCTAAAATGATTGCTCATCCTTGAGCAACTAATCCAGCTCCTCGTCCTTCATTGCCTTCACTGCCACCCTCACATCCCAGGCTTCTACAATAGTGTCCTCTTCACTGATATGGAACCCAGCCTTTCTTTCCACCTCTTCCCACTGTTCATGCTCATCTTTGTCTGTGCTGCCTTCCATCAATCCTAACAGCAGAGGTGGGCTTAGCTTGAGGCCAATCCAGCTGGCCTGGAGGTTCTGCATGGATTTCTTATAGAGGGGCACCCGTACTAGAGCTTCCCTCATTCGAGTTGGAGTGTGATATTCTCTTATTTTTAGACTGTGGGCCAATGTGTTCCATCGGCGGGTGCAAGCTTGAACACAGTTTTCCCCTAACAGTCTCTCCATATCCTCGAAATGCGCTATGGCCTGGGCCTGCTGATCCATATATTTCAATAAAGCTTGAGGGTCGGTGGATAAGTGTTGGTGTGCCGATATTAATGCAGTTGGATCCCCTGGCTCTGCTCTAATTAGTAATGGCTCATTCAGCTTTGGGTTCATGACCGCTTTGACTTCTGCTGCTCTTTTGTCTTCATGGTTCAACCATGAGGCAAATGCCATTAACTGCATATCCCCTAAGACCGTGTTGGGATCCCATGAAATCACATTAGGAAGGGCCAAATTATGGAGGTAGAACTCCGATAGTTTGGCCTTATCCTCTGATGAACTGGTATTGCATAATTTAGTGAACTGCTGCGGGTCTTGGAGCTGAGAGATACCCCTTTGTGCTAATGCATTAATATGAAATTGTAGCCATTGGGCTCTCAGGTACAGGCCATAGGATTTGGCCGGCTGTCTGCATTGTATAGCATCCATGGCCCAACTGGCCATGCAGGCCAATTGTGCCTCTTTTTGCTGCAACTGCTGTTTGAGAGCTTGTACCTCGATTTGTGCTTGCAGCTCCCCTTCCTGTAGATGCGTGGTTGGCTCCCCAAGACCGACTTGCAGTCCTTCTCTACTTTGTTGTTCTGCTGTGATGTCCCCTGAGGATGTGCCCTTTCCTTTCTTCAGTTCCTGTAGCTGCAGTCTCAATTTTTCATTCTCTTCCTGTAGGAACACCCGCTGGCAATTTGCCACGTGTTTAGCCATAGCTAATTCTTTTCGTGCCTCCTTGAGTTGTTCCTCCAAGGGGCCTATATCCGCCACACCTTTTGATTTGGCTATTTTCATCCACGTGTGGGTTCGTACCCTTTCTTCCTCCAACGCAAAGAAAAGTGGCACAGTGAATTTCTGTGGTATAATTTTTCCAGCTTCTAAGAAGTTATAATATGAGCTCAGACTTGGCTGAGGACTAGGCTCCGGAATATGCTCTTTCTCTTCTCTTAGAGGCTCTACTTCGTCTTCCCTCAGTGGTGATGAGGGTGCCTCTCCCTCCATTCTCTCTGTCTCCTTAAGCCGGGCTAAGGTTTCCTGTAGAGCAGCCTCAGCATCCTGTAGTCAGGCTTCTGAAGCCAACCTGTCCATTCTCTCTTTCCACGTAGTTGTTTTCGGGCTCCCCCTCTCATAGGTGACTGATATCTTTGAGGGGGACCTCTCCCTGGGCGAAGTAGGGGTATCCTCTATAGTAATTGGGCTGCTGGACGGAGGTTGTGGCCTGCCTGTTTTTATTCTTACACTTCTCCGGGCTTTAAAATACAGAGGGATCTCCCTCTTTCTCTTTTCCTTTGGCTTAGGAGGTGTACTAAGGGAGGCCAGCACGACGGCTGCATCCCTTGCAAGAATGTCGACTCTCTTTTCCTTGGGTTTTCCTTTCTCAGGGCTTCCTGTAGAAGGCCCTTTATCAGCTGATTTCTGGCTTCCTGTAGAAGCCGTTTTTGGTTTTCCTGTAGAAACAGGTGGCACCGTTCTAGCCTGTTTTGCTGAGTGTGTTTTGCTTTTTGACTTGGTCGAGGCTGCCGTCGAGGTGCCTTTACTGATGTGGACTTGCTCAGTCCTGTCCACCCTACTTTGTAACCTTTTCTCTCTGGGCGTCAATATGGGTGTGTCATCCTTCTCTTTGGAAACCTTTTTCTCTTGTTTCTCCTTTTGCTCTTTCGTCGGTGCTTTGGCATGGGTCCTTGGCCTTTTTCTTTCTTCTCTGTGGGTACTGACTCCTTCTCCTCGCTGTTGGAGGAACCAAGCTCTTCGGTCAACATTTTTATATCGCCATCCTTAGTCAGATTTCGGAAGGCTTCCCACGAGAGAGGGACTTTGTATGTGTGGAGTGCATCCTCCACGAGGAGCTTAATGAGCCCATGGTGGGCTACTTGGTCTGGCGTGCCTTCTTTTAACTTGGTGGCACATTCTGTCATAGTCTGCAGTAGAAAGTAGGGAATACTTAGTTTGTTTTCTGTAGGTAGGTCCATCTGATGTCTCAATTCAGTGAGTAGCTGGAAATGGTACCCATACACAATGCTGAACCGTCCTTCGCATGTGATGTATTTCATAATTTGGAGGCTGACCTCGCTCCAAAGTGGCTATAAGCTAGTTCTGCGAACCCCATTCTTATCCTCTGAGAATTTCTCCTCTGGTGGGAAGAACTCCTTTTTAGCCTTCTGGCCTAATTTCCTCTCCTCCTTGTCCCACGGTACCCCCATTGGGAGCTCAGTGACTCGGCTGATGAATTGTGGGGTGAGTCTGAGACTCAAACCCCTGAAATTGACAGTGGCCAGCGTTTTTGATTTTGGCTTCAGAGCCCGCAAGAACTCCTCTGCCACCTCATCATCATATCCTTGAAGTTTGTCGCAGAACGACATCCATTGCGCACGAGTGAACAACTCTACCACCTCAGGGTTCTCCCTTAGTTTCTTTGAGTCGGTCGGTTCTTTTCTGATGAATCCACCCGGCATGGTGAAAACCTGCTATGTTAGCTGGAGGTGGCCGGTGCGTATCAAAAACTAGCCTTTTGGGACAGAGCGTAGAACTACGCCTCTGCCACGCACACAATTCGCGAAGACTATCTACAGATGAGCCTTAAAAATCACATCCTATAGAAAATCCCACATATACTTCGACGACGACGCTTACAATTTTATGACCAGACTGTAGTTTTACGTTCTTGAGAACGTCGACTCCGCCACCCTCGAAACCAATTGCATGGGAGGAACAGGTTCATGCTTACCTTTTCTAATTTGCCACCTTTGGCGTGAAGAGCCCAATTTTCCTCGTGGCAGTGAGCTTCCTATAGCGTAGCTTTCCTGTAGAAACAGCGCACGGGTTCTGGAGAGCACTGCAGTAGTTCTGCTCCTTCTGTGCCACTACCAGACGCTCGAACAAGCCAAAGACTTGGAGTAACGAGCTTCAGATAAATTCAGACACTCACTCGACTTCAAAACGGCTTATGATAAATGCGTGGGGTGGCGATCTAGCCGATGGATTTGAATCCCGGTGGAATTCGTGGCGCGGGGGTGAGCTGTCCCTGCCGAACCGTTGGACGACGTCACCTAATCATTCCACTACAAGTTTCCCTGACTGCCGCATCATTCTCCGCAGATCCACCGCCGTCATTTCTGTTAAAACACCACTTCTCCCTGACTGGACACTTCTCACGTGTCTATTACCCGATTTGCTTGCCACGACCGCCACTTACCAAATCCGACTAGACCATCTGACTGGTCGTCGTGGTCAGTGGAATGGCCATTCGACTGCTCAACCCGTTCATTCCCACACTTGCAAACATTTCATAGTATTATTCATGTAATTCGAACGAAAGAAGGGTGAGGCACTTACCTGTGCAGCTGCGACATGATTTCCAGGTTTCAGGAAAATCAAAAAGATGGTGGATGGATTTGCTAGTTGCTGCGTCGTGCACAGGCACGAGGGTTCTTCCTCGCAGACTGCTGCTAGCTACGGAGCTTATTACCTAGTTGCGGATGGTGCATGTGCCCGCTCTATGTTCTACGGGCGTTTTGATAGTGTACACTCCAGCTGGCTGAACTGCTACGAGATTCCTGTAGGATGTCCTGTAGCAGTTTTTCCTCCTCGGGTGCATGCTGAACGATGAAACCGATGGCATTACGACCATGATCGCAGGGCCCTTGGATAGATGTGATGAGTATTGCATGGTATCTCTGCATCTTTTTTCCATTGAGAATCGCTTCCTATGATAATTCAGTGTTCTGATTTGACTGTGCAGGTGTTTTCCATTGCATGGCAACTGGGGTGGTAGAAGGAGGTGACAGCAGTGCGTGATGGCGAAAAGAGTAGCTTGCATGCCTCCATGCCTGAGCTCGGGCGTTAGATCTCCTCACACAGTCAGTTCTGGGCCGTCCCAAGCTTCTACAGGAAGTTTCTTGTAGAAATACAGGACTTCCTGTAGAACGTCCTGTAGCTTCCTGTAGGAGGCTAATCTGTGATCAAATTGTGCCCAGATCTTGGAAGAGATGAGTGTTTCTGGAGGGAGTGATGGTGAGGTCACCTGGTAACATAGTAGGGACCCTTGTCTTTGAATTGTGGGCCTCTTTTCCTGCATGGAATACCTGCAACCTGCATACATTGCCACATTGTGAACTTGTGTACCTGTTTTTTCTTTTTGTTTATTGGTTTTTTTTTTTTTGAAAGACAGCAGGGGCGCCTCAATGAGGTTTTCACCCTTACCATCTGCCTTGAGCGCCTCAGAGAGGTTTTCACCCAAGGATCTTTATTTTTCTCTCCTCTTTTTTTTTTTTTTTTGAAAGACAGCAGGGGCGCCTCAATGAGGTTTTCACCCTTACCATCTACCTTGAGTGCCTCAGAAAGGTTTTCACCCAAGGATCTTTATTATTATTATTATTATTTTTTTTTTGAACTCAGGGTATGCCCAAAACAGAGGCAGAACCCTTCTCTATGACCAGCACTGATTTTTCCACAGTTTTGATGAATTCTTGCCTTGACAGAGGCTTTCTGTAGATCTTCAACCGATGCCCATTGACAAGCATAGGGATGGCCTCCTCATCAATGGTCCGAATAAGTACAGATCCATTGTCATTACATTTTTCCACTGCATATGGTCCCAGCCATCTGGTTCTCTGCTTTCCCTTGAAATCTTTATGCCTGGAATCATACAACAGCGCCCAATCTCCCGGCTGAAATTGCTTGTCATTGAGGTGTTGGTCATGCCACACCTTCCTATGAAGTTGAACCACTTCTGAGTGAAGAAGGGCCTGCATTCGGTGCTCGTCCAATCCATTCAGCTGCAATAACCTTTCTTGTTGGGCATGGCTGAGATCTAGGTCCGGCTGAGATCTAGGTCCAGCTGAGATGCCATCCTCAAGGTGTTGTACTCGAATTCAATTGACAGCAAAGCTCTCTTCCGATAGACCAGCTCATAAGGTGTGAAGCCGGTTGTGGTCTTCCAAGTGGTGTTGTAAGCGCATGTGGCCTCAACCAGGCGATCTGCCCAATCTTTCCTGCTGCTGCTCACCACCTTAGTCAAGATCCCTTCCAATGCTCTATTGGTGACTTCCACCTGCCCATTTGCTTGAGGATGATAGGGGGTGGAAGTCCTATGCTTGATTTTTTGATGAGCGAGTAGGTCTTCAATTAAGTTGGAGGTGAACTGGCTTCCTTGATCGGTGACTAGCTCTCTTGGGTAGCCAAACTTGTAGAAAATGTTTTCTCTTAAGAACTCAGCCACCTTTTCTTCTGTCGCTGCTTTGATTGCCTTGGTTTCTGCCCACTTTGTCAGGTAGTCTGTGCACACAATGATGTAAGATCTTTGCCTCGAAGGAGGATTGATTGGACCCACAAATTCCATACCCCACTTCTCAAATGGCTCAAGAGTCACTTGAGGTTGGAGAGGCATTTCATCCCTTGGAGTCGGTTTCCCCATCCTTTGGCATCAGTCACATTGGCTGATATACCTTCTGACATCTTGATGAAGCATGGGCCAATAGTAGCCTACCTGTAGGATTTTGAAGGCAGTCCTTTTTGCTGCAAAATGTCCTCCACAAGGTCCATCATGACAGGTGAGGAGGATATCAAAGACTTCCTCCTCCCTTACACAACGCCTTAAGATCTGATCAGGGCCAAGCTTGAACAAGTTGCCCCCGATCCAAGTGAATGAGGCACTCTTTCTGACGATTCTGCTCTTCTCTCTTGAGGATAGGTGCGGAGGGAACTGTGCTGAAACAAGGTAGTTTGCTATATCAGCAAACCATGGAGAGAGTACTGAAATAGAAAATAGATGTTCATCAGGCATCTGGTCATCCACTGTTCCATCCTCATCTGCAGATAAATCCAATCTAGACAAAAAGTCAGCAACAACATTTTCTTTACCTGGTTTGTCAACGATAGTCAAATCAAACTGCTGCAACAAAAGTAACCATCTAATAATACGAGCATTCACATCTGGTTTATTCATTAAATATCTAATTGCAGCATGATCAATATGTACAAACGTTTGATAGCCAGTGATATAATGTTGGAACTTGTTCAGTGCATGGACCACGACCAAGAATTCTTTCTCGGTTACAGTGTAGTTCAGTTCTGCCTTGGATAAGTTTTTGCTGACAAAGTAGATGGCATATGGAAGTTTTTGTTCAACTTGTCCTAAGGCTGCCCCTATGGCTTTGTTCGAAGCATCAGTGTGGATGTGGAAAGGTAGGGCCCAGTTTGGACCTCTCAAGATTGGGGCAGACACCAACTTGTCTTTTAATTCATTCAGAGCCTTCTGACAATCGTCAGTCCACCGAAACTCAACATCTTTTGCCAAGAGGCCAAACAATGGCGAGGCTAGCTTGCTGAAGTCTTTAATGAATCTCCGATAATACCCTGCTAATCCTAAGAAACTTCGAACATCTCTTACCTTCTGAGGAGGTGGAACCTTCTTGATAAGAGCAATTTTGTTAGGATCCACTTGTAACCCTTGGCAAGAAATGGTATGGCCTAGCACGGTCCCTTCAGTCATCAAGAATTCACACTTTTCAGGACTAAGGGACAAGTTCATCTCAATGCACTTGGTTAGGACTTTTCCCAGATTGGACAATGCTTCCTGGAAGTTGGACCCATAAGGAGTGAAGTCATCCATATAGATTTCCACCGAATCATGGACCAGCTCAGAAAAGATGCTCAAGACGGCTCTCTGGAAGGTGGCAGGAGCATTGCATAGTCCAAAGGGAAGAACTCGGTAAGCAAAGGTACCCCAAGGACAAGTGAAGGTGGTCTTATCTTGGTCTTCCAGGCTGATCTGGATCTGGTTGTACCCGCTAAACCCATCCAGGAAAGAGAAAAACTTCTTTCCTGCCAGTCCATCCAACACTTGATCTATGAAAGGTAGAGGAGAATGGTCTTTCTTGGTAGCTTTGTTCAGTTCTCGGTAGTCCACACAGATTCTCCACTTCCCATTTTTCTTGGGAACCAACACCAGGGGGGACACCCATTCGCTATCTGAGATGGGGTAAATGAATCTGGCATCTAATAGTTTCTGCAATTCTTCCTTGATGATGTCCTTAAGGGCTGGATTCATTCTCCTCTGGGGTTGCCTAACTGGTTTACAATCCTCTTTGATGTAGATGTGATGGGTACAGACCGAAGGATGGACTCCTTTCATCTCCTTATAGCTCCAAGCAAAAGCATCTAGATGACTGGCCAACGGACTACACAGCTCCTTTTCCTGGGAAGGAGATAGGTAGGAGCTGATCTTTAACGTTCTCTCAGGGCCAAACTCCACACTTTTGACTCTGGGAGTGACAGGGTTGGTCACACAAAGGTCCACTAAGGTGCTGGCTTGGGCATCCTCCACCAATTCCTCTAAGGACAGTGCACTGGGAGGTGGATTCTGGATCAAGGTCTCAATCACATCATCCTCGGTTGGGGGGTCTCCCCTAGTGGTGTGTAGGGTGCACAAAGGTGCTGAGTACACCTCATCCTCTTCTCCTTCCTCCAACCAAAGTGGTAAGTCATGCTCTAATGAGGGTTGGGCAGGAGGGTACAGGACTAGCTGCTTGGACATAGGACCATTTTTGATGGTCATGTTTCCTGCACGGAAGCTTATGTAAGCATCGGCAGTGGCTAACCAAGGCCTTCCCAAAATAAGAGGGTATCCAGTAAGCTTTGCCTTTGGTTGCAGAACCAAGAAATCTGCAGGGTATTCCCAAGAGTCAACAGAGACCAAGACATCCTCTACAATCCCTTCAGGAGTCACGGTGGAGCGATCTGCTAGTTGTAGGACTGTCGAGGTCTTTCTCAAGGAACCCTGAAGGTTGAGCTTGAGCATGGTATCCCTGGTCATCACATTAATGGCAGCCCCCAGATCAATCAATGTGTGAGGTATGATGGTGCCATTGATGTGGACATCAACTACAGGACTCCCAGGATCCAAATACTTTGGGCAGATGACTTGTCCCAACATAAGATCAGACAGTTGTCCTATGACATTGATGGTCGAAGCATCTCTCTTTCGCCTGCCTGGGTGTCTAAAACACTTTTCCTTAACCAGTTTGTTGTATATCAATACATCTTTGATGGCTTGGAGAAGTGGTATTTTCACACACAACTGTTTGAGCTCTCCCAGAAGCTCATCCTCCTCTGGGTTGGGTTGTGTGGTGTCTGTTAGTCTCTCAGGAAAGGGTGGAATGACCTTTGGTTCACTTTCCTGTTTATCTTCCTCATCCTCTGGGGGAGGAGGTTGGCGATCCGGAAGAGTCTTTCCAGATCGCAGATTGATCTCCTGGATCTCCATAGCATAGGTAGGGCATGATGTTTCCCCAGTATATACCTGCTGGGCCTGTCTTTTGTTGGGGTTCGGGTTCGGTTTAGCAGGCATTTGAGGTTGCCTTGGAGGAGCAGGAGGTAATGGTTGTGGTTGAGCTGGTGGTGGAGGAAAAATGGCGGGAGGAGTATTGTACTGGGGCCTCCACCCCGATTGAGGTGCATTCCACTGAGGCTGTGGCTGGGCATGTAAGTGGAACGAATGAGTAGTGGGCTGAGTATGGTACTGAGGTGGGTAAGACCATGGAGGAGGTATAGACCAGGAACAATGAACAGGGGGTCCCCAGGAAGGCATAGGAGCAAATTGGTTAGGGTTGTAATAAGCTTGGGGTGTCCCTTGCATCCCCTGTTGGTAAGGTCTAGGTCCTTGTGGCCTCCTTTGGTTGAGGAAATAGAGAGGTTCAGTGGGTGCTTCTGTCCCTTGATACATGTCTTTAAGCCCAGGTAAGGTTGGACATTGGTTTGTGGGGTGGTCCTCCTCACAAACAAAACATACTTCAACCGAATGTAATGGTCATTCGTTCTTGGGATGTTTCCTCGTACACCTAGGGCAGAAGATAGCCAAGGCCCTCTCAACTTCTTCTTTCTTCTGCTGGATTCGGAATGTATCACGTTGCATGGCAATGGTCTGTCTCACCTCACTTTTGAGGTCCTCTAATTGATTTGCAAACTCATGTTTGGAGAAAGGAATACTAGCTGAGAGGAGGTTTCCTCTACCTCTTTTCTGGGCTGCCCTAGAGTGGTTTCTAAACACAGTCTTTATGTCCTCATAAGGTAGTTTGTAAATATCTCCTCCAGCTAGCATGTGAAGGGTATCTAAGATGTCTTCAGGGAATCCTCGGAGCAGAACCAACTTGAGGGATTCAGGGTCAAGTGTGCACCTGGCCCGTTTATAGCTAAGTTGGAACCTTTCCTCGTAATCCTCTAAGGACTCATCATTCCCCATGGTCATCCAAAAGATTTCTCCCTTGGTTTCCTTGGAACTATAGTAGTCCCGGTATTTGGTATTGAAAGCTTGCTGCATCTGAGCCCAAGTAGTGATACTGTTCCCAGGTAAGCCCATGAACCAGTGTAATGTTGCATCCTTAAGGGTTGAGGGGAAGAGTTTCAGTTTCTACTCATCTTCAGTATAGTCATAGGTTCGACAAAGGATAGCAAACTCAAACAGGAAGGTATCAGGGTCCTCAGTAGTCAGTCCATGGAAGTGAGGTAAAGCAGAAGGGCTTATGTTCTTCATTTTCATGTCTCCATTGGTCTCTCGGATGGGGAAGGCACCTTCTATTCTCTCATCTTCTCCCCTATGGTCAGCCATGGCTTCAGATGGAGTGTTCTCTAACTCTTCTTCTGCTATAGGATCTTCGTATATCTCAGGAGGTTCGCCTATAGGTTCTTCTAGATCACTGTCACCAAAGAAGAGAGAAGGGTGAATCAGTGATGTGGTGGGGGTGTTGGGTAGGAATTTGCCTGTTTTATCTCGATTCCTACGAGGCATGAAATGGAAAGACTTTTGATTGCTTTTGTTTTTTTTTCTCTGGTACCTGAAAAAACTGAAACAGATTGAACTAAAACTAACTATCTTGCTGAAATGAAAATGCAGAATTGAAATGAAAGCAGGAAAGGACTAATCTATTTTTCTCAAATGAAATTGCAGGAATTGAAATGCTAGTCTACGCTTGCAGAATTGAAATGCTAATATACGCTTGCAAAAATGAAATTGCGGAATTGAAATGTTGATCTATGAAAGCAGGAAATGTCTATGCTACTTTTGCAGAATGGAAACGAAATAAACTACTTAGCAGAAGGCGAGAGTAGGAAAATAGAAGAAAAGCAACAATCACTAATACTCTGACGCTTCCCCGGCAATGGCGCCAAAAATATGGTGGGCTCCAGTATTTTAGCAATAATGCTACAACTCCTGGAGCTTCCTTATCTAATTTTATCAACCCGGTAGTTCGTAACAAACTTGGAAGCGACGGTGCTATATGCACAAGTACTAGCTCTTGCCGTAGCTGTCACTTGGTCAGCTGGCACAAGTCCGCTAGGGGCTCAAGCCAACTTCTATGAGCTCTTAGAAGAAGCTTTTTAACCGATGAACGAAAGATAACTCAAAGGAAATTAACCTACTTTGCAGAAATGATCTGAAAGCCAACAAGAAATGAAAACCCTAGCAAACCCTAATTCTACCAGCTAGTCCTACTGATGCAAGGGTGAGAATGCAAACTACTGAAAGTGATGCCATTACTTCTATGAAGGTGAGATGCATGTGTCTAGACTACTTTTATCTGAAGAGAACATATCTTTGTATTTTTGTTGAAGTTGTTGGAATTATTATGCATGTGCTTCTAACTGGGTCTTTACTGTGCAGGGGTAGGTCAAGGGGAGAAATGCTTGGAAGAGGTCAGGAAGGCTCAGAGAGGGTCTAAGGGGTCCCTAAAATCCTTTCAGAGAGTTTCACAAAGTTTGGATGCCAAGCAACCGAGTGTATGAGCTTCTACAGGAAGTCTGCAGGGGTTCTACAGGATGTTCAGAATTTCTACAGGAAGTTCAGTAATTCCTACAGGATGTCCTATACTCGGATTTTTGGGTGATGGGTGAGTGGAAGAGGCTGCATGGATGGATAGGGAGGTAAGGGAGGAGTTTGTAGTGACTCAGTGACAGAGGGATGAGATGAAGAGGGGGTGTGCTAAACTAGGTTGTCTTAAAGAGGGTAGTAGGAATGGAAGGTCGAAAAAGGTAGAATAACGAGGGTGATAGAATGGTTGAGAGATAGGGGTGTAATTGGGAGATGAGTAGTTGGTCTGGGCATGGATTAGAAGGATAAGAGAGTGAGGGAGTAGTACTGCACAGTGTAAACGAAACAAATCATCCACGTCCTGCACATAACCGAAATATCATTAACCTATTCTAACTGTTTAATAAAACCAAAGAACAACAACGTTATTTCTAAGGAAAATCATGCATGGTGTTGAAGCAAAGAATCATTCCACAAGATCTGAATGCATGGACACTTCTACAAACGAAAATATTGCATCAAAGATTGCATTAACATGTAAAACAACGTTTTTGGTGGGTGGCACTGTCTGCAATTCCAGCCCCTAAACAAAGGTGAAAATGAGTGTGCAATCAACCCTTTTTTGGAACTCTTATTACCTCCAATCTCTTTACTCTATTCTAAAACTGCTGAAGCAACTCTGTCTCATAAAACTAACCTACTTAACCACACCAAGGAATCTAGCTCAGCAAACTACATTTCTAAATGCATGTAAAGGAAAAGAACAAAAACACGATGCTGAAAGAAAGATAACAATACAAAGGAAGGAGGCCTTAGGCTCTCAGTTGGGCCCAACCCCGAGAGCTATGGCTCCTTTAAGAACTCAGAACTGAACTCAAATCTTCCTGCTTTCCATTAAAAGATAATAATCATAAGTCAAATAACATGCCAAAAATCGCTTACAAAAGAGCAAAGCAGAGCTAACAGCTCGTAATCTAGAATGTGCAACAAGGTTTCAAAAAGTCCTTTTCGAAGGCTACAGCCTCATCATTTATACATTACGAGGTCCCAAGATGGCCTCCTAAATCAGTGGGATTTGGCTGACCAAACTAGGAGTGAACTGTTGTTTCCTCAAAATCCGTTTGGCTGCCTTCTAACTCGGTGGTGGTGGTTGTTGGAGCTCGGAGTTGGGGGTGAAGATCACGAGGAAGGCCATTCAATGCTGTGGACAACCTTCCTACAAAATCTCAATTCCATCTTGGCTATCTCCTAGCCCATATCTGCGTGGTTTTGCTCCATTAATTGCCAAAAAACCTGAAATAAACACGTGTTAGCCACCTAGGAATAGTGACTGCCCTCATTCGTACAAATGACATAAATATACTAAAAAATGATGCATAAGTTATGAAAAATGAAGGGTTGAGCAAGGGTAGTTAGACCAAATGAGCCCAAAATGTTACCAAATTTGGTGCTCATCATCGTGAAAGGAATACTTGTTGTATTTACCGAAATTACACCCCTTGCATGTATCAACTTGCTCTAGTGTACCTTTGGTCAAACAAGTGGAGATATGTTGCATGATCTTCAAAGCCCCATGATGCAAGTGACCCAATCACCTGTGCCATAACTCACCAATGTCTTGGCTTTGTACCATATCTACTTTCATGCTCAAAACAACACAATCCTCTACCTCCAACTTATAGAGATTCTTCACCCAAATCCCAATCTTCTTTACTTGACCCATGGCTATGTGTCAAAGGAACACCTTCCCTTTCAAGAAGATAACATCATAGCCTCTATCCTCAAGCATGGAAATGGATACCAAGTTCTTCTTCAGCCCAGGCACATACATAACATTCTTCAAGGTGAGTGGAGCCTCATGCTCCCTCTGAAAAGTAACCGTGCCCAATTCAATAGCACTATACCTCCCATCGTCACCCATCTTGATATGCATCTGGAGATATTTCTCCTCCAGGTCACTGAATAACCCCTTATCACCAATCATGTGGAATAAAGATCCATTTTATAAGTACCATATGCTTCCCATCATTGTTGACACCATGCATGCAATGAGGGAAAAGTCCAATTCGAAATGAGAGGCCAAAGCCTCACTCGCCGCTCCTCCCGAGGACTTCTTCTTGGACTTCTTGAGTGGACAATTTGTAGAAAAATGGTCAAACTCATGACAATGAAAGCACTTAACTTTCATCATGTCTTTATTCTTGCCTCCATGATAAGAATCTAATTATGAATGGAAAGCTTTTCCTTTCCCCTTCTTCACCTGAATCGCTAAGTCACCATTCTCTTCATCATTAGTCTTTGATGAAGAGCCATCCATGGTGTTCCTCCTGATATCTTCCTACATCAAATCCAATCATAGTCATTCCCAATATTGAAGCTTCTCTCGACCATTGATAGAGTCTTGATAACTATGCCAACTCTTTGGGAGTCCTAGAGGAGCAAGACTCACCATATCATCCTCGGCAACCATGATTCCAACACTTCCAAGTTCATCGTGACATTGAGTGAACTTGGTAAAATATTCTGGAATAATTTTTCCTTTCTCTATTTTGATTTTTCATAGTTTGTCCTTCAGTTCCAATTTCCTTTGGTCACTATTGTTCTGAGACAAGTCTGTCAATTATTTCCATATAGCATACAATGTTTCCCTCCCATGGAGACTCAAGACAATGTGGTCTCGAACTCCCTCAAGGATTCTCTGCCTCGCCTTCGCCACACACTTCTTCCATTCAGCCAAATTATGTGCATCCGATGTTGCTAGTTTGGTAATGAATTGATCAACGAATTCCTTCAAGCCATTATCCTATAGCATAGCCTCCATTCTTTCCTTCCAGGCTATATAATTTGAGTTGTCTTCCAAGGCATACTTGAGCCACAAACCGTAGAACGCCATTTGTCGATCCTGAAGTATGTATTGCAAATTCCAATTTCACCTATAACCCAAAACTAAAAAATTCAAAATATTCTCTAGTATATTGTCTTCAACTTCGATACCATGTAGAATTTCTCATGTAATCTACTAAAACAAGAGACAAGAATCTACTTCTAATTTCAACCAGTGGAAGCCAATAAATCGATGAAAACAATATGAACAAGAAGAAGAAAAATCAATGGCACATAACACAATAAATTTTTTTGGGGAAAGCCATTGATCAAAACCCCACCTATCTATATCACATTAATCAGAAATATGAGTGAAGACACAAAGCTTGTTCTCACTAGAACAATTTCGCACAAGTATGCTCAACTCGCTGCCTCACAACTTCACTCTTAGCCAACACTTAACCAATTTCCATTGCCTGCCAAGCCCCTATTTTCTTACACAATTCCTAGGTTGAATAGCCCATATTAATGGGAATCTAGTGCTTCCAAAATTTTTCAATCCAATCTACGTCCTCTTCTTGATTTCATGTATGATCTATACAACTCAGTAAATCATACAATTGATACTACACTGTCCCTGCACTCTAGTCTCAACTAGGTCATTCTCAAAAATGACATGCATGAGTTTCCAATGAGAGAATCTTTAGTTAACTGGGGTAGCACCTGTGGATGCACTAGTGCATCAACTCACTACTAATCCTCTACTAGTTCAACAAATAGTTAGAACTATTTTATCTATCTATAACTCAGTAAATTGAGTTATCTAAAAAAACTCAATCTAAACTCATATAATTGGACCCCAAAAATTAAGGGAGAACATATACATGACTTCCAAAAGACTTCCAACTTGAAATTCCTAAGCTAATTAGCCAATTAAGCTTAATTAACTATTTACAAGTTGCTATGAGAATAGAATTCTATTTAATTCTCAGTTTAAATTCAAGGACAAATTTAAACTGGAATTTGTTGTTAACATTTCTCAACATGTACATTCACCAACAACCAACCAAATCAAAAAAAAAAATGAGCCAATCAAATTCAATGATTTTTTTAACCAATCTGGAGAGGCCAAGTGGCATCCTACTATTGGCCCAAAATGTACAATCAGCCTATCAAACCTGCAATTTTTTTATCAATTTGGGAAAACGATCAAAACGCGATATCGAGAGCATATGATATCGATTTAGCGATTCAAGTTGCATTGGATTCAGGCTGTCGATATATATGCTCCCGTATAGGTTTAGAGCACTTTCGAACACCTTGAATTTTGAGTAGTTTATTGATCCCTTAGATCACAATGTGATCACCTAATGCAATATATTAATGAAAAAGGAAAAAAATACGTCTGTGTTTCTCATAATCAATGATCGAAAAATGACGCTCCATGCTCTTTCAAATAGATATCATACATCAATTGAATAACAAGAAATGGATCAATATAGCCATTAGTTTGAGGAAAAGATGAGCCATTGGATCCTTTTATGTCTAGAACATTCAAATTAGATAAATACAAATATATATTAAGGAACATACTAAAGAAACACACAAAAACACATTAACGATTTGAACTTAAATAAATCCTAAATGTCTAAATATCCAAAAATTATAGTGATGAGGTATCCCTATTTAATATCCCCTGTTATGGCCTAAATTTACCTCAGGTTAAGAAAGGCAGGGCTAGGGTAACATCAAACCACGCTTAACCTAGTAGCTAGCCCTACTAGGTTGAGAGAGGGCTATCTCCTTGTCAATGTCAGGAAAATATAGCAAGTGAGGCTTGAGATGATTGATGTAAAGACTCATTTTAGGCTAGGTATATGCTCAGAGGAGTTTGATTGAGTTTTATGTTGGTTTGCTAGATCAAAAGTGAAAGGTAGTTTTGGGTCCAGGGAATGGACTCAGTCTTGCAGAGGTCTCTGTGGGGCGAGGTAGGAAAATGCTTTAGTACTTTGAATTAAGCGAGATGGAGAGTCTTAAGACTGGTGAGGAGTTGGAGAGGGCATGGAAGTATCAGGAATCCTCTTCAAACAGTTGAAAACATGTAAAACCAAATAAATCCTAATGTAGAGCACTGGAACATCAATGATTTCTACCTTTATACTTGATTCATTTAGTTAAGCTGAAAAGAGAGAGATGATGGCACACATAAACACATGTAAACTTGAATCACAGAATGAAAAACAATACTAAATCACCTTGCCACAAGAATCCCACAAAATGCTACAAACCTTGGTCTATTTCATTGCCAAACTGCAGAGATGAGTGTACAATAATGCTCAAAGCATTCACAAGAGTCTAACCTTTACAAATGACTAGAAAATTACTAGATATAGAAAAAAAACCACCCATGCTAGCCTTTAGGGTTCGAATTAATGAGTTTAGGAGCTGTTTCAACAATATCTAAACTAAGAACTGAAAAATAGGTAGTGGAATAGCTTACCTCTAAAACCTAGGAAACTGATTCATTCAGTTCAAAACCACCTATACATGATGTATCTACCTCCTTGAGTCAATTTTCATCATTTTTACATCAAATTACATTAATTTACATCATATCAGCTCATGGATTTGACCATAAGAGTGAAAAAGTCAAACTAGAAGAAAACTAGGTGAAAAACAGAGTTCTTTTTTATAGCAAAATTAGCACTTTTTGATCTTGTGCATAACACTTTTTCCTAGTTGATTTTGGAGGCCTTCCCCTTCACCAAATTTTCTCCAAGTGGGCTTGTTGGAAATTTCTGTCTGTCTATTTTCTAGGACAAGTGAATTTTTGAATTTGGTGTAAATTTTCCCCTCCAAAAATCAGTTCTCCCAACACTGCTTCTGGTGTGGCCAAAAAGTGGCAGAGAGGGCATTTTTGAGGTGTTTTTGACCCTTTTGGAGGCCCAAAACTTGTCAAAAATTCCTAGTAATTTTTGGGCATGCATAATTTTTCATGAGGAATCCAAAAATGTAAATTTTTACTTTAGAGGAGGTCCCTATCAAAATCGAGCACTGGGTGGCACTACACACCTGCCTGAAAAACCTGTTTTTTCCTTGAAAATTTCAAAATTGCCAAAACGTTTGCTAAATTTCTTGAAATTTGGCATGAGAGATCTGCATCAAGTACTATGTTGGGCCAATGAAGCTTCAGCCAAGATCTTGAGCTTATCTTACTCTCTCTTGCTTCTCAAAGTCTTCCTCAACTTGGTTTTTAGGCTCCTTATCCTTGATTTGCAAATCTTGTTTCGTGCCAAATAGTGATAAGCCATGTGCCACAACATCTTTTTCTCCTTATTGGATTTCTCAAGCAGCTTCTCCAAGTGCATATTTTCCCTCTCTAGCCAAGATTCCTGGTCAGCATCAATCTCTTGCTCAAGCAATGTCAATTTGACTTTCCCCCTCTTTGCTACTTGCCTGTTTTCCCTTATGTTTTGCAGCTCTATGATTGTCTGCTTATCCTCCAACTTATTGTTACATTGCTCAAGGTAATTTATGATCCAATTAGCTCTTTCAAGGTTAAGAGATAAGTCATGGATGTCAGATTCGTGTTCTTTGATGATCTCCTTGAGTTTTGAGCTTTGGGAGCCCAAATCAGTATCCTCATCCTGAATCAAAATGAAATCTTTCTCCTAACCTTCAGAAGGCCCATCATCATGCAATGGTTGTTTCCCTTTATCCTATACCTGTTTTTTAAGAAGAAGGCAAAGCCCCTTTCACCCCAGGTGAAGAAAGCATTTTCCTTTGGTCTGATGAAGGAAACGATACCCCTTCCACCCCAGGTGGATATAGTACTCGTTTAGCAGTTGCAAATAATCTACTTGTGCCATTTTCATAAGTGATAAATATTGGTACACCTGTAGTTTGAGTCTCATGAACCTCTTGCTGATTTGAAGGCCCTCCTGCCTCTTGAAATACTGATGGGGTCACTTGAGGGATTTTGTAAACCTCATGTGAAATGAAAGCATCCCATGAAACATTCAACAAAATCAGTTGATGCAAAACAACAATCTTGATCAATGAAAAGTGATAAATGTTGTTGTACTATTGATGAGGATGTTTTCTTTGCACCAATGTGGTCATTTTCTCAATATTTCTGCATATGAAATAGGGGAGGTTCATCATCCTCACTCTAGTGAAATGCATCAATAATCTAACATGATAAGTGTACAAGCGAGAAAATCTCCCTTCACAGCTGAAGTATTTGATAATGAGGTTCATGAGTGGAGCATAAGTGTCCTGTAGGTATCTGAAAGGAAAGACCCTACTAATTTGCTTTTGATAACTAGCCTTGATATAAGGCTCATAATGCTCTTTTCCCACAAACCGTCCTTTGTTCCATTGTTCACCCACATTAGGAATACCTTTTTCTTTAGCTATAGTTTCAGGTGTCAAAGTGAAGATAACACCTGCTAAATTGACCAAGCCATTGTGAAGATGAAGGACAAATAGTTCAGCAAGCTCATGGTGGTATTTCACCCTTTCCACCATCTCACAAAACTGGTAGCAGGACTGATGTTTAAAGCATGTTACTGCAAGAGGGAAATCTAGTAACTCTTTGAGTGTAGTGGGCTCCTCCCAGATGTGTTTTCCTCCCTTATGTGGTTTTCTTGGTGCATGAATCTCTTGGGAGGAATCACTCACAGTTTCCTCATCCCTTTCATAAGCTGAATCTGTTTCCATATTTGCCACTGTATGGTGTAAAATTATAAGTATGAAGAGATTTTATTTCAAGAATAGGTGACTGTTGTTTGATGAATGGGACTGATGAGTGGAGGATTTTGATGCTGGTTGTAGGGTTATTAGGGAGTGATAGGGTTTGGGAATGAAAATTAGGGTTTGGGAATACAAATTAGGGTTTTAGGGTTTTGGAGATAGGAGGTAGGATGAGTGTAAATGAGAGAGGGAAAGGGAAATGAAATTTTTGAAATGTAGAGAAGAGGGATGGGATATGGAAGAATTATGTAGGGGAGTAAAAACAACAAGAATGACAAAATTGCAAAACCCTAGAAAGTTTTGCAATGCAACTATGCAACAAATTAGGGTTTGATTTTGCACCTATAAAAACACCATCAAGGAGGACTAAATCTCTTGCAATGGAAAAATGGGAGGTTTCACTTACTTATGGAATGATATTGGCAAGATTTTGGAGCTTGAGCAAGTTGATTGGATGAAATTTTGGCTAGGTAGACTGGTGCGTCGCGCCAACACCCAAGTGCGTCGCGCCAGTTCAAAACTGTGTGCAAATTCTGCGCCCGGTGCGCCGCATCGAGCAGGTGCGCTGCGCCAATACCCAGATGCACCGCGCCGAGCGGGTGCACCACACCAATACCCAGATGCGCCGCGGCGAGCGGGTGCACCATGCCAATACCCAGATGCGGCGCGCCTAGAGAAATCTCAAAACTTTGCTGCAATTTTCCTTTCCTCGTCTCAAATTGCGATTTGATTTTCAATTGTTCTCTCTTTATTTTGGCACAAATGAAGTCTATAACATAAATGATCACTTTATATACCTTTTGACTTTAATTTTTTATTTTGAAAACCCACTTTCTAAAGTTTTCTTTTTCACTTTGTTCTTTAAAAACTTTGTTTTGCATTTTGGCTCTCTTTTTGACATTTGATGGACTAATTCTTGGATTTTCTTGTCTCTTTCGCAGGAGCTAGAGTGTAGGAGTTTGGCAAGGTGACCTAGGGCTGCATTTCTGAACTTATTACATATAGGAAAATTAAAATTACATGAAATTTTTATACATAGAACATAAAACTCTGCAATTACTGAGTATGTCATTATTGAAATTTTTGATGCTGAGACCTTAATAGACCTCCTCATGTGCCTGCTGACCATTATTGAGATTTTACAAGATTATGGTGAAAAACCTTAGACCTAATGAGACCTAAAACCATAAAAATGGATTTTGCAAATGTAAAGACAAAAGATGATTGTAAATGACCTGAACTTGTGAAAATAGGCCAGCAGGTAAAGACCATGAGGGAAATTTGAGCCACTACCATCAGATGATCCATGATCCTAATGGAATGTAGCTAATCGAACGGGACACCTAAAATGAATGCAAAAAGAGAATTTTGATCGTTGATGGAGGGATGAAGATACCAACACTAACATCCCCAACCCGTTGTAGTGGCTACAATCGTCCTCCAAAATTTTTCATATGCTTTGTTTTGGAGCCTCCCTTCTAAACCACAACAACTCATCTTGCAGTGATCCAAGTACTTATGCTTTGATTGAGCCTCATCCTTTGCATATTGGTTTGTATTTGCTTACTTGGTTTACTGTCTAACCCATAAGTTGATCTCTTTACTTGGTCTTGATCCAGTTTCGAACTTGCCTTAGAGAATTGCGCAATCCTTGAGGGTAACTAGCCTTACTCTTGGTAATTGTGCAATCCTGACTACCAGTGAACCTTGAGCTAAAAAATTGCACAACACTAGATGGAAGTTAGCCTTGAGCTGGGAAATTGCATAGACATGAGAGGCAACCCAGAGCCACTTAGCCCATAAATTGCACAGAACCCACTTTTCTCAGAAATTATGCAATGCATGAGCCAGATAGTTTGCCATTCCTTACCAGAACTGTGCAATATTTCCAAGCAATGCATGACAGGTTTCCCCTAAAAAAATAAATAAAACTAAAGGGAAAGAAGCATCCTCAGGAAGTAGGGATCTATTATTAGTTTCTTGAAAGTGGCACGTTGCTATCTTTAGAAGTTTCTACCAAGTGTCGCTTTTGTCCTTTATCTTAGGCATGTGTGTCACGAATTCCAATTTTATCAATTATATGTGATGGACACCTATATAGCTTATTTGTGTATTCGATCATCAAGATCTAACATTCCTGAGGAGGTCAAGGAGCCTTTAGAGCATTATCGTCATTTTTCCGAGTGAGTTTTTCTTTTATCATCTTTTGTCACTTAATCTGACGTTTTTTGTTGTTTAGCTTGTGTGAGTGTTGTTTCACTTGTTTCTTTGGAAAAATTCTATCATTTTAACTTTTATAAGTTTTGTTTCAAGTTTTAGATTGGCTTTCCCAAGTGTCACATGAGTTGTCCCATTTTTGCACCAATGGTCATCATCGTGGCAACTCTCTTGACATGCTTCGTTTTCCTTCAATTTAATCAATTTTTTTCACTTGTTTCACTTGCATGCATCATCAATTAGTAAGATATGCACTCAACATCATTTTTTTCCTTCAAATCTTCTTGATTTCACTCTCCCCATGGGCAGATCTCGGACCCCTTGCCTGGATCTCACACTTCACTACATGTACTATGCAATCTAGTAGCTCAAAGGCCTCTACCTTGGCTTCTAGAATTGCATAGAGCATGTCCTAGGCTGACTCCAACTACGCACTATGCAATTCTAGGAACTAGTCTCCCAGATTCACCACCAAGACTATGGAATGCATAGTGTCTTCAAGGCCCTGGACCAGACTGAACTATGCATTGCATAATTCCAGTCATCAAGCTTCCACATTGACCATTGGTACTGTGCAGTGCTTAGTTCCGACATTCAGTCAGTCACCCCTGTCAGTCAAATCTATGTAATCCCTCTCATTAGATGTCATGATTTCCACTTGATCATGTTGTGAAGTTAGATTTGAAAGAGCTAATATTTGCTTGCCATGAGTGTCCTTTTTGTCCCATAAGTACCACACTCGTGAAGCACTTCTCTCCATTAGGCATTGTATCATGGCACCAAAGAGAGTTGCTTCAAGAGAGACTATTGAAAAAAGTATTGGGAAAGTAGTTGAGAAAGTGCCAGTTAACTTTTCAATATATGCAAACTCTCGATGATTCATACAAAAGGAGTCAACACTAACATGGCAACAAGTTTAGCAACAATAGTAGAAGGAAAAAATCTAGTACAAGATCAGGGAAACAGGAAGGTTTCTGCCATAATAGAGGGATAAAAAAGCTGTAAAGTGAAATGGGATTCAATAGTCATATGGGAAGCTTTGGTGGTAGGAGAAAAGTGAAGCAAAGGGCATATATAGCAGAATAAAGGAAGAGAGAAAATAATAGATTATAGGTAGCAAAACTGAGATCACAGAAAGAAGAACAAGAATCGAAGGAAGAATGGGAGATGAGGAAGAAAGAATAGGAAGAGAAGTAGAAATAGGAATAATAACAAAGACAAGGCATGGTAACGGAGGAAGCAATGCCCATACAAGTCAAAGAGTTGGAACATCCAGAAGGAGACACAAGGAAACATCCAACTACCATTGCCAAAACCATCTTGGCCTATGCATGAGCAACAAGCTCAAATGTTTAACACCTGATGGCCGAGAATGAACAACTGGAAAAGAATTTGTAGGCTTCCAGGAAAGAGGCAAAGCAACTCCAAGAATCAACACAAAATGCAATTTTCGTGATGGGGGAGATTCGAAAAGTGATACTCGCTGAAGTATCAACACTTGAGAGTACCATGAATAAGCACTAGGACATATTTGTCATCGTGCCCAAATAAATTGTCTATGTGCATGACCTACAGTAGCAGAGCAAATATTTTGTTCAAACTCGCAAAAACATATATGCTTCCATTGACCATGTGCATGCGGTACAAAGGGGCCCCCGCTTCACATAGCCAAGAAGATGAAGCCACTAGCAGATCTAGAGAAAACAAAGGTTCGATTGTGGATCAAGAACTACGAATAGATCATCCCATTCATAAGCAGCATACATGCCTCATATGCACAGTTGTACAATAGTTTGGATGTCATGGTGAGAATGCACAGGATACCATCAATCAGTTCCCTCACCTACGCTAGACCTAGGAACCAAGCTTGGCTAGATATCAATGAGTATGTGGATCAACTAAGATGAGAGGCCACCAGGGAAGCCTTGGATTTGAATGCACACAACATGTAGAAGTACGTCAATGGTCTTGTTAAGGTTAACACCATGCTACTCATGCTTCAAAATGAGTTGGATACAGGTTCTAAGACCATATACCCGGATTCCATGGAGAAAAGAGTCTACTTTTAGGAAGACACCATCATGTAGTACTGAGAAGCACCAAGTGGAGTTTGCAAGGTTGTTCTTTCCCAAAACATCGGAGTCATAGTGTTTTTCATTGTTAGGCTATCTCTAGCCTATTTTGTCTCACATGGGTACATGTGGAAATTGTAATATTATTTGTAAATATGTTGTAAGTGAAATTCCAAGTGTCATTAGTGGAATGTGAAAAGTCATCATGTGATTTAATGAGTTATTTGTAAATAAGTTGAAGAGTCATGAGGGTAGTCAAAGAGTCACAAAGGGGAATGTCAAGGGTCACCCCACCCTTTGTTATAAATAGAACCCCATAAGTCATAGAACAGGATTTTGGGAGGCAAGCTTTTGGCTAGGCTTAGGCTTAGAAAAGGCTTGGGAGTATTGTGATGAGCCTTGGCTTCTCCATAACGTAGAGCAAGTATACTTATTTGGAGGAGCAGGTGTTATTGATTGTAATGTTCCAATATTGAGGCTAGTGGTCGTAACTGGTGTATGTATGGATGGAACTTTCACTTATAATAATAATATCAGAGAAAGCACACTTTCATGTATATGTTGTTATTGTAGTTGGACCATTTTGGTTGCTTTAGAAATGCATGTTTTTTAACTTACACATTTTCTTATGAACTAATTTGT
The DNA here is from genome assembly GCA_031772625.1 of Pinus tabuliformis. Classification (NCBI taxonomy): domain Eukaryota; kingdom Viridiplantae; phylum Streptophyta; class Pinopsida; order Pinales; family Pinaceae; genus Pinus; species Pinus tabuliformis. Next base: position 300,973,531 of record CM062815.1, read on the forward strand.
ATGCAATTGTATGAATCTTTTTGGATGTGTGTTGTTGGATTAACCTGTCACTTTAATTTGTGGACTATTCCATGTTTTATCTTGTGATGTAATTCCACTCATGTGTTCCTTTCAAGTTGCATACTATTACAGGCTTCTAAGGGTCACACTTCCTTTTCCCCTCCATGTGTTAGAACCTTCATGCATTGCACTTGAATCTCTGTAGGGTCACACACTTTCTCTCACCCAAAGTTATCATACTTACCTTTGTGTGCTACCGTGGTCAAGGCATTACATTACCACCCACTATTGGGACTCCTAATCCAAATGGTTTGAGGTCTAGTTGGAACTTCTTATCGAGGAGATCCCCAGAATATTAGTGGTTCTAGCACTGTCAACATTTCTAGCATGAGAAGGAGCGCCTGAAGACAAGTTGAGCCCTTGAAGTCTGTTTTGAATTTATGCACATATTTCATGACTTCTGTCCCAATCACAACCCTTACATGTTTATCTAACTTTTCTGATTTCGATGTGCTGATGAGCATTATAGATGAATTGTCTAAATATAAGTTTAATGGTGACAATGGAACACCCTTATTCAAGCACACAGTTGCCTTCATTGGCTTCTGTGACATGCATGATGTCCCCTCGGATGACATTGCATGTGGGTTGTTCTCTTTAACATTCGAAGGGAGCGCAAAGAAATGGTTTCACACATTTCCCACAACCTCTACACACTCTTTTGATCACATGTTTAGAGAATTATGTCGTGCTTTCATTCTTTATGACCGTAATTCAATTAATGAAAAAACAAATTGTGAAAATCACCTGACGAATCTCTTGAGCATTTTCACAATCATTTTCTTAATTACTGTTATTAATTTATTAAAGATGAAGTTGAATGGAAATTTTTTGAGGAAATATTTTAGTATCTTGTTCACATTTATAAGAATCCACATGAATTAGAATATTTCGAACCTCTCCCAACATACCTTAGTGTTAGAGCTTCTAAATATGAGATGGACAAGGTTGTTGTCCCAAGTGACCCTTCATCCCCTTCTCATCAATCAGCTCTAGCTTCATAGGTCGAGGTGGGAGAAGTTGAGAATCCACCTATTGATATGTCACCATCTCCTCCTACCCCACCTATTCAATATTTCTACATATATTTGGACTACAATCACGATGGTTTTCATGTAGTCTTATCCCCTCAGCCTCCATCCTTGGGTTCCTTTCATCCTTTAGATTTTGTTGTGTTGTGTTCATCTATCTCGGATCTCACATGTGATGTTCACGAGGATGAAGTTCTAGATGGAGTTGGTATTTAATAGACAAACTACGCTATCATTTTTTATGAGTATGTGTGGGAGTCTGAACAAGAATATATGGTGAATGATGACCTTATTTTTTTTGCACCTCGTCCACTTCATCTTGACATCTTCCATGATTCTTCCATTTTTGTCCCATCTTCTCAAAATTCATGCCCAGATGTTTCTAATTACCATCATTCAAAGAACATTTGAGATGCAAGTCTTCCATTTGATTGCGAAGAAGACAAATATCTTCCTTGACCCACCTAATCTCTCATCTTACTTTTACAAAAACACAAAGGTTGAAATTTCTCATTTCTCAACATCCCCTCTTTATGATTCATCAAATCATGAGAATGTCATTGTTCATCATCTTGAATTTTATAATCGTGGTTATCATGATATTTTCATTCATTCATCATATCATGGTTCTGATTTGCCTGTTGTTATTCTTTCTAAGCCACTGGTCTTTGATTATCCATCTTCTGATGAAGTGGAAACTCCTCAAGATGCCAAGGCACTTCAATCCAAGCTAACGGTTATGTCAGGTTCTCATATCCATGAGGTTAGTTCCACTTCTGATCAGAAATTTGTTGAATATTTCTAGGCTCCTCATCACTCTATTGTTCACATTGAAGATCAATCTATTTCAAATTTTTTGCATCCTCCACTGGAATCACACGATCCTATTTCTCATGCATTGGAGGAGTCATACATAGCAAGAACTATTGTGAAACAAAAGTTTTCTTCTTTCTTTATCTTTTCTCATCTTTCAAGTTCAAAGGCATGTACATGCTTGTATTTCATGTGCAATGTAACAGGACACCATGATACATTCACAAAGTGCCTTCCATGTGATTTTCATTTTTTCTTTTCTGTGGATGCATACAAGCTTCGAAAGTTTTGGTTTACATTGTTGCATCTTTCTTGTTTGTTGGTTTTCTTGCATAGATTTTCTTTTCAATCATGATCTTGCCTACATGGGCCACCAATGCATCAATGATGCATTGGAAGTATCACTTTACATGAGTTGGCCCATGCTCTACTTAGCTTAGGAGTAGGAGTAGTTTTTTCTTTTCTTGTTTGTTTCTTGATTTCCTTGATATGTTTTACTTTCTATTGCTTTTTTCCTCTCTTTGATTGATTTCACACCTATAGGTTAGTTTCAACATGAAATCGTGTTTGGCTTCTTAGACAAGCAGGGTGAAATCCAAGAGGAACTTGTACAACTATCAACACTTGGTTATATGTCTATCCCCTCCCTATGTGAATATTTTATTTCTTCCAGTCGATGATACCCTGATGGAAAATATGTTCCTTTGAGAGAGAGTCATGGTGGAACCACGATGCTTGTGCTCTAAACTAGTACTGCCTACTCTAATTGGTTTTCTATATTAGGTTAACCCTTTTCAACTCAGTCAAGTAGAGTAAGGAGAGGGGTAAAACTTAACAATTATGTCAGAGGTATTTATAAAAATCCTTCTCTGAAGGGACAACCTCTTCTACTCTCAATTAGTCAAGATCCCTCTTCCACCTCATGAAAGTGCCTATGCCCAGTTCTTTCAAAATGAAAAATGAAAAAAAAAGGGCGAAAGAAGAGAAAGGATTCGTACACTGAGAGGTAAATCAAGTAACTTCGTCGGGGTATTATCCAGGATTGTTGACAGCAGAGCAATGCTTGTGTTCCCGAAGTAACTCAACTAGGGTATTGTCCAGGCCTACTGGTAGCAGAGTAACACCATAGATGAAACTAAAATCCTAAAAGTATATTTTACTTGCACATCTATATACCCCTCATCCCTAATTGAAAAAACTCAGTTTGAATTGGCTTGGTATGTGTGCTACCAATAAAGAGAATGGTGGGGACTACATCTTTAACTCAAACTAAGTGAAGAAGCTATGATGATCGAAGAACTGAACAATACTTCCAAAAGAGTTAGACTCGCTTTGCATGAGACAAGGTCCATACAAAGAGTTTGAGTTCTACCAATGTGTCACCAATTTTGTAGTGGCTACAGCCACCGTCCAAAATGTTGCCTATGCTTTCTTTTGGAGCTTCCCTTCTAAACCACAGTAGTTCATCTTACACTAATCCAGGTACTTGTGCTTTGATTGAGCCTCATCCTTTGCATCTTGTCTTGTGTTTTCTTACTTGGTTTACTGTCTAACCCACAATTTGATCTCTTGACTTGGTCTTGATCCAATTTCGGGCTTTCCTTAGAGAACTGCGCAATCTTGAGGGAAACTGGCCTTACTCTTGGGAATTGCGTAGTCCTGACTACCAATGATTCTTGAGCTCAGAAAATGTGCATCACTGGATGGTAGCCATTATTGAGCTAGGAAATTATGCAGATATGAGAGGTAGCCAAGAGCCACTTAGCCCATAAATTGGGCAGAACCCACTTTTCTCAAAAATTGCGTAGTGCATAAGCTAGAGAGTTGCCTAGTCCTTCCCAGAGCTATGCAATATTTTCGGGAAATGCATGCAGGTTCCCCCCCAAAAAATAAATAAAATAAAGGGCAAGAAGCATCCCTAGGGATTATGGATCTATTATTAGTTTCTCGAATGTGGCACATTGCTATCTTTACAAGTTTCTTCCAAGTGTCTCTTTTGTCCTTGATCTGAGGCATGTGCATCACAAATTCCAATTTCCTCAATCATATGTGATGGATGCATCTAGAGCTTATTTTTACATTCTATCATCAACCATAGCATTCCCAAGGAGGTCAAGGATCCTTCTGAGCATTGTCGTCACTTTTCCAGGTGAGTTTTTCTTTTATCATCTTTTGCTGCTTTTTCTGAGCACGTTTTATTGTTTAGCTTGTGTGATTGTTATTTTACTTTTTTATTTTCACGAATGTTGGAATCTAAACTCTTTTTAGATTGCAGAATTTTTGTTTCAAGTTTTAGATTTCCTTTCCCAAGTGTCGCTTGAGTTTTCCTGTCTTTACATCAATGGTCGTCGTCAAGACGACTCTCTTCACATGCTTCATTTTCCTTCAGTTTAATCAACAATTGCATTTGTTTCACTTGCATGCATCATCACTTATTCAAATATGCACTCATCATCACACCATGCTTTAGATCTACTCTATTCAACACTCCCCATGGGTATATCTAGGTCCCCTTTTCCGAATCTCACACTTCACTACATGCATTACACAATATGGGAGCTCAAGGTCCCTGCCTTGGCTTCTGGAATTGCGTTGATCTTGTCCTGGACTGGGTCCAACTATGGACTACACAATTCTAGGAGCCAATCTCCCAGCTTGTCCACTAAGGTTGTGCAATTTGTTGGCTTAATTTGGGGTGACCCAGGTTCATATTTTACTCTGCACCAATAAAACCCTCAATCATTGGCTCTCTTGGAAATGACTTGCAAGCATATCACAGTCTCACTCAAAGTGATTAGGGGAGGATGCAAAACCAGGTTTCTGCAGCCTTGAGGGATGATGCGATGTGGTATGTTTTTGTTATTTTATCCTCAACATGCATATATTACTTTGCAGGGTTGGATTATCTACTTAACCATGCAATTAACAACCATAAATAGTACTTCGCAGAAGTAAATTATAGCCAAAATACTAAACAGAAAGAGAAAGATACAAAGTAATCATACACAAGTTATATCCATAAAAAAATGTACTCCTTATATTAATTCTTTAAAATAGTGTACAAATCATTGACTTGCACACCCAACTACAGGTGTCTGTGCACACAGCTGCAGACTTTAGGTTTCCGCGCACTCAGCCAAGAAGCCTTTCCTTCATGACCCAAACACAGATTATAGAGATATTTCCTTATTCTCGTATCATATCATCCTTACTATTATCTCTTCCACTTACATATTTCTCCTATATATACTAATTACATCAATGGGTACATCAAAATACCATGGTTCTCCTAAAAACAATCAGCTATTTCCTAAACCCGTTGCAAAAAGAAGGGAGTTCGACCCACCCCAAAGCCCCTAAAGCACCACACGGTACATAGCTTTGTGGTACCACTCACTGTACTCCCTAAAATGAGGATTTTTTACCAAAACTTGGGCCAAGTTGGGTTGCACCCAACAGGCCCCCAACACTCACATGTGACTCGTCTCGAGTCACTCAATTGCTTTGCCTCGAATCTTTGTTGCGATGTTGTTGTAGGTGATGTTGTACTATTGTAGTATCTCTCTTACCTACTTCTCTTCTCTATTCACTCCTTCCAATAGTGTCTCTATCACTAGTCCTACAGTCTTCTGCAACACTACTCCTTCCTTTTGCCAAAGCTCCTGGAGCTTTTCATCCACTTCCTGTGATAGCTGGAGAGCCTCATCCTACCATGGTTGAGTTCTCTCCATCAAAATTTTATCTTCCATTTTGATTTCTTCTATCTGTTTTTCAACTGCCTTGGCTTTTGTTGGGCATGGAATCCCCCCACATCATGTTTTGGGGCTCAAATCCTAAGTTTTTAGTACTATTGTCGTAAAGACTCCGCGAATTGCGGGCGCAGAGCACAAATTGTATGTTAGAGTCATAGGGTTGTCTGCCCTAAGTTTTGAAGGTAGTGTCAGCCTACCCATGGTCTGAGGACCATGGGATTGTATAAATAGAGCAAGGCTCTAAGTTGTAAAGTAGAAAAGGAATGGGGTCTAGAAGATAGCGAGCATAGAGTAAAATTCTAAGTGTTTTTGGGTCATAGTAGTAGGAAGAGGCTCTGCAGCTAAGTGCGCAGAGGCCTAGTAGAGTTCGCAGCTGAGTGTGCGGACCCCTGCAGCTGAGTGCGCAGGGTAGAGTCGATTCTGTAAATAGGGGAAGAGATAATAAAAAGAAGTTTGATTCCAAATCTTGTGTATCTATTTTGAGTTTTTTTCCACTGGAAAAATCTGTAATTTTTCATTAATTTATAGAAAAATTACATATTGTAGATGCTGTTGCATATGCTTTAACTTAGTCACCACGGACTGCCACAAAATTTTGTACTAATAGTTGTCCAGATACACCATGCAGGGTGATCTATCATATAATCATTGTAATTATCTTTTTTATGCCTGTATAAGCCTGTATAAGAGCCACACAGGGCCCATTCAGAATATAAATATATATATATATATATATATATATATATATATATATATATATATATATATATATATATATATATAAGCCTATGTACATTGCAAAAATTTTGATGTTTTTACAGTATTGACAAAAAACAGCTAAAAGATCAGGGACTGATGTCCCTCTGGTATTGATGGTCTATATATGGCCGATGAAAATAGCAGTATTCATCTGTCCCCCTTTGCTCTTGTATCAACCACTCTCCTCTGGGTAATGCCGTGGCCTCCTTGGATAGTTGGTCAGCACTGCAGTTATGCTCCCTGTAGATATGTTTGCAAGAGATATTGTTAAATTCAGCCTTGAATATATTAACTTCATTCAAAATGTTACTGAGTGTGTGTATGTGACATGCAGTAATGCCATTGAACCAGTCTATGATGATCTTTGAATCCCCAAAAATATTTAAATTGATGCAATGGTGCCCCAGAGAGAAATGAAGTAAATGACGGAGGGTAATGAGTTCCGCAAAATTATTTGTTCCCACTCCTAATCCCATCTTGACCTTGAAAAAATGTTGTTCACTGATGTATAGAATGAAACCTCCCCCACAGCCCCGCTGATTTGTAGCACCATTAAAGAAAGCCCAAGGAGTGCTTTCGTCAATGTTTGGAGGGGCATGTGTTCTGCGTTCTCTGGGTGGCGGAGGGTCATGCAATTCGTTATATGCAGAGATTATTCCCGCCACGATGTGAGGCCAGTTCGCTGGTCTGTTATCAAATATGTAACGATTGCGGGCCAACGAGATATACCAATTGAAAATCAGAGGAAGGGACTATAATTTTGATCCCTTATGTCTATTAGACCAGTCGTCCCAAGCACTACCAAGGTTTATTCCTGCCCACTGCCCAGTAAATTGAATAGAGGAGGATAAATCTTACCAAAGAGAGTGAATGGTGATGCAATGTAGGAAAAGGTGTTTGGTCGATTCAGATGCACATTTGCATAATATACACCAGGTTGGGCCAAAAAATGATCTGTGAAGGAGGTGATCCCCGGTGGGTACTTTATCTCTGAGAATGCAATAGAAGAATAATCTAATGTGCAGTGGTGCTGTGAGTTTCCAAATGTTCCTCCACCAGCTCGAAACCTATTCAGGTCTTTTGTGTTGGATCAAGGAAATATATCCGGACTTTGGAGAGTATATGCCATTCTCTGCCTGACACCATATAAGTTTGTCTGGACCCTCTTTTATCCTGATGTGAGATTCAGTAAGCGCTGTTATGTAATCCTGCCATTCCTGTTGCCAACGAGGGGGTAGATCAAGAAGATGAGTAGATTTCCATGCTTGTGAAAAAATACCTGTGTTTTGTGGATCTGAAATGTGTGAAATAACCCTGATCTCATGTGAGTGGAGATACTAAATGAGGTCTCTAGAAAGCAAATGTCTTCCTCCACCTCGAGTCCATGGGTCTATGCCAATCCGAGCCAGGGATCCATTGTTAATTCTCCACACCAGATTGTCACTAATATGTGGAAGGGAGTGAGGCAGTGCCTTCCACACCAATGATATGCATGTCGTCGGCCAGCTAGGCAATCGAACCCAATCCATAATATTCTGTGGCCAGATGTATTTATGATATGTAATGTAGGTCCATAGATTCTGACCGGTCAGCAGGGTCCATCCCATTTTTGCAGCGAGGGCTTGCGCAAAAAGAGGGAGATCTTTTAAACCCCATCCACCCCACTTCTTTGGCAGTGCAATCTTTTTCCAACTAATCTAGGCAAAAAAAAAAGTTGTCTTGATTTCCATTCCAAATATATCAATTGCACAGTTGCTGCAGATGAGATAGGATATTCCTAGGGATCCATGCAAGTGCCATCCAGAATATTGGGGTAGATTCCAGAACTGATTTGATGAGAACAAGTTTGCCCGCCCTGGATAAATATCTGTGACTCCAAGTGGACAGTCTCTTCTCCAACTTTCTGACAAGCCAGACCCAATCAACAATCTTTAGATAGGTAGGTTTTAACTAAAAGCCAAGATATTTGAGAACTCTATCCAAAGGGTGAATGCTGTAAGGAAAGAGCTGATGTGCAAAATGGGATTCATGGACGGAAGTGCTAGCAAAAGTGATAGTAGATTTTGTTTGATTGGCAAGCATCCCGGTGGCGGATGAAAAAAGGATTAGAATCTTGGAGAAAGTGCGGGAATCTTGAATGCCACCATCTAGCAGGATAAGCACATCATCAACAAAAAGGAGATGAGTGAGAAAAAAATCATCAGAAATCATGAGGCCACAAAGGTCTCCTTCCCTCTTAGCCGAAGCAATGAGTCAACTGAGCCCTTCCATGACAATAAGAAAGAGGAGAGGAGAAAGAGGGAAGCCTTGTCTAATCCCCCTTTCAGAATGGAAGAAGTGAGATGCCGAACCATTTATGAGGACATTGAAAGTGGGAGTGGTGATATAGGCCATGATCCATGTGATGTAATTATAAGGAAAACCCAAATGGGTGAGAAGCATCTTAATGTATAGCCAACTGACCCTATCAAAGGCTTTTGACAGGCCAATTTTGATAATGATGCCCTTCAGTTGTCTGGTCCAAATAGAATGGATGGCTTCCTGCACCGATCCAGTGGCTTCGTGAATCTTTCTGGAATCAAGGAAAGCAAATTGCTGAGGAGCAATATGCCAGGAGAGTATAGGCTTGAGTCTGTTAGCAATGATCTTAGATATAATTTTGTATAGGCAGTTGCACAAGGAAATAGGCCCATAATCATCGAAAGAGGATGGTGAATCGGAATTTGGGATGAGAGAAATGAAGGTCGAGTTTATGGCATGGTATAGAGATCCCGAAGTTCTACTCTCCTCCACAACTTTCAATAGGTCCTGCCCCAAAATCTCATAGAAAGCAAGATAAAATTCAATGATCCAGCCATCCGGGCCTAGACTCTTATCCTTATTGAACCATTTTAACATGCCTTCAAGTTCCCCAGAAGTGACTGGAGCATAAAGCTATTCAGCTTCGTCTTCGTTGACAAATCTTGGAAAATGTCTAGCCACATTGATAATATCAGCAAGATTTTCTCCAGGAGGACTCTTATATAGATTCCGGAAGTGATTAGTGCCCAGGAGAGAGATCTTGTTGAATGAGTCAGCATATCCTCCTCAGGTAAAGGAAGTTTCCAAATGGTATTTGAAACCTTTATCCCCTTTGCATAATTTTGAAAGAATCTAGTGTTGTCATCGCCAGCTTTCAGCCATATGGCTCTGCTCCTTAGTCTCAGGGACTCCTCACGCTCCTTTAGTATGTGAGCCTTCTGATTTTCCAACTCTATCAAATGTGCTTTTTCTGCTGCAGTGATGAAACCCAAACTTCTTTCATCAAGTAAAGAGCTCAGCTCAGATTCAATTTGGGTCAGCTGAGAGTTCTCCCGAATTAACTTCTCTCTAGCCCAATTTATAGAGAGGTGTTTAAGCTTGGTAAGGTTATTACAAAAACCTTTCGCCAAAGATTCTGCTCTATTGATGGGATTGGTAGTCCAGAAATCCGAAACCAAACTAATGTATGCAGGGTCCTGCAACCAGACATGGTTGAATTTAAAAGGGGCTTTAGGCTTATGATGAGGTCCCAGGATCTCCAGATATATAGGAGAGTGATCCGATAAGCCCCCTGAGCCCACCCATTGTTTGTAGTGGTGCAGATGCTGTAAGAGTGGGCTCTTCATTAAAAATCGGTCTAGTCTGCAGGCCAGAGCAACTTCTCCCACCCTTCTATTTCTCCAAGTGGGAAGGGGTTTGTGCATGGGAACATCTACAAAATTTGTTTGTTCCAATAGATTTGTCATGTGCCCTGAGATAGCATCCACCTGGGTCGAAGACCCCCAAGATTCTCTGAAACCCAAGGAAAAATTTAAGTCCCCTCCGATGATGATGTGATCAGAAGCAAGGATCGAGAGGGTTAAAAAATGTTGCCAAAAATGTTCCCTCTGATGAAAGGGTCCATATACATTCATGATCCTCAGGTTTTTCCCGAGCTTAGCCGAGAAAATATCAATGCCCATGAAACCCGAATCTCCCCAAGAAGCATCAACCCTGATGGAGCGAGGGTTGTATCCAATGGCGAGTACCCTAGATCTCCCTATAGCATCCATAGCCACAAAAGACCATCTCGGGGCCAGAGATTGTAAGGCACGGGTGATGTGATTAGCCAGGCCAAGAGTTTCTTGTAGCAAAATAATGTCAATCGGGTCTGCCTCAAAAAGTCTCTATAGCGCTAGTTCCTTGGAGGCACCAGCCATGCCTCTACAGTTAAAAGACAAACACTTCATGGGGAACTCCTCGCATGGTATTCGCAGCTCTAAGAACCCCAACAAGAGTGGATTGGCGACCAGAGGCTACCTCTGCCCCAGCTTGCTTGATAGCTTTGGAGAGATTGGACATTCTGCCCTGAGATGGTAGAGGCACTGAACCTGGAATGGTAAGGCCTAAACCAGATTGTCTAACCAGGGTACCATTTGCAAGGGTTCTGGAGCGGAGGAAATAATGATGTGAAGATGAAACCCCGGAGGATGATGGCGAGATAGAGGATGTAGAAGGTGATAGCAGAGAGGGGGCAGTAGTGGCGATAAGGGGAGGGGTCGACATGATGCAGTGTGCCATGGATGTATGAACTGAAGATGCAACAACAGATGTGCTATAATCACAAGATGAGGAAGGAGAGTTCAGAGAAATACCCGAGACTTTCGTGGCTTCAGCAGCAGCTCGAGCCCTCGTTAGCGGCGGTGATGATGGCCTGTGCCTAGCCACCACTGACTTGTGCGTGGGAGCAATCGCTGAGGGGGCAGGGTCCGAGGCAGGGGGACCAGTACCAACTAGTGAGTTTACTCTGGCTAGAGCAGGTGTTGTCTTTGGGGTATCCTCTGATTTCCTATTGAGCGGGAAATCTTTGAAGAGATGTCCCACCTTGTGGCATCATTTGCAACGAAATGGAACCCCTTCATAATCCAAGATCTGTACCCTGATGTACTTCCCCCACTGAAGCATAATCTTCTCCTCCAGACCCTCGCGAGTGTCCAAGTGGACCAGAATGTGAGCTAAGGTTCTATTTTTCGATTCAACAAAGGTGCGATCGTGGTCCAGATATGTGCCTAGTGCATTTCCAATCCGAATAAAGACTTCCTCGCACCAGTAATGTAATGGAAGCCCTGGCAAGCAAACCCAAAGGGGTCTTGCCCCAATTTGTTCTCGCTCAGGGTCAAATAACAGGCTCCACCGCTTAAGGAGAACTGGAGCCATCTCGATGTGCCAGTACCTAGAAAGAACCCAATCAGTGTAGTTTTCCTTCACAAAGTGTAAAGAGAACCACCCCCTGGGCAAGACATGAACCTCAGGAAATTCCTTTAATATGCATCCCCAAATCTCCCTGACCCATTGAGTAAGTCTATTGGCCGAGTATGTCGTACCTCGCATATGTCCAACTAGCACCGTACTATCCATAATAGCAGCCTCCCCAATAGCAGAGGTTTCACCAAATCTGATGGTAACATCCTTTGTGGTAGCCTTTACGCACTTGGTCTTCCTCTTTCTCGAGCGAGGAGCAGAGGGGTGGTCCACCAAAGGGTTTGGGATGCCTTTCAGGGGGATAAGTTTTGCAGATTTAACCCTCACCATTGGGGTTTCAAAACAACTCGACGACAGATGGGCTGAAGAAGGAGGGTTTGCCACCACAGAAACTGGGATGTCCACAGGGGGTATAGAGAAGAAAGTTGAAAAGGACGGGTGAGGGTCGAAGGAGGGCGATGGGGGTGGGGGTGTTTGCGGATAGTATGTGCAGGGTGCCCAGAGAGAGGGGAGGGATATCCAAAGCCAGTGAATCAAGCGAGAGCGACCCTGAGAGTGGAGGCACAGAGAAATGCCCAGGGAGAGTGACCACAAGTGAAGGTAAGGGCGGTGACGGTTCAGGAACTGGAAATGATGCAGATACCAATGAGGAAAAATAGGGGTTCCAAAATATTACCCGGTCCAGAAAGGGCTCCTCGGAATAATCGACTTCTTCAACCTCCATAGTGTCCCCCATAGTCCCAACCAGAAAACGACAGCCGAAAGCGACGGGTAAGTAAGAACGGTAACGACGGGCAGCAGTAGGCGGTGTCGGTACAGGGTTCAAGTAGTCTATAGTAAATTGCAGTAAAACCCCCTAGGGTTTTACCCTAATCTTGCACGGACGACTATCGCCATGATATAGTTATGCTAATTAAATTCAAAACGAGTATCTATTTTGAGTTATTATATGGTTGATATCTTTTGCAATTGTATTGTCTTATTTATCGCGCTCACTTGTATGAATGAGGAACACTGTTAAGTATAACTAAATACATACAGATAAGCTAAGTGATCAAATAATATCAGGTAATAATGCGGATCGAGCCCTGAGCAGGGCTGCGCGAAGGCAACATCGTAGGTTGCGAGGTACTGATAGGTGCGCGTAGCGACGTGCGTGCAGGGTCAAACCGCGAACCACCGAAAATCATTAGGCATTCCTAGGGTGCAGAAACCTAGTTCTAGCACCCTCTCATACTACTTCAGGTGAGACATCAGTATATACTCTACGGGATGTTGCCGAAAGGGCCAATAGTACCAGTATTTGTTTGGCTAAATCATCTCCAAACCTGAGTCAGGCCCCTACAAGCCAACAAATGGTTATGTTGCGGGACTGGGATCTGCATAAGGGATGTTTAATGTTGAGTCACTGGAATACAATAAAGAAAGAAATTGAAGGGTGGTTGGACAAGAATACTTACGAGTTCATGGCATAGGAAAACAAGAATCCACGAGTATCTAAGGAATAATGGTTGGAGCGCTACTTATATACGGAAATCCATGAAAGTTTCTTTGCATCCTTTCCTTCTGAGCTGTATGATTGGATCACAAAGCTAGCAGACAGTCAGGGAAGGTGTAGGGTCAACAAACCAATCGTGTGGACTTCAGAATTAGTGTACAAACTAGAAGCATCAGAAGATAATATCGCGCGAGCTGTGGACCATTGGCTCGATCGAATTATAGGAGGATTTATCACTGAGTTTGCAGTAGATACGACCATCAGCTATAGCGAGGCGGAACGACACTTTCTCAAAGGACCACGAGGTAAGTATATTAAATCTTTGAACACTTAGATTAAGATGCTATTGTGTGAAAAGTGGGTTATGGAAATAAATTAATGTTTGGGACTATGCGAAGTGGGAAGATCTACAGAAACAGAAGTAGTGAAAAATTAGAAACTAGTCCCTTAATTTCACCCTTGTGGCAAAGCGAGGAAGAGCTCGCGAAAGCTTCTACGAGAAGCGCTGTCAGTTTGATAAGGTAGCGAATTCCATGCTTACCACCTCCACCTACACCACCACCCGTCTCACCATCTTCACCTCCATCTCCACCCACCCCACCTCCACCACCACCACAGTTCAGTATGTGTTATTGGGAAAAGTATCCAATTCGGAATGCCCCTATCCCACTCTAAGAGGTGATAGTGCCTTAGCAAAAAACAGGTAAACTTATTTGAGTATTCTTCTTTATGAAATGTAAGTGAGGAAGAAGGATCTAACTAACCTGTATCTTCCGCTAGTTTGTCGATCCAAATCACTCTTCTCTTCAGTAGCTCCTAGCTTCTTGCTCCTTCACCGGCCCAGCTTCACCGAATTCCTACAAGATCACAAGAGAGAGAAACTACAAGAAGATACAGATATACATTCATAAAAAGCTCAAGATCAGATTAAGCTAAACATGTAAGCATAACAAAACATCATTGCTACACATCATGTAGGAGAAAATCAAATAGTTGATTGATAGAATAATAAAGTCCAAGAGGAGATACAACCAAGTGAGGCCCGATCCAGCATCTACCTCCCAGCAAAGGAAACCCTTCCTCTCCTCCAACAAAGCATAAATCACCCAATGTGCTAATCTCAATCTCAAACCAACAAAAATTCTCTGCAAAGTACAACATTCCAGCCCTCTGAACCTCTGGGTGAGAGATCCATATATAGATGTGAGCAGAGAAGATGAGTCAGCTCATGTTTTGACTTGTGGCTTCTCTCTATCAGTTCTTGCTTCCACTTGGAGGTTGAGAACCTCTTACTCATCACTAGTCAAATTCATTGAGGCAAGTGTCATTGAGGAAGATTCTGGAAGCTTCCAGGGTCTTTCCACCTCGTTGAATGAAGTTTCCATCTGTCATTTCCCACTCAGCGCACCCTGGTAGTGCTTCTACCTGCGTTGCAATGCACCTAGCCAGTGTAATCTCTGCATTTCAGCGCAGACAGCTAGTGGAGCCTCTGAATTGATCCTGAATTGACTGTTTCTGAGTGGTTTTTGGTGGAGAACTTTTGGGAGAAGCTATCATAGGTTGACCTTGTTCCTTTAGGGGTAGGAAAAACTCATTTAGGGACTTTGGATCCCTTGGATTATGGACATTTCATGCTCAATGCTGTAAGGCACAAAAATGTCTATAACAGTATGGCGAGTGCAATCAAACTGCCGATATTCAGAGGAGTAGGGAATGAAGATCCGGACCAATTCTCGTTCATGGTAAGGGCGGTATGGGAAGCAAAAGGAGTCGTAGATGACAATATAAATAAGGCTACGCTGGTAAGCGCATTGCAGGATTGAGCATTAACATGGTATATTAAGAATTCTAATGACCATCCAAATGCAGGAATCGTAGAAATCTAGATAGCGCTGAACAGGGAATTTAGCAGGCCAAAGCTAGAGACACAATCAATTGTTGGGTTTAAGGAGATCATGATGCTCCTGGGTGAGACCCCCTGGGATCTAGACCAAAGACTGAAGAGTATGATTCGCGAAGCCAACATGACTTTGATGGATGGACAACACCGCTCATGGTTTGTAGTGCCATTAACACTACATTTACGGATAGCGTTGTCACAACAAAAGCTTTCCACCCAGACTAAAGCTTTGGAGATGGCAATGAGATTGCATGAGACCCCTCTACAAGATCCTGGTCTGAGAGTCCAACAAACCCATGCGCAACTACAAAATCTATGTCTAGAAATGCAGATTTTGAAACAGGACAAGGTACCTCAGCCAGAAGTGCGCAAGGAGGTATGGTGCATAAAATGCGAAGGCCAGGGGCATGACAAGGACCATTGTCCAGTAATCATGAATTACTTGGTGGGAGGAGGGCTGATGCCATTAAGACCAGAGGCACAAGTAGGACCGAGTGCGACACCTGCACTATGGTGTGCGATTTTTCAGACATGAGGAAAACACACTACGGATAATTGTCATCAATTGTAGAAGTATACACAGACGTCCCAACAATTGTTTTGTAATTTCTGTAGGTTGGTAGGCCATGATGAATGCACTTAGAGAAGCTAAAAACTAATGATGGATCTGACTCCTGCCTACAGGGTACAGATCAAAACGTGAGCCCTCGATCCAAATGCAGGAATGGCACGCACTGGATTTCAAGGGAGTAGACAAGGTCTAGGTGGAATGGGACGAAGAAGGGGTCACAGACAACTAATTTGTTACAATTGCGGAGGGCCAGGACACTATGCCCGCAATTCTACGAATCTGATGAGAACATCATGTTTGTATTGTACCTAGTTTGATCATGAGGCAGAAGACTGCCCTACATTGATAGCGAGGCTGCACGAAAAACGGGTACTCCAGCCTCCCCCGACTCAGAATTTTCAAATGATGAGGTCTGAGTCACATGAAGAGGACCCAAATGTAAACATAGTGCTCAAAAGCGGTATCACGACAGGAAATGACAAAGGTAAGTAGTCAGAACAAAGTGCGTGGGTTCGCAAGGCTCCTACAAAGGAACTTGAATTTGATTTGGAGTGCGTGAAGGAGACATTCATGGAAGCTAAGAAGATCTTCACGAAGGCCTCCACTTCAGGTAGTAAGGACTAACTAGAGCCGGAGATGGATCCTTCAATGCTCACCACCTTTCTAGAGACATGCATGAAACTGCTACATGACAGCAAGGTTGTAAAAGGACTATAGGAACTTATCACTAGGTGTGCAGGGTCAGGAGAACTGTGCGTGGTCCAGATACTTGGAAAGCATGCATTGTGCACAGGAAGGAAAATGAGATTGACTGCACAAATTGGAGAGTATGAAATGGATTAGGTAATTCTAGATCTAGGATCGGATGTGAATGTACTATCAAAACAAACATGGGAATGCATGGGCAGACCCACACTACAATGGTCTCCTATCCAATTACGAATGGCAAACCAACAGAAGATCTTGCCCATGGGAAGATTGCAATGAGTAATGGTGGATATTGAAGGTGTGAGCGCGTTGGCGGATTTTGAAGTGATAGAAATTGTCGATGACAACAATCCCTATCCTGCGCTACTATGAATAGACTGGGCCACTGATATGAATGGAGTAATAAATCTGAATAAGCACAAAATGGTTTTTGAGAAAAAGTCACTATGCGTAGTGGTGCCTTTAGACCCTGCAGAAGGAGCACGCTACATAGAGCTAGTGCATGACGATGAGAGTAACGATGAGATAGACTATATCTACAAAATAACCACTCAGGAATAGGATTGGGTGAATCCTACAGTGGATGGCCAGATTTCGTGGGAGTGCGAAATCTCTTAGATCAGAAAATGGAACCATGGCATAATCGGTTACACGAGGTAACCACGCTTAATTGCAACATGATGGTTAGATCATTGCGCGACGTGACAATAGAGGTAAGGGATTTACCTATGTATTACGGGTTGACAGCGGTGGATGAATTCCTGAACAAATTTGAAAGTGTAGTGCCAGAATAGTAGTGTTGGATGCTCTGAAATGGGCACTGCGCGTGACACCCGCAAGGTGGTGGGGTACACATTATTGAAGTTTGAGGACTGGCGCAAATGTAGAAGGATGATGCACCTATGATTTGGGAAACCACAGATGCGGCTAGCAAACAAATATGACAGATGGGATGATCCACATACACACCTCGCGAAATGGACCAAGGTCTACAGGGAAGAGCCACAACCTAAATGGGTACATTTGTTCTATCATACCCTGGATATCATACCCATGAATTGGTATATTGAGACGGAGCTCTGCCATGGTAAGAGCGAATGGGATATCTTGTGCGAGGGATTTCTATTAACTTTCACGTTTGAAGATCGTTGGTGGGATACTGTTGACGATGTGCAACAGGTAATAAAAGTAGCTATCTTCAAAATACCCTAGGAGCCAATGGAGGTATTTCAGCCAGAATGGGTGACACAACTGAGCTACCCACTAGAGTGTTACAAATTTTGAGGAGGATAATGAGGACCCATGAAATATTAACATTCCAGAAATAGAAGGCTGTTGCGATGTTCGAGGACCAACAATTGAGGATCCCAACATCACCACGTCGCTAAAAACGAAGTAGGTAAACATTGGAACAAAGGCAGAGCTGAAGTACACAACACTTGGGGACTATTGGGATAATTCCACGATGGATAAGGTCACTGAGTTACTCCGTGAATACCAAGACTTGTTCCCGACCAAAATTACGGACTTAAAATGGATCGCTGGTGATTTAGGGATGATGAAGATCACCCTGAAACCCGATGCAAAGCCGGTTAAGCGGCGGCCTTACCGCTTGAATCCGAAACATAAGGAAAAGGTCCGTGAAGAATTAGACAAAATGCTCATAGCTAGAGTTATTGAGCCAATGGAAGAATCCGACTGGGTGAGTCCTATGGTAGTATAGAAGAAAAAGCAGAAGGGAAAAATAAGAATATGCGTGGACCTCAGGAAGTTGAATGATGCTTGTGTACATGATCCATTCCTGACGTCATTCATAGATGAAGTACTAGAGAATGTTGGCAATCAGGAAGCATACTCATTCACAAAGGGGTTATCAGGGTACCATCAGATCAAGATCGCGCTAGAAGACATGAGAAAAATGATCTTCACAATAGAATGGGGCTGCTTTCAATACATCATTATGCCGTTTGGACTGAAGAACACCCCAGCTATCTTCTTGCGTATCGTTGTGGCTGCATTCAAAGAATACATCCACAAGTTCTTGTAGGTCTATCTGGATGATTGGACTGTCTTTGGATT
The DNA here is from genome assembly GCA_031772625.1 of Pinus tabuliformis. Classification (NCBI taxonomy): domain Eukaryota; kingdom Viridiplantae; phylum Streptophyta; class Pinopsida; order Pinales; family Pinaceae; genus Pinus; species Pinus tabuliformis. The sequence goes on from CM062815.1 coordinate 300,991,964, forward strand.
AGTTAAGCACCATGTAGCAAGCTTACACTTGATGTTGGATACTTTCTGCTCACACCACATTGCACTGAACCTTAAGAAGTGCACATTCCTCATTCCCTTTGGAAACCTACTGGGACATGTGGTCTGCAAACAAGGAATGATGGTGGACCCTGCGAATATTGTTGTTATTTTAAATTTGGAAGGACCACGAAGTGTTAAACAATTGCGTGCTACCTTGGGACACACCAGATACTATAGAAAGTTCATCAAAAGCTATGCCCAAATAATAGCGCCGATGGAAAACATATTGAAAAAGGATGTGACATATTGTTGGAATGATGATTACATGAAGAGTTTGGATTTCCTGAAGGGGAAACTCACCTCCGCTCCAATCATGGTCTTCCCAAAATGGGATGTGGAGTTTCATGTACATGTTGATGCATCGTTTATTGCGCTGGGAGCAGTACTCACACAAGAGGACGCGGAGAGCGTGGATCACCCAATCGCATTTGCAAGTCAGAGATTGTCCAAAGCTGAAAAGAACTATTCCACCACCGAGCGCGGGGGGTTAGCAATGGTGTACGCACTCCAAAAAATTGACACTATTTACTCGGAGGACATTTCAAGATGTATAACGACCATTTCACACTGAAATACCTGGTAAATAAGCCTGTGTTGTGGGGGTGAATATGCAAGTGGCTCTTATTGTTCCAGGAATACGATTTTGAAGACATAGTCAAGCCGAGACACTTGAACATAGGACCAGATCACTTGTCGTGAATTGAGACGGGCAAGGAACCCACTAATTTGGAGGAGGGACTACCTGATGCACAACTCTTTATGGTGTGCGTCGCGGATGGACACTTCGAAGATATAATCTATTTTCTAACAACAAGGATTGCATCAAAGGAATACCCCATCCAACAGAAGAAGGAATTGATGGTGCACACGATAGATTTTTCGGTGATTCCAGGGCACCTATACAAAATGGGAAATGATGAGATATTGTGAAGATACATACCTGAATTTGAACAAAGCTAGATCCTCGCAGAAGCACATGGGGGTGCTACAGGAGGACACTATGTAGGATGCGCAACTACACAAAAGATTCTTTGCACAAGGTTATGGTGGCCAACCCTACACCTGAATTCAAAAGCGCACTGTAAGGCTTGCGATATTTGTCAAAGGACTGGAAAACCATCGCGGAGGGACGAGATGTTGTTAAATCTACAAATGGCACTCGACCATTTGAAAAATGGGCAATTGACTTTGTGGGACCGATCAAACCTCAGGGAAAGACGAGTGCACGTTACATCATCACCGCAATGGAGTACCTGACACGATGGGCAGAAGCACAACCGGTCAAAGACTACACGACTGCTACTACTGTGAAGTTTTTGTTCAAAAATGTGTTGACCCAATTTGTCTATCCAAAAATCTTAATGAGTGATTGTGGAACACATTTCCTGAATGAAACCATCAGTGTGCTCACAGAAGAGTTCCAGGTGTTTCATCAGAAAAGTACACCACACCACCCACAAGCTAATGGGATAGTAGAGGCATTCAACAAAACACTGGAGACTGTGCTGACCAAAGTGTGCAACATGCAGCGAAACAATTGGGGCCTACGTGTACCTGTCATGCTATGGGCTTACAGGACAAAATGCAAGAAATTGATGGGACAAACACCTTTCCACTTAGTTTATGGCATGGAAGCTATCATGCCGATGGAATATATTATACCTAGTCTGCGAATAACAACTCTCATAGGAATGACGGACCGAGAAGCTCTGGAGGAAAGGCTCGCGCAATTAGAAGAACTCGAGGAAGAATGGTTTCTGGTTGGATTTCATCAACAAGTACAAAAGCAGCGTGAAAAATCCTAGCATGATTGCCATATCAAGTTGCACACCTTCAAGGTAAACGACTTAGTGCTGTTGTATGACAGTAAGTTTGAACAATTTATGAGAAAATTCAAAATGCACTGGTTGGGACCATACGTGGTTAAGGAGGTCACAGACAGAGGCACGGTCAAGCTAGTCAAATTTAATGGAGAACCCTTCCCAGGCAAAGTAAATGGCAGCTGCTTGAAGCCCTACACGGGTGGGCCGGCTACCTGACTAACCAGCTGAAGCACAGTCTTCACGACCCGAGGAGCCGGACAAGGGCGTAGGACTATAAACATACGCAGTGGATGTCGGTATAGATGTAAGGACATAATTCAGAGATAGATGAATGAATGCAGAAGGTACAGCAAGCAACAGCTCGGTGCGTAGCAGACATCAGCACCATACGGGAACAGTTGGAGGGACTCTGCACCAAGATCATCGCACTGATAGAGTGACTCGAGGGTGAGTCACGATGTTTTTGTTGGGGACCTGTTGGGCATGGAATCCCCCCACAGCATGTTTTGGGGCTCAAAGCCTAAGTTTTGAGTGCTATTGTTGTAAAGATTCCGCAAATTGTGGGCGTGGAGTGAAAATTGTATGTTAGAGTCATAGGGTTGTGCGCCCTAGGTTTTGAAGGTAGTGTCGGCCTACCCATGGTAGAGCAAGGCTCTAAGTTGTAAAGTAGAAAAGGAATCGATTCTAGAAGATAACGAGCATAGAGTAAAAGTCTAAGTGTTTTTGGGTCATAGTAGTAGGAAGAGGGTCTGCAGCTGAGTGCGTAGAGGCCTAGTAGAGTCCACAGTTGAGTGCGCAGACCCCTGTAGTTGAGTGCGCAGGGTAGAGTTGGGTCTGTAACCAGGGAAAGAGATAATAAAGAAAATTTTGATTCCAAATCTTGTGTATCTATTTTGAGTTATTATATGGCTGATATCTTTTGCAATTGTACTATCTTATTTATCGCGCACACTTCTATGAATGAGGAAAATTGTTAAGTATAACTAAAAACATATAGATAAGCTAAGTGATCAACTAATATCGAGTAATAATGCAGATCGAGCCCCGAGTAGGGATGCGTGAAGGCAGTATCATAGGCTGCGAGGTACTGATAGGTGCGCGTAGTGACATGCGTGCAAGGTCAAACCACGAACCACTGAAAATCATCAGACATCCCTAGGGTGTGGAAACCTAGTTCTAGCACCCTCCCATACTTGTTCGGGTGAGACCTCAATCCGTGCTCTGCGGACTGTTGCCGAAAGGGCCAATAGTATCGAGATTTTTTTGGATAAATCATCTCCAAACTTGGGTCAGGCCCCTACAAGCCAACAACTTCACTGATTCTGGCATGATTTTGCGAGACTGGAAAGGTCTTCGCAGTTACCCAAATCTCTTCAAGCTACTTCTTCTTCAGTTGGATGTCATCTTCTATATTTTTTACATTCGGATCTTCCTGCAATGAAGTCCAAATCTGCTCGGTTTCTTCCAATAATTTTCCACACTCTGCCACTATCTTGGATATCCCTGTCACTACAGTCTTTAGGTCGATCTCCCTTATTTCGTGCACTTCTGGTGGTGTGGTTGACTGCAGCTTCATTTGCAGCTCACTGATCTTTATTTCATATTCAATCTGCACATTTATGATCTTCTTCTTTGATTCCTTGACTGCAAGGCCGAGCTTCGTGACCTTATCTTCTATTGATTTCTCCTCGTAGAAATCCATGGCCATAACATATCTGTAAGTGGCTTTGACCACCTATTTCAATCTTTGTTGTTGTATCTCTACATCATCCTTATCCTTAATGGCATGGTCGAGTTGTTTCTTCAGCGCAACATTCTCTTGTTCTATGTGAATATTTAATTATGAGGTGCATTTTTCGTGCTCCTTTAGCTCATTTGTGATGCCTTGGTGCAGATCATGTAATTCTTGAATGGGAAGCACTTCCGTGTTCATATTGAAATGATCCCAACCTTTTACCTCCTACTTGACTTTGGCGAAGTCAAACTGTAGAGCTCTAGAAGGTATCCGCATTATCCTCATCCCAAATGTCACCTCTATTAGTCTTTTTGGATCGAGCCCTTGGCCTATTTGCATTGGTTGTCTGGATGTTTGTGTCAATATTTTCAATTCTATAATACTCTTCTCAACACATATTAGGGGTGAATCGTAGTGATCCTATATTTTGTTCCATGACTCTGTTGTGACTTCTTAAACATTCTCCCCAATTTCATCTAGGTCCCCATCAATAAGGACTAGTGCCATTACACCCTTGGATTTATCTTCTTTCTGCTTCTTTCTACTCCTCAGTGAAGTTCCTCTCTACATATTCCTCTTTCCTTTTTATGTTTCTATATTCTCCATAGTTCACTCTTCGTTGTGCTCCTACTCCTGTTTCCACTTGGTTCCCCATGCTGTGAAGTTTCTTCCTTTGTTCCACTATCTCCTATATCTTTCACCATCACAATCATCCATTCTGTGGGTCACTACTGTATTACTGTCACAAGATCATCTTTGGTGACTAAGTATGGTAGAGGATGTCATGTCTTAATTGTATCCTTTCAAGCCTTTATATAGATCCTATGAAATTCTACTTTGAACTTTGAAATAGACTTATATTGTTGGTACAAGCTTGGGGATAATCTAGGGTGATGATTTACCACCATGTGTAAATCCATGTGATACAAGATAAAGAATATTTTGTTCTCCTATGCTCGCGATGTCTCCTTGGTATACCAGAGTGAGGCATACCGTGTGGCTTCACACACATCTACTTCTATCGGAGGAAACTATGAATCCTCCGACTCCTTCCATGCCAACAATGTTATGATCAGAATCAGCCATGCATAATGGAAGGTCTTCCATTCCTCCTGAGCTTCCCGACATTATTTTAGGAATTCTATACATATATATCCAACCCAATTGTACAAGACCCCATTGTTGCACTGCGCAACTAAGGAAACAACTATTGCAGGGACTTCATTTGCTTGACATTTTTGTGTAATCTTCCCAGCTAAGATATGCATGGTGAAGCATACTACTTGGTCATTGATCTAATTTATGTCATAGCCTCAAATTTTCTTGACCAAGACAAACTTATCCTTCATGTTTTGTGCTATCACTTTGTCCTGATCCTTACCCACAAACTCTTTGGAGGGGTCCCTTCCTTGGTATGGAAACTTGGTAATCTGTGATATTAAAATCTCATCAATGGGGATCCTATTTCCTATCCAAACGCATCCATCATGCACCAGCATGAGCAATTGTATTATGCAGGATGTGTTAGGTGTACTTCCACTAAAGTGTGACATGTTCAACATGTTCAGTAAGCCTGATCGCTCCAACCCTTGCACCCACTGATTTGGTTCTAATCTTGTTACTCCGCTCTCTAGGTAATGGACCTTCTTCAGTTACCTGGTTGGTGTGAACTGTGGGTATTTTTTATGGTCGTTGAAGTCAATATCCTTGAAAATCAATTATGCAATTGTTCCGAGTAATTCACCTTCAAATGGTATTTTTTCTGGTAGTAATGGTGTAAATGTGCCATAATTTACATCCTTGGAGTCTTTGACTAGTTTGGTGGTGGGTTTCCTGGGTGGAAAATATGGCGGAAACAAGGATGAAATTGTTGCACTCTCTATCTCCATCTATTATGGTTTTTCTTCTTCTTCGTTGTCACTTACGGAGTGGGGTTCTAGTAGTGGTTCAACAACCTTCTTAGGCTTCCTCTGTTGCTTCTTCTTTGTTCTCTTCTCCAGAGTCAGTTTCTTCCTTGGTGATCTTCACTGTGTGAGGGGTGATGTTGTGGGTGTACCAGATGGTGTTGTAGCTTCCATAATTCCCTCTATACCTCTCTCTTCAAATATGCGAACTAGCTCTTCAATGTTCATGCAGTAATGTGATTTCAGCAAGTTCTCAATACTTAGCGATTTTTGAGCTCTCAAACAACAAAGTGCCAAAATATTCATGGGATGCAACCTTTTATATCTCTCCTGATCTTCTAATTATCTTGGTTGGATTTTGTTTATTAACTGCATATCTATTGCTAGATCCTTGCCAACTTATCAACATTAATGCAATTTTCCATTCCTCCAATGACTAGTTTCCTTCTTAACGGTCATATTTCCAGTGAACTTCGATGCACCTTTCATTGTAGCAACCAATCCTTCTTGTGTCATGGTTCTTAAGAACTTTGACATACTCCTGACTGTCACAAAGTAACCTTCCTATGCCGAAGCTCTTTTCTACAACATAGCTTATAGCCTAGTGCCCACTTTCAACTGTAAGTGGCACTAAGAATTTCCTCCTTTCTTTTTAGAGTAAAGCTATAGGGGTAGGGTTGTCCTTGTACAACTTCAACCTACTATCATTTACTTTCCCATGAATCACTTCTCCATTTAACTTCGCTAGTTGAACTGTGCCTCCATCCGTGATATGCTTCTTGATATAGGGGCCCAACCACATTAGGGGAGTTTTGAGGTCTAAAATGGGCCTCCTAAGGAAATTATAAAATAATAGTGGAAGTAATTAAATAAGATTAGATTACATCATCAAATTTTATAGGAAAAAGCGAAAAGCTATTTTTCAACTCATATTTTCAACTTATCTCTCTATGGGTTTACTAAAGTTTCGAGCAGAAACACTTGTTGAATGAAAAACTTAAATCCTCATCCAAGGAGTACCCATATTGCATACTTTCGATGGGTCCTACTACACAAAAAATGAGAAATACATGAAAAACATGATTGCAATAATGTTTTTCATGTATTTCTAATTTTTTGTGTACTACAGTCCATCAAAAGTATGGAACATGGGTACTCCTTGGATGAGGAATTAAATTTTGCATCCAATAGTGCTCCCACTCGAAATTTGAGTAAAACCTTAGGGAGATAAGTTGAAAATATGAGTTGAAAAAGCAGTTTTATTATTTTATTATATTCTAATCTTTTTACTTTTTTACTCAAAAAATGGTGAATCATCCCCCATGGTTGACATCATCATCTTGAATCCTATTGGTTCTTATAAAGTTTATTTTGGTTGTACATTTTTCTTAGTAGGCCCATTTTAGACCTCAAAATTCCCCTAATGATGCATCTTAAACTTTCTTGGGAACTTCACGAATTTAGTATCATACAAAAGGACAAAATCTCCTTCCTGAAACATTTTCTGCTTGATATGTCGTTCATGCTAAGATTTTTCTCTTGCTTTCTGCACCTGTTGATGAAATCCTACTACAGATTTGTCTTCCTCTAATGTGAGAAATTGCGTCATTCTTTCCTCCATTATGTCAAGGTCGGCCATGTTTGTAAAGGCTACAATCCTTAAGCTTGGCACAATATACTCCATGGGCATCACAACTTCTTTTCCATAAACCAATCTAAAAGGTGTCTAGCCTGTTAGCTTCTTACATGTGGTTCTATAGGCCCATAACACCATTGGAATTCTTAGATCCTAGTCATCTTTGTTCACATTGCACACTTTGGTCAGTGCATTTTCCAAAATCTTGTTAAAAGCTTTGATTGTGGCATTTTCTTGAGAGTGATATGGGGTGATATTTTGATGATACACCTGGAATTATTTATTCAACACCTCAATGATCTTATTCAAGAAATATGAACCTTAATCACTAATCAAGACCTTTAGACACCCAAATTTGGACAAAATATACTCAAAAATGAACTTCGCAATAGTTGTTGTGCTACAATCCCTTAGTGCTTATGTCTCAGCTCACCTTTTCAAATAATCAGTTGTTGTGATTGTACAGCTCGCACCAGTCTTCTTCCCGGGTGGGTTGATAGGTCATATGAAATCAATGGCCCATTTGTCGAAGGCCTACAATGTCACTTGTGGAACCAATGGAATTTCATCTCTTCTTGATGGCTTCCCAGTTCTCTAACATACATCACATGCTTGACAATACTCCTTTTCAAACTTGTTTATTATGGGCCACCATAATCATGCTCTTAAAACTATCTGCACAGTAGCATTCCCTGCATAATGTCCACTAGCTACCCCTCCATGAGATTTTGCCAAAATAGTTTGTCTTTCATGTTCGGGGACATACTTGCATCGTATTTCATCTGGTCCCATCTTATACAAATGTCCTGTTATCAATGAAAAAGCAAGCGCTTTTACCACCAACATCCTCTTCTGTTATGTAATGTATTCTGTAAGGGCCATTCTTGTAGCCAAAAATTGAATAATGTTTTCAAAGTGATAATATGAAATCTTGATTGCGTCAGGAATATTATCTTCAATGTTCATTGGTTCTTCCCCTATTTCCAACCTTGATAGATGATCAGGCCCGACATTCAACCTTCCTGGTTTAACAACAACTTCAAAGCCATACTTTTGAAATGACAACAGACATCTACAAATCTTCCCTCCTAGGATAGAATTATTCACCATATATTTTAATACAGAATGATCTATGAACATCTTAAAATTTGATCCCAACAAAGAATTTTTGAATTTTTTCAATGAATATACCATAGCCAAGCCTTCTCTTTCTATGGTAGTGTAGTTCGTCTCTACTTTAGACAACTTCCTACTTGCAAAAGGGTGATCGATTTCTCCTGCACTAGGTTGTGCCAATATTACTCCCAAAGCTATGCAAGATGCATCTACATGAACATGAAACTCCTTATTCCAGTGTGGGAAAACCAAGATAGGCGCAATTACCATCTTATCTTTCAATATATCGAGAATTTTGTGGCATTCTTAATTTCATTGAAAAGTCACACCTTTCTTCAATAGTTTCTCCATTGGCACAATTATCTACGCATACCCGTTAATAAATTTTTTGTAATATCCATTCTGTCCCAATGTAGTACGTAACTACCTCACTATTTTTGGTGGAGTTAAGTTCACAATGACAACTACCTTCATGGGATCCACCATCAAACCCTGCTTGCACACAACATGCCCCAATAATATGCCAAAAGGCACACAAAATATACATTTCTTTAAGTTCAAATAGATTTGGTACTACGTACATGTGTCTAACATAAGTCTTAAGCTCAAAAAATCCTTTTTCAACAGTCCAAAGATTGTCCAATCATCAAAGTATACCTCCAAGAATTTGTGCATGTACTCCTTGAATCTTGTGACAACAATTCTTGAAAGTATAGAAAGGGAATTCTTCAACCCAAAAGGCATCACTGTGTATTGGTATGAACCCCATTCTGTAGCAAAGGTGGTCTTATGTCGATCTTCAGTTGCAATTATTATCTAATGATATCCTAAAAATCTATTTGTGAATGAGTAGGCCTCCTATCCTCCTACATTATCCAACACCTCATATATAAAGGGTGTAGGGAAGCGATCATGCACATACGCATCATTTAATTTCCTTTGATCCACACAAATCATGATTTCTCCTATAGTCCTCTTTTCCTGGACCGCCATAGGACTTACCCACTCTAATTCCTCCACAAGTTCAATGATCCCTGCTGTTATCATTTTATCTAACCCCTCTTTCACCTTTTCCTTATATTTTGGGTTCAATCTGTAAGGTCTTTGCTTGACAGGTTTTGCATCAGGTTTAAGGGGAATCCTCATGATTCCCATATCCCCTAATATGCCCTTCATTTCTGAAAGTTTTGTAGGGAATAGTTCCTACTATTCATGTAACAACTTTGTAACTTTATGAATTGTATCTTCGTCCCAATAATCTCCAACCATTGCGAACTTCGGTTCCTCTTATAATCCTATATTCACCTTCTTTGTCTTTACTGGCTTCACTATCTCTGGTATTTCTGGCTTAGGTCCAACGAATTTGCAGTGTCCTTATGATTTTTTAATGTCAATATTGCATGGATATTCATTTTCTTCTACAATAATGTTATAGCATTCCAATGCATGTTCTAACCGCGTAGTCCAATCCAGTTGCTACCATGTCAATGAGGTCGCATTCCCAAAGATCTTTTGTCTAACTATCTAAAGATTCGAGTCTATGCATGGGAGATCATCTTCAAAATTGAATGTTAAGATAAACCCATCATCCATATCTTCCCAACTTGTAGTAACATGTTGAAGCTCTATTTCCAGGTACCAATTCTAAGGAATTGTTTCCAATGTATGAATAAACCCATGTACCCATTCATGTTGTGGGATCTCCTTCCATGATGTAGTATATAACCAAATATTCTCCCTGGGGTCGACTTTACCATCATATTTCACCTCTATTTCTATATGTAATGGCCCAAACCTGATCCACATTAATCTTCGACGGTCATGTCAATCTGCTATATTTCTTTTATGTGCACCCCACCATATAGCAGGGGCAGATCTCAGGGCCATATCCAAAGCGAACAACCTTTTTTCTGGTATTGACTTTCATAACCATCAAGGAAAGTTCTTACATTACCTAAACCATCATAGTAAGGAAAATTACATACCTCAGAAGTTATATAACGAAGTGATTTACTGATCCTTGCACATCGCTTTGTAGACACTTCGTGTAGCCTATTCTACCAATTTTCAAATTTTTCTTCTGAATGTGAGGTACAAGAATTTTCATGCTCCCAGCTTAATTTTCAATCTGCAGTGAGGTTAATCCATTCCTCTCGTTTGGTTGTCATTTGATAAATGTTGTCTATATATGTTGTGCAATACTCATCTCTAACACGCTTTGTATATCTCACCCCTTCTTATGGGTCCAATTGAACAATTACTCTCATGTTGCCTTTTTCAAATGCCATTTACCTCTTCTTTAAGTTGATTATATCTGGATTGTCAAATTCCCAATCTAGTCCAAGCAATGTTGGATAGGGATTGTTGTCATCCACAATTTCTATCACTTCAAAATTTGGAATAGTGTGTACTCCAATATCTATTGTAACACCTAGTAACCTCCCCATAGGGAATATTTTCTGTTGGTTGGACATTCTCAACTGAATTGGTGACCATTGTAACCTCGTCTTACCCATTAATTCGCAGTTCTGATTTGGTAAACCATTGGCATCAAATCCTAAATCCAGAATAACCTGATCCATGTTGTATTCTTTGATTTGTGTAGTTAACCTCATTTCTTCTCCATTCCTCCTCTTATGTCGATGTAAATTGTTAACTGCACGCATGTTGCTTCACGGTACTTCTTTAGAAGCACATGAATCTTTCAATTCCTGCAACCCTTCTACATATTTTTGGTTTCTTAACAACTTTATGCAAGTTTGTAGGAAAGACTTTAAAATACCTGGATCCACATCGTGTGTTGCAGTTGATATTATGTCGCATTCTTCTACATTGGTTTTGGCTGCACGCTAGAGGTCGAAGCCCCAACATCCATAAAGCTTAGCTTGGCTTCCCTAAACACTTATTGTTCCTTCTAAACATCAAAGGTATGAAATTTCTCTACATTCTTTCTTACCCATCTAGATTCAACTTCCTTCTTTCCATCTGCTTTATCATTTCTAGTCACAACTCCACTCCTTTTTACAATATTAATACGAGGTTCATATGTTCTTGGTTTTGCAGTCATCATCTGAATATTCTGTGTTGGTTGTTGATTTTTATTTTCTTTCATTTTTTCCATAAGTACTAGACACTCTTCAAATACATGATCAAACAATTTGCAATACTTACATGTCATAGTAGGATTATGACAATCTCTTGCAAAATGACCTGCCTGGCTGCAGTTGTAGCAGATAATCTATCCACGACCTCGACTAGCTCTGCCACCTTGACCTCTTCCTTGATAGTTGCCTCAACCACCACGTTGTCCACTTCCTTTGTGTCCATGCTCTTTATCTTTCATGCTATATGTGTCAGCACCACGATACATCATTAATTCATAAGCTCAACATTTATTCTCATCACATCCCGCCGATTTACCGAACTTGCAATATAAATTATTTAGAGTCTGCACATAATTTTGCAACAAATAACAATTTGCTGAGCAATTTTCACCTCTAATTTTGCATATCTCACACCATAAGCTAGATTTGACATTCAAAGGATTGGGTGCCCCACAAGCCATGTAATTTCTGAAGAGGGGGCATTGTTCCTTAGAGTGGCCTTCTATTTTGCAATTTGTACACCACACTTCTTCATGAACTTCCTTGCTTTTCTTCATATCTTGTAATTTTAGAGATAAATTTGTCATTTGAATCTGAATCTGATGCATAACCATATTGGTATCTCCTATTGGCGAAGCTTTTAATTTCATTGCAAGCTCTAGAGCTTTAGCTTGAGCTTCTATCTTATGTTGTGTCAAAGGCAATCTGATATGTGGAAATATCATAGCTATGAACCATTCCTTATGCTGTTGTGGAGCTATGCCAAAGATCACCTGATCCAATAATACCTTGAATATCTGATCGAATTCCCAAACACACTCAGTTGGCCTTTGTTTGATCTCCCTTAACTCTGTGATACATTGTGACTAAGATTTTGGCTTCTTAAATTCTTTTACTAGCATTGTTTTAATGTCTGTGAATGATCTGATCTTATTGATCGAATACTTCATGTATCATGTCAATTCTCAATCTCGGGATGTCATGACAAGTTGCACCTTATTTATATTTTCATCGTGGACTTGCTTTATTGTCCATACTACTTCGCATGAAAACCAAAATTGTTTCAAATCCTTTGATTTAGTTCCTTTAAACATTGGTAGCTTAATATCATCGACCATATTCATTATTATAGGGGGAGGAGGATAGGGAGGGGGATTCATAAGGGGAGGGGGATGGGGGGTAGGGGGAATAGGGGGATGGGGAAAAATAAAATTACCCTGACTATTTCTAGATTCTGGCTTCGGTGAAATTTCAGGATGAAAGGGTGAATATTGCGGAGTTACTTCAGGGTTTTCAAGGAGGCCTCTTCACTTTCAAATTCACTCAACAGAGGGCTATAGTCAATTTCTATGAAATTCTTCGTATCTTGGCCCCGGGATCTATTTTTAGTGTCTATTCTATATCTTTTCCCACTTCCCGTTGTTCCAGACTCTTCTTCATATCGTATTCCAAACATAAGTAATCTAATAATTTGATTCCATTCGTAGAACTCCCTTTTCACATAAAAGCATCTTAACCAAGAGTTTTAAAGATCTCAAGTACTTACCTTGTGGTGCTTTGAAAATTTTGTCATTATGATTCGTTGTAGGACATAGTCGATTTTATCGTGAACTAAGTAATAAATCCTCCCAAGATGCTATCAATCCAGAAATCAACAGCTCTTGAAATTCTATTGTCAGCGCTCTTAAGTTGTTGTATCAATTCAGGAGTCCACTCCTTAGGTTTGTCTCCTTTAAAACAGATGTTTCTCTAAGTCAACCATGAAATCCACTCATACAACTCAACATGAAATGAACTAAAGAAGATTTCGTATTGATATTCAAAACTATACTTCTCCAACCACCTTTTAGTTGACAAACGAGGGTTTCTATTCTCCTGATCTACAAATTCTCGTTCCTTTTGTTCTACCCACTCTTGGATTTCCTTCTTTGACAGATGCCACATAAACATATCCCACAAATAGATCCTGGTCCTAGCAATGGAACCATTTGTTGTCTTAGTTTGGGCCGACCCAGGTTCAGATTTTACTGTGCAGCAATAAAACACTCAATCACTAGCCCTCTTGGCAACGACCTGCAAATAGATCGCAATCTCACCCGAAGTGACTACAGGAGGATACAAAACTAGGTTTCTATAGCCTTGAGGGATAATCACTTTTTGAATTCTTACTCTACTTTTACTTACCAATTTATTATTTACTTCGTGGTGTTGGGTTATCTACTTAACCATGCCATCAACAACCATAAACAATACTATGCAGAAGTAAATTATAACCAAAATACTGAACATAAAGAAAAAGATACACAATAATCATACACAAGTTATGTCCATCAAAATTGTACTTGTTATATTAATTCTTTAAAACAGTGTACAAATCCTTGACCTACGCACCCAGCTGCAGGTGTCTGTGAACTCAGTTGCAGACTTCAGGTCTCCATGCACTCAACTTTGGAGTCTTTCCTTTAAGACCCAAACATAGATTATAGAGATATTTCCTTGTGCTCATATCATATCATTATTAATATTATCTCTTCGACTTACATCTTTCTCCTATATATACTAATTACATTGACAGGTACATCAAAATATCATGGTCTAAATACCATGGTTCTCCTAAAAATAATCAATTATTGCCCAAACCCATTATAAAAACAATGGACTTTGACACACCTCGGAGCCCCTAAAACACTGCGCAGTACATAGCTCCATGGTACCATGCACTCCACTCCCTAAAATGTGTAGTTTTGACCAAAACTTGGGCCAAGTTGGGTTGTGCCCAACACAATGTGTAGTCTCTCCTAGGCCCTGGCCTAGACTGAACTACGCATTGCGTAGTTCCAATCATCAAGCTTCCACATTGACTGCTGGGACTACATAGTGAGTTGTCCCGACAGTTAGTCACTCACCCCTATTAGTGAAAATTGCACAATCCCTCTAATCAGATGCCCTGATTGTTGCTTAATCAAGTCGTGAAGTTGGTTTTGCAAAAGCTAATGTTTGATTTCCATGAGTGTCCTTTTTGTCCCACAAGTACCACACTCGTGAAGCACTTCTCTTTGGTAGGCATTGTATCATGGCACCAAAGAGAGCTGCTTCAAGAGAGACCACTGAAAAAAGTATTGGGGAAGCAGTTGAGAAAGTGCTAGTTAACTTTCCAATATATGCAAACAGTCAATAATTCATAGAAAAGGAGTGAACACTAACATGGCAACAATTTCAGTAGCAATAACCGAAGGCAGCAATATAGTACAAGATCAAGGAAAGAGGAAGTTGCTGACATAGTAGATGGAGAAAAAAGGTGTAGATTTAAAGTGGATTCAATCTTCATGTGGGCAGCTTTGGCAGAAGGAGCAAAGGGAAGTAGGGGACACAGTCACCAGATTGGAGGAAGAGAGAAAAGTAGAGCTTGTAGGTAGCATAACTGAGATTGCAAAAAGAAAAACAATAATCAAAGGAAGAATGGGAGATGAGGAAGAAAGAACAAGAAGAGAAGCAGAAACAGGAAGAAGAACAAAGCCAAGGCACGATGATGGAGGAAAAAGTGCCCATACAGGTCAAAGAGTTGGAACAGCCAGAAGCAGAGAAGGACATTCATCAAGGCAAAGGTGATAGTGTCAATGGTAAGCCATGGTATTACACCAAGAGTGATGCAACTCCCAGAGGCTCCTCAACTCTATTTATGAACCTGGGGTTCATGCAAACTTAGAGGTGATAGTTTTGTATACATAGTAGATGGAAATCTACTCATGCCACCCTCAACTAGGTCATTTGATCACTAGGGTTCAAAGACCATTCTTCTACTGAATTAGGGGGAATTAACTATTGAAAGTGAAATTCAAAAGCTAGCCCTAGTGTAGAAAAAGTAAAATGTTTTCAAATACAACTTGTAAAATTTATCCACTTGTAAATGCTACTAAATCAAATCATGAAAAAAACACAAGATTTATGCTACATGTAGAAAGGAAACTACACTAATTGAAATCAACCATATAGCTATCAAATTCACGTGAAAATAGAAGATTATTCTACCTACTCACAATTCAGCATTTCATGCATCATTTATCTACTTCACACTTACATATTAAGTAATGTCATATTTTCCAAATCTGTGATGAAGAAACTAATGCTAATTTTCTCTTGCGGTGAAGGAAAAGGAGTGGAGGGAATGGCCTAGGTGGTACCTCTGATCATGAAGTCCAAGTTGGGGGGTCAACCTACTCCTAAACTAAGCTACACTGGCATTACATGTTAAAATAAGGGAAAAATAGACTGATAAAAGTATGTTACAGGAAGTCGCAACAGGGTTCTTGTATTGCTATAGGAAGTCCCAAAATGCTACAGGAAGTTTTCAGATAGGGTATGGAGGGTAAGGATGATGGGATAAAGTAATGGAAAGATGGATGAAGGTTGTGGTGGATGGATGGAAGGTGACCAACACCCATAGCCAAGTTCAACACTTTAGGAAGGCCAACTTTGGACTGAGAGGGTTGCTCATGGTGACCAAAAACAAAGATCAAGACAATGGTTAGGATTCATCAAAAGAGAATAGAGAAGTCCTGGATGGAGATGGTGAAAAGGTCCCTTGTCTACAGGTCCAATATTCTTGCAACATCACATGCACATGTTCTTCTTTTCAATTGCAAAATATTATAACCAATGGTGGAAAAGATGAGTTGAATTTGAAAACAATCTAATTGATGATATAAACTCTGATCTATGAAATGACTTAACTTCTAATCTTCAGCAACCATATGTGAGACAAGATAACTAATGTATATCTTTTCCCAAGAAATGATAAGCAATAAATCATCACATAATGTTTTTGGGTTGTGTTTTTGGATTCCTATAGTCAGGCTCCCATGAGAGAGATGAGATAGAGGCATAGTCACAAGCTTTTTGAGGAATTATATTCTACTAAAATGCAACAACTAATAAACATTCTAAGCTAAATAAGAATAACAATACACAAGAGGGATTGTTACAGATCCATTTGGGCACATCAACCCCAACTTACAGATTGATATTATTAGGGCTCATCAACCCCTAATGCAGTTGTTACATGCCCTGAAGAAGTAAGTCATCAGAATGCCTCACTTCCCAAGAAGTTCTATCACTGAAAACATCCAAAAACTACCTCTAAGAAGATGAGCGCAGGTAGGCCTTCATTAGGGTGCACTGTAATGCAAACCATACATTGATAGGGTGTTATGCAACGCACTTGGTACCTCTTTGGCCTGCGCTAGGCAAATTTGAGCGAACTTCCGTGATGGTTTGAAGATTCCTTATCTATTGGATGCCTCTAGAAGTTTCTCAAAACTACCCACTCCTTTGAGTTCACATTTGGATGAGGAAGGGAGTTAAGTAACATCAATCCCCTTATCCCTTCTTCCATTGAACTGATTTCTAAAAATAGGAGGGCATTCATTATCACCATTAATGGCATAACCTCCTTCATTCACCTATAAAAAGATCACTCATCTAAGAGATCAGGGGCTGGAAATTATTGAATAGTAGGGAGATGTTGTTGATATGAGTTTTGAGTTGATTACAAGTATTGTAATGATGTTAAAGTGTCTTCCTTATTGTGAGGAGAGGATGGGATTGAACTGGAGGAATGATGCTGAATCAGGCAAATTGGGTTGTAATTATTCCTTTTACTAATAAAGTGTTCAAAGATTTTTCCATATGCTTGTATTATCTTTGATGTTTTCATATTCTTATCATGTACTTGATTCCATGCTATGATTAAACAATAGATCATTATCATATGCTTTGATGGGTTCTTGTTTCTGTCTATGTGCAGGTACTTATCAAGCGGGTTAAGTACGGGATGGAGCAAAAGAATCAGTCAATGGCGATAAGGAACAAGTGGAAGCTACAAGTAGGTTCTCTATTCTCTTATTTTATCTATTTTTTATAGAAAAGGTAGAGAATGTTTTGTGTTGTTGTCTCTAGATTAAGCTACTACTCTAGAGGGATTAGGCATTTATCCAAGAACACTAAAACTTCCCAAAACAAATTGGCGACTCCATTGGGGAACGATTATCCATATTAGTAGCTTATCATCCTCTTAAGACATTTCTACATACTGTACTTGTGGTTGTTGATTGTTTTTAGTCCTCTTTCATTGAAAATTGAGTCGAAATCATGTCAAAATTGACTTCAGAATTTCTTACTGTCACCAACACAGTCTAATGAAGGACATAATGCGATGCAGTTCACTTCCCACATAGATCCAGTGCAATTCAGCGCATTGTCTCTAATTGCTGCCTACGCTGATCCCTTGAGGGTTAGTTTCCCATCTAGGAACTGAAAGTTTTTGCCAATTTTCTCTTGTTTGAATGATTTGTTGAATGTCAATGATGTTTTGTCTCTGAAAATAGTTTTTCATCTCCTTAATTTGGCCCTACTTAGACTTGGATTGATAAATGTTTCTTATGTATTTACTTTGTCATTTTCAATCTATAGCAAAAAGTTAGTTTTAATCGATTGATATTTAGCGAAAGAAAGTGTCATAAAATCGTATTTTCCTTCGAGAGTTAGTTTTAATCGATTGATCTTTAGCGAAATAAAGTGTCGTAAAATCGTCTTTTCCTTTGAAAGTTGAATTTTCGTCAAATCTTCAATCATGAAATATAAATTGGTTGATATGTGTATATGATTAGTCTTTTCATTGAAATTGTCGTAATTCCTCATTTCTTTGAAAACGAAAGTGTCGTAGAGTCTTTCTTTCCTTGAAAAGAAATTGTCACAAAATCATCATTTTTTATGAAAAGAGTTTGCTGATCATTTGTGCATTATTTTTCCTTTTTAAATCATTCGCATCAAGGGAAGTTGAAAAGAGATACATGAATCTTGCATTGAAAAGAGTTTGTGTGTGCTAAATGGAATAGTGTAGGGAATTTTCATTTATATTGTGCTTTTTGATCTTTGATCAAAAGAAAACTGATTGCTTTATCCCCAAGTAGCTAGGATTTTCATCGTTAAAACTGAATGGAAAGAGTGCTTATCATGATAGTTGCATTCCTAGGAATTTCAGAATACATCACGTGGTGAACTTGAAAGACAAATTCCTAAGCAAGATCAACTTAAAATAAACATCAATTTACCTAATGGAGCATTATCATTAATGAAAACATTTAGTGGTTCTAGGCTAGAGATGTGTTCCGGCGTCATTAAACCAAGCAGTTGTCGCTAAATTGTCTGCAATACATCCCAAGTGTGATACCTCATTCCACGTACGTGAGTATATCATAGCTCGTCCACATAACTTCGGGTATATAGGGTGGTGTTACAATACTTAAAGAATATGGGAATGCTCTCACTGTGCGGTTTTGCATTAGACAACACTTATACGGACTGGGCCTCCACGTACCTTCAGGTATATATGGGAGGACAACACTAGGTTTCTATCCATCCTTAAGTAACTGAGTTGGCTACCTTGCAAATGTGATACACCGAACACATAATTTAGGGAGATTGCTTTCCCGTACTTCTTGGTTCGCCAGGAGGTACTTTGTAGTTCACAGTTGCCTGGTAAACCTTTTTCCTAGTTATCCCTTTTTGTTTATTTCTTTTTGATAATAAAATTAATCAACAATTGTGGAGGAACATCAACCCAAACCTTGTCGTTCACGGAGAATAGCGAGCCAACCACCTTTGCCTCCCAAAGTGACACCAGTTCGGACAAAGTAGTCTCGTTTAACTGAGTCTAGTATATCAAGATCTCCTAGTTCTTCATCTGGGTTACCTAAAACATTTATTTCAGTAGCTACAGAGAATCCAGTTACTCAGACTATTTCTGGTACATCCATTCCTAAAGAAGAAGTTTCACAATTACCTGAGGACATTAGAACTGATCCTAGTGAAACAGTAACCGAGGTTGTCCAACAACAAGTTGATACTCAACTTGAAATTGTTCAACAAGAAAGTGCTTTTGAACTTGAAACAACTCAACCAGAAGTTAGTCCAGAATCTATCCCAATTCAAATAGAAGTTACATCTGAACCTAAAATTTTTCAGGAACCTCCCTTTGAAACTGTTGTTCATTTATTTGAACATATGGAATTCGAATTTCGACATTCAGAAGTTTTTACCCCCCAGACATCAGTTACTGTTGAAACTACACTTTCATCAACACCAAAAATATTTTACAAATTTGACGATCAAGTTCTTCCACCAGATTTGATTTCCATAGAGGAGGAATTAGTAGAATATTCCACACGTGGAACCCCGTTTCACTTTGGAACTGGGCTTTATCTTTACCCTACTACTCCTGATTAATTTGCTTCATCTAATCCTGCTTCCTTTCAAGCACCCATCGAATCTTTAGGACAACTTTTGGGCCAGTTAACTATGGATGAACAACTGTTAACATCCCATACTATATCATTTGATGCAGCTATAGCAGAATCTTCTGTTATAACTCCTTCGATGTTTTCTACCACGCCTGAGTCACACATGTATGGTGAATCATCCATCCCGATTGGTTACCAATCATTGTCAGGAACCCACTCAGGGGTTACTTCTGCAGCATGGTCATCACCCATGTCCTCAACCGGAATTCTACCCAGTTCTTCTCTAAAGGGAACTCAACAGTTTGATCCTGCACATCTGTATCAGGCTAGGCAATCTGGTCAACAAAGACCTATGTATCCATTAAGTACTGGATTTCCACCATATTGAAAGCAATATGCTTATTCATTGTATCCTCCTTATTCCGCAGGAAAACCATATGGTAATTTCCCACAATATTCAAGTCAACCTGGAATTAGAGTTTGTCAATGGAAACCAGCAATGCCAACTCAACCAAGGCTTGTGTATCCAACACAACCAATGCAAACTATGTCAACTATTCCTATTACACCTATTGTTACTATTGTGCCATAGTCACAAGCTCAAAATGTTGTATCTCAATCGATACAAACTAATCCTTCTCCCTTGCAACCACAAATTTCAAGTCAAGAGGTTCAGGTTTCTCAAGTTGCTATACAAAAACCACTTGTTTCTGGAGTTCAGCAACAGCCTCAGGTTAGTATACCTTTATTTGGACTGACCTAGACTTACACTGGTATAGTTGATTCACAACCTGGTCAACCTTTCATTGCTGGGCAACAACAGTTGGTTCAACAACCGTGGCTGCCGCAATTCCAACAACCCTAGTTCCAATAGTTCCAACCTTAGTTTGGACTTGGTTCACAAGCTCAACCTGGTTTTGGTCAATATCAAGCTTACCAAGGTCCTGGGAAACAAGGCTTTGCAGGTTATGGACAACCACAAATTCAATCTGGTTATCAACAACCACCTTATACTGGTTTTGTTCAAGAACCATACCAAGGTTATCAAATGAAAATTCCCTATGATGGTTTACAAAGACCTATTGCACAGGAAATTCCATCATATCCTGGGTATGCTCAACCTGAATTGAATCAACAGTTGCCATTCGTAGCAACTTTAGAATTACCAGATTTAAACTGGCTTACCAATGATCCAATCTCATATGCACCTTGGTGGCCAGTAATTCCGCATAAGTTACCATCCGATATTCCAAAGTTTAATGGAAATCCTGGAGAAGACCCATCGAATCATGTTATGAAATTTCAATTATGGTTTTCATCCAACACTTTGAATGATGATTCGATCAGACTTCATCTTTTATAAAGAACAATTACTGGTCCAGCTGCTAAATGGTACATTGAATTACTAAGAGCTTCTTTAAGTAACTTCACCACTTTAGCCACTACCTTTATGACCCACTTCCAGTTACTTATTAGATACGAGACTAGAACAAAACTCTTGACCAACTTCCAGTTACCTTTTCATGAGTGGAAGTGTCGTCGTCGAATGGTCAAGACATATGTTCTCGATCAGCTTTTAGCTGAGTGGTTCATAAAGTCTTTGTTTCCATCAATCACTGAGGATGTGGCAAAAGGTGGAGTTGTCACAAAAGTGCAAGTTATCGCTCATGCCCAATACTTGGATTTGATTTACACACAATCCAACACACTCTCTGCTAAAATCCCCAATGCACCTAGACCAGCTTACACTGTTCCACCACCCCCACAATTGAGTAAGGACTCTCATGCCGACAATGGTGTGATCGGTTCTTCAAGCACATAGGCGGCAGGAAGACCATCTGGTCAAACTCTTGTTGTTTCCAATCAAGCTACCAATGCATTAGAAAACACTCATGCCTTAGAGATTAATGTTGTGTCATTTGACAAAGGCAAAAAATCCAAAGCAACCAGGAGGTAAGAAAAAGGGGAAGAATAAAAAAAAGAAACAAGAAAATTCCACTCCAGAGAAATCATCTGATTCCCCTACCATGGCCAAGAAAACTCGTTATCCATATCTAATATGTAGTGACAAGCATTATACAAGAGATTTTTGACATCGCTTTGAGGTATCTAAATTTTTAAAGACTTCAACCACATCAACAGTGTTGACAAATCCGTTTCCAACCCCGGAGACACATTTTGTTGCAACTGACCATGCTTCTACATCCCAAGTACTCATGTTATCCATCACAAATCAACAAAACGATGTTTTGGTGTCAACAAGAAACAAATATTATGGAAATCTGTCGTCATTGAATAACCAGGCCACTGATCAACCTAGTACTTCGACCTCGACTTCATCTAAAGTTGTTCCACCAATTGTACCTAAATTAACAATAAAGCCACCAAAGGGAGTTGTGCACAAACCAACATTCAACCCTCGTGCTCGAGTAGCTCAAACTATAATATAGTAGAAGATCTAGCTCAATCACCTTCTGCTCTGTCAACACTCAAGGTGTTGCAAAACTGTCCCTCCTAGAAACAATCTTTATTGTTAGAAATAGGTGGAATAGATCCTACGGATTCAAATCTTGTGGTTTTTAACCATGTAGGATATTCACCACAGTTACCAGCACAATTAGCTTTCCTAATACAAGTAAAATCTCTCAATAAGGATGTTCACCAAACTATTATTGACGAGGGGGCATCTACTTGCATTATGTCCATGAGCTGCTGGAAAACACTTGGTTCCTCGCCATTGCGACGATCACCAACTACGTTAAAATCCTTTGATGGAAGAACATATACTCCATATGGGATTTTGAGTAACCTACAAATAGAACTAGGGAGCAAGACAATTACTGTTGACATTGAGGTAGGTGACGGACTCCTCGATTACAACATTTTACTAGGAAGGCCTTGGGTATATGCTATGGTTGTTGTTGTCTCCACGTACTTTTGTACAATTCCATTCCCTTTCAAGGGTGGAATCACAGTCATTGATCAACTAGCCTTCTTTGCCAATAGTTCACAGGATACGGGAAGCATTCTATTGATACACAGAAACCATTGTCACTTCAAAGTGTTGGAGTAGGTCTCCTTAAAGATCCTTCCCTAATGGGCACTTTTACCCTCCTATTACCACCTGGTTTGGCGGAAGTGGCAAGAGTAGAGACTTGAAACATGATTTTTTCTACATCATCTGATTTTAAAAATATTTCCAACTACTTTGCAACTGATGGTCATAGTGAGGCGTTGTCCTTAAGCCCCATTGAATCATCATAGCAATCAATTTTTCAGGCTTGTGCAGCAAACCCTAATCCGCACTCAACAATTGTATGGGTAGATAGATCATTAGAATATGGTACCTCTTTGAATCCTTTTTAACTTATACATTCTACAGATGAAGGAATCATTCAATAAATGATGATAGGAGAGGCACCTTGG
This sequence comes from Pinus tabuliformis, assembly GCA_031772625.1. Lineage (NCBI taxonomy): Eukaryota > Viridiplantae > Streptophyta > Pinopsida > Pinales > Pinaceae > Pinus > Pinus tabuliformis. Next base: position 301,015,065 of record CM062815.1, read on the forward strand.
GAGGATTATCGTCATCGTTCCAACCTTCTAGATTATTATCATCATGATTGGGTATCTAATATTGTTCCAGTGATGAAAAAACAAGGAACAATTCATGTTTTTGTTGATTATAGGGACGTAAACCAAGCATGTCCAAAAGACCATTATCCTACACCTTTTATCGACTAGATTATTGACAAAAGTGCTGGATATGAAATCTTTTCATTCATGGATGGATTTTTTGGCTACAATCAAATCAATATCCGTCCACAGGACCAATCGAAAACCACTTTTATTTTTCCGTGGGGCACATTCACTTATCGAAAGTTACCTTTTGGCTTGAAGAATGCAGGGGCTACATTTCAGAGGGTGATGAATTATGCCTTCCATGACACAAAGCACATTGTTCAACCTTACCTTGATCATTTGCCTGCTCATTCACGAAAACGGATTGATCACTCGCAACATTTGAGAGAAATATTCTTATGATGTCAACACTACAAGATAAGACCCAATCCACATAAATGTGTGTTTTGTGTTGGCTCTGGTCGATTGCTTGGATTTGTAGTTTCAAAATATGGAATTCTACTTGATCCCATTGAGGTTTAGGCAATCCTTGACTTGCCTCCACCTTCAAACTTGTTACAAATACAGAGACTTGAAGGGAAGACAAACTTTCTAAGGAGGTTCATTCCAAACTATGTTGAATTAGCTAAAGGTTATACACATCTATTGAAGAAAGGGGTACCCTTCCATTGGGACCAAGTTGCACAAGCTTCTTTGATGCTCTCAAAGATTCCCTGATTAGAGCATCATTAATGTATGCCCCAAACTATCAAAAAGACTTTTACCTATATCTCGTCACTACGGATACAACCATTGGTATGGTTTTAGTTCAAGAAGAAAGTGGAACTGCACATCCTATTTATTATTTGAGTCGTAATCTCAATGATACAGAAAGTAAGTATTCACATGTCAAAAAGTTAACCATGGCAACCGTTCAAGCTGTGTAGATATTTTTTCATTACATCCTCCTTCACAAAACTACCATTATATCAGATTGCAACCTTATGACATACATTTTGTCACGTCAATTGCTGGGGGGAAAGTATTCTAAATGGATAGTTATCTTGCAGGACTTTGATTTGGAATTCATCAAATCTAAATCAAAGAAATCTCTTGTCTTTGTCAAGTTACTTTGCGATCTTCCCTCATCCACCAATGATTTAACATCAGAAGCATCAATCTTGGATGAGTCTCTATTTCTTATCTTGTCAAGTGATCCATGGTATGGAGATATACTAATCTATCTCCAGACCCAAGCTTTTCAGCCTAATACCTCTCGCTCTGAACAACGACATACTCGATACCAAGCCAAAGATTATCTAATCATTAGTGATACACTTTATCGTCGTGGTGTCAATACAATTTTACGTAGGTGACTTACCCATGAGGAGGTAAAAAAAGCTTTGAATGAGTGCCATTTAGGTGCTTGTGGGGGGCATTTATCAGGTTATGCAACTGCACAGAAAATTCTATGTTCTGGTTACTTTTGGCCAACCATTTTCAAAGATTGCATTCTTGCTATCAGAAGTTGCCATGCTTGCCAGATATTTGACCGTAAAACCAGATTACCACCTACACCACTACATCCAGTTGCTGCTATTGGCCCATTTGCAAAAGGGTGCAATGAATTTATGACATGTAACCCCACCTCAGCTGGGGGGCATGGGTATATTATAGTTGCCGTTGACTATTTTACCAAATGGGCCGAGGCGATGCCAACATTGAACAACACTGGAAAATGGCTGCTTTGTTTTTCTTCAATCATGTGGTTGCTAGGTTTGGTGTACCACAAGCTATAGTTATAGATCATGGGTCACATTTTCGCAATCACATGATGGTTGAATTAACTAGCAAATTAGGATTTTCACATGATAGTTCTACTCCATACTACCCGCAAGATAATGGACAAGTTGAGGCTATCAACAAATTCCTTAAGCACATGTTGCAAAGAATGATTGGAGTTCATAAAAGGAATTGGCATTTAATCCTGTACATGGATTTGTGGACATATCGAACCTCAGTGAGAAATGTGACCAGATTTACACCTTTTCAATTGGTGTATGGTTTGGAAGTAGTCATACCAATCCAATGTGAAATCTTGTCTCTCAAACTCACAATTGACCTGCTACCTAACACTTCTGAAGAAGAAGCACGTTTCTTGGAGTTAATCCATCTGGATGAAACCCGTCGTGATGCTGCAATGGCTAACGAGGCACATAAAAAATGCATCAAGGTGAAATATGATAAAAAATTTAAGCCTCGTGTCTTCTCAAAAGGTGATCTAGTCTTGCTTTACGATCAGGATTCTGATAAACTTGGAGCAGGAAAATTTGAACCACTATGGATGGGCCATTATATGTTAAATGTGTGTTGATGAAAGGTGCCTACGAGTTAGTGTACTATGATGGGATTCCATTTTCGCAGCCTCGAAATGGGTTGTACCTCAAATGTTACTATGCTTAGTTAAGTGTAGTAAAACTCACTGTATATATGCTTTGATTGAATTTGTGTGTGTGCGTTTATTTTAGAGTTTTTATTTGGTTAGCTAATCCACTTCGCATTTGTTGCAGATGTCGAACTTTTCGGAACCATTTGTTGGTTATGTCGATGGAGCTAGTCATAGTATGCAGAATTTATCTTCTGTAGCATGGGCCACTTTCGCTCCAATTTGCGAGTTAGTGAGTTTTAGAGGGATATGTATTGGACAATTGACAAAAAATATCGTTGAGTATAGCACATTGATTGAACTCCTCTCTGATGCCATTTCACTTGGCATACACCAAATCATCATTATGCTAGACTCACAACTTGTTGTACTACAGTTTACTGGTGTCTATACTATCTGAAACCAACAATTCATCACATGTTCCTTAGAGTTCGTATTTTGGAAAGGTATTTTGAGTTTATTCAATATCAGCGTATTTCTAGAAATCTAAACACATTAACTAATTCTCTAGCGAACTATGTGTTAAATAGACATTTGCGACATTTGTAAAGTAAACATTTTCAATTCGCATCAACATTTGAATAGAATTGCATCACTTAACCATAATAAAACTCTGAAAGTTAATATAGATAGTTGTATATAATAGTTTGTGTCCAAGACAAAAATTGGTCATCTGACCCAAAAAACTCAAAAATGTATGTGGAAAATATCCAAGTAGACTAGTGCTGCTCATGATAACAGGTCACAGCCTGTGCTATCATGCGTAGGAGTCTCCTCCAATGACTTAGCATGTCAATGGTGTGGCACTGCAATCGCATAGGTAACTCCTCGATCTGGACATCCGGAATACCTAGAGTTAAACCCTCTATGTGATCCTATAGCTCGGCCAATGTCTTTGCTAAATCCAAGTCTCGGAGGATTGCTCTCCCAACAGCTCTCTGTATTGGCACACCTGCCTCTTTTTGATGTCCCATAGGTCAAATAGATCTGACATCTGCATAGATATAAAAAATGTTTGTTTAGTCTTGGTAATAAAAAAAACACAAAAAAGTAGAAACTTTAAAAAGAAAAACACTTTGGTCAAACAATTTACCAATAGCACTCCACTGCGCTCCAACCGGTAACATCAGATCTGGATCACCATGGAAATCCATTCCTGAATATGGATATTCTACGAAGGCCATGTCCTGTCTATCAAACCACTCAAAGAAATCAGGGGTAAACAAGATCAATGACTGGCCAGCATGCCTAGCCATAAGATGTACCCACCTCTGCATCCGTGGGTCTCTAGGTTAAGGTACTCCCAGTGAGATGAGTTGTGGCTGCATGAGTGGAATTCTCTCCAAGGAAAAATAAATCAAGATGGACCCATAGCCAAATTTTTTTGTCTTTCCATTCTTTACCTTGGTCAATTTTCTTTCATGGATTAAAAAAACTGCCTCACACCAGTTGAACACTTTTGTCTCCAAACACTCTAAAGCATACTGCATATATGACCTGTTTGCCAAGTGTAAAGTTACACTACCAGCCAGTTTGGCGAGGGTAAAAAGGATTGTTCTCAACAGTAAATCACTAACATCCTTGATGTTGAACTTTCCATCTCTGCTAGGTTGAGATCCTTCCCAACAGAACTGTCGTATATAGTCTCTCACTGATTCACCCCCTCTGGTAAATCCTAATAATGAGATGGGGGCACCCCACCTCGATAGTCCAATCAGAAAGTAAATATCATTGATGGTAAAGGGGATCACTTTTCCCCTAATCTGAAAGACCTGATCAGTAGGATCCCAAGAACGAACAAGGTACTGTAAAAGCTCAATTTGTTGCCACATGCTAGATAATCGAAAATATTTGAGTAACAATTCCTTAGGGCATCAACTGTTCCCTGATTATTTAGGGCAATCATATCTTGTTCTTCATGCTCTTGTACTCTCCATATAATCACCATTTAGATCTGATGAATGTCTGCAACGCAACCATTAGACAAATTAGGATCCATTTTTTGCAAAAAAAAAGTGGAAATTTTGGGAGAAAACAGCTGTAAAAATTTGGTTTTTGTGCCCATCACACCCCTCCCTTAGAGACAGTGCATTACAATGCATACAGCCTTCTAGGTGTGTGCAATGCAGAACACCTTTTGATATTGAAAGGGTGCGCTGATCCAGAGTTCAGAAAATGAAACCCTATGGGCCTCAAAAACCAAATTGTTTTGCTTAAAACTAAAAATAAATGGAATAAAATGAAAGAGAACAGGGATAGCTCCTACTTGGTCAGGACGGCACAAGAAATGGTCCACTGGATCCTCTACAATCACCTAGTGAACTTCGAGGTAGAAAACTTCTCCAGAACACCGAAGTTAAAGGTTAAAAGTGAAATGGTAAAAATGAATGATAAAACTTGTTTTTATGTTTATTTCTTGCACATTAATTGAGTAAACATTAGTTTTTATTCATTTTATCCATGAACAGGTACTTTTAATCCACTTTGATGGGGTTTTGAGCAGGTTTATTAGCTGAAAAGTAGAATTCAACGTGCTCAAGTGTAAATTGAACATCTTCAACCACAAAGAAATTTTTTTCTCTTTTTCAAGCTTTGTTAAAAATGAAAAAGGAATCCCCTTGGAGTCCTCTTTAAACTCTTTTTAGACTCTCTAAATATGTAAATATTTTCAAGTGCTTGTCTATTCTAGCTCGTTAAAGGAATGGAAACAATATCTTTCTTGTATCATTTTACGCTTTTTCAGATTTGAGAGATTATTTTACTAAAAATAACTTATGGAGTTTCCTTTTCGTCCCTTTTCGAACTCTCTAAACATGAAAAGGACTGAGTTGTCTTTGTCGTTAAACTGGTTAAAAAATTCAAATAGCGACAAACTTTTCCATTTAGACAAGGCCAAGTTTCACCTTCACTAGACTCGTTAAAGCATCAAATAGCGATGGATCCAAGAAAACTTTATGGTAGAAAGTCACTCTTGAACATGACACTTTCACCTCATCATTGTGACTATGTGAGTTGGGTCATTCAGCTTGATGGTTATCACACCGCTGGTCTATCATACCATCCATTACTTTGTTTTGGGTCAATGCTACCAATTCATCTTAGTGTCACCGACATGTTCAAGAGAAGTCATTCAATTCAAAATTCATCCTTTGTAATACTGTAAACCTTCATTTTCGTGACTGCCATTCCTGAACCTTGTGTCGTCAGTCGTTTTTTCATCTCCAAAATCATTTATCTCATTTCGTGTCATAGATGTGGGATACATCAAGGCCCTCCTGCAACGAGTCGCTTCTTGTCGACATAAGCACATCATCCAAGAAGTTGACTTAGAAACACCCCTTTAGTCCCTTGAAGCTTGCATACATCAATGGCAGGTTTCTCGCTTTTGGCGATAGGTTGACATCAATGGCCTTCGACCGAAAGACTTTGTATGGTGTTCGACATCAAATCATTTATTCACACCATACGAAATGCATTGTAGTACCTTGAGGGTTATTATCATTATCAGTTATTCCTCTCGCGTCTGTTAATGGCTTACATCATTGGCTGGTAATCATACGATGTCTTTCCATGTTTGACTTCAGAACATCTATTCACATGGTAGACTTATACTTGAGAAAAAGATTGAACGAGATTGAAGATCTCGAATCTAGTTTCACCCATCCAGACTGTGATATTTTTAGGAGTACTAAATCAAATGTAAAATGGTCTTACATTCATGGGTCTATAATTGTAGATGACTATATTTGTACATGTAATGAAAGTTTATAAGGTGAGGATGGGTATGCCTTCCCTTAGCTAGTTCATGAGAAAAATAAAATTATCATGATATATGTATTGTAATTGATGCAGGTCACCTTCTGTTTTGAAACCTCCTCTCCTCGTGATAAAGCATTTCACTAAACATGTATATTTACGACTTCATGTCAGGCGGAAAGAGTCGATAGTGCGGACACAACCAACCTCCCTAGGAGCCTAAGACTCTCTAGTGACAAACAAGACAAACAAGAGCAATCCTTCTCTAAACATGCATTTACTATATAAGAAATCAAGTGTTTAGATCCTACCTGTAGTCCAACGCTGTTGTAGCAGTCCAGCCTCCCTGATCTGGATGAGCTCCTCCTTCACTTCGAAACCTGCGTTCACTAACAATCAAACGATTAAATAGCACTTGATAATCTCATAAAATAAAACATATTTAACACATAGACCAAGGAGTACATGAAACAACTCATAAATAACAAGTTATTGAGAAGAATGGACTCATTTTCATTAATAGGAAACAAAAGGAACAATTACAACCTGAGCCTTGGTGTTGTGCAAGTCCCTCCCAGGGTCCATCAAGAGTTCTCCTTTACTTTGACAAAGCTCACCCACTTCCAAATAGAACAAGCAAAGATGGTAATCTCTCCTCACAAGCTTCTAAATGGGAGTCCTAATTCTAGCAACATCTACCCTTAGAAATGTTTAGCTTTCAACCTCCCCTCCTTCTGGCCCAATGCCTGTATTTATAGTGCTCAAGAGGAAGTTAATCAGGTCCACCATCAATGGGATAATCCCCTCTTTGGATGGGATAGCTCCCTTATTGATGGGATAAGTTCCTCTTTGGTAGGGGTACATGAACCATCTGGAGGCGCTTCATACACGTCAAACATACTTCTAGAAGCCTCTAGAAATGACCACAAGTAACTTTTTTGGAGTGAAAATTGCGCCTTTTGACCTTTACAGGGGTACACACCTGCCCCTTTACATACAGAGCGTACAAGTACGCAGTTTTTGTGAACATTAGGTGCGTATACGCAGGTAAGGCTGAGAGAATCTGCGTACCCAGAGATAAACACATTTACAAAGACTTTCTCTCTTTTTGGAGTTTGACATGGAGAGCAGAGGCATAAGACTTGCCCAGGAGGAGAGCATGACTGTTGATAGAGCCATACTAACTGTAAATAGCCATGGTGACCTTTTTTAGTGTAACAGATTGCCCCCTAAAGTGCGAAGCCTGTAGTAGATTAGGGTTTTGTATTATCTAGGAAGGGTGAAGCGCTTTATCGTTTCAAGGATTATCTCGTGGAGAGCCTGGTCAGAACCTGCAATTTTCAACACAAAATACATGTATAAGATTATATCATCGCCGAGGTAGGCATTCCCATACTCAGATCAAAACTTTAACTAACAGACTAACTACTCTGATACAGGAATGATCTTGCAGTACATCATAATCATAGACTTTTGTAGACACAGTATGGGCGCAGCCATCTGTTTATGATTAGTCTACTTAGATAATGAATACAAAACTGCTCGCAGCCTGGATGGTGGAAACTAGATCCAGGGTCTTCATTTCTACTTCCCGAATTGGTACGATTCTAGCCATGCGAATAAATGAGTTGATGTCGAACATGGTAGAAACCACTTGATTACCAGTCGATGATGTAAATTGTTAACAAGTGTGAGAGAGACCACCAGTAATGTCAATGGTTCTCAAAGTACCCAGTACAATCCATGAGATGTGAATGAATGAGTTGATGTCGAACATTTCACGGAATCCTTCGATCGAAAGTCAATGATGTAAACTCTACGTCAAAGGCGAGAAACCTGCCATTGATGCATGCAGACTTCAAGGTACTGACGATTTCTAAGTCATCTCTCTAGATAATGTGCTGATGTCGATAGAAAGCGACCCGTTGCAGGCAAGCCCACAACACGAAATCATTGTTCAAGTTGAAGAAATTTTGCTGTAAGGACTGACTCAGGGATGGTCAAATGGATGACAAGTATTTTGTAGATGAAAGTTTTTCTTGCAGACCTCTTGAACACATAACGACACAACAGATGGCTTGGTGACGAATGACTCAAAGTTAATCCCCAGGACCCAGCTGAAGACTTTCAATGTGGTTTGATCAACTGTGAGGTAAAGGATTTCCCAACCCAGGTGAATGAAAAGTGTCGTGTTCAAGAGCGGTGATAAGGTTCTTCTGTAACAAAGGATAACAAATAGGTTCATTCTTCTCTCTTTTCCCCCACCATTTCTGGCAAGTACCTCTTTATTTTTAACAAGCTTGAGGAGGATAACATATGCTTGATTATAAGCTCATCCTTCGGATGAGTCTAACCTAGTTTTGATTCGAACCCTAGGAAGGAGTGGTTCGTTCCTGTTTGTAATTGAACAGGTCCTTTACTGTGAAATTTTAACGAGCCCAGTATAGGAGAAACTCGGCGTTTTTCATTTTTAGAGAGTCTGAAAAACTTAAGAAGACTACAGGTTGAACTTTTTCGTAAATTTGTGTCCCCCAAGCCCGAAAAAGTATAAAATAATACCTGGGAGAACCGCTTGATCTTGCGACCAAGGAGTACTTTCATGATTAGTGTCTCTGACCTGAAAAGTAAAAAGTGATCAAGGACACGTCGTTTTATTTCCGTATCGAGTTTGAAACGACAAAAACCCGGCAATCTTTTCCTGATTTTACGGTCAGAAAAGAGCTATAAGGAGACCGTCTTTTAATTCCATTTTAACGAGTGTAAAAGAAACGCTCGGCAATCTTTTCATATTTTAGGAGTCAGAAAAGAGCTTAAAAGATGACTCTGATGTTTTGGTTCATGAAAAATGATGATTTTACTCTAAAGTCCTTTTGTCCTGCACAAAAACGACACATTACTCATACCTATTTAAGATGGGTAAAAATACATTGAAAAATGTCCTTTCATGGTGAAAAATAAACAAACTTAGCATTCATTCATCCAAAAAACCTATAAAAAGACTTTTTACCATGTCATTTTTACCATTTTACTGTTGAGGTTGAGAAAAGGGCTTTTGACAAGAAAACTTCCTGTGGTCATTGCGGAGAATCCGACCGTCAGAATCGAACGCCGTCTCATCAGGTATTCTACAACATCCTTCTCTTGCTTTCCATCCGTTTAAAATTCATTTTTAAGTTTTTATTTGATTTTTTTGGGGGTCTTGGGGTTTCAAGATGCGCCCTTCGGGGTACGCAGGTCATGCACTGCTGACCTGCGTACCCCGATATTTTCTCAATGGGGAAAATACCAGGTGTACGCACCCGGCCTTAAGGGAAGCTTCGTCCAGACGCTCTGTTCCTAAAAGCCGGGGTGCGTACCCCGCAAAACGTATTTTGAAACCCTCATTTCTCCAAAATGAACCAAAATTTTTAAAATTTTATGGATTCTAACAGATGTTTTATGATGTGCAGGGTGCACACCATGCTTGATTGGCGTGAAAGAGAACACGAGGATGTTGATTTGGCCGCAATAGGTCATCAAACTTCCATTGATGCGTTAAAAGCATGCGGATTATACAAATACTGGGCCATACCTGGCATGAGGGGCCAGGTGCCATTCTTTGAGTGGCTGGTTGAAAGGTGGAACATTCAGGAGCAATGTTTCTACATCGGAGAGCACCAGCTCGAGATAGAGCCCTCCGACATATATTTTCTCACTGGCTTGCCTAACAGGGGCGAGCAACTCTCTCTATTCGGGACTAGGCCGGGTGGCCAATCCCTTGCTAGTCTCCGGCTAGAGTGGTGCAACAATCAAAACCAGGAGAAGGGGATAGAAATTAAGTACATATCCCGACCTGAACTTATGGTGATAGCCTTTACTGTTACCAGACTTTGCGGCACGGCCGCTTTGCACCATGCCACCGGGTCCCAAATGCGGATGGCTATAGATTGCTACCAAGGCACCATTTTCAATTGGTGCGATGCTGTGTTGGCTAATTTGAAGGGCCAACTAACCAGGGCAAAGAGATGACAACTAAAGACTTTTGGATATGGGCCTTTAGTCGTGAGCTTTGCCCTAGAGAGAGTTCCAATGCTGGTCCCCCAGCATCTTACAGTTCCAGTTGGGGCTCCTCGGGAGCCTAAGTTGACGAGATGGGTTGCGGTAATGGCCCGGCATCCTGATGAGGGCGCAGCAGTTGTTCGATTTCCTGATGGTTACTTTCACTGGCTAGAGAGCCAGGTCTTTGCTATTCAGGACTTTCCTTATGCCGGAATGGATTTTCGGAATGATCCGGACATGGTTCTTCCACAGGGAGAACAGTGGGACGACAGAGGTATTTCATTTTTCACGAGTTTTAAATTATGTATATTTTTTTTGTTTTTTTTGTTTTTATATATCGCCTCAAAACTGACAGCACAAATTTTCAAAATGCAAATGTAGGTCCACGACGTCCAGCCAACCTCCGGGCTTTTGAGAGGAGAGTACCAGCTGTACCAGCACCAGCCTCACAGGATGCGGCCGCAGAGACCTTAGCCGAGCTGGAACAGGATCTAGAGCGTCTGACGGCGGATATACCAGAGACCACCATAGATGACATTCCCATTCGACTTCAGCGCTATGTGGTCGCAGTCCCAGGACCTTTTAGGAGGTTCTTGTGTAGGGTAGCGCGGGCAGTGGTCTCGTATAGAGAGCACCACCAGTGATTGGCTAGTCACTTTTGTAGACACATATGACATTTTTGGTTTTTTGTACTTATCATTTTTGCCGATCATAAGGTGTTTTTCAACCTATGATCGAAGGCGATGTATATTTTTGACACACTCCTATCTATATATATATATCATCATTACCGGCTCATCTTGTTTAACATATGTGATGAAATGTTTTTAAATTTACTTACATGATTATCGTAAATGTCTGTCCAACATTCGAGAAGAAATTGCATCTGCTAATGTATTTAAAGACCTTGGAATATGCTGATATTCAATGTAATCAAATTCACGTTCCAAGAGGCGCACTCTCAAAAACAACCTTAATAACACAGGATTTCTAATGGCATATACTCTATTAAGCTGTAATACAACGAGTTCAGAATCTAACCTCACTATCAAACATCGAATTCCAAATGAAATAGATTCAGACAATAACTCAACCACTGCGCTGTATTCTGCAATGTTGTTCGTCGTTTGACCGAGGCTCACCCCATGCATAGAAACTAACTCGTTAGAGGGCGAATAGATAACCCAAGCTGCGGAAGAGATATTCCGTGTACTACAACAAGCACCATCGGCAAATCCAATGTACGTTTGGAGAGGCGTCGACATCTGAAATATCAAGAGTAAAACCAAGATAAGCCAGAATAACGACGAAAAACACACTTTCTAAGCTAAGCACACTATCTAAACTAACAAACATACTAGCTAGAAAGAAAACCTAACCTAACTAAAATTCTCCATACCCACCATTTAAGCATAATACCTCTTTAGGTAAAGTCCATTTCTGGGTTTACCCAAAGAGTCCCCATCAAAATCTACCAGCTCATAGGCCCCTTTTGCTAGTTTTCGCTTTACAATGTAGGGTCCATGCCACATAGGAACGAATTTTCCAGCACCTAGCTTATCGTTAGCTTGATCATATAATAGCACTAGGTCTCCCTCCGAAAAACTCTGAGGGGTCACATTTCTATCATACTGAGCTTTCATTCGCTTCACGTGAGTCTCGATTGCCAATGCAGCGTCACGTCGAGTTTCATCTAACTGAGCTAAGTATAATAAACGTTTCTCCTCTTCGGAAGTAGCTGGGAGTAATTCGACAGCCATTTGAAGTGATGGGATTTCGCATTCAATGGGTAACACAGCTTCCAAGCCATAAACTAGCTGGAAAGGAGTGAACCCTGTTGAAGTTTTCACTGAAGTTCGGTATGCCCATAGCGCTGAAAATAACATGTTGTGCCAATTCGACCGATGAATCCAATGATTCGTCGGATCATGATAACCAGAACTTTGTTGATAGACTCAACCAAACCGTTGGCTTGCGGATAATAAGGAGTAGAGCTATCGTGGCGCAAACCAAGCTGGCTTGTAAGCTCAGTCATCATGATGTTTCGAAAATGGCTCCCATGGTCAGTGATGATTGCTTGTGGGACACCAAACCTAGTTATAATGTGATTGAATATGAAAACTGCAGCTGTTTTGCCGCTTGCATCGAATGTAGGCATCGCCTCGGCCCATTTAGTAAAATAATCAACCGCGAGGATGATATACGCATGCCCCCCGGCCGAGTGAGGGTTACAAGTAATAAAATCGATACCCCATTTGGCGAAAGGACCAATGGCAATTATAGGATGGAGAGGAGCAGGTGGTGCGCGCATCTTGCGATCAAACACTTGACAGTTGTGGCACTTTCGGACCGCAATGATACAATCTTTAAACATGGATGGCCAGAAATAGCCAGCGCGCAACACCTTCTGAGCTGTGGCATACCCAGACATATGACCGCCACATGCTCCAGAGTGACAATCATTCAAAACCCTCTCAGCCTCTTCGTGAGTTAAACAACGTCGAAAAACTAAGTCTGCCCCCCGGCGATAAAGTGTATCTCCAATAATTCTGTATTGCTGGGATTGAAACCGAATTTTTCGACGTTCCGACTTTGAAGCTTCAGGCCGAAAGGTTTGGGTTTGGTGATAGATGATTATATCCCCGTAACACGGATCTAAAGTACTGATAAGAAACAAAGATTCGTCCGCAATGGACTCCTCTGCCACAGTCTCTGTGTCAGTACGCGGGAAATCACACATCAATTCCGCAAAAACTAAGGATTTCTTAGACTTGGACTTCTCGAACTCCAAGTCGAACTCTTGCAGGATAACAATCCATTTAGAGTACTTGCCCCCTAGGAGTTGTTTAGTCAAAATATAAATCATAGGGTTGCAATCCGAAATAACTGTAGTTTTACGGAGAAGAATGTAGTGACGAAAACGCTGGACAGCTTGAACGGCTGCCAGGGCCAATTTCTCCACATGCGAATATTTTAGCTCAGTGGGATTTAATGTCCTACTAAGATAATATATCACATGTTCCGCTCCGAATTCATCTTCTTGGACTAGCACCATTCCGATAGTGGAATGCGAAGCTGCAAGGTATAAGAAGTAGTCCTGATTGTAGTTGGGAGGATGCAACAACGGTGCATGGGTCAACGCGTGCTTAAGTGCATCAAAAGATTGTTGGGCAATCTCGTCCCAAAAGAATTGAGCGTTCTGTTTCAACAACCGTGTAAAACCTTTAGTGACCTCAGCGTAGTTTGGAATGAATCGGCTGTTATAGACATTTTTGTGCCTTACAGCATGAAGCATGAAATGTCCATAATCTAAGGGATCCAAAGTCCCTAAACATGTTGTTTCTACCCCTAGAGGAACAAGTTCAGCAAACCACAGCACTGAATATCAGTTCTCCACCTGAAAACACTCAAAAACAAGCTAATTCTGGATCATGTCAACTGCTCCACTGAGCATCTGCGTTGAATGTCAACTGCTCCACTGTGTACCTGCGCTGAATTTCAACTGCAAAGAAGGCTACCTGCGTTGGGCGAGTTTGGCCAAGTGGCACAGTCATTCCTCAAGGTGTCAATGCCCAGGAAGCTTCCAAAATGACACTTGGATCAGAGAATTCGACTGGTGATGAGTAAGAGGGTCTAGATCTCCAAGTGGAAGCAAGAACCTCCAAGTGGACTCAAGAACTGAAGAATAACTGAAGTGGGAGAGGACACTAGTCAGCTTCATGCCAGTCTCAAGCTGACTCAACCTTTCTCCAAAACTCCTATATATAGAGCTCTCTCATGAGGTCTAAGGAGGCTGGAATCTTGTGAATGTAAGGAAGTGCTGTTGGTTTGAGTATAGAACTATTGGGTGATTTGCTTTGAAGGAGGTGAAGAGGAGATTTCTTTCTGCTGGGAGGTGATGCTGGATTGGGCCTTTTATGGTTGTATCACTTCCTGAACTTTACTTCTTCCATTAATAAAGCATTTGAGGTTCTTCTATATGCATGTATCTCAATGGTGTATTGTTATGCTTGTGTATTTGATTTATTCTAATCCTTGAATCAATTATGAATGTATGCTTCTTGTAGTTTCCCTCTCTTGTCATTTTGCAGGATCTTGGTGTAGCTGGGCCAGTGAAAGAGCAAGGAGCTGGGAGCAAGCAGCAAGGAGAGAAGATTGGATCAATCATTAGCGGAAGACATCGGTTAGTGGATCTCTTTCTCTCCTATTTTACTTTCATAAAGAAGAAATCTTAGATAGCTTTACTTCGATTGTTGCTGAGGTACTATCACCCTTAGAGTGGGATAGGGTCATTCCGTATTGGATACTTTTCCCAACAACAAATTGGCGACTCCACTGGGGATCGTATCTTGTTGGTTGTTTGTGTTTTTGCTATTCATTTCATAAACACAGGGAGTACCGAATCGAACTGCATTTGGATCTTTCAAATGCAAAGTAGAGGGTAGCTACTCTAGCTCAGTTTCTGGGCATGTTTATGATTTGAAGAGCTGATCCACAAGGACTCTGAATAGCTCTTAGTGATAGCTTTTCATCCTCCTTTTCATCCCTTAGTGTGTACTTGATTGATAGCTTCTGATTTGGCCAAAAACTGTGAATTTTTGAGCAATCTGTGACCCGGAAACTGAGAAAAACGAAAGTTTATCTCTTCAGTGCAGGCACTGTGAAGGCAGTCTGCATTTCAGCGCAGATCCCGAAGGGGCTACCTGCGCTGAATGTCAAACTGACAGTGTACTACCTGCGCTGAACCAGTTTTGCCTTGTGCTACTGGGGTTCCCTTCTGTTTATTGCCCTGTTTTCATCCTTGTTTTTGCAGCCTGTTATTAGTCAATGTACCTATCTGAACCAACTTTCCTTACCACTATTCCGCCTCGGTTGTATAAAGAAACTGTATTTGTTCTTTGTGTATTTCTTATATCATTTGCAGTTTCCCATAACGAAAAGTGAACTAGTCTTGCTGTGGCCTCTTAGATCTAGACCTGTGATAAGTGTCGTTTTGATCTTAAGAGTTAGTTTGTTTGCTGTTCATAGCTGATTGAGCTTTTGCTTTCGTCATATGGTTTGAATTTATGTATTTCTAGTGTCGAAACAAGTAAATCTTAAGGTGTCTTTTGATTTTGGACAAGCTTGTTTGCTTTCACTTGAAATTGAATTCAAAGTTATACAACAACTTTCTTTTTTGTATTACATCAACATTAAGAAAGAGAAAAGAAATACCTGCATTGTGCATGTACATTTTGACAGCTTGCATGTTGATTTAGGAAAAAGTGCATTAGTGTGTGCTCTATGATCTGTGTGAAAAGATGATGTCTTTCTTTTCCCTCAGTAGTTAAGATTTTCAAAGTTGAAAGATTGAAAAGCTTGCTTATCATCTTAGACTGCATTTAGGAGTGTTACTATACATCTCGTGGTGATCCATAAAGGCAAACTGCTAAACAAGATCAACCTTAAAATAAATTGAATTTACATAACAACGCATTGAAACATAACGCAAACACATAGAGGTCTAAGCTAGAGACGTGTTCCGGCGTCGTTAAACGTGATATCTTAGCGTTGAGTGGTTGGGTGATTCCTCCACGGTGAAGCGATAAGTATCAATACGGACTTGTGCTCCCACGTACCGTCGCGTATATATTGGGAGACCCCTATAGGAATAAAGCCTTTATCCATAGGAAACCGTGTCGGCCGCCCTACTGATTGCAATGCAGTGAACACAGCATTCACGAAGATCGACCACTCGTACCATAAAACGTATTCTGTGGTTTTGCGAAAAGTTTGGCACACCCTCTGCCTAGAACTCCAGAGTAGTTTCTTTTGGCCTTTTTCAAACTCTATAACTGAAAAAGTCCATCTGAGCATTTGTCACTTCGGGCTCGTTAAAACATCGAAGGAGACTAGAGTCATCTTTAGGTTTTTCTCGACTCTTAAAAAGTGAAAAAGCAAGTTGTGTCTAAAGCGTCGTTATAAAATTTATTTTAAATGGAACATAATCACCTCCTATTCCTGCGTTGATCTTTAGGTTGAGAACATGGAACGCCCCAACCAAGGAATTCCACATGATGGAAATCCTAGTCCTTTCTCCTCTTGGGGAGAAGTTGGTGCGCCTCACATGGCCACATTGTCGCTTCCAGGACTGACAATTGGCCTGCCAATTTGGCTATTCTCAACCAATGTAGTTCAGAACACCATGGTTCCTGAACATTCGAGTCAACAGTTAGATTAGTCTAGAGCTGCCCACCAGCCTTCTACTTCCTATAACTCTTCCTCCAATCCTTCATCTTCGCAAGGTAGAGCCGGCAAAAGCCAAGCTCCCATGGAGAAGAAGGAGAAGAAGAAGAAGGAGAAGAAGAAGAAGGAGCCTAAGGCGACTGGGGGCAAGCAAAAGACATCTGACAAAAATCCAAACACAGCACAGACCGGGCCTAAATCGCCATGTGTCATATGTAGAGGAGACCACTTCCATAGAGATTGTCCCTGTATTCCCCGGATACTAAGGGACTGGTCCCCTCGATTGCACAAATCGGGAGCATCAACCTCTGATAGCCATGTTGAATGCTTACCGTCAACCAGCGAAAGTGAAGGTTCAAGACAAAGAGGGGGAACAAGATCCCCCTGCAGATTGTGTGAAGGCGATCACGCCATCCACCGTTGTCCCTTCTTAGACGAAGCGAAGAGAGTTTTGGAAGATCGCCCGGTTTCACCGTTGCGACTTCCTCCTGGATACAAAAAACTCGTGCCAAGTCCTTCGTTGGTTGAAAATACAGCTGGCCCGCTCAAGTGGTCAGCTGAAGTGTCAGTCATTGAAAATGAACCTACTGAATCCAGACCGGATGAAAGTCCAAAGGTCGAAACGGCAGTTGACCCGGTTCCGCCTTCAGAGGTTTCATCTTCAAATGACACCGTCAATGAAGATTCAGCTTCAAATGACACCCTCACTGAAGAGAATAAGGATGACACCATCCAGATTCTTTTCATCAACACCGACTCTGATGAGCATCAGGGCAATGCGCCCATTCCTTTATCGCAGGAAGGAACATCGTCAGGGTCATATCCGGCCGTGTATTCGGTCCCACCACCAAGCAACCTGGTTGTGTCCTTTGATTGGAACCAACTAGGCAGACCCCGGTTGCCAGCCAGTATACCATTCAGAATCATAGTCCAAATTTATAGAATGGTAATGGTCGGCACTATCATTGATGAAGGGGCATCTGTGAGTATCCTTTCCTCTATTGCTTGGAAAGCACTGGGTTCCCCGGCGCTTTTACCTGAGATAAGAAATCTCTCGGGTTTTGATAAAGGAACCAGTCGACCATTAGGGATCCTCCCCAATGTGCCTGTTACATTGAAAGGGAAGACCGTTCAAATGAACATCATGGTCGTTCAAGGACCCTTGGATTATAACCTACTCCTTGGACGAGACTATATATATTGCATGGGAGCTATAGTCTCCTCACTCTTTAGAGTAATGTGTTTTCCACACGAAGGAAGGATGGTCAAGCTCGTAGACCAACTTTCATTTCCGGGATCACGCATCGCAAATAGTCACATACCAACCCTGAATGGTCTATTCAATCAAGAAATGTCTCCACCCCCAGTCCTTCTTCCCGATGAGTGTGAGTGATTCGGAAAGATGGGACTGGAACCCAGGGGGCATGCATCCTGGTCTGCTTCGGGCAGAGGAAACCCTGGGTATAAGGTAGAATTTCCGCGAAAGAATATGACTAGTCCATACCCCGTCCGTGGATGGAAGAGGGGTTGTTCTAGAATAGGATTCTTTTGTCAAGGTTACTTGTTTGACAAAGGTCATTCACCATTGTATACTTCGGTAGACAGTGCCGAGGAAATGTTTTCGTTTGATGGTGTTAACAAAACAATCTTTGGGTAACCAGAAAGAGGCAAGCCTCACCCATTAAAACAAATGTTTTAACGGATAAGTAGGAGCAGCCTTGAAATTGTACTTTATACCTGGGGGCATGCAAACCTTTTGGAGTGCAAGCTAAGAGCGGTTATTTATCTGTTTTTTGGGATTAGCCGTTTCCGAACTTGCATAAAGAAAGGATGAGAGGGAGCATAGCTTAAGTAAGGCGCGAGCTCTATAAAAAATGGGATCTTACAGGGGACATTTCTTATCTTATGACTGGTATATCGAGCAGTTTTACCGCGGAATTTATGCTCGTTAAAAAATAGAAAAGCGAGATCCGAGCAGTTTTAGTACATAGTTCATGCTCGTTAAAAAATAAACATAAGGTTGAGTGTTCAAGCTCATTAAAAAATGATCATACCCTGGTAAATAACCATTGTGATCGTAAATTTATTAGCCATAAAAAGCCTTGGTCGTGTTTGCACCTGCCACCTCCATTTCATTTGGCCAATCATTCACCTCCATATGATTGTTTACCTATTTTGAGGAACAGCTGCGAAGAGTGATTTCACCTAGCCATCCTTGTGACACTGCCGTGATTGGAAAATTCCAACCTGTACCTGGAATCTGCTGCTATCCCTGTTTATCACTCGTTCCTCAAAAGACGAGTCTTCTTTGAGCTCTTTTCATCTGACTCGTAAAATATGAAAAGTTTGCCGAGTTTTGGCCTTCCAGCTCGTTAAAATGACCGGAAGAGCTATCCCTCCTCTAGATTTTAATCTTTTTGGACCTGAGGGATTATTACACAAAAAGGTCGAGCGCTTGTTTTATTCGGCTCGTTAAAATTATCGAAAACTCATCCCTTCTGTATTGTTTTATACTTTTTCGGACTTAAGGGATTAGATGACGAAAAAGGAATTTTGGAGTTAACTTTCTGTACCTTTTCAGACTCTCTAAAAATGAAAAGGACAGAGTTTTCCTTGTCGTTAGACTCGTTAAAATGATTAAATAGCAACAAACTTGTCTTTAGACGAGAACGAGTTTCCCTATCGCTAGGCTCGTTAAAACATAGCGATGGGCTTGCCCGAAGGGCAGGTTATAGAACAAGCATATGTTATCCTCCTCAAGCTTGACAAAAATAAAGAGGTACTGGTCAGAAATGACTGGGGAAAAATTGGGAGAACCTCAAAGCTTTAATGGTAGCAAGTCGCTCTTGAACATGACATTTTTCCTCCGTATCACATCGGGTTGGGTTGTTTCATTCACCGGTCTCATCACCATGGTCTTCGCCAAACCATCCACATTTGGGGTAATGCTACCGATCCATCGCATCAGTGTCGTTATATGTTCAAGAGATGTTGTTCAGAAAGAGTCAACCGTGTCCCATCCACTGCCATACATTATCCTTCATCCACCCATGATCGCCACCCTGAATCATATTTCACAGATTGTTTTCACCTCCACTAAAATCATTAGCTCCGTTCCGTGTCACTGATGTGGGATTCATTAAGGCCCTCCTTTGACGGATCGCTTCTTGTCGACTTCAGCTCATTATCCAAGAAGTTGATCTAGGAACACCCCCCCAGTACTTTGAAGCTTGCATGCCTCAATGGCAAGTTTCTCACTTCCGGCGACAGGTATACATCAATGACCTTCGACCGAAAGATTTTGCGTGGTGTTCGACGCCAAGTCCTTTATTCACACCACGTGAATTGTACTGCAGTACCTTGAGGGTCATTATCATTATTGGTGATTCCTCTCGCGCTTGTTAACGGTTTACATCATTGGCCGGTAATCAAGCGATGTCTTTCCATGTTCGACTTCAGCGCAATTCTCGCATGGATCGACTTGTACTTAGAGTGAAGATCGAAAGGTTTGAAGACCCCGGATCTAGTTTCATCCATCCGGGCTGCGATATATATTCAGGAAATATAAAGACATTTGACATGTACATCATTGTAGCAGATGATCATCCTACTCAAAGGATGATAATTTCAGCAGAGAATTATCAGTCTATCATCAGACGATCGTCTGTTCTATGTACCAAAATGAATTTATAAAGCTGAGCATGGGAATGCTCGCCTCAGCTAGATCATGAAAGCAGAATGAAAAATAATGTATTGTATTGTATTTTATTACAGGTCACCTCTCAGCGATTGAGTGAACTTCGGATCCTCCTGATAAAGCATTTCACTCGATAAACGACCTCATACTTTAGGGGGCAACTGTTATAGAGATTTTTGTGCCTTACAGCATGAAGCATGAAATGTCCATAATCTAAGGGATCCAAAGTCCCTAAACATGTTGTTTCTACCCCTAGAGGAACAAGGTCAGCAAACCACAGCACTGAATATCAGTTCTCCACCTGAAAACACTCAAAAACAAGCTAATTCTGGATCATGTCAACTGCTCCACTGAGCATCTGCGCTGAATGTCAACTGCTCCACTGTGTACCTGCGCTGAATGTCAACTGCAAAGAAGGCTACCTGCGCTGGGTGAGTTTGGCCAAGTGGCACAGTCATTCCTCAAGGTGTCAATGCCCAGGAAGCTTCCAAAATGACACTTGG
Source organism: Pinus tabuliformis (assembly GCA_031772625.1). NCBI lineage: Eukaryota > Viridiplantae > Streptophyta > Pinopsida > Pinales > Pinaceae > Pinus > Pinus tabuliformis. Next base: position 301,035,775 of record CM062815.1, read on the forward strand.
ATCAGAGAATTCGACTGGTGATGAGTAAGAGGGTCTAGATCTCCAAGTGGAAGCAAGAACCTCCAAGTGGACTCAAGAACTGAAGAATAACTGAAGTGGGAGAGGACACTAGTCAGCTTCATGCCAGCCTCAAGCTGACTCATCCTTTCTCCAAAACTCCTATATATAGAGCTCTCTCATGAGGTCTAAGGAGGCTGGAATCTTGTGAATGTAAGGAAGTGCTGTTGGTTTGAGTATAGAACTATTGGGTGATTTGCTTTGAAGGAGGTGAAGAGGAGATTTCTTTCTGCTGGGAGGTGATGCTGGATTGGGCCTTTTATGGTTGTATCACTTCCTGAACTTTACTTCTTCCATTAATAAAGCATTTGAGGTTCTTCTATATGCATGTATCTCAATGGTGTATTGTTATGCTTGTGTATTTGATTTATTCTAATCCTTGAATCAATTATGAATGTATGATTCTTGTAGTTTCCCTCTCTTGTCATTTTGCAGGATCTTGGTGTAGCTGGGCCAGTGAAAGAGCAAGGAGCTGGGAGCAAGCAGCAAGGAGAGAAGATTGGATCAATCATTAGCGGAAGACATCGGTTAGTGGATCTCTTTCTCTCCTATTTTACTTTCATAAAGAAGAAATCTTAGATAGCTTTACTTCGATTGTTGCTGAGGTACTATCACCCTTAGAGTGGGATAGGGTCATTCCGTATTGGATACTTTTCCCAACAACATCGGCGTAAAAAGTTCGCTTTCCCTTGCAAACTTTGGAGTTGGCGCAAACTCGAAGGAGGAGGCAATTTGATGATAGCTTCGACCTTCGAGGGATCGACGCGAATGCCGGCTTTTGAAACAACAAATCCCAGCAATCGACCCGTTTCTATACAGAATACACACTTGTGGGGATTCAACCAAATACGATAATGCCTACACCTCATAAAGATTGCTTGTAAGTGGACAAGGTGATCAACTCGATGTAAAGAATGAGCAAGCAAATCATCGAGGTACGGTTGCACAATGTGCTTGATGTCATGAAATGCGTAAGACATCGCCCGTTGAAAAGTGGCTCCGGCGTTCTTAAGCCCAAAAGGTAATTTTCAGTAAGCAAATGTCCCCCATGGACAAATGAATGCCGTTTTTGGTTGATCGGCAGGTAGAATATTGATTTGATTATAGCGTGAAAAACCATCCATAAAGGAAAACATTTCACTTCCGGCACAATCATCAATAATTTGATTGATATAAGGCGTAGGATAGTTGTCTTTTGGACAAGCTCGATTTATATCCCTATAAAATCGATACCCCATTTGGCGAAAGGACCAACGGAAATTATAGGATGGAGAGGAGCAGGTGGTGCGCGCATCTTGCGATCAAACACTTGACAGTTGTGGCACTTTCGGACTGTAATGATACAATCTTTAAACATGGACGGCCAGAAATAGCCAGCGTGCAACACCTTCTGAGCTGTGGCATACCTAGAAATATGACCGCCACATGCTCCAGAGTGACAATCATTCAAAACCCTCTCAGCCTCTTCGTGAGTTAAACAACGTCGAAAAACTAAGTCTGCCCCCCGGCGATAAAGTGTATCTCCAATAATTCTGTATTGCTGGGATTGAAACCGAATTTTTCGACGTTCCGACTTTGAAGCTTCAGGCCGAAAGGTTTGGGTTTGGTGATAGATGATTATATCCCCGTACCACGGATCTAAAGTACTGATAAGAAACAAAGATTCGTCCGCAATGGACTCCTCTGCCACAGTCTCTGTGTCAGTACGCGGGAAATCACACATCAATTCCGCAAAAACTAAGGATTTCTTAGACTTGGACTTCTCGAACTCCAAGTCGAACTCTTGCAGGATAACAATCCATTTAGAGTACTTGCCCCCTAGGAGTTGTTTAGTCAAAATATAAATCATAGGGTTGCAATCCGAAATAACTGTAGTTTTACGGAGAAGAATGTAGTGACGAAAACGCTGGACAGCTTGAATGGCTGCCAGGGCCAATTTCTCCACATGCGAATATTTTAGCTCAGTGGGATTTAATGTCGTACTAAGATAATATATCACATGTTCCGCTCCGAATTCATCTTCTTGGACTAGCACCATTCCGATAGTGGAATGCGAAGCTGCGAGGTATAAGAAGTAGTCCTGATTGTAGTTGGGAGGATGCAACAACGTTGCATGGGTCAACGCGTGCTTAAGTGCATCAAAAGATTGTTGGGAAATCTCGTCCCAAAAGAATTGAGCGTTCTGTTTCAACAACCGTGTAAAACCTTTAGTGACCTCGGCGTAGTTTGGAATGAATCGGCGTAAAAAGTTCGCTTTCCCTTGCAAACTTTGGAGTTGGCGCAAACTCGAAGGAGGAGGCAATTTGATGATAGCTTCGACCTTCGAGGGATCGACGCGAATGCCGGCTTTTGAAACAACAAATCCCAGCAATCGACCCGTTTCTATACAGAATACACACTTGTGGGGATTCAACCGAATACGATAATGCCTACACCTCATAAAGATTGCTCGTAAGTGGACAAGGTGATCAGCTCGATGTAAAGAATGAGCAGGCAAATCATCGAGGTACGGTTGCACAATGTGCTTGATGTCATGAAATGCGTAAGACATCGCCCGTTGAAAAGTGGCTCCGGCATTCTTAAGCCCAAAAGGTAATTTTCAGTAAGAAAATGTCCCCCATGGACAAATGAATTCCGTTTTTGGTTGATCGGCAGGTAGAATATTGATTTGATTATAGCCTGAAAAACCATCCATAAAGGAAAACATTTCACTTCCGGCACAATCATCAATAATTTGATCGATATAAGGCGTAGGATAGTTGTCTTTTGGACAAGCTCGATTTATATCCCTATAGTCGATACAGATTCTTATTGTTCCTTGTTTCTTGTTAACCGGAACAATATTCGATACCCAATCCGTTAACGGGATTGGATAAATGAAACCTGCTTTCAACAGCTTCTTGACTTCTGCTTTAATCGCAGCCGCTTTCCGAGGGTGAATCTGACGCAACCGTTGCCGGACGGGTTTAGCGTCCGGGTAGGTCTTTATTTCATGAACAACAATGGCAGGATCGATTCCTGGCATTTCCTCGTAAGACCAGGCAAACACATCGCGGAATTCTTGGAATAGGGCCTTGTAAGTTTGAATTTCATCTTCTGTACACGAGGCACCTATATGAATGTTTTCCTCAATTCCGGGCTTCACTGAAATGTCAATGGGAATAGTGCGAGAAATATTCCCTAAATTCAACTCTGAATCAGAATATTTCGTTGGATTCTGAGCGTCTTTGACATATTCAGCGGTAAAGATAGATGAAAAATCGTTTTCAAAAGCATCATCCTCAGGTAAAAACGAAGATCTATGATGGAGATCTTCCCATGGTAGATCGTCTACACTTAGGATTTCGCGAAGTTGCTCGTCAGATGACACGACTTCGGGAAACGCTATCCGTTCTGAGGTTGATGTGAAAAGTGATTCTTCACTGACCACATTCATTTGGTCGATTTGGGTTGAATGCAAGTCGGTAAAAGACATGACGGCTTCATAAGCAATTTCATATGGACTCAAAGGCATAGCATCGCCGAATGAGTCTATCTCAGATTCAGATGGGACAATCCAAGGATCGTCGTAAATAATGGTGTCTGATGTAATCATATGAATTGATGCAAATGAAGGGTCTGCGTTGATTGGAGGGAAAGGAAAAGTTCCCAGTAAACCGGAATCTTTAACTAGACCTACGCCAACGTCCCTATAAGGGATTGTCGTCTTACCGAAATGCTGGATACTCTCTGAAGAGGTTGGGTCAGATGAAAAGTATGTCAACTGATCTATTGTCACGATCTTGCCGTTATGTGGAAACTTTATTACTCTGAAGACCGATGAAATGACCGCTGTCATAGCATATGACCAACTTCGACCCAAAAGAAGGTTGTAGTCTAGAGGGGCATCAACCACCTCCACATCCAGACCAACGGTTTTACCTTCTACCCCTATAGGCAATTCCTGTAGAATACCAAACGGACGGAACCCACGGCCATCAAAGGCCTTAAGGATGGTCGGGGATTGGTTCAGCGAAGGAGAACCAAGAGATCTCCAACACTGAATCGACATAATACACGTAGAAGCTCCCTCATCAATTACAGTCCGATGAATAGGCCTGTTTTTGACTATCACTGGAATTTGGAAAGCCATTTGATGGGGTAGACGCGGTGTACTATTTTCTAGATCGAAGATTATCAGATTCGGGTCCTGAACATCAACAGCTCCGATAGCCGACAAAAGTAATTTTCGCTGTGCTGGGCATGATTGCAGCACTTCTAAAGCCGACATTGCTGATGGTGAAACAGCTAAGTCCTCAACAATGTTGTAATTCTGGGCCGCTCTCGCATGTGGATTGAAAGCAGACCTTCGAAGTACACCCTTGGCGGGCGGTTTGATTACTAAGTCCGGGTTAGGTTTTTCGATCTGTAGTGGATCGGAACCAGGAGCTGAGGTTGATGGATTAGAATGAGAAGATTCTGCTTCCTTACCATCAACAGGATTCTTACTACCATAATCTTGCGACCGAGTCGCAATCCTCACATGAGACATCATCAAAATGGGTTCTTCACTGGCAGTCGAGGAAGAACCTATCATCTTACTCTCCTGCTTTGGAAATGGATCTTTTAACACAGCAGGAGTGGGAGAACCTTTGACTATTTTCACAACCTCGGCCCGATGAGGGCAATCTCTTGTAAAATGATCCTCTTCACAAATAAGACAAGGATATCGAGGTTTTCGCTTTTCGTCATTGGTTTCCGACTTTTCTGTTTTCTCCTTCGGAGCCTTGTCTGCTTTAGCCTTCTTCTTTCCTTTCTTCTTTCCACCTTTTTTTGATTTGGCCGTAGATGACTCTACAGCGTGAATATCGGCGGAAAGTTCAGGAGAAGACTCTCCTGTCGGGGAATCAGGCAAGGTGATTATAGGAGTAGTAGAATTCTTGGAAGACTTCTTCTTGCTCTTTGTGTTCACCGTACCAATCATACCATCAGCGGCATGAGATCCCGAAGGAGCAGCAGCGATTTGATTCGATTTTGGAAGATCTGGGATCTTCTCATGTAACGTACCTGACTGAGTATAAACTAAGTCAAGGTACTGCGCCTGAGCAATGACTTGCTCCTCAGTAACTACTCCGGCCTTAGCTACATCTTCAGTAATCTTCGGTAATAATGATTTAACAAACCATTCAGCTAAGATTTGGTCCGGAATAAAAACTTTCACTAATCTTCTTCGACGTCTCCACTCATGAATGTGATCAGAAATATACGTGGACGTCGATTGTTTTAGTGAAGTTAGTAACTCCGTGCCGTTATCGTATCTGACCGGCAACTGAAAGTGAGTTAAGAACGAGGTAGCTAACTGGCTAAAATTGTAAAAAGAGGCCCGTGGTAATTCAATGTACCACTTGGCCGCGAGACCAATGAGTGTACGCTGGAAAAGACGTAAGCGGATCGAATCATCCGAGATAGAATTTGAAGCACACCAGAGGTGGTAAGTCATCACATGATTGGACGGATCCTCTCCAGACTTACCTTCGAACTTGGGTATATCACTGGGCAACTTATTTGGCATTGGCGGCCAGAACAGAAGATATTGAATTGGATCGTTCGTTAGGCGCGTCAAGTCTGGTAAATCCAAAGTTGTGATAAACGGTAATTGCCGGTTAGGATATCTAAAACTCTGGGTCACAAGACCAGTCCCAGGAGGAGGATATCCAGGATAACTAGGAACAGGAATCGCATTAGGGATATTATATCCTCCTGGAAAACCAGGATTAACCGGACCGTACTGGGGTTGTTGATGTTGTTGATAAGTGTACCCAGGATACGGTTGATACTGGTAAACCGGCTGCTGGACAGCTTGCCCATATTAGTACTGTCCCTGGTACGGTTGATGAACAAATTGAGGTTGAGTGGTGACAACCGTACTTATACCAGGCTTACCTATAGGCATCTGGACCGTGGTTTGAATCGTAGATCCAGACAACGGTAAAGATGTCTGAGGAGTGGTTGCAGAGACAGTAGAAACCAGAGCTGTCGATACTCCAGAAGTAAGTGCGGCAGATGTTACGGTAGTTGCAGCAGTCGTTTGAGATGGAGTACTAGGTGCAATTGGCGGCTGAGTAACTACCGAAGTTACAGAAGTTTGAACATTTGACTGGACAGGTTGCGGTTGCTGGGGTGGACCAGAAACTACGGGTTGTCCAGCTTGAGGTACCAACTGTATACTTGGCTGCAACACCTGTTGACCCTGTGATGGATCCCACACTATCATTCCGGGGTATTGACCCGTAACAGGTTGAGAATACTGAGATCCATAACCGGATTGGGGATAGGATTGATAACTGAAAGGTACAGTTCCCATACCTTGAACATATGACTGACCTTGAGGTGGTTGATAACCTTGACTCGAGTATTGACCTTGAGGTTGATACCCTTGAGGTTGATACCCTTGGGGTTGATACCCTTGAGGTAAATATTGATACTGAGGTTGACCTTGGGGTACATATTGAGGCTGGGGTTGACCTTGAGGCATGTATTGCACCATAGGTACATACTGACCTTGAGGATGCCCTCCAGACACAATTTGTGTACCTTGAGGTTGCCCCCCAGGCGGTAATTGGCCACCTTGAGGTTGAGAAACGGGAACTGAACCTGACATCATGTAAATGTCTCCTACACCCAATGGTTTATTACCATTGTTTCCAGCTAATAACCCATGATCAATGGGTTGAGGAGATGCCCCCGCAAAGGTACCAGAAAGTGATTGATACCCGGTGGGAACAGAAGGACCGCCGTGTAAGAAAGATTCAGGAGTTTGAGTAAACACGGACAACTGACCAGACATATTTACAGGAGTATAAATACCTCCAGGTGGAAAAGGAGTACGAGGTGTAGAAAAACCTATCCCTGAGTTGTCTAAATAATTGGTTAACGAAAGGTACCAAGTAGTACTTCTAGGAGGACTGTAAAAGATAGATTCACGCTCCCTGAGCTCAATAGTAAGTTGATATTCAAGGTTAGAGATGCCTATTTCTTCCTCTGGAGCAAGTTCTTCAATAGCAATCAAACCAGTAGGAAGATTTTCGGTGATAACTCGTTCTACTCTTGGTGAATCTGGAACACTAGAAGTCGGAGTAACAGGTTCAGATATTTCAGGTTCTTCGCCTATATCACTAGTAGATGAAAAACTACCAGCAAGCTCGGAAACTGTAACAGCTTCGGGATTATAACCTGTCTCTAGACTTTGGTAATCTGGATGGACTACCAAGGAAGATTCTCCTTCTTCAGGTGAACCTACTCTACTGCCACTAGGAGGAGTTACAAGGACCTTCAATCCTTCGTACTGACCCGGGACGTCTTCAGGAGATCCACCCCGTGATCTACGGAGTTTCCTCAACAAATCAGTTCCGGTAACAATCTCAGGTGACTTGCCCCGAAGTCTACGGGACTGTCTCGGTAATTCCGCCACAGCTAAAAACTTTTAACTACTACACACGAAAACAAAGTAAAATCTCAAATCAAACCACCTAAAGTCGCTAAAGAACCAAACAAATTTGAATCACACGCCTAAAGAATCTAGGGCGTCAAACCAAGCACAAACAGTAGCCTTCCAGACCAAAAACGCTAGTTGGAGATGAAACCCAACATCGCCGGATTCAGTACAGAAGTGGCGGGTGGAACAGTTACCCCGGCAACCTGCTTAATGAATAGACCGGCACAAGTTCCTCCACTTTAACCGTCTCGAGTGAAGTGAACCCCCCGGAAAATCCAAGTGAGTCTAGCCGACGTCTGCTCCAGGTACAGTGGGATCTTGCCTCCACCGTCACCTCGGTAGAATCCTAAAGATAATGGTCACTAAGGTTACCAACCGCAACAAATGCACCTAGGGGAACAGTCTACACTCCGAAAGCACGCAAGGGCAGAGTATCAAGCTCAATCCCCTTGCCGGTTCCTTGACAATAATCCAAGGTTTACCGACAAGTGACCCCTGGCTCCTCGACAATGGTTAATCCGAGGTTTACCGTTTGTAATACGTGCATGTCTGGCATCGTTCCCAACGAGGGAGGATTGATCCCCTCACTGGTTCGGACACGAGCTCGTGCTTCTCCTTTAAGAGGAGCTTTCCCAGAGTACAAATGAGACAATTGGATTTATTCTATCACAAGATAAGCTACTTTTTTGGTTTTGTTGTCTTGGAGAGTTAATTACTCTCCTACTCCAAGACACTAGCCTGATCTAAATTGGTGTTTCAGAGCCCTAGCAAATAAAAGTTACTAAGTTGATTTTACTTTAAGCGTTAATTTTATGGTTTTTCTTAAAGACAAAAGGTAGCGGAAATGAAACCAATGGTGTGTAGACTCGACTCAAACCACTACAAAGATGCACCTAAGATGATTTACGCTACTTTTCTCTTTCAATGAAACTCCTAACTAAGAGAGTTGGAAAATGCAAATTTTATAGAAAACAACTTTCTTAGTAAAGACAATCAAAGAAACAATTCTCTTTATCTTTCCAAGCATACAAACATGACCACTCCTTACGTGCACGAAAAATTCTTTTTCTTTCAAAATAATTCAAAGCTACTTGAAACAAAACTTTTCAAAGGAGATTTTTTTGTATTTTTCTTATTTAATAAAGCATCAAAATCTATTTTAACGAAAATCAATCTCAAAATCTATAAAAGCTATGAAAAAATTGACTCACAAGCAAATAAAAAAGAAATTTACTCTAAAGCAAACCTAACGAGGCAAAAGCCTACAAGGATGATTCTAGGTTGTTTTACTTGACCACAATCAAGTCAAGGACCAGCTAATGCAGAATCAAAAGACCAGTCAAAACAAAACTCAAATCTTTTTGTTCTTTTTTAAAAATGGAATTCAATACTCAATCAACAAGCATTTCGAAATTTGCCAAAGAGACAACTCAAAGGTAAGTTGCTCTCACAGGTAGACTTTATGACAGGTCCGACTCCTAAGAAGGCTGACAAAACCAGAGAGATCTAAGGCTTGACAACTTCTACCGCCAAAGTCACTACAGGACCTACTCAAAAATCAAACCCTAGGGCTTAAACTTCTATGAAATCCACTAAAACACTTAATGCTATCAAAACAAGTTCAGGTGAATATCTTTGACAAGAGACTAATGGATCTGGGCAGTAAAAACTAAGAAAAAGCAAAATCTAAGAGGAAAAATGTAAAAAATGGAAATTTCTTAATTTTTAGCAGGGTACGCAGGCAACCTGTTAAGACAGGTGCGGGCCCGCTCTGTGCACACAGCAACAGTGCGTACAGGTACGCACTGTGCAATACTAAGAGGGTGCGTACTACTGAAAAAACCAAAAAAAACTAAATTCAATCTAACCCTAAGCTAACCCACCCAAATACAAAGTCACAGAGCCAAAAACCAGAAAATAAATGACTTTTCTCAGATCAAAGTTGAATACAAAGGAAAAAACTTTCTCATCAATGGATTCCCCAGCGGAGTCGCCATTTTGTCAGGCGGAAAGAGTCGATAGTGCGGACACAACCAACCTCCCTAGGAGCCTAAGACTCTCTAGTGACAAACAAGACAAACAAGAGCAATCCTTCTCTAAACATGCATTTACTATTTAAGAAATCAAGTGTTTAGATCCTACCTGTAGTCCAACGCTGTTGTAGCAGTCCAGCCTCGCTGATCCGGATGAGCTCCTCCTTCACTTCGAAACCTGCGTTCACTAACAATCAAACGATTAAATAGCACTTGATAATCTCATAAAATAAAACATATTTAACACATAGACCAAGGAGTACATGAAACAACTCATAAATAACAAGTTATTGAGAAGAATGGACTCATTTGCATTAATAGGAAACAAAAGGAACAATTACAACCTGAGCCTTGGTGTTGTGCAAGTCCCTCCCAGGGTCCATCAAGAGTTCTCCTTTACTTTGACAAAGCTCACCCACTTCCAAATAGAACAAGCAAAGATGGTAATCTCTCCTCACAAGCTTCTAAATGGGAGTCCTAATTCCAGCAGCATCTACCCTTAGAAATGTTTAGCTTTCAACCTCCCCTCCTTCTGGCCCAATGCCTGTATTTATAGTGCTCAAGAGGAAGTTAATCAGGTCCACCATCAATGGGATAATCCCCTCTTTGGATGGGATAGCTCCCTTATTGATGGGATAAGTTCCTCTTTGGTAGGGGTACATGAACCATCTGGAGGCGCTTCATACACGTCAAACATACTTCTAGAAGCCTCTAGAAATGACCACAAGTAACTTTTTTGGAGTGAAACTTGCGCCTTTTGACCTTTACAGGGGTACGCACCTGCCCCTTTACATACAGAGCGTACAAGTATGCAGTTTTTGTGAACATTAGGTGCGTATACACAGGTAAGGCCGAGAGAATCTGCGTACCCAGAGATAAACACATTTACAAAGACTTTCTCTCTTTTTGGAGTTTGACATGGAGAGCAGAGGCATAAGACTTGCCCAGGAGGAGAGCATGACTGTTGATAGAGCCATACTAACTGTAAATAGCCATGGTGACATTTTTTAGTGTAACACTTCATGCTTTAGGGGGCAACTGTTACAAATCCATTTGGGCACAACAACCCCAACTTATATATCAATACTAGTAGGGCCCATCAACCCCTAATGCAATTGTTACATGCCCTAAAGAAGTTAGTCATCAGAATTTCTCACTTCCCAAGAAGTTCTATCACTGAAAACATCCAAAAACTACCTCTAAGAGGATTAGCACAGGTAAGCCTTCGTTAGGGTGCACTGCAATGCAAACCATACACTGACAGGGTGTTATGCAATGCACTTGGTCCCTCTTTGGCCTGCGCTGGGTGAATTTTAGCAAAATTCCGTGAGGGTTTGAAGATTCCTTATCCATTGGATGCCTCTAGAAGTTTCTCAAAACTACCCACTCCTTTGAGTTCACATTTGGATGAGGAAGGGAGTTAAGGAACATCAATCCCCTTATCCCTTCTTCCATGGAACTGATTTCTAAAAATAGGAGGGCATTCATTATCACCATTAATGGCATAACCTCCTTCATTCACCTATAAAAAGATCACTCATCTAAGAGATCAGGGGCTAGAAATTATTGAATAGTAGGGAGATGTTGTTGATATGAGTTTTGAGTTGATTGCAAGTATTGTAATGATGTCAAAGTGTCTTGCTTGTTGTGAGGAGAGGATGGGATTGAGCTGGAGGAATGATGCTGAATTAGGCAAATTGGGTTGTAATTATTCCTTTTACTAATAAAGTGTTCAAAACGTTTTCCATATGCTTGTATTATCTTTTGATGCTTTCATATGCTTATCATGTACTTGATTCCATGCTATGTTTAATCAATATATCATTATCATATGCTTTGATGGGTGTTATAGCTCCAAATCTCACTCTTATGGTTTGTGATGTTGTGCTCATGGCCCAGGGCAACCCCTCCTTCGAGACCTGGTCCAAAAAATTTAAAAACAATGTTTTATCCCTTATACGCGACATTGCCCTAAGTTAAACGCGGGTAGGCGTATATGTATTAAAACACTTAAAAAAATATAAAACTCCTTAGTTTCGGGTGGAGATCACGGGTTTTACCTGCTAATCACCTGTTAGTGCCCGTGGCCCAACTATTCCCAACCAACTCCCAACTAAAAAACTACTTTGGGAGAAGTATAAAAAGGCTTCAATGGGAAGGCCTGAGGGAGGAGAGAAGAGAGAGAAAGGTTATTATGCTGAGATTTCCCTGACCAGGTCTGAAGATCCTTGTGCCTCCTACACTTCCCCCATTTTTACAGGAAACCCTTGTTTCCTTGTGTGTTGATGTCCATCTACTACTTGTGATATCATGGAGCAAGTCATGGAAGGAGTTTGTTAAAGGCTTGAGACTGGACGAATCTGGAGGAAGGCTTCGCTTGGAGCCTGTGAAAGGACGACTCAGGTGAAATTGTTCTTTTCTGTACTTTATTTGTCTATAATAAAAGAAACACATGTCTTTGTTCCTGATATAAATCTTCTTCATGTTTGTGATATTCATGTTAGAATTCATATGTGAATGGTTGTTTAAATTTCATAACTAACTACCTTTATAATATGAAGATGGTTTCTTTATAAGGTTTAGTCCGTATACTACTGTACTTTCTTGAATTGGTTGTTTTGCAGGTCAAAGGAGAAAAAGGAACTCCAAGAAGGGTTTGGACCCTAGAAGGACCTTCTCAAACATAGGACCTCAGGTACGCCCCTTATCATAGAATTTTCTTATGCTAGCATAATGGCTGTGTGGAATGTGTGTTTCTCTGTATAGACAACTTTTAGTCTGCTAGGGTATCAGCCCAAGACCTTAGGGGAACTTTTCCCTTAATAGAATTGACGACTCCACTGGGGACAACATCATTGTTGTTCCTAGTTTGGGTGTGTTCAATTCAATCAGGGCTCAGTTGCCTGTTTTCTTGCTGTTGCTGTGTGGTCTGTTCTTGAATTGTAAGTTTGGTCAGTTTCTTCAATCTGTTTTTATTTTTTCTTGAAATATTTTATATACGTTGTTTTTCTTGCTTAAAGAGGCGTATATACGCATGTTTCCTTAGGCGCAGTCGCGTATACACGCAATCTGTACAACAGTACAGTCACGTATATCATGCAATTTTCAAGATTTTTTATATCTTTTTGTCTCTAAAGTTCTGTCTGCTGGTTTGATTCAGTCTTAAACAGTCACTTTCCAGTGTCAGTTGTTAGTTTTATAGCAAGCATTTGATTCCAAATTCTCTCTGATTGTAAGAAGTGTTGGTCTTGTTTTTGTTTTTGCAAGCGTCATCATTTTTTGCTTAAGCATGAAAGATTTCTTACTGGGAATCTTGGCTGCTCTAATTCATCAAGGCAGGAAGATTGATCTCAATCTTTGTGTTAAATCTTGTTTTTGGTAACTTTTTGTTTTCTTGACAAAACTGCTTTTTTTGACCATCCACTTTTTGTTTCATGAAAGTTGTTGATTGACACTTTCTTGAAATTTATCTTTTCAATCTTTTGGTCTTTGTTGCCAAAGCTTTCATTGCTGCTTTTGATTGTTAAGAGCATCTTTAAACACATTTCTTTTTGTTGAGTTTTCATCCATTATGTGTTGTAAACTTGAAAAAGTGTTGTTGCCTATTCTTCAATCATAAATTTTCAGTCTTGTTGAGAGCATTTTTGAAAAGACATTTTTGTTTTTGATTTTGAAGAAAACTTTTTGAAAAACTTGGTTTTGCTTTCTTGAACTTTGTTTTGAGTTGGTTTCCTTTTAGTGAATGAAAGTGCTTTTTTTTTTGTCTTGAAACTTGTTTTTAGTGTTTAGACGAAATGAATGGTAGCATCTCATATTCCATCTAAACATTTTAAGTGGCAAAATAAAAAATGATAAGCAAGCAACTTTCATTTCTTGATTTAAGAGTAGTTTTGAGTCTTGTGATAGCATATACTTGTTGCATTAGGATAGATTTGCACATATTTTTAGGCATCCATATCTCTGTTAACTTTTGTGAGTGTGAAGCTTGAATTAACAAAAAGAAAAGAAAAATTTGTTTTATTTGAAGTTCCTCTGAACCCTGTAGAAATTTCTTTTCATCGAAAAACGAAAACAAGTGCATTTGCATGTAGTTTGGTTTTTATTAATTTCTTTTGCGTCAAAACACAACTAGTTTCACTTCCTCTTATCCTGTGACTTAAAGAACAACATATTTTAAAATCAAGTGCTAATTAAAATTCACTAAAACTTTTTATTATCAAGTTAGATACACCAACAAGTTTTAGGATTTTAGGGCCTTGGATTAGGCGAGTGGAGAGATAACTCTCCAAGGCCATTTAAACTGTCAAACATAGCAGTTTGAATAGTGAGTGAAAATCCAATAGCGTTAGGAAGACCAGGAAAGCTCTGAATCTGGGAGTTAAGCACGAGGGTTTTTGAAGACAGGGAAGAGAGATACCCCCTCTCCTACTTGTCCAATCTTACCTCACGACTGTTCCACCTGGCTTCTGCAATGAGTTGGTATCCATAGTTGCTACTCCTAGGGATCTACATAGGTGGCTATGGAGGGGAGTCCTGTGGCACCTGAGGTCGACGTTGCATCACTCTCAACGGTACTACTGGAGGGCACCCTTGTGAAGCTTGGGGACTTGCACCAGCGCAGGCTGTTGTTAGGAGGTCAGCGTAACTTCCTCTGTTACCTTCACTGATAGGAGTGGGCCGCCATTATCCCAGACTATCTTTGGAAGGCCCCTTACTTCACTTTCTTGTATTTTGGTGTCCGGTCCTCATCACCCCGAGCAGAAATACTTGGAAGTTGTTTGACTGGCTGACTTCTTTTAGGGACTTTTTAGTGAGTTCTCTTTGCTCCTTGTATATAGTTGGCTTTAGGTATTTTTGTCTAGTCACTTTTTGGACCTTGTATCCTGAGTGATTGACTTGCCACTCCACTGATCTTGAAAGGCATTTGGTCGTTCTTTCAGAAGATGTGGAGTTGCCTCCTTATGGGCAAAGGTTTTGATTGCCTATCTATATTCCTTGAAAAGTTATTTCTTCATTCCCGTAAGGGAAGGTTCTGTGGATCAGTTACATATGGCCAATATTCCTGTGGAAACTAACCAAGGTACCCTCCCAAAAGGAGATCCTTGTGCTTTTCCTTTCTTTGGAAACGTTGGTACTCCCTTGATGGCCATTTTGAATATTCCTGGGTTGAATATTGGACTACCCGTTTGGTTGTGGTCCACTCCGAATATTCAAAATGCTCTTGAAGGTTCTCAGTTGAATGCTTTATTTCAAGGGCATCACATGGGTGCTAATTATTCATCTTCTTTCAAAGAGAAATATGGAATTCCTTCTTCTCCTCCTTCTTGTAACAAGAAATCTAAAAAATGGAGAAAGAGGAAGTCAAAGAAGAAGAATAATTCTATCCCTTCATCGTCAACCTCTGCCAGTCATGTTGGAGATGAGCCTTCAGTCGTTGCAAGTCATGCTGGGGGCACAATTCTAGTCACTGCAAGTCACAATAGCACTTCATCCTCAACCTCTGCCCATCATGTTGGAGATGAGTCTTTAGCCGCTGTAAGTCATGCTGGGGGCACAAGTCTAGTCACTGCAAGTCACACTAGCACTTCATCCTCAACCTCTGCCAGTCATGTTGGAGATGAGTCTTTAGCCACTGCAAGTCATGTTGGGGGCATGAGTCTAGTCACTGCGAGTCATACTAGCAAAGAGTTAAGATCCTCCGCAATTCATGTTCAGGACTCTCCGCAAAACACTGCTAGTCATGTTGGCAGAATGGAGGTTGATAAGAAACCTGGACGTAGAAGTTTTAAACCTAAGTTCCCTTGTAAGATATGCAAGGGAGACCATCTTACTCATTTATGCCCTAGTATTCCAGAGGTTCAAAAGATATGGTCCAAGTCTGAAAGTTCTTCTACTCCTAGATCTATGGTTTCTCATCAATCCCATCAACCATTGGTTGATAATGTGGTAAAGCCAGTGCAATCGTTGGCCGATTACACTCCTCTTTTGGGGGGGTGAAGTGCCTAACAAAAGAGTTTGTTTGATCTCTAGTATAGAGTCTTCTGGTATAGGGGGCATTCTGGTTGCTTCAAATGTTCCCCCTCCATGTTCTAAGAGTGTTTCCTTTGATTGGGATAGTCTTGTTGAGCCTTGTCTTCCTTCCACTGCACCTTTCCAAATCAAGGTCAGAGTTAATTCCATAAATGTCTATCGATGTATGGTGGATGAAGGATCCTCTGCAAGTATTATATCCTCTTTGACTTGGAAAGCTTTGGGTTCCCCAAAGTTGTTGACAGCTCAGAGTCAGTTGTTAGCTTATGATAGAAGACCTAGTGAATCTATGGGTGTTCTTCCTCAATTGCCTATCACTTTAGCTGGGAAGACTGTCTTAATCAATATGATGGTGGTTGATAGCCCTTTAGAATTTAATATGCTACTTGGGTGTGATTATGTCTATGCTATGAATGCTGTGGTGTCTTCACTCTTTCGAGTAATGTGATTTCCTCATAATGGGAACATTGTCACTATTGATCAGTTTGCATCTGATAATTACCACCCCAATTCGACTTTACTGCAGAATACCCCTTGGTTTGTTCCAAGTGTTCAAATAGACTCTACCCCACCACAGGTTAATTATGTGGCATTGAATCTGTTAGAGCCTAAATCTGCCTTAGGGTGAAGGAAGGCAAAATTCAGGGTAACCACAAACCACACTCAGTCTGGTAGCTAGCCCTACGAGAACAAGAGAGGGCTCTCTCTGGGTCACACTCAAGAAAATAAGCAATAGGTTCTGAGATGACTAAAAAATGAATACTGATTTTAGGCTAGGTAAATAAATATGATGGAGGTATTTTGATGAATGACTAAGTTTTCTGGGATGTGTGGGGCCAAGGAACAACATGAGCAGAGAATTTAACTCAAAGACGCAGATTATTTCGTGAGGCAGGACAGGCGGAAAGTCTAGCAATTAGATTTGAAATCATATGAAGTGGAGAGATTGTTTAAGAGTGTGAAAAGGGCATAAATACATGAATCCTTTTCAACATAAGAAAACATAGAACGTGAAAACTATCCCAAGGCAGAGCAGTACACTGAATTCTACCTTTTTTACTTAGAAAGATTTCACTGGAAATGAATATGAATGAAAATATGAAACATAATGAAATACATATGAAACATAAAGAAGATACATTTGCTAAACTCACGCCACAGGAATCTCATGAACCAGAGCTGCAATCTTTCATTGATTCTCTGTCAAAATGTACAGTGAGTGACTGGGTTTCTCTCCCACAGTTTCCCAGAAATTCCAACCCTTTACAAAATGACTCTTAATACAATAAATAAGCTTTTCCATGAGACATTCGATCAACCCAGGAAATGAAGAGACAACCATCAACAGTTACATTTAATTTTCTATGAGGACCAATTAGAAAAAAGCAAATATGAGCATATATTTTTTAGGTGGTTGTTCACCTTCATTTGGCCACTTGGATAGAAGCCAAAAATGTTTTTTTAAATTTTCCTTTGATGCCATGAAAAATGTATTGTAAATTAGTGGGCCCACTTGGAGAAAATTGCGAATCGAAATTTCGCGGAGCAGGAGTGATTTTGGCCTTTGGGTCTCTGTGCGCCGCACCAAAAACTGTATGCGTCATGCTACTTTGGAGATGTTTTGAGGCACCTTATGAAGTCAAAATTGAGCCCAAGTGTGCTTGTTGGAAAGCCCTACCTATCTACTCTCCAACCCAAGTGAAATTTATGAATTTGGTGCCCATTTTTCCCTCCAAAACTGCAATCTCCCAAGACTACTTCCTCTGTGTCAAAATAGGGGCAGAGAGGTCATTTTTTAGGTGTTTTTGACCTCCTAAGGAATCAAAATTGGCCCAAACTTCTTGGCCACACACCAACATTCATGATTCTCCATGGAAAATCCAAAAGTGTAAACCTTTTGTCATTTGGAGCTCCCTAGAGAAAGCGCGCGCCAGGCGGCGCGACGCACAGGGAGAAAAACCTTGTTTTTTGCCCAAAATTTACAAAAATACTAAAATGCCCAAAATTTCTTGAAATTTGGGCTGGACCTTCCTTATCAAGTGTTATGCTAGGCCAAAGAGGCTTCAGCCAATATCTAAAGTCGATCGAGCTCCCTTTGCCTCTTTTGATTTTTTATTGCCTTCCTCAATTTCGCCTTCAAATTCCAAATTCGGGCCTTGCACACTTTGTTTCACGCCATATAGTGGAAAGCCATGTGTCTCAACAATGCATGGTCCTTGTTGGCCTTATCTAGTAGCCTCTCTAAGTGCATGTTAAATCTCTTGAGATTGGCCTCCCGATCCTCATTAATCTCTTGCTCCAATGACGTGAGTTCAACTCTTCTCCTTTGTGCAGCTTGGCGATGCTCACGAATGTTTTGTAGCTCCATGATCACTTTTTGATCCTCAAGCTGTTTGTTCCTCTGCTCCAGATATTTCATGTTCCATTTGGCTCTTTCCAAGTCAAGGTACAAGGCTTGAATCTATGTTTGCTGCTCCTGGATGATCTCTTTAAGTTGTGCACTTTGCGGATTTGTATCAGTAGCATCATCATGAAGGAGAACAAATTCAGTCTCTCGTTCACCTGATGGCCCCTCATCATGCATTGTCTCCTTACCTCTGTCTTGTACCTGTAGTGCTGATGTCGGAAGTGAGGCCCATTCCACCCCGGGTGGAGATAACACTCGCTTTGGTGCTGCAAACAAATGTCTAGCAACCCTCTGATATGTGACGAATACTGGCACACTGGCGGTCTCATGGTGCTCATACTGATGAGAAGGTTCCCCTATCTCAAATCTAGTCTCTGGAGGTCCCTGTGAAGCTCGGAAGAAGTCACGGGAGATGAAATCATCCCGAGTGATACCCTGTAGATCAAGCTAATGCACCACCAAAATCTTGATGAGAGCAAAATGATAAACACTGTTAAGTTGCTGCTCAGGGGTTTTATGCTATATAAAGGTGGTCATCCTCTCCATGTTCCGGCAAATGAAATACGGGATGTTCATCATCTGTACCCTGGTGGAATGCATGAGAAACCTGAAGTATTTCATAATCAATCTCATTAGTGGAGAAAATTCATCTTTCAGATACCAGAATGGAAAGACCCTTTTGAGCTCCCTCAAGAAAGTGGCTTTAATATATGGCTCATAATGATGCCGATCAATCTTCTGCTTCTTGTTCCATGGTTCTGCAATGTTTAGTATGTCGGTAGCTAATGAGACAGATTCTAGTGTAAGTGTGAAGGTGACCCCAGCTAAAGTAGCCTGATCTCCATGTAAGTGCAGCATGAATAGACGAGCCAGCTCATGATGAAATTGTACACTTGCCACCTTTTGACAAAACTCAAAGCATGAATGATGCTGGAAACATGACATAGCAAGAGGGCAGGCCTGCAATTTGGTAAGGGTGATCGGTTCTTCTCTAACATGTCTGCCATTTTTGTGAGGCCTCCGGGGAGCCTGTTTATCCGAGGATGAGTCACTTTGGGTTCCATTTCATAGTTTGATGCATGTTCAGATGCCATGACTGCTGTTTTTCCACTGCCTTAGAGAAAAAGATGCTGATGATAAAACTGTGTTTGGATTGCTTTTGTGATGTGATGAAATCTGCCACCAAGGGGAAAAATGCAACAAAGGACTGTTAGGAAGGGGAATAATATGAAGGGATTAAGGACTATGAGGAGGCATTTTATTTAGGGACATGTAGGGGGTTTAGGAAATTTTCTATGGGGTAGGGTTTGGGGGTTTTACCTTTGACAAATGAGCGGAGGGGATAGGGAATAGGATTTTAGT
Organism: Pinus tabuliformis; assembly: GCA_031772625.1. Taxonomy (NCBI): domain Eukaryota; kingdom Viridiplantae; phylum Streptophyta; class Pinopsida; order Pinales; family Pinaceae; genus Pinus; species Pinus tabuliformis. Next base: position 301,055,138 of record CM062815.1, read on the forward strand.
AGCATTTTAGGATAGGGAAAAATGGGAAAAGTGGAATAGGGAAGAAGGGAATGAGGGAAAGAAGGAAAAATGACCTGGAGGAGGAACCTTGGTGCCAACTCAATGAATTTGCAACCCTAACAAGATTTGTTTTGATGACTTTAAGTGGTAGGGTTTAAGAGTTTTTGTGCCACCATAAGCAACCATAAACCATCATCATACTAGCTTAAAAATGGATGAAACACTGAGAGATCGACCCCACCTGGCAAATTCAAGGGATTGAAAGGCGATTTGTTGCAATTCTGAGCAAAATCGGGCTTTTATGTGTATGCATCGCGTAGGATACCCAGTGCGGCGCGCCGTTTGAGTGCACCGTGCCCGTGTTATTTAACACTGTGTGGTCACGCCCAGTGCGTCGCGCCACTCCACCTGTGCGCCGTGCTCCAACCTTTAACACAGTCACGGTCTTTCAAACTGCAGTTTGTTCTTCGACCTCCAAATTTGACTTTGCTATAAGATTTCATGAATGTAACTTGATACAAATGATATATATACTTGGAGAAATATCTTGCAAGAGTTGGATCTGATTTTTTCTTCCTCCAAAACCCATTTTGTAATGTTTTCACTTTGGCACTTTTTCACAATTAATACAACTCTGCTTTTCACACTTCCTTTTGATTTCTTTGACTAAAAAGATGAAATTTTTGACAATTTTTTGTAGGGGTAGCCGACATGGAATTTGGCTAAGGAGACCAAGGTTGCGCTTAGAGAAATCCACTGAGAAACTTTTGAAAATTATTACAAATGACAAATTGTTGACTTTTCTTCAAAACAGAGTTTTGAAGAATAGTCGTAATCTATCAACATGATGATGAAAATTTTTGAATCACAACTTTATAAGAGCCTCCCTCTGGCCTTGCTGGCTTTCTTGGACATTGTTTGAAGACCAAATGACTAATCCCTATACTTAATGACCGAAATGACTCCTGTCCATTAAAAGATCAAACATTGACTATCATGGACTTTAATACATATTGATGAAAAGACCTAAGCTAGCATGTGCAAGACATGAGGGGAATGAATGATAAGGCCCTTCCGTCAGATTATGGCATGCCCATAGTGGAATGCAGCTGAGTGAATGGAGCGAGACACCTAAAAATGAAATGCAGAAAGAGTTTTGATCTCTGACGGAGGATTGACAAGACCGACTCTAACATTGGCTCCAATGGGGGATGGTAGCTCCTTGGAGGTGCCAAGAATGGCAGATCTTTGGGAGAGCAGAAAGTGCCTTCTTCCATTGGGCTATGGAGTCATCATTTTGATAAACGACACGCAACTCTTGAATCATTTATTGATTGAAACTTGACTCGGACTGACTCAAATTTGGACTTAAAATGACTCAAAGACTGACTAGACAAACTCAAACCAAAACTGAAATAAAATGGTATTTACAATGACAATGGAAATAGCAGAAAACTTTTCAGAAATGGTACTACTTGAGCAGCCAACCATTGATCGGCCCTCCTAGGCAATCTTCTCCATTCATTTCCTTCAGAAGAAAGGCATTCTGACCTCGATATGCTGCAATCTTGAAGGGACCTTTCCAGAGATTCTCGAATTTACCGTGCTTACCCTTTTCCTCATTCCTTTCATCCCACTTCAGCACTACATCATACAACTGAAATTTTTCTGCCTTTTCTTTTCTGTCATACATTTTCTTAATCTTCTTCTGCAACTTGGATGTGTTTTGGAAAACTTCTTCTCTAATCTGCTGCAAATGGATCATTTGATTCAATCTTCTCTGCATAGGATCATCTTCATTGTCGGCTTCCTGAAGAAGTTTGACTACCGGGGCTGCGAGAGAGGTAGGAAACAAGGCATCAACTCCATACACAAGCTCAAAGGGGGACATACCAATGGATTTCTTCTGACTGACCCGATCTACCCAAAGTGCATTGACCAATTTCTTATGCCAGCTATTCTTGTTGATTTCCAGCAGCTTCTTAATGATGTTGACCAAAGATTTGTTAGAGGACTCCGCCAATCCATTGCCTTGTGGATGATAGGCACTTGAGTGACCCAAAATAATGTGATATTTATTACAAAACTCTACCATCCTTTTTGATTTGAAAGCTGCTGAGTTATCAGTGATTAACTTATTTGGGCAACCAAAGCGAGACAAGATGTTATTTTCAAGGAATGAAATAATTACCGCATCTGTATCTTTTCTGGTGGGAATTGCTTCGATCCATTTCGTGAAGTAATATGTTGTCATGAGAATCCATCGATGCTAACCAGAAGAAGCGAGATAAATTTCACCAATGAAATCCAATCCCCATTGTTGAAAAGGGGCACTCACCTCAATGGGCTTAAGTGGCAAAGGCTGTAATTTCTACCTTCCTTCAAAAATCTGGCATTTATGACGGCTCTTGACAACCTTATATACATCAACAAACAATGTTGGCCAATAGTATCCCGCTCTCAGAACTTTATTTGCTGTTGTTTTCCAAAAAAGGTGACCACCACAATCTTCTTCGTGGAAATCCTCCATGACTTGCTTTGCTTCTTCTTCCACCAAACAATTCAAAAGAATGCCACCAGGATCTTTCCAATAAAGTGTAGAATTTAGAATGAAAAACTTGGCAGCCTTTAATTTGGGAGTTCTAGCTTTGTTTCTAATCATGCCGGGTGGTGGTGACAAATTTTGAAGCACATATATGATGTTTGAATACCACGGAGAAAGAGCAAACATTTCAGATACCTAAATTGACGAACCTTCCTTATTCTCATCGGACATAGCAGCGATCAGATTTATGTCTAAGGCGTGCAAGTTTGATTCGGCCATTAACTTTGCCAATCCTGTCCTTTAACAAGCTTTGTGGGCTTTATTTTCACATCATATTCCAACAAAGCTACAATCCACTTGCCTCGTCTTCCTTCTGGATCAGTCTGCACTAAAACATCTTTGACAGCCATGTTAGGAACATAAGCTAGAATATGAGGATGCAGAATGTATGCCTGAAAATCTTTCAATGCTTTCACAAGTGCAAGGGCTTGCTTCTCAATGATGTTGTACTTTAACGCTGCATATCTTATAGTTCGGCTGAAGAAAGCAATTGGTATTTCGTGATCATCTCTTTTCTGCATCAACACTGCTGCCACAGTATGCTCCAAAGCGAATGAAAACAATATAAAATCCTGAGTGTATTCCGGGCTGATTAGAATTGGAGCTGAAGAAAGAGCCAATTTGACTAAATTGAAATATTTTACAGCCTCTTCCGTCCACTTCACTTGGCTGTCCTTCTTAAGCATGTTTGTGATCTCTCTTAGGTGCTAAGCCAGATTAGGTACAAAGCGGCGTAAAAAATTCATTTTACCATTGAATGATTGAATCTCCTTCTTATTCTGGGGTAGATCGATTTGTTGAATTGTTTGCACACATGCTGGATCAATACGAATGCCTTCTTTTGAGATGATGTGCCTAAGTAGTTTTCCCTCCTCCATGGCAAACAAGCTCTTCTTCGGGTTCAGTGATAGACCATATTTTCTGCACTTTTGAAAGACAGATTTCAGATGATACATGTGTTCTTCATCAGAGTTGGAAAACACCGTCAGATCATCAAGGTATACAACCAAAAAGACATCCTTCTCATTTGCGAAAGCCAAGTCCATTGCCCGTTGAAAGGTGGCACCCACGTTCTTCAAACCAAAAGGTATTTTAGCATAATGAAAAGTTCCCCATGGAGTGGTGAATGTTGTCTTGTCTCGGTCATATTCATGGACAAAAATCTGGTTATATCCAAAATAACCATCAAGTAGTGACATACGAGATGCCCCAACTACTTGCTGAAGTATATGATCCATTTTGGGCAATGGATAGTTATATTTCATTGAAAGTTTATTGAGATTCCTAAAATCGATGCACAAGTGAATCTTACCTGTCTTCTTCTGCATGGGCACCAAATTAGGGATCCAGTCCGAAAATCAGATGGGAACAATGATTCCTGATTTGTACAACCTGTTTATCTCCTTTTAAATTGATGGCAGCAGTTTTGGATTTATCCTTCTCAACTTCTGTCTGAAAGGTTTCTGATTAGGCTTAATGGGTATAGTGTGCTGAATTATATTGGTATCGTATGTCTTCAAGTCAGAATAGTCCCAAGAAAACACGTCAGCAAATGAAGAAAGAAAGCTGATATATTTGGCTTTCATCTTTTGTGGCAATGCTTTAGATAGTTTTACCAATTTAGGATTAGCAGCTGTTCCGATATTGACCTCTTCAACACCCTTCTCTGTTGGTTGCAATGTTGGTTTGTGGGCTACGTCATCTTGATCAAAGAGTTCTTCTAAAGGTATCAAGCCCTTAGGAATAATGCTATCCTTTAGCTGCAACACGTCCATTTGATTGATCTGCACCTCATCTTTGCCATCATCATTTTCTTCATCAATTGAGGTATCTTTGAACTTACCTTTGTTTTGCAGAAAATCATCAATCTCCTCATCATCTTGGAAAACTTGCCACTATCTCTGATTGTTGGGGACAGTCGGATGATGCTTGACATGGATTTTGAATTTACTACTAGAGTTCATTGGAATCTTCAAACTACTTGCTGCCTTAGCAAGAGCATCAGCAATGTTGTTTTGAACACGAGGCACACATATCAAGGTATATTCTGAAAATAATTTCAGGTTGTCTAGGATTTCATTCTGGTAAGCCCACATTCGAGGATGTTTTGCTTGATATTCGCCTCTGACCTACTTAATCACCAATTCGGAGTCGCCATATACTGTAATCCTCTTAGCATTCATCTTTCTTAGAATCTTTAGGCTAGCAATCAGAGCTTCATACTTAGCCTCATTGTTCAAACAATCAAAAGCTAATTTGTAGGAGCATACCCGCACATTACTAGGCACCTTGTTCGGGGCAGAGAAAGTACTGCATACCCAAATACCAATTCCAGAACCATCATTTCCCACTGCACCGTTGAAATCCATGGTCCACAAACCTTCTTCCTCTTCTTCCAAGTGCCGAAATTCTACTCGCTCTGTTTTTCCTGCTTGCTGTCCATTATCTTCAGCTGATTTCTCAATGGCGTTTTGCTGTTCTCATCCTTCTTTCTTTAGAACTTCTCTGAAATTGTCTGCTATTTCTGGAATACTTTCTGCTTCTACTAACTGACTATCAATATCATTAAAACTATCTGAATACAAAACAAAAGACTCTAGATATGTATGTACATAATTAATTGGATGATTAATGGATTTCTCCTTGCTTGTAATCATGTATTTCATTTTTTTTCCTGATACAGTTTTCTCATCTGGCCAAACACCAGAATTGTTGCATAGGAGAAATCTAGTTGTAGTGTCCCTTTCAATTTTGCTGCCCAAGACCTGGAAAGAAGCATGCCAAACCTGGGAGGAATATTCGCTACCACAATATCCATCAAAACATTCTTCACTGGGATTTTATCCAAACTTACAACCAAGTCTTTGATGAGCCTGATACATCTCACTTTGCTGGAATCAAACAAATAGAGATCATGGTATTTCCAGGTGACGTCCAAACCCAGCTTATCCATGATAGCCTTGGGCATGTGATTGTGAGAAGCTCCGGAATCAAACATGGAATTATGTAACACAAAATCATGCAATCTCAAACTGATATAAAAAGTTGGAACATCATTATTTGGAGACTCACCATTCAATGCTGGCCCAAAAATCATTTCGGGTTGATCATCTTCGACATTCACCATATCAGACATTGGATCACAGTTTAAAATTTTAGAAATCTGCCCTCTATAACTGCTGTTCTTCATTATTTCAGTCAATGAAATGGATACCTTCAATTTAGAAATTTCATTCTCTAAAATAAAGACGGAAGTCTTTTCTACCTCTTTGACCGGGACTTCTTTCCTTTCCTTTTCTCTTGATAAAATTTGCTGATTTGATTTTTCTGCTGATGGTGAATTGCTGTTGTCAGGTCTAAGTGCCTCTTTGCCTTTCTTTTGTGCAACTGATGAATCATTCTTTGATGTCGAAGCTTCCTTCCTCTTCTGAATTGGGTTGACTGGCACATCTCTGTTTCTAAGTGAATATTGCCACTACTGAGCAGACAGAGCATTCATATAGCCTCTTTGATACACCTATGATTCTTCTTCTACAACTGTGTCACTTTCTAGAGTGAAATCTGCATCTTTGTGTGTAGCTAAAATTTCCACATACTCCTCTTCAGTAATGTAAGTAGGAAAATCATCCGGAGTAAAGAAGTGGTTCTCTTCCCCTATTACCTTCCCTTCCTCATCAAACTCCGGTCCATTCACAAAATTTTGCTGCAGAGGTGGCTGTACTAGCTACTATCTTGTCTGATCTTGGGCTTGCTGATCTCTCTTCCTTATCCTATATTGTGGCTGCTGCTGACCACGGAAGTTATAATTTCTAACTTGTGGCTCAGGTTTGTCAAGTTTCACCCTTTCAAGTATCTGCTCTACCTTCCTGAGTAATTGATCCATCGAGGAAGACTCTTCCTTGACTGTGACCTTCTTTTCTAATTTTTCTCTAGCCCTCTTGGATATCAAATTTGCTTCAACACTGACTGTGATTTTCTGTATGTCTTCCATTGTGGCCGGCTCTCTCTCTCTCTCTTAGTTGATAAGCCATGTCAGCATCAAAACCATCTGGAAATTTCATCATGGCTAGTCCCATAGGTGGCCTTAAATGATCAAGAATTTCATTATAAATGGAATTGAATCTAATGCAGTAGTCTTGGACCGACTCACGAGAGTTTCGTTTGATCTGCTCATATTCAACTAGAATTTGAAGAGGGTTCTTTTTCACTTCCCAGAGATCTAAAAATTGTCTTTGCAATTCAGCCAAGGTAGCGATACGTGCAGCCGGAAAACCTCTGAACTATTTCCTAACTTCACCAGCAAATGTCTGTACAAAGAGTCTCATTGTGACATTCTCTGCATCAATCTCGTAAAGGTCACAGAAATCTGCCATTCTGTCCTCATGTTGCTGAGCGGTAATGTCGTTAGGAGCGCCATCAAACAAAGGGATTTTTCTTTGATAATCTGCGAGCATGTCATCTAGTATTTGAGGTAGCACAAGAGGTGCAAAACGGGCAACCATCACTCTTGGTGGGTTTGGTCTTGGAGGTGTTGGATGGGTGTGTGCAGTTTGTAGGGAATTAACAATTTGAGTTTGAAGCTGTGTCGCAATATAATTATCAATTGACCGGTTAGCCCTTTTAGTTTGTAGGTCTACAAGAAACTGTGGATTGGGGACAGTGGAGTCAACAACCCTTTCGGATTTGGTCTCGAACAATGATATTTCAAACCGCTCATCAAACTCAAGCTCTTCAAGATACTCAAAAATTTCAGGACATGAATGTGATTTGAACACGTGAGTTATAGAGCTCTCTTAACGAAGGAGTCTTGGAATCAAATTGGGGTTTTCGTAGATATGAGGAGGATCTTGATTTGGATTGGCTCTGGTATATTGTCTCGAAGCCAACATGCTATTTTCAAAAAAATCAGAAGGACATGAACAACTTACTCAGCCTATAAAATCCTAAACTTATCATTCGGAAGCTTAAAATTATCATAAGTATGGGGTGTTCGTAGGTTAAGCCTACCGTTTACGCAACGGAGAAGACTAACAAACAAAGAATTTCCGTCCCCAGTGGATTCGCCACTATGTTAGAGCCTAAATCTGCCTTAGGCTGAAGGAAGGCAAAATTCAGGGTAACCACAAACCACGCTCAGTCTGGTAGCTAGCCCTACCAGAACAAGAGAGGGCTCTCTCCGGGTCACACTCAAGAAAATAAGCAATAGGTTCTGAGATGACTCAAATATGAATACTGATTTTAGGCTAGGTAAATAAATATGATGGAGGTATTATGATGAATGACTGAGTTTTCTAGGATGTGTGGGGCCAAGGAACAACATGAGCAGAGAATTTAACTCAAAGGCGCAGATTATTTCGTGAGGCAAGAAAGGCGGAAATTCTAGCAATTAGATTTGAAATCATATGAAGTGGAGAGATTGTTTAAGAGTGTGAAAAGGGCATAAATACATGAATCCTTTTCAACAGAAGAAAACATAGAACGTGAAAACTATCCCAAGGCAGAGCAATACACTGAATTCTACTTTTTTTACTTAGAAAGCTTTCACTGGAAATGAATATGAATGAAAATATGAAACATAACAAAATACATATGAAACATAAAGAAGATACATTTTCTAAACTCACGCCACAGGAATCTCATGAACCAGAGCTGCAATCTTTCATTGATTCTCTGTCAAAATGTACAGTGAGTGACTGGGTTTCTCTCCCACAGTTTCCAAGAAATTCCAACCCTTTACAAAATGAATCTCAATACAATAAATAATCTTTGCCATGAGAAATTTAATCAACCTAGGAAATGAAGAGCCAACCATCAGGAGTTACATTTAATTTTCTATGACGACCAATTAGAAAAAAGCAAATATGAGCGTAGATTTTTTGGGTGGCTGTTCGCCTTCCTTTGGCCACTTGGATAGAAGCCAAAAATGTTTTTTAAACTTTTCCTTTGATTCCGGGAAATATCTATTGTAAATTAGTGGGCCCACTTGGAGAAAATTGCGAATCAAAATTTCGCGGAGCAGGAGTGATTTTGGCCTTTGGGTCTCTGTGCGCCGCGCCAAAACTGTATACGTCACGCTATTTGGGAGCTGGTTTTGAGGCACCTTCTGAAGTCCAAATTGAGCCCAAGTGTGCTTGTTGAAAATCACTACTTGTCTACTCTCCAACCCAAGTGAAATTTATGAATTTGGTGCGCATTTGCCCCTCCAAAACTGTAATCGCCCAAGACTGCTTCCTGTGTGTCAAAATAGGGGTAGAGATGTCATTTTTGGGTGTTTTTGACCTCCCAAGGACTCAAAATTGGCCCAAAATTCTTGGCCATGCACCAAAAGTCATGATTTTCCATGGAAAATCCAAAAATGTAGACCTTTTGTCATTTGGAGCTCCCTAGCGAAATCGTGCGCCAGGTGGCGCGACGCATAGGGAGAAAAACCCTGTTTTTTGCCCAAAAGTTACAAAAATACTAAAAATGCCCCAAATTTCTTGAAATTTGGGTTGGAGCTTCCTTATCAAGTGTTATGATGGGCCAAAGAGGCTTTGGCCAATATCTGAAGTCGATCAAGCTCCCTTTGCCTCTTTTGCTTTTTGATTGCCTTCCTCAATTTCGCCTTCAAATTCCTGATTCGGGCCTTGCACACTTTGTTTCGCGCCATATAGTGGAACGCCATGTGTCTCAGCAATGCATGGTCCTTGTCAGTCTTGTCCAGCAGCCTCTCTAAGTGCATGTTAACTCTCTCGAGATTGGCCTCCCGATCCTCATTAATCTCTTGCTCCAATGATGTGAGCTCAACTCTTCTCCTTTGTGCAGCTTGGCGATGCTCACAAATGTTTTGTAGCTCCATGATCGCTTGTTGATCCTCAAGATGTTTGTTCCTCTACTCCAGATATTTCATTTTCCATTTGGCTCTTTCCAAGTCAAGGGACAAGGCTTGGATCTCTGTTTGCTGCTCCTGGATGATCTCTTTAAGCTGTGCACTTTGCGGATCTGTATTAGTATCATCATCATGAAGGAGAACGAATTCGGTCTCTCATTCACTTGATGGCCCCTCATCATGCATTGGCTCCTTACCTTTGTCTTGTACCTGTAGTGCTGATGTCAGAAGCGAGGCCCCTTCCAACCCAGGTGGAGATAACACTCGCTTTGCTGCTGCAAACAAATGTCTAGCACCCCTCTGATATGTGACGAATACCGACATACTGGCAGTCTCATGGTGCTCATACCGATGAGAAGGTTCCCCTGTCTCAAATCTAGTCTTTGGAGGTCCCTATGAAGCTCGAAAGAAGTCACGGGAGATGAAATCATCCCAAGTGATACCCTGTAGATCAAGCTGATGCACCACCAAAATCTTGATGAGAGCAAAATGATAAACACTGTTAAGTTGTTGTTGAGGGGTTTTATGTTGTATAAAGGTGGTCATCCTCTCTATGTTCCAACAAATGAAATACAGGATGTTCATCATCCGTACCCTGGTGAAATGCATGAGCAACCTGATGTGATAAGCATTAAGATGAGAGAATCGCCCTTCACAGTTGAAGTATTTCATGATCAATCTCATTAGTGGAGCAAATTCATCTTTTAGATACCAGAATGGAAAGACCCTTTTGAGTTGCCTCAAGAAAGTGGCTTTAATATATGGATCATAATGATGCCGATCAATCTTCTGCTTCTTGTTCCATGGTTCTCCAATGTTCGGTATGCCAGTAGCTAATGAGAGAGATTCTGGTGTAAGTGTGAAGGTGACCCCAGCTAAAGTAGCCTGATCTCCATGTAAGTGCAGCACGAATAGACGAGCCAGCTCGTGATGAAATTGTACACTTGCCACCTTTTGACAAAACTCAAAGCATGACTGACACTGGAAACATGACATAGCAAGAGGGCAGGCTTGCAATTTGGTAAGGGTGATCGATTCTTCTCTAACATGTCTGCCACTTTTGTGAGGCCTCTAGGGAGGCTGTTCTTCCGAGGATGAGTCGCTTTGGGTTTCCATTTCATAGTCCGATGCATGTTCAGATGCCATGACTGCTGTTTTTCCACTGCCTTAGAGAAAAAGATGCTGATGATAAAACTGTGTTTGGACTGCTTTTGTGATGTGTTGAAATCTGCCACCAAGGGGAAAAATGCAACAATGGACTGTTAGGAAGGGGAATAATATGAAGGGATTAGGGACTATGAGGAGGAATTTTATTTAGGGACATGTAGGGGGTTTAGGAAATTTTATATGGGGTAGGGTTTGGGGGTTTTACCTTTGAAAAATGAGCAGAGGGGATAGGGAATAGGATTTTAGTAGCATTTTAGGATAGGGAAAAATGGGAAAAGTGGAATAGGGAAGAAGGGAATGAGGGAAAGAAGGAAAAATGACATGGAGGAGGAATCTTGGTGCCAACTCAATGAATTTGCAACCCTAACAGCATTTGTTTTGATGACTTTAAGTGGTAGGGTTTAAGAGTTTTTGTGCCACCATAAGCAGCCATAAACCATCATCATACTAACTTAAAAATGGATGAAACACTAAGAGATCGACCCCACCTGGCAAATTCAAGGGATTGAAAGGCGATTTGTTGCAATTCTGAGCAAAATCGGTCTTTTATGTGTATGTGTCGCGTAGGATACCCAATGCGCCACGCCGTTTGAGTGTGCCGCACTGTTTGAGTGCACTGCGCCTTTGTTATTTAACATTGTGTGGTCATGCCCAGTGCTCCGCACTCCCTCAGTGCGCCGCGCCACTCCACCTATGCATCGCGCTCCAACCTTTAACACAGTCACGGCCTTTCAAACTGCAGTTTGTTCTTCGACCTCCAAATTCGACTTTGCTGTAAGATTTCATGAATGTAACTTAATACAAATGATATATATACTTGGAGAAATATTTTGCAAGAGTTGGATTTGATTTTTTCTTCCTCCAAAACCCATTTTGTAATGTTTTCACTTTGGCACTTTTTCACAATTAATAAAACTCTGCTTTTCACACTTCCTTTTGATTTCTTTGACTAAAATGATGAAATTTTTGACAATTTTTTGCAGGGGTAGCCGACATGGAATTTGGCTAAGGAGACCAGGGCTGTGCTTAGAGAAATCCACTGAGAAACTTTTGAAAATTATTACAAATGACAAATTGTTGACTTTTCTTCAAAACAGAGTTTTGAAGAACAGTCGTAATCTATCAACATGACGATGAAATTTTTTGAATCACAACTTTATAAGAGTCTCCCTCTGGCCTTGCTGGCTTTATTGGACATTGTTTGAAGACCAAATGACTAATCCCTAGACTTAATGACCGAAATGACTCCTGTCCATTAAAAGATCAAACATTGACTGTCATGGAATTTAATACATATTGATGAAAAGACCTAAGCCAGCAGGTGCAAGACATGAGGGGAATGAATGATAAGGCCCTTCCGTTAGATTATGGCATGCCCCTAATGGAATGCAGCTGAGTGATTGGAGCGAGACACCTAAAAATGAAATGCAAAAAGAGTTTTGATCTTTGACGGAGGACTGAGAAGACCGACTCTAACAGAATCCTCCATGTTCAATCGCTTCTAAGAAGGATCCTTCGACTTAATATTCTCCTTCTTGGGACTTGGTCCTGGTAGTTGACCGAGAGATTCTTCCTATAGGGACATGGGACCCCTTAATTCCCTCTTTTGATCTTTGTAGTTCTCATGATTTCTTAGAACTTGTTTTGCCTTCACAGGAGGAACTCTTTGAAGCCATGAGTCTTGACTACCAAAGGAGTCCTTGGTCTAATCCCTGCAAGGGGTTTGTCCATAAGAGCTATTATACGTAAGCCATAAGGTTGCGTGGTTCCCTGTACCATATTGTATATATAAGGTACGCATTTTCAAGTTTTGTATTCTATAACACAAGAATTTATATGAAGTTTATATGTGGGATGTATTAACTTCTTGTCTAGTGTTCCTATTTATGTTTACAGAACTTGGAACATTTCTCCTTTGGAAGTTTATGGTTGGTCCATTCTGACAGGTATTGGTTCTCGAAACTGGCATATAGGTTAGGTTTTTCCGCCTGCATTATGCACGTATCAGTTTCCTTTCCCATTTTTCCTTAGGATTGACCCCACCAAGTTATGGTGCAGAACCTTCTCATTTCTTAGAAGTATCATGACTTGTGCGGTAGAGCCTACCTTATCATGGGTGCCCTAGTTAGTACCTCGTTGTCGCTTGGCACTCATGCTGATTTTTCGTCCCTAGGCTCGGGAGTCCTCTTTAGTCCCGCCATGAGTTATGCGATGAAGCCTCATTCCTCTTTGCTTCTTCGCTTCATTCTGGCCTTATACCCTAAAGGCTCCTTTGTGTTGAGTTGCACTACTGCATTGCATGTTGACTACTTGCACCTTTTGGCCTAGAGCCAGCTTCACTTGAACTCATGTTTAAGCCAACTTTTGACCATGACGACTACAAAATCAACCTTGCATATCTTTGACCTATACAACTTGACACACCTTGACCCGTGGAAGGAACACACCTTTGAGTGTCATTGACCAGTTTTCACCTCCCTGCATTGAGCATAGGAACGTTCCATTCCCAGGAACTAGATCATTTGTTTCACCGACACTCATTCTTTCTACTATACCATAGCATTCTTTTATTCTTTTTCAAGCTTAACAGAAAAAGACAAAAAAATTAAATATTCCAAAAAGAGCGGGAACGGGACAATATTTCCATTTATTGTTGGCATCTAGAGTCAGTCGTGTCGCCCTTGAACAAAGCACTCAAAGCAAAGTCTCCTCCGTTTGGGCGGGATTTAATTTGACTTAGGTATGCCTTAACCTTGTTATTGAGTCAGTTCTCCCCCAATTGGTTATCTCTTCAATCATATGGAGGGTTCATTTGTGCCTCCTGCATGACGAACTTATACAGAGTCATCATATGCTGCCACATAGTCACATTGAGTCGTGGTTTTGTTCAAGGGAAGTTAGCCTGAGTTGGCCTCTCTGCGATGTCTCTTGACTCATTTTTCAGTCGACCATCCCTGGTTGTCAGTACCATGTCTATCATCACATCAGTTATATTGGTCCTTTACTCGTGCCGGTTTGAGAAGGTCTCCATTGACTTCTTGCTGGCAGGTCTTATCCTTATCGACGATGACATCTTGCTCTGAGGACAGGCCTAGAGCTGCACCCTGGCCTTATTTTCATTATTGATAGGTCACCTTGTGCTCAGCATTGATCATTATCATGGGTATTTGACTGAGTGGTTTCCCTTGTGTTCGACATCAGCTTACATTATCACATATTGGGATTCATGCAGTGCCTTGGTTTCCATTTAACCCTATTGGTGGATACCTCGCCTCTGTGTCAGCTTCCATTATTGGTTGGTTCAGAGGGTTTATGTCGTGCGCTAGCCACATCTTGTGTACGCCGGAAACGTACTTCAGTTGGGTTACTACATCTCTTTCATCCAATTCCTTCCACATTATTGGCCTACAGGTTACACTCGCGCTAGAATGATGAAGGATGCCTTAATGCCTTCCTTCTAGCGTATCTTTCCCTATTGACTCATGTTAGTGTCAGTCTTTGCAGCCTTCCTCCAGTGATAAAAAATGCTCTTACACAAGTGATTTTAAGGTGTCAAGGTCAAATTTTGTCATTTCAGTGAGTCTTCAAGCAAAATTTGGTCACTAGGCATTAGGTCTAGGGTTTGCTTACACTCCTTTCAAAGTTGTCCAGATGTCGGTCTATGTCACTATTCAACTGAGTCTACCATCATTCAGAGGTTTTTCATCATCATGTCAAGTCCCATTGGGTCATTTCACACCTTGTTCATGTTTCAGTTGTGCCTAGGCAAGGTTCATTTCCCTCTCCTAGGGTTTTGAAAGCTAATTTCTCTTGGATGGTCAAATCATGGGAAAAACTTGTATCCTGATGTTGATACACCTTCCCCTATCCATAATTTACCTTATCAAACTCTTCCCATCATTGAGATCCCCCAAATTCCTCATTTTCGCACAAACCCTAGTTTCTTGCCACAACCTGGCAATTTTCTATGGTTGGGACTGTGTTTTGCCTTTTTGGACCCCTTCCCCTTACTCAATTTCTGAGATTCAACTTTCCCCTAATTCCTAACATCCCTCCATACTTCCCAAAATTTCCTCAAGAATTTAGAAGCTCCCTATCCCCTTCATTTCGCTTCATTTCAGCAAATCCCTAGTCCCACACATTGGGATATGTTTCACTCAAATGATGTTTCTGAGCAATCAAAGATGAATTCGGGAAAAATGAGAGATTTTTTTGTCCACAACAGACCAAGGAAGAAAAACCTCCTTCACTTTTTACACAGGTGTCATGGTTTTGAAGAAATGTCAAAAATACAATTGTCTCGGGAGAATTGATGCACCTCTGGAGCGACCTCGGGAAAATCAAGTTTTCTCCTAGCTGGGTTGGCCAAATGACTTGCTTGATAATCCAAATGATAACTAGAGACAAGTAGCTTTCCAATGAGCTATCATGAGCTCAATTTGGAGTTGAGGAAGGCATTCAAAAGTTGACTGTAACAGCACTCTGCCTTTAGGCAGCCTCATTTGGCACAGTTCGACCAGTCTTGGGAGATTTGATTTTTGACAGGGAAAATGAACTCCAAATTGCAAAATTCCAGTTGGGTTGGAAATTAGATAGGACATGCTTTCCAATGAGCTATCAAGAGCTTAATTTGAGATTGAGGAAGGCATTCAAAAGTTGACCGCAACATCACTCTGCCTTGAGGCAGCCTCAGTTGGCACAGTTCGACCAGTCTTGGGAGATTTGATTTTTAACAGAGCAAATGAACTCCAAATCAAAAAATTCTGGTGGGTTATAAATTAGACTCAAATAAATTTCAATAAATCTATCCTGCGCTCAATTTGGACATCGAGAAGGCCTCCAAAGGTCACCTGGAAAAGAGCACGACGCACAGGAGGAGGAGCATGGCGGTTTTATAAATATTTTCACTCCATATGGTCAGTTATACAAGTGGAAAAGGAAGGCAAAGGGTCACCCAAGCCAAGTGTCATGTTTTTGGTGCTGCACCTGTAGCTGATGCTTGGCTCTCCACCTTCATTTTGTGACCCTTGGGCGTTCTATCTCTTCATGGCACATTCTATATATTGTATGCAAACCATTTGCAAAGAAATTGGGTTGGCTGGCTTGTAACTTCTAGGAGACTGTGGGAAAGAAACTTTGTTTCTTCACTATGTATTTTTGATAGAGAATTAATGAAAGGCAACAGTTCTGTTTCATGAGATTCTTGTGGTTGTGAGTGTAGCAAGTGTATTTCTTATGTGTTCATATGTATCTAGTTATGTTTCATAATTCATTTCATGCTCATTTCCAGTGAAGTTTTTCAAATGAGATTAGGTAGAATTCAATTTTATTGCTCTACCTGTGGGAAAATTTCATGTTAGTGTTCATTCTTCTGTTGAAAAGGATTCATGTGGTCCATTCCCTTTTCACTCTCTTAATCAATCCCTACATTCCGCCATATCTTAAAACTAAATTGCTATGCTTTCCGCCTACCTTGCCTCACGAAATAATATGTTCCTTTATGTTAAGTTCTTTGTTCATTGAGGTCCAGTGATCCCATAACATCCCAGAAACACATTCACTCATAAAAATCACTTCTTGTTTCCATATTCACTTACTAGCCTAGGATAAATTGTTCATTTGAAAATCATCTCATTCCTTTTTGTTCATCTATTCACTGAGTGTGACTCGGAGAGAGCCCTCTCCTGCTCTGGTAGGGCTAGCTACCAGAATAAGCGTGGTTTGTGGTTGCCCTAATTTTTCCTTCCTTCAGCCTGAGGCAGATTTAGGTGCTAACAACTCCGACTCATTGCTCTGGGGCAAAGATCTAGAGTCCATTTGGCATTACCTTGGGGTTTGAAGTCATTAGTGGCAGATCCTTCGCTATCGACAGTGGGAAACCATCATTGTCTCCTGATCGATAGATTCTTACAGGTGTTTGACTCCAGCTCATCTATTCACACTTGTTGGATTGTACTGGGTACCTTGATGCTCATTATCATTATCGGTGAATAGTCTCACGTTTGTTAATGGTATACATCAATGACCAGTAATCGAACGATTTATCTCATGGTCGACTTCAGATCATTTATTCCCATAGTGTAGAAATGTACCACGGCGGTCGATGAAGACCTTAGGTTGTATCAACATTCATTGGTTCACTTAACAGTTGCTCCTATTGCTGCTAGTTGATACCACTCCACCTTATATGTTGCAGTCAGTCATGGAAACATTCTATATGTTGGCACCTGAGTTTGCAGTGTAGTACCATCCTATTCCATCATGTTCAGTTGGTAGTTTTTGTGATTAGTTCTTGATATCAGTGATCCGGTTCATCCTTCAGTATCATTGACATTCTTATATGTGATATTCAGACATGTACTTGTTCGATCATGATTAGATGATCCATTATGGTTTTCCAGTCATTTATTCTTGTATACCTAGTGGATCCACTTGTAATTGATATGCGGACATGCTTTACTTTTTCTGAGCATGGGTATGCTTGCCTCAGGTAGTGTTTCTTTCTGATCTCCTTTTGTGGCTTGGTAGGCTGAACTCTGGTGAAGTCCTTATCGGTTTTTGACAGATTTCCTTTCCATGGACTTGCTTAATACATTTCGTCCATCATGTCCCCCTTCTAACCTCATATATTAGGGGGCATCTATTATATCTCCAAATCTCACTCTTATGGTTTTTGATGCTGCACTCATGGCCCAGGGCAACCCCTCCTTCTAGACCTGGTCCAAAAATTTAAAAAATAGTGTTTTATCCCTTATACGTGACATTGCCCTGAGTTAAACGCGTGTATACGTGGGTAGGCATATACCCAAGCCGCGTATATGTATTAAAACACTTAAAAAAATATAAACTCCTTAATTTCGGGCGGAGATCGCGGGTTTTACTTGTTGATCACCTGTTAGTGCCCATGGCCCAACTATTCCCAACCAACTCCCAACAAAAAAACTACTTTTGGAGAAGTATAAAAAGGCTTCAATGGGAAGGCCTAAGGGAGGAGAGAAGAGAGAAAAAGGTTATTATGCTGAGATTTCCTTGACCAGGTCTGAAGATCCTTGTGCCTCCTACACTTCCCCCATTTTTACAGGAAACCCTTGTTTCATTGTGTGTTTATGTCCATCTACTACTTGTGATATCATGGAGCAAGCCATGGAAGGAGTTTGTTAAAGGCTTGAGACTGGACAAATCCAGAGGAAGGCTTCGCTTGGAGCCCGCGAAAGGACGACTCAAGTGAAATTGTTTTTTTTTGTACTTTATTTGTTTATAATAAAAGAAACACATGTCTTTGTTCCTGATATAAATCTTCTTCATGTTTGTGATATTCATGTTAGAATTCATATGTGAATGGTTGTTTAAATTTCATAACTAACTACCTTTCTTTATAATATGAAGATGGTTTCTTTATAAGGTTTAGTCCATATACTACTGTACTTTCTTGAATTGGTTGTTTTGCAGGTCAAAGGAGAAAAAGGAACTCCAAGAACGGTTTGGACCCTGGAAGAACCTTCTCAAACTTAGGACCTCAGGTACGCCCCTTATCATAGAATTTTCTTACGCTAGCATAATGGCTGTGTGGAATGTGTGTTTCTCTGTATAGACAACTTTCAGTCTGCTAGGGTATCATCCCAAGACCCTAGGGGGACTTTTCCCTTAACAATGGTGTTGTTGGGAAAAGTATACAATACGGAATGCCCCTCTCCCACTCTAAGAGGTGATAGTGCCTTAGCAACTGTTAACACCCAGGTTGTTCCCTATGACTCCCAAGGGAATACAGCCGGGGTAACCACTAACCAATCTTTGAATCACTGCTTCTAGCCAAACTGTGATCAGAGAGGGCTCTCTCTTTATGATTTGTATCTGTTATGATAATGTTTTAGGCTAGGTATTATGCACAGGTTTTGTTTATGTTTTGGTTGAAGATTTTCTTTCAGGTCTTGTGATATAATGTTCAAAGAGTCAAATATCATTGGGAAATGGAGTCTATGGATGTAGGTGTCTAGAAACCTTGAGGTGAATTGGTGAAACTTACAGGGCCATTTGGATACTTCATATAACAAAATTTTTGATTTACAACACAAACAGGTGAAAAAACCAGTGAAAGCAATTAAGAATTTTCACTAAAGTATTCAAGTATTTCCACCAAACTAGGTATGAGAAACGGATAGATGTCTCAGGAGCAAACTTGAATCCCTGGAAATGTCTATCACTGTAAAAGATATAGTTTTAAAGTGCAGCAATTAAGAATTACACTTCATTCACTGTATCTGAAGAAAACATGGATAATAGCTTAGATTGAGTTCAGGGTAATCAGTGATTAAATCCTGAAACTATTCTTCTACTTTGCTATTAAGTATAAAACATTTAAACAATAAAAGAGAACAAAAGCCTCGAAAACATGTAACACAGAGATTTAAGAAAGACTTATTGTTTTATGAAACACTCTGGAATCCTGCAACATTCACCATTCATCACAATGCATCAAGGTACGCCCAGCTTTGGAAATTCCATTCACCCTTTGTATTATTTCTCTGAGAATTTTACAGCAAGTGAGATCTCCAAAATGAAAATAACAACAACCCCTTAAGCTTCAGTGGGGGGCGAATATATACATACGATTTTACAAAAATATCTGAGTTCTAAGTTATCTCAGACTTAATGTTCTCACCAACTTTTGAGATATTTTTATCAGAAATTTATTACAGCATTGAATACAAAATAAAGGCGTCTTGATGTTCTGTCAGAAGATATTTTGGCCTTTGGGAGCTGCTAAGTCGGTTGGGATACTTTGATCAAATGCTGGAGAACCCGACTTTATGGCTCGTGCGCTGTATTTTGGGTCTGCCACCTGTGATTGTGATTGCTGTTGTGGTGAGTAAATAGCCCTGCTGAGTTGGCTCAGCATCTGTCCTTTCCTTGTGGAGTTATCCACCAAAATTCTGCCTGTGCATGATTGTTCGTAAACTGGAGAAAATTAACGCTACAGGTTCGGGCCTGATAAGATTATCTGTGTCAAATTCCTCCATACTTCCTGTGTGGGCAATTGGTGATTTATGATTGCCCCCATAGTCTCATCTGCTTCTGTATACTTAAAGAAATTTGGTGGTGTATCAAACAGGTGATCAATTTCATTCATGATAAAAAACAGGTTATCCACCCTATCATACAAATTCTGCCCTGATGCTGGCCCTGTTTCTGCTGAGGTACTAGGTTGTTTTGCAATTTGTGCTGCAGCATGGGCATCAACCCTTTTGATGTAATTTTCCAGGGTAAGCAGTCTTCCTACACTGCTTAATATGCTGGGGAGGCCTCTGTTTTGTAATGCCAGGAATCTGTCCAGGAATCTGTTGATTTCGGTCTGCATGTCCTGTGTTCTCCTCTCCAGTGTTCCAACTAGGCTTCTTAGTGTCAGGACTCTTTTAACTACTGAGATTGTTTCAGTCCTGTTAGTAATTCCCATGGTGGCCAGCTGAGAGCTTGTCTTGTTATTTAAAATATTGATCATTCTGCTGGCAGCATCTGGCATGTGGCCAAGGCTTGCTCTTGCTCTGTGTATTTCCTTGTTTTCCTTTGTGATGAGTACTATTTGCTCATCCATAGTCTCAATATACTGCCACTGATTGGTGATGGATCGACCAATGTTTCCCCAGAGGACTGCTTTTAATTCTGCTGTTACTTTTTCTAGTGCAAGCTCCTTTTCCAGTTCAGCTATTCTCTTTTTTAGAACTTTTATTTCTCTTTCCTTTGCTGCCTCATTCTGCTTGCTTTTGTCAAATCTTTCATTCACCTTAGTCAAAGACCTTTTGACTTCATCAAGCTCTTTCATTTGGGATTCAAGAACTCGGATCTCAGCTTGCAGCTTCTGCATATCCAGACTAGGAGTCTGCTCTGTTGTTGGCGTAGTTGTTGCTGTAGATGGTGCTGTAGTTCCTGTCTGCTGAGGAGGAAGAGTAGTTGTTGGAGGGGCTTCTTCAAGATTGATTACTTCCGGAGGGGGCTGGGAAGTTTGGCCCTCTTCTCTCTGTTTTAATGCTGTCTGTAATGCTGCCTTTGCAGCTTCTGATTGTCCTAGCTGGTCTTGAGTCCGAACCAGCTCCTTGTATAAGGATATAATCAAATCCGTAGCATCCTTTTCTAGCCTTTGCTGAGCAACTTCATCTGTTTGAGGATGGATGGTGGCTGGGAGCTTGATTTTCCTCCTTAAGACAGCCATGTCTTGATCCCTTATCTTCAACAGTTCCTGGATACCTTTAACATCTTTAGGATCATGTCCTATTTCTATAATTACATCCTCCAAGGACTTGATTCTGTTGTCCTTGGCTTGTGATGATGCTCTCTCCAATTCCAGCTGAGAGGCTGTATTATCAAGGCTGCTCTTCAATTTGTAGTTTTCCAATGTTTCATCTGCTAAGGAGGCATACACCATTTCACCAGTTTGTTTATGCAGTTCGATTTTATCCATAGGGTGTATATCTTTGGCCAGAACCTCCATGTTGGTCCTTAGGTAATCCGAGGTAGATTGGGGGTGCAGAGTTGTGGGCATGAAGTGACTCATGATCATTTTGCCTTCACTTACATCAAAGGCAGACATGAGTCTCTGCTGATTGGTGGGAGCCAGGTTCAACAAATGATTGTACAGCTGTACTTTAATAGGATCACTCCTCCTTTTAATGTCGATAAACTGCTGTTTGATGCTTACCTGTCCTTCTTTGTGCTGGCTGGAGGAGCTGACCTCCCCTCCCATAGCTCTATCATGTTCATGCTGGAATGAACTGGCTGATACTTCTCGGCTGGGTGGGCCCATGCCCGATGCTTGTCTTATTGCCTCATCATCTTCTGGGAAGTCATTCAACCTTTGCCTTTTCTCTCCCTGATTGATGGATGAAGTCAGGGGAGTCTCTCTATCTCTTTTCCTGGTTAAGTCCTCCTTTTGTGGGGTTTGGAGGACCGATGTATCAAAGGTAGTTTCTGCCCTAGGAGGCACTATATTCTGAGCCTGTTGCTCAGTGGAACTAGGAGTGTCAATCACCCTTTCTTGCTGCAAGGGTTGCTGTTCCTTAAGTGGCACTTCTTCTTGCTGCTACCCTTGTTCCTGCTGTTCCATCTATTCTTGCTGTTGTAGCAATGTTTCCACTTGCTCTTCTGTCAATGGAGGTGGCTGTTCCACCTGTTTCCCTTTATCTTTACTGGCTGTTTGTGGTGTTTTCCCGGCAGCTTGCTGCTGTGTTGTTGATGATGTAGTAGCTGCTCCAAGCTGTCTTCTGTATGAATGAGGAACCTGTCCACAATTTTCCAAGTCAGCTTGCTTTTGTATATTTCTAGCTTCTCTTTCTAGAAGCTCTTCAGCAGTTATTTCTTCTTCTAAGGTACCCTCTTCCCAGCTTAATGCATTGGCATATTGTTCAATCTCAGGTTGTCTCTTGTGTGCATAACCACCCAATTTGTATTTTATCCTCCTGAGGGAGACAAAATGATTGGGGTCATAGGGTATCCATTCAAAACTAGTTTGCAGTCTGAGGCCTTCCAGGATAGTGTTTGCCTCTTTCCATCCCTCCTCTTTTCTGTTATATAGGAAAGGACCCAGCTGGCTCCTCACCTTTAGCTGTGACTTCTTGTTCTTGCTCTGAAAATGCAGGTAGTCTGAGTTGCCAAACTGTCTGAAATATTCCAAGGCAAAAAGCCTCATGGGGACATACCTTGGCAATCTAAAAGGTGTCAACTCACAGCCATATATTCTGATGACTGTGTGGTTTTGGTAGAGGTACCAATTACCAATGCTGTAGGTTTTGTTTAGGTGAAGAACTCTCTTCATATCATCAGTTAGCCTTGGAGGAGGAACACCATGCAATACTGTCAAGGCTGGATAAATGAATAAGTCAATGAACTCATTGTATGTGTAAGGTGACACAGATGTATAGTGAAAGACAGAGGTCCAGAACACCACTGATCTTGGATTTCCTTGGGCATTGAGTTGCTTCAAAGGAAAAGAGAAGGTAGCTGGTTGATAAAACAAGAAGAGGTGGTATATGTATGAGGTATACCTGAATAGTCTTTCTCTCTTCAAGTTCATAAACTGGTCATGGATTTTATCTGCAATGTATGTAGCATAATCATAATGCACAGCTGGGGGCTTACCAGGAGAGAATAGAGACAGCATTGCTATTATGGTTTCATCCACATCTTCCATTCCCTTGAATCCTAGGGCATAGCTGATCAAATCCACTAACATCCTGCCCAATTCATTCAAGTACTGATATCCAATAGGAGGAGTTCTGACTGATTCAGAGCCTGGTTTTACAAACAACTGATTGATTTTAATGATTTGGTCAATTGACAGCTTGCTCCCTTTCTTTATCAAATTCTGCATATTGAGGGGGGTCAATTGCTTGGCAGTATGGAAGTGCAGCATCTCATTAATACTCTCTGGGGTGATCTGGAACAGGACTGAGCCTGTGGGGCTGATGAAAGCTCTTTGGTTTGGGTCATAGCATTCCTGGCAGCTGTATATCAACTCTGGCATAGGATTTACCTGGGGGAGGTTGTAGATTGGCAGGTTTGAGTCCCAAATCCCCAAGATGTCTGCTCCACTCAGGTGCTGGGCTTTCAACTCATTCAGCATCTGGATATTGTATTTGGAGCCCATAAGAAACCAGTCCAGCATTTGGTAATCCATATCTCCCAGGGCTTTCCACTCCAATTCCTGGTGAGGGGCATTGAGGGGCTTGATGTTGAGAGCAATGGGAGTCTCCATGATCTTCTTCAAAGTTCAACAATTGTAGGTGGATGGTTTAATGGAAGCAACACAGAATAGAAGTGATTTTCTGTAAAAACAGTTTGTATCTCAGATACCAGAGGGGGAATTTACACAACAGCAGTTGAAATACTGTTTGTTTCAGGAGCAGGGCTTCTCTATGGTCTCACTATGTCCTCTTTTAGCGGGTGAATTGAGTTTAACAAGAAATTTGCCGGGAATACGCAGTGAATGTTGTTTTTGAGCGAAATTACAGGTATTAAGGCTCGGCTGATGTTTTTGGACTTCACAGTTGCAAATGTGGATGTGCAGAGGGAAATGGCCGGTGAAAATATAATTTTTAAGGTCTCCTTAGCCCTCTGAGTAACTTTAATTTCAATAACAGGCGTATGGAGGGCAGCAAACGGTAAATACCTGTTAATTGACGAACAGAGGTCGCATAGGCGTGCACGGTTGGAGCTCTGGAGGTCGCCTTGGTTAACTGAGCAGGTTGGCGAAAATTTGGACGTAAACAGCCATGCAGAGCCGAAGTAGCGACAGGAGTAAAAAGTGAGAAAAACACGGTTTTTTGGGTTAATATGGACCTTTTTACCATTTTGGCGCTTTTTAGTGATGACGTCAGCATGACGTCATTGGCGGGTCAAGGTCAAGTGACGTCAGCTGACGTCATCGGGTGACGTGGCGGTAAGCAATTGGTCCATGGGGGCGATGAGGTGGCAGCCATGTCATCAGCGAGGTGGACCAATCAACGGCAAAAGGATAAGCAGAAATGACGTGGCGATATGACATAGGAGGGCAGCTGGTGGTCAGGACCGTAGCGGTTACGGTTAAGGCTAGCCGCTACGGTCTCTCGGGGCGGTCTGGGTACGGCGCTGAAAGTGTCAGGCCTGGCTCCGAGAGCCCTTGTTGTTTGACGCGTGGCCTGCCCGTGACGTGACGCAACGTCACTTTCTCGGGCGGTAAAGAACCACCATGGGGGCCGCTCCGATATTGCTGTGGATCGTCGGATCCTCGGGACCTGATCCGACGGTGGGCGGAGCAACAACGTGCTCGGAGTATATGCGCGGGCGGAAAACTTTGGGTTGTGGGTTTTTTGATGTTTTTTCAATGTTTTCCATTAAAACAAACTGCGCGCTAACCTTTTGGAAATGTGCCAGAGGCGGGCTTTTTAGACTTTGGGTAATTTTTGCAAAGGATTTAAGGGTAAAAGAGGGTTTATAAGGGTTTTTTCAATGCAAATGGTGGTTTGAGGAGCAAGTTGGCTTGTAGCAAGGGGGAATGGGACGTGATAGGTTCACCAAGGTGACCAGAGGTCACTTTGGTTCCTTTTGAAGAACATATGGCTATAATGCCAAGGGGAGGAGTATTTATAGAATTTGGGGCTTTATACACCATAGTGTTAATATTATTAGGGGAAGGGTAAGATAGGGGAGCTATATAGTAGAATTAGAGGTTAATATGAATGAGGGAGCAAATGAAGGGGATCTCACTGAGTTTATCTGAAATTGATTTAGTTTTGAGAGTAGATCAAAATGAAAAGATCTTAGACAAGAAATGTGGCCTTTGTGTGAACAAGAACCACCATAAAACCATGGTCTTTCTCCATGAATCTCAGCTGAAAAGGGAATGTTAATAATGGAGTGAAGGGGGAAAGGGAGGTTAGTCATGCTCCTTGCTGTAATTTGATGGAATTAACCACTTTGTCCATTGATAGATTTTGCCTTGGCAATACATCTTTTGACATATGTGCAATGGTGAAAATGCCCTTTCTGCAACCACAACTACTTACCCAGCTATTTTCCTAGCATTTTTTGTTTCTCCATTGGAGGGTGCACTTGGACTTGCAAACCCTTACTTGCCTTTTCTTTTCTTTGGCTTTTTCTTTATTCTTTTCTATCTACTTCTACCCTTATCTCTTCCAAGGTCCCAGATTAGGCTGTTGGGATCCTTTTCTTCTCTACCTAAACTAGTTGTCTGCCAAGATTAAGCAGTTTGGACAGACTCCTTTCTCTATTCTACAACAGAAAATTTAAACATGGCATGATCCAGATTAGACTGTTGGACCATCCATCAAAATTTGAAATAAGGTCATCAATATTTGAAACACTTTACACACCTCTTGTTTTCTAGGAAATATGGGATCTTTGTGATACCAAAGCAGAGCATATTTGGACTTTCTCTTGCCAATCATGAAATATGAAACCTATTGGTATAGGTATCCAACAGTGGCTCCACATGGGGATGGTTTTTCTTCTGAAAGACCAAGAACAGCAGGTCAGATTGCCTTGCTCTTTAGCTGCCCATACCAGTCTTTGAAATTTGCTGCATTAATGTGTCAAAATTGTGTGCTTCTTTCTTGGAAAACCTCTGGTTCTATTTGTCTCTTGCTGGTTGGTGAATCACTTGGAAAACTGTTTTTTACAAACTAAAACAGAAAACTATATGTACATCCGCATATATACAAGGGAACCTGATGTTGCAATCATGGGAAATAATCAAAATAATGCTTCAGCATCCTGCCATTGACAGGACCTTCATCCAAGTCAGTTTCAGTCAGACTCTTGAGGAAGTAAGTGTTGTTACCTTGTACTGCTTGGACAGCAAATGGTCCTCTCCATAAAGAGTCAAATTTTCCATGTTTTCCTTTCTCTTCTCTTCTTGCATCCCACTTTAAGACTTTGTCCCCCACATTGAAATCTTCTGCTTTGGTTCTCCTATCAAAGGCCTTTTTCAATTTTTCTTGTAATATCTGCACTCTGCTGAAAACTTGTTCTCTAGTTTGCTGTAAACAGATTATCTGATTGATCCTCCTTTGCATATCATTTGGCTCTGCTTGACTTTCTTGCAGAAGCTTCATAACCGGTACTCCTAGTGATGAAGGAAATCTGGCTTCTAATCCATAGACTAACTCATATGGGCTGGTCCCAATTGATCTTTTGGTTGTTAGTCTATCTGCCCATAAAGCATTTACTAGTTTTTTATGCCAGTTCTTTTTATTCTCTTCCAGCACTTTCTTTATGATATTTATTAAACTTTTGTTTGATGATTCAGCAAGACCATTTCCTTGAGGATAGTAAGCAGTAGAATGGCCCAAAGTAATGTGAAATTTATGGCAGAAGTTCACCATTTTCTTGGATCTGAAGGCAGCAGCATTGTCTGTTATTATCTTGTCTGGACAGCCAAATCTAGCCAGTATATTGTTTTCCAAAAACTGAATAATTACTGAATCATTTGCTTGTCTGCATGGGGCAGCTTCAATCCACTTGGTGAAGTAGTCTGTTGCTGTTAAAATCCATCTGTGTTGTCCTGAAGATGAGGGGTGAATTTCCCCAATGAAATCCAAGCCCCATTGTTGGAAGGGTCTTTCTGTTGCAATGGGCTTCAAAGGAAGTGGCAGCAACTGTCTTTTGCCTTCAAACAGTTGGCATTTGTGGCATGAGGTTGTAAATTTCTTAACATCAGAGAACATGGTGGGCCAGTAATAACCAGCCCTCAATATCTTGTCCACAGTGGACTTCCAGTACAAATGTCCACCACAGTCTCCAGCATGGAAATCTTGCATGATATTGTTAGTTTCATTCTCTATTAGACAGTGCAGCAATATACCTTCATGGTTTTTCCAAAGTAAATTTCCATCTATCACACAAAATCTAGATGTTTTCATTTTTAGGAACCTACACTTAGTTCTGGACAGTCCTGGGGGAGCACACAGGTTTTGTAACACATAGCAGATATCAGAGTACCAAGGAGATTGTTCAAAGGCTAGATTGATCTTTGGAGTCGCCAGCTCTGTTTCACTGTCCAGTTGGTTGATATCTAAGGCTTGGAAATTTGCTTCTGTCATTAATTTGGCCAAACCTTGCCCTTTTATTAGCTTTGTAGGTTTTATTTCAATGTCAAATTCTAGTATATTTGCAATCCATTTTCCTCTCCTGCCCTCTAAGTTTTCTTGGGTGAGAATGTCTTTGACAATAGGACTTGGTACATAAGCCACAACATGGGAGTAAAGGATGTAAATCCTAAAGTCTTTAATAGCTTTGATCAAAGCATAAGCTTGTTTCTCCATAATTTGGTACTTTAGAGGGGCATCTCTAAGAGCTCTGCTGAAAAAGGCAATAGGCTTCTCATTCCCTTGGTCATCTTTCTGTAATAAAACAGCAGCAATAGTATGTTGGGAGGCAAAGGAGAAAATGATAAAGTCTCTGTCAAACTGAGGATTGGTTAACACTGGGGTTTGAGTCAAGGCCAATTTTATACTTTCAAAGGCTTGTTTTGCTTCGACAGTCCATTTGACCTTTGAATCTTTCTTTAGCATATTGTTTAGTAATCTGATTAATTCTGCTAAATTAGGGATAAACCTTCTTAAAAAGTTGATTTTCCCTAAGAATCCTTGCAACTCCTTGACATTCCTTGGGTGAGGCATTTGTAGGATAGCTTGTATCCTATCTGGATCAATTCTTATGCCATCTTTTGAAATAATGTGTCCTAAGAGTTTCCCTTCTTCCAAGCCAAATAATGACTTCTTGGGGTTTAAGGAAATGCCATATTTCCTGCATGTTATGAAAATCTGTCTCAAATGTTTCAAGTGTTCTTGGTCAGATTTTGAAAAGGGTGTAAGATCATCTAAGTAAATGACCAAGAAGTCATGAATTTCTTTTGCAAAAGCAATGTCCATCGCTCTTTGAAACGTTGCCCCTGCGTTTTTCAATCCAAAGGGCATTTTCACATACTTGAAAGTTCCCCATGGGGTTGTAAATGCAGTTTTGTCTTGATCATCAGGGTGTACTAGGATTTGATTGAAGCCTGAGAATCCATCAAGCAATGATATCCTTGAAGCCCCTACTACTCTTTGAAGAATATGATCCATTTTGGGTAACGGGTAGTTATCTTTGAGTGATACTTGATTCAAATTCCTTAAATCTACACAAAGTCTAATCTCACCAGTTTTCTTTCTTGTAGGGACCAAATTTGAAATCCACTCAGAGAACCTGATTGGTGCTATGATACCAGCTTTGAACATTTTATGTAATTCTTTTTCAATGGAAGGAAGGAGCACAGGATTGATCCTTCTCAATTTCTGTTTGAATGGTTTTTGATTGGGCTTGAGGGGAATGGTATGCTGGATAACAGAAGTATCATAAGACTTTAAATCCTCATAACCCCAAGCAAAAACATCTTGAAATTCTTTAAAGAGATCAATGTATTTGGGCTTTTGATCAGGGGGCAAAGAGGCAGATAGCTTTATTATTTTAGGCTTGTCAATAGTACCAATGTTGCATTCTTCAACTGTTGCATCTAATGGCTGCATCTTTGGCTTCCTAGGGATGTCATTTGAGTCAAAAATATCCTCTAGTGGGGTAAGGCCTACTGGAAGGAAATTGTCTTTGAGTTGTATGATTTCAGCTTCAGCGTTGCTCATCTCTTCACAGTCAATTTGGTGAATTTGCTGAATGTTTTCATTGCTGAAAATGGTTGGAGTCAGTAATTGTTTTGCTGTTCTAGGTGACATTGGGTGAGCAGACTGTTGAAACTGTATTTGTGATGGACTTGCTCCATCAAGTATTTGTGATTGACTTGCTGACTCAAGTATTTGTGATTGACTTGCTCCATCAATATCAATATTTAATCCTGTGAACTCTTGTTGCAAGGTTAAAAAATTGTTTATTTGCATGTCATCCTCAAATACTTGCCATTCTTTGACATTGTTTGGAATAGAGGGTCTGTATTTGACCTCGGCTGTGAAACAGTTATTGGGTTCTAATGGGAATTTGAAGGTGCTGGCAAATGTAGCTAAGCTGTGTGCATGGAGATTGTGGCCCCTTGAAATTTTTGTGATAACACACTCAGAGAAGGTCTCTAATATTTCAATTACAGCAGATCTGTAGGACCTCAATCTTTTGTCATTGGTGACAAAGTTTCCTTTCACTTGTTGAATTACTAGATCAGAGTCTCCCATGATGGAGAGTTTAGGAGCTTGTAGTGATTTTGCTAGCTTTAGGCCCAGCAACAGAGCTTCGTATTCTGCCATATTGTTAGTGCATCTAAAATTCAATCTATAAGCCCTGCCTTCTGCATAGTCTTTCTCTTTGTTATGTATCCACACTCCAGCTCCTGCTCCTAGCTTGTTAACTGAGCCATCAAATTCTAGGACCCACAGGATGTCTTGCTGAACAGGAGATTTAAAATTCTGTTCATGGGATGGCAATGTGAGCATGAGTTGGGGTTTCTTTTCCCATTTGTTTTCTAGGACAATTTCATCACTTTTTTGACAATCTTTGACAACTAGAGGAGGGATACTGTGTATTGTTGGGCTGATTGATGTTTGGCAGGTGATACTTGTTTGATCAATGTTTTGTTCTTGTGTGAGTGTTTCGGTCCTAATGTCATTGTTTGAGAGGCTTGTGCTGTCATTGAAGAGGATGAAGGAGTCTATGTCCGAATGGACAGCATATATTGGAAAGTTTTGAGGCTTTTCTTCACTGCTGACCATATACTTCATGAGTGTTTCCCTGTACAGTCTTTTTGGTTGCCCAAAGACAGAGATAGTGGCATATGACATATCTAATTGCAGGGAGCCTTGGAGCTTGGCTCCCCATGATCTTGATAACAGCATCCCATATTTAGGTGGGATATCAGCGACTACAACATCCATTAGAATGGTTTTGTTGGGATATTGAACCAGAGACACACATAAATCTTTTATTAGGCCTAAACATTTGACTTGGCTAGAATCAAAAGAAAACAGGTCTTTGTATGGTCTTGTTATATCCAAGTTCAATCTTTCCATGACTGCTTTTGGCATAAGGTTGTGAGAGGCGCCTGAGTCGAACATTGCATTATGTAGTATTTTATCATGAACATGCAGGCTGACATAAAAAGGTAAAACCCCTGTGACCATAGTTTTTCCATCTACCTCTGGGCCAAACAGTAATTCTGGAGTGTCATCTAGCACATTTACATCATCTTTGCTATTAGTGAGTTGAAGGGATTTCTTGATCTGTTGTTTGTATATGTCATGCTTGGCTAGCTCTGAGAGAGGAATTGCTATTTTTAGCTTGCCAATCTCTGTGCCTAGGTCAAAAGGTTTGTCAACTTGGGTTTTAGAGTCACGGATACCAGTCTTTTCTTTGTTCATTAAATCTTCTTGTTGGATTTCATCTTGATTTTGAGACCTGCCCCTTTTACTCATGTCTTGAGGGGTAAAATTTGAATCAGGGTGAGAGGACGAAGTTGCCATGGGCTGTTGTAGTGGGGACAGCAGTTCAGTAACCTCCTCAACTACAATTTCTTCTGCAGGAAAGTTTATTTTGTCATTGGGTTCTGTGATCATGGTTTCTTTAGACCTCTGTTTATCCTTTATCTTGTCGGGCTGGTTTACATTCACAGTCCTACTCCTCAGTTTATACTGTTTATGGACTTCATAGACAGCAGTATCATATCCTTGTTTAAAGTCAAAGGATTCTCCTGATTTAGTTTGGAATGTTTTGCTTTCATCCTCCTCATGGTCTTCTTGCGTTAGGAAAACATGGCTTTTACCATCCAGACCCATTAAGTTAATTTCAGGATCTTCACTGAGCTGATTGGCTGTGGAAGTTTCTGCATAGTTTTCTTGAAAAGGGGGTCTAATGTCTTGGTCAGCACTTGTCTTTCCTATGTTTGGGTTCTGAGTTCTCCTAAAATTCGGGTTTCTAGGAGGGTTGCTTTGTGATGCCTCCCATGATGATTTTCTTTCAACTGATTCCACTCTTTCACCCAATCTTTTCATGCTGTTTAGTATTGCATCCAGCTTTTGATCAAAACCTGAGGGTTCTTCTCTGAAGCCAGTCTTCTTTTCCAAATTTGCCCTGTTTCTTTTGGCAATTAGGTTAGCCTCTACAGTGACTGCAACCCTTTGAGCTTCTGCAAGGGTTGGAGGATCTCTTTCTTTCAATTGATAGGCCATATCAGAATCAAAACCGTCAGGGAAGTTATACAGGGCCAAATCAGGAGGGGGCCTTAAGTTCTGTGGGATAGCATTATATACATTGTTAAACCTAGCACAATATTCCAAAACTGTTTCTTGGGGACCTCTTTTAATAGTGTTATATTCACCAAGTATGTGGAGAGGATCTTTCTTCTTCTCCCATCTCTCAGTAAAGGCTTCGTAAAGCTGATCAGGTGTTGCAATGGAGTTTGCATTGAGGGATCTGAACCAAGTTCTAACATCCCCAGTTAAGCTTTGAACAAAAATTCTCATCCTGACACTGTTATCATCTATTTCATAGGTCTCAAAGTGGTCTTGCATCTTCTTAGCATGCTGGACAGCTGTCAAAGGGCCATGGGAGTCAAAAAATGAGATTTTGGTTTGGTAGTCTTGGGGTAGAGCTGGAGCATTAGCTGGTATCTGCAGAGGTGCATACCTGTTGGCCATGTTTATGGGATTTACAGGGTCGACAGGAATAAATGGGACAGCAGGGATTACTGGTGTAACAGGGTTAATGGGATGGGTAACAAATGGGGAACTGGTTGAAAGAGTATGTGCAGTGGGTGAAGATGTAAGAGGAGGACTTTGAGGTGTTGATGATGAACTAGGGGAACTAGGAGTGGACCGGAAAAGAACTTTGCAGGGTGTGGGAATGCAGATAGGCTGATCTGAAATTATATCTGACTCAGCAGGCTTCTCCTGCTTTTGCTGTCTCCTAATGTTCTTTGGAATGATATTTGGATTATCAACAATGATAGGTTGATTAGGGTCAGGGTTTGCCCTAGTGTGCCTTGGGTTTCTTTTGGGAGCCAGCTTCTAATTTCTTTTGAATTTGTACAAGAAGTTTATATATACAAGGACTGGATGTGAATTTTGGAATGGCTATATATGTTCCAAAGCTGGGATGAAGATTCCCTAATTAGCTCTTCCCTAAAGCTGTCCCTGTATTACAGAAACAGTTCTAAGGCCTCTTGGCTAGTTTCAGGCTTGATGGTAGCTTTGGAAGATAGATAGTAATTGAAAAATCTTAAGAAGTCCCCAGTGGAGTCGCCAATTATGTTAACACCCAGGTTGTTCCCTATGACTCCCAAGGGAATACGGCCGGGGTAACCACTAACCAATCTTTGGATCACTGCTTCTAGCCAAACTGTGATCAGAGAGGGCTCTCTCTTTATGATTTGTATCTGTTATGATAATGTTTTAGGCTAGGTATTATGCACAGGTTTTGTTTATGTTTTGGTTGAAGATTTTCTTTCAGGTCTTGTGATATAATGTTCAAAGAGTCAAATATCATTGGGCAATGGAGTCTATGGCTGTAGGTGTCTAGAAACCTTGAGGTGAATTGGTGAAACTTACAGGGCCATTTGGATACTTCATATAACAAAATTTTTGATTTACAACACAAACAGGTGAAAAAACCAGTGAAAGCAATTAAGAATTTTCACTAAAGTATTCAAGTATTTCCACCAAACTAGGTATGAGAAACGGATAGATGTCTCAGGAGCAAACTTGAATCCCTGGGAATGTCTATCACTGTAAAAGATATAGTTTTAAAGTGCAGCAATTAAGAATTACACTTCATTCACTGTATCTGAAGAAAACATGGATAATAGCTTAGATTGAGTTCAGGGTAATCAGTGATTAAATCCTGGAACTATTCTTCTACTTTGCTATTAAGTATAAAACATTTAAACAATAAAAGAGAACAAAAGCCTCGAAAACATGTAACACAGAGATTTAAGAAAGACTTATTGTTTTATGAAACACTCTGGAATCCTGCAACATTCACCATTCATCACAATGCATCAAGGTACGCCCAGCTTTGGAAATTCCATTCACCCTTTGTATTATTTCTCTGAGAATTTTACAGCAAGTGAGATCTCCAAAATGAAAATAACAACAACCCCTTAAGCTTCAGTGGGGGGCGAATATATACATACGATTTTACAAAAATATCTGAGTTCTAAGTTATCTCAGACTTAATGTTCTCACCAACTTTTGAGATATTATTATCAGAAATTTATTACAGCATTGAATACAAAATAAAGGCGTCTTGATGTTCTGTCAGAAGATATTTTGGCCTTTGGGAGCTGCTAAGTCGGTTGGGATACTTTGATCAAATGCTGGAGAACCCGACTTTATGGGTCGTGTGCTGTATTTTGGGTCTGCCACCTGTGATTGTGATTGCTGCTGTGGTGAGTAAATAGCCCTGCTGAGTTGGCTCAGCATCTGTCCTTTCCTTGTGGAGTTATCCACCAAAATTCTGCCTGTGCATGATTGTTCGTAAACTGGAGAAAATTAACGCTACAGGTTCGGGCCTGATAAGATTATCTGTGTCAAATTCCTCCATACTTCCTGTGTGGGCAATTGGTGATTTATGATTGCCCCCATAGTCTCATCTGCTTCTGTATACTTAAAGAAATTTGGTGGTGTATCAAACAGGTGATCAATTTCATTCATGATAAAAAACAGGTTATCCACCCTATCATACAAATTCTGCCCTGATGCTGGCCCTGTTTCTGCTGAGGTACTAGGTTGTTTTGCAATTTGTGCTGCAGCATGGGCATCAACCCTTTTGATGTAATTTTCCAGGGTAAGCAGTCTTCCTACACTGCTTAATATGCTGGGGAGGCCTCTGTTTTGTAATGCCAGGAATCTGTCCAGGAATTTGTTGATTTCGGTCTGCATGTCCTGTGTTCTCCTCTCCAGTGTTCCAACTAGGCTTCTTAGTGTCAGGACTCTTTTAACTACTGAGATTGTTTCAGTCCTGTTAGTAATTCCCATGGTGGCCAGCTGAGAGCTTGTCTTGTTATTTAAAATATTGATCATTCTGCTGGCAGCATCTGGCATGTGGCCAAGGCTTGCTCTTGCTCTGTGTATTTCCTTGTTTGCCTTTGTGATGAGTACTATTTGCTCATCCATAGTCTCAATATACTGCCACTGATTGGTGATGGATCGACCAATGTTGCCCCAGAGGACTGCTTTTAATTCTGCTGTTACTTTTTCTAGTGCAAGCTCCTTTTCCAGTTCAGCTATTCTCTTTTTTAGA
Organism: Pinus tabuliformis; assembly: GCA_031772625.1. Classification (NCBI taxonomy): domain Eukaryota; kingdom Viridiplantae; phylum Streptophyta; class Pinopsida; order Pinales; family Pinaceae; genus Pinus; species Pinus tabuliformis. Next base: position 301,089,532 of record CM062815.1, read on the forward strand.
ACTTTTATTTCTCTTTCCTTTGCTGCCTCATTCTGCTTGCTTTTGTCAAATCTTTCATTCACCTTAGTCAAAGACCTTTTGACTTCATCAAGCTCTTTCATTTGGGATTCAAGAACTCGGATCTCAGCTTGCAGCTTCTGCATATCCAGACTAGGAGTCTGCTCTGTTGTTGGCGTAGTTGTTGCTGTAGATGGTGCTGTAGTTCCTGTCTGCTGAGGAGGAAGAGTAGTTGTTGGAGGGGCTTCTTCAAGATTGATTACTTCCGGAGGGGGCTGGGAAGTTTGGCCCTCTTCTCTCTGTTTTAATGCTGTCTGTAATGCTGCCTTTGCAGCTTCTGATTGTCCTAGCTGGTCTTGAGTCCGAACCAGCTCCTTGTATAAGGATATCATCAAATCCGTAGCATCCTTTTCTAGCCTTTGCTGAGCAACTTCATCTGTTTGAGGATGGATGGTGGCTGGGAGCTTGATTTTCCTCCTTAAGGCAGCCATGTCTTGATCCCTTATCTTCAACAGTTCCTGGATACCTTTAACATCTTTAGGATCATGTCCTATTTCTATAATTACATCCTCCAAGGACTTGATTCTGTTGTCCTTGGCTTGTGATGATGCTCTCTCCAATTCCAGCTGAGAGGCTGTATTATCAAGGCTGCTCTTCAATTTGTAGTTTTCCAATGTTTCATCTGCCAAGGAGGCATACACCATTTCACCAGTTTGTTTATGCAGTTCGATTTTATCCATAGGGTGTATATCTTTGGCCAGAACCTCCATGTTGGTCCTTAGGTAATCCGAGGTAGATTGGGGGTGCAGAGTTGTGGGCATGAAGTGACTCATGATCATTTTGCCTTCACTTACATCAAAGGCAGACATGAGTCTCTGCTGATTGGTGGGAGCCAGGTTCAGCAAATGATTGTACAGCTGTACTTTAATAGGATCACTCCTCCTTTTAATGTCGATAAACTGCTGTTTGATGCTTACCTGTCCTTCTTTGTGCTGGCTGGAGGAGCTGACCTCCCCTCCCATAGCTCTATCATGTTCATGCTGGAATGAACTGGCTGATACTTCTCGGCTGGGTGGGCCCATGCCCGATGCTTGTCTTATTGCCTCATCATCTTCTGGGAAGTCATTCAACCTTTGCCTTTTCTCTCCCTGATTGATGGATGAAGTCAGGGGAGTCTCTCTATCTCTTTTCCTGGTTAAGTCCTCCTTTTGTGGGGTTTGGAGGACCGATGTATCAAAGGTAGTTTCTGCCCTAGGAGGCACTATATTCTGAGCCTGTTGCTCAGTGGAACTAGGAGTGTCAATCACCCTTTCTTGCTGCAAGGGTTGTTGTTCCTTAAGTGGCACTTCTTCTTGCTGCTGCCCTTGTTCCTACTGTTCCATCTCTTCTTGCTGTTGTAGCAATGTTTCCACTTGCTCTTCTGTCAATGGAGGTGGCTGTTCCACCTGTTTCCCTTTATCTTTACTGGCTGTTTGTGGTGTTTTCCAGGCAGCTTGCTGCTGTGTTGTTGATGATGTAGTAGCTGCTCCAAGCTGTCTTCTGTATGAATGAGGAACCTGTCCACAATTTTCCAAGTCAGCTTGCTTTTGTATATTTCTAGATTCTCTTTCTAGAAGCTCTTCAGCAGTTATTTCTTCTTCTAAGGTACCCTCTTCCCAGCTTAATGCATTGGCATATTGTTCAATCTCAGGTTGTCTCTTGTGTGCATAACCACCCAATTTGTATTTTATCCTCCTGAGGGAGACAAAATGATTGGGGTCATAGGGTATCCATTCAAAACTAGTTTGCAGTCTGAGGCCTTCCAGGATAGTGTTTGCCTCTTTCCATCCCTCCTCTTTTCTGTTATATAGGAAAGGACCCAGCTGGCTCCTCACCTTTAGCTGTGACTTCTTGTTCTTGCTCTGAAAATGCAGGTAATCTGAGTTGCCAAACTGTCTGAAATATTCCAAGGCAAAAAGCCTCATGGGGACATACCTTGGCAATCTAAAAGGTGTCAACTCACAGCCATATATTCTGATGACTGTGTGGTTTTGGTAGAGGTACCAATTACCAATGCTGTAGGTTTTGTTTAGGTGAAGAACTCTCTTCATATCATCAGTTAGCCTTGGAGGAGGAACACCATGCAATACTGTCAAGGCTGGATAAATGAATAAGTCAATGAACTCATTGTATGTGTAAGGTGACACAGATGTATAGTGAAAGACAGAGGTCCAGAACACCACTGATCTTGGATTTCCTTGGGCATTCAGTTGCTTCAAAGGAAAAGAGAAGGTAGCTGGTTGATAAAACAAGAAGAGGTGGTATATGTATGAGGTATACCTGAATAGTCTTTCTCTCTTCAAGTTCATAAACTGGTCATGGATTTTATCTGCAATGTATGTAGCATAATCATAATGCACAGCTGGGGGCTTACCAGGAGAGAATAGAGACAGCATTGCTATTATGGTTTCATCCACATCTTCCATTCCCTTGAATCCTAGGGCATAGCTGATCAAATCCACTAACATCCTGCCCAATTCATTCAAGTACTGATATCCAATAGGAGGAGTTCTGACTGATTCAGAGCCTGGTTTTACAAACAACTGATTGATTTTAATGATTTGGTCAATTGACAGCTTGCTCCCTTTCTTTATCAAATTCTGCATATTGAGGGGGGTCAATTGCTTGGCAGTATGGAAGTGCAGCATCTCATTAATACTCTCTGGGGTGATCTGGAACAGGACTGAGCCTGTGGGGCTGATGACAGCTCTTTGGTTTGGGTCATAGCATTCCTGGCAGCTGTATATCAACTCTGGCATAGGATTTACCTGGGGGAGGTTGTAGATTGGCAGGTTTGAGTCCCAAATCCCCAAGATGTCTGCTCCACTCAGGTGCTGGGCTTTCAACTCATTCAGCATCTGGATATTGTATTTGGAGCCCATAAGAAACCAGTCCAGCATTTGGTAATCCATATCTCCCAGGGCTTTCCACTCCAATTCCTGGTGAGGGGCATTGAGGGGCTTGATGTTGAGAGCAATGGGAGTCTCCATGATCTTCTTCAAAGTTCAACAATTGTAGGTGGATGGTTTAATGGAAGCAACACAGAATAGAAGTGATTTTCTGTAAAAACAGTTTGTATCTCAGATACCAGAGGAGGAATTTACACAACAGCAGTTGAAATACTGTTTGTTTCAGGAGCAGGGCTTCTCTATGGTCTCACTATGTCCTCTTTTAGTGGGTGAATTGAGTTTAACAAGAAATTTGCCGGGAATACGCAGTGAATGTTGTTTTTGAGCGAAATTACAGGTATTAAGGCTCGGCTGATGTTTTTGGACTTCACAGTTGCAAATGTGGATGTGCAGAGGGAAATGGCCGGTGAAAATATAATTTTTAAGGTCTCCTTAGCCCTCTGAGTAACTTTAATTTCAATAACAGGCGTATGGAGGGCAGCAAACGGTAAATACCTGTTAATTGACGAACAGAGGTCGCATAGGCGTGCATGGTTGGAGCTCTGGAGGTCGCCTTGGTTAACTATGCAGGTTGGCGAAAATTTGGACGTACACAGCCATGCAGAGCCGAAGTAGTGACAGGAGTAAAAAGTGAGAAAAACACGGTTTTTTGGGTTAATATGGACCTTTTTACCATTTTGGCACTTTTTAGTGATGACGTCAGCATGACGTCATTGGCGGGTCAAGGTCAAGTGACGTCAGCTGACGTCATCGGGTGACGTGGCGGTAAGCAATTGGTCCATGGGGGCGATGAGGTGGCAGCCATGTCATCAGCGAGGTGGACCAATCAACGGCAAAAGGATAAGCAGAAATGACGTGGCGATATGACATAGGAGGGCAGCTGGTGGTCAGGACCGTAGCGGTTACGGTTAAGGCTAGCCGCTACGGTCTCTCGGGGCGGTCTGGGTACGGCGCTGAAAGTGTCAGGCCTGGCTCCGAGAGCCCTTGTTGTTTGACGCGTGGCCTGCCCGTGACGTGACGCAACGTCACTTTCTCGGGCGGTAAAGAACCACCATGGGGGCCGCTCCGATATTGCTGTGGATCGTCGGATCCTCGGGACCTGATCCGACGGTGGGCGGAGGAACAACGTGCTCGGAGTATATGCGCGGGCGGAAAACTTTGGGTTGTGGGTTTTTTGATGTTTTTTCAATGTTTTCCATTAAAACAAACTGCGCGCTAACCTTTTGGAAATGTGCCAGAGGCGGGCTTTTTAGACTTTGGGTAATTTTTGCAAAGGATTTAAGGGTAAAAGAGGGTTTATAAGGGTTTTTTCAATGCAAATGGTGGTTTGAGGAGCAAGTTGGCTTGTAGCAAGGGGGAATGGGACGTGATAGGTTCACCAAGGTGACCAGAGGTCACTTTGGTTCCTTTTGAAGAACATATGGCTATAATGCCAAGGGGAGGAGTATTTATAGAATTTGGGGCTTTATACACCATAGTGTTAATATTATTAGGGGAAGGGTAAGATAGGGGAGCTATATAGTAGAATTAGAGGTTAATATGAATGAGGGAGCAAATGAAGGGGATCTCACTGAGTTTATCTGAAATTGATTTAGTTTTGAGAGTATATCAAAATGAAAAGATCTTAGACAAGAAATGTGGCCTTTGTGTGAACAAGAACCACCATAAAACCATGGTCTTTCTCCATGAATCTCAGCTGAAAAGGGAATGTTAATAATGGAGTGAAGGGGGAAAGGGAGGTTAGTCATGCTCCTTGCTGTAATTTGATGGAATTAACCACTTTGTCCATTGATAGATTTTGCCTTGGCAATACATCTTTTGACATATGTGCAATGGTGAAAATGCCCTTTCTGCAACCACAACTACTTACCCAGCTATTTTCCTAGCATTTTTGTTTCTCCATTGGAGGGTGCACTTGGACTTGCAAACCCTTACTTGCCTTTTCTTTTCTTTGGCTTTTTCTTTATTCTTTTCTATCTACTTCTACCCTTATCTCTTCCAAGGTCCCAGATTAGGCTGTTGGGATCCTTTTCTTCTCTACCTAAACTAGTTGTCTGCCAAGATTAAGCAGTTTGGACAGACTCCTTTCTCTATTCTACAACAGAAAATTTAAACATGGCATGATCCAGATTAGACTTTTGGACCATCCATCAAAATTTGAAATAAGGTCATCAATATTTGAAACACTTTACACACCTCTTGTTTTCTAGGAAATATGGGATCTTTGTGATACCAAAGCAGAGCATATTTGGACTTTCTCTTGCCAATCATGAAATATGAAACCTATTGGTATAGGTATCCAACAGCAACAAACAGGTAAACTTATTCGAATATTCTTCTTTATGGAATGTAAGTGAGGAAGAAGGATCTAACTAACCTGTATCTTCCGCTAGTTTGTCGATCCAAATCTTTCCTCTCTTCAGTAGCTCCCAGCTTCTTGCTCCTTCACCGGCCCAGCTTCATTGAATTCCTGCAAGATCACAAGAGAGAGAAACTACACAAAGATACAGATATAAATTCATAAAAAGCTCAAGATCAGATTAAGCTAAACATGTAAGCATAACAAAACATCATTGGTATACAACATGTAGGAGAAACTCAAATAGTTTATTGATAAGATAATAAAGTCTGAGAGGAGATACAACCAAGTGAGTTCCGATCCAGCATCTACCTCCCAGCGATGGAATCCTTTCCTCTCCTCCAACAAAGCATAAATCGCCCAATGTGCTAATATCAATCTCAAACCAACAACAATTCTCTGCAAAGTACAAAATTCTAGCCTCCTGAACCTCTGAGTGAGAGATCCATATATAGATGTGAGTAGAGAGGATGAGTCAGCTCATGTTTTGACTTGTGGCTTCTCTCTATCAGTTCTTGCTTCCACTTGGAGGTTGAGAACCTCTTACTCATCACTAGTCGAATTCATTGAGGCAAGTGTCATTGGAGAAGATTCTGGAAGCTTCCAGGGTCTTTCCACCTCGTTGAATGAACTTGCCATTTGTCATTTCTCGCTCAGCGCACCCTGGTAGTGCTTCTACCTGCGTTGCAGTGCACCTAGCCAGTGTAATCCCTGCATTTCAGCGCAGACAGCTAGTGGAGCCTCTGAATTGATCCTGAATTGACTGTTTCTGAGTGGTTTTGGTGGAGAACTTCTGGGAGAAGCTGTCATTGGTTGACCTTGTTCCTTTAGGAGCTGTAACAACATCTTTAGGGACTTTGGATCTCTTGAATTATGGACATTTCATGCTCAATGCTATAAGGCACAAAAATGTCTATAACAGTTGCCCCCTAAAGTATGAGGCCGTTTATCGGGTGAAATGCTTTATTAGGAGGATCCGAAGTTCTTCCAATGCTAGGAGGAGACCTGTAATAAGATACAATACAATACATTATTTTTCATACTGCTTTCATGATCTAGCTGAGGCGGGCGTTCCCATGCTCAGCTTTATAAATTCATTTTTCTGTACAAAGAACAGACAATTGTCTGATGGTAGACTGATGATTTTGATGAAACCATCATCCTTTTGGTAGGATGATTATCTGTTGTAATGCTGTACATGTCAATGTCTTTATTTTTCCTGAATATATATCGCAGCCCGGATGGATGAAACTAGATCCGGGGTCTTCAATCTCGTCCGATCTTCACTCTAAGTACAAGTCGATCCATGTGAGAAATGTTCTGAAGTCGAACATGGAAATACCTCGCTTGATTACCGGTCAATGAGGTAAACCGTTAACAAGCGCGAGAGGAATCACCAATAATGATAATGACCCTCAAGGTACTACAGTACAATTCACGTGGTGTGAATAAAGGACTTGGCGTCGAACACCACGCAAAATCTTTTGGTCAAAGGTCATTGATGTATACCTGTCGCCGGAAGTGAGAAACTTGCCATTGAGGCATGCAAGCTTCAAAGTACTGAAGGGGTTGTTCCTAGATCAACTTCTTGGATAATGAGCTGATGTCGACAAGAAGCGATCCGTCAAAGGAGGGCCTTAATGTATGCCACATCAGTGACACGGAACGGAGCAAATGATTTTGATGGAGGTGAAAACAATCTGATGATATATGATTCAGGGTGGCGGTCATGAAAGGATGAAGGATAATGTATGGTAGTGGATGGGACACGGTTGAATTCTCTGGATGACTTCTCTTGAACATATCGGCGACACTTGTGTGATGGATTGGTAGCATTTACCCCAAATATGGATGGTATGGCGAGACCATGGCGATGTGACCGGTGAATGAAACAACCCAACCCGACTCAGGCACGGAGTGGAAGTGTCATGTTCAAGAGCGACTTGCTACCAATAAAGTTCTTTGAGTTTCTTCCCAATTTTCCCCAGTCATTGCTGACCAGTACCTCTTTATTTTTTTCAAGCTTGAGGAGGATAACATATGCTTGTTCTATAATTTGCCCTTCGGGCAAACCCATCGCTATGTTTTAACGAGCCTAGTGATAGTGAAACTCGTTCTTGTCTAAAGACAAGTTTGTCGCTATTTAATGTTTTTAACGAGTCTAACGACAAAGATAACTCGGTCCTTTTCATTTTTAGAGAGTCTGAAAAGGTACGTAAAGTCAACTCCGAAAGTCCTTTTTCATCATCTAATCCCTTAAGTCCGAAAAAGTATAAAACAATACAGAAGGGATGAATTTTTGATAGTTTTAACGAGCCGAACAAAACAAGCGCTCGATCTTTTTGTGCAATAATCCCTCAGGTCCAAAAATATTAAAATCTAGAGGAGGGATAGCACTTCCGGTCGCTTTAACGAGCTGGAAGGCCAAAACTCGGCAATCTTTTCATATTTTACGAGTCAGATGAAAAGAGCTTAAAGAAGACTCATCTTTTGAGGAACGAGTGATAAAACAGGTTAGCAGCTGATTCCAGGTAAAGGTTGGAATTTTCCAATCACGGCAGTATCACAAGGATGGCTAGTGAAATCACTCTTCACAGCTGTTCCTCAAAATGGGTAAACAATCATATGGAGGTGAACGATCGGCCAATGGAAAATTGGAGGTGATGGTGCAAACACGACCAAGGCTTTAATGGCTGATAATGTTACATTCACAGCAGTTATTTACCAGAAGATAGTTCATTTTTTAATGAGCTTAAACGTGGAAAAACACTGCTCAATCTTATGTTTATTTTTTAACGAGCATGAACTATGTGCTAAAACTGCTCGATTATCCAGCCATATGATAAGAATGTCTCATGTAAGATGCCATTTTTTATAAAGCTTGCGCCTTACCAAAGCTATGCCCCGCATCCTTTCGTTATGCAAGTTCGGAAACAACTAATCCTACGAGTTTAAAGGGTTAGACCTACAGGTTTAAAGGGAGGACCTAAAAATTTAAAAAATAAATAGTCGCCCCTTGCTTGCACTCCAAAAGGTTTGCATGCCCCCAGGCATAAAGTATGATTTCAAGGTTACCCCTTCTTAGTCCAATAAAACATTTGTTTTACCGGGAAAGGCCTACCTCTTTCAAGTTACCCAAAGATTGTTTCATCAATGCAACGAACAAAACACTTCTTCGGCGGTGTCTACCGAGATAGACAAAGGTGAGAGACTCCGTCTTCCAACTCACATAACTTTGACAAAAGAATCTTATTCTAGAATAACCCTCTTCCAGCATGGGCAGGGTACAAACTAGTCATATTCTCCCGCGGAAACCTACCCTATACCCAAAGTTTTCCTGCCGAAGCAGACCAGGACGCATGTCCCCCTGGGTTCCAGTCATATCCCTCCCAATTACTCGTGCTCATCGGGAGGACGGACCGTGGGTTGAGACATTTCTTACGTGAAGAGACCATTTAGGGATGGTATATGACTATTTGCGATGCGTGATCCGGGAAATGAAAGCTGGTCTACGAGCTTGACCACTCTTCCTTCGTGCGGAAAACACATTACTCTAAAGAGTGAGGAGACGATGGCTCCCATGCAATATATATAGTCTCGTCCAAGGAGTAGGTTATAATCCAAGGGTCCTTGAACGACCATCACGTTCATTTGAATGGTCTTCCCTTTCAATGTGATAGGCACATTGGGGAGGATCCCTAAAGGTCGACTGGTTCCTTTATCAAAGCCTGTCAGATTTCTCATTTCAGGAAAAAGCGCTGGCGAACCAAGCGCTTTCCAAGCAGTGGAGGAAAGGATACTCACAGATGCCCCTTCATCAATGATGGTGCCAGCCATGACCATTCTGTATATTTGGACGATAATTCTGAATGGTATGCTTGCCGGCAAACGGGGTCTGCCTAGTTGGTTCCAGTCGAAGGAGACAACTAGGTTTCTTGGTGGTGGGGCCGAGTAAACGGCCGGGTATCGCTCTGACGAACTTCCTTCCTGTGATAAAGGAATGGGGGGAGTGCCCCCGTGCTCGTCGGAGTCTGTGTTGATGAAGAGAATTTGGATGGTGTCATCTTTATTCTCTTCAGTGACTGAATCATTCGAAGATAAATCCTCTGAAGGCAAGACCGGGTCAACTTCCGCCTCGACCTTTTGACTTTCGTCAGGTATGGATTCAGCTGGTTCATATTCAATGATCGGTGCTTCAGCTGACCACTTGAGCGGGCCAGCTGGATTTTCAACTAACGAAGGACTCGGCAAGAGTTTTTTTATATCCAGGAGGAAGTCGTAACGGTGAAACCAGACGATCATCCAAAACTCTTTTCGCTTCGTCTAAGAAGGGACAACGGTGGATGGCGTGATCACCTTCACACAGTCTACAGGGAAATCTAGCTCTCCCTTTTTGTCCAAGGACTTCACTTTCGCTAGTTGACGGTATGCATTCAACATGGCTATCATAGGTTGATGCCACCGGATTGTGCAAACGGGGAGACCAGTCCCTTAGTATCCGAGGGATGCAGGGACAATCTCTGTGGAAGTGGTCTCCCTTGCATATGACACATGGCGATTTAGGCCTAGTCAGTGCTGTGTGTGGATTTCTGTCAGACGACACTTGTTTGCCCCCAGTCGCTTTTGGCTCCTTCTTCTTCTTTTCTTTCTTCTTCTTTTCCTTCTTCTCCTTAGGAGCCTGGTTTTTTGTTTTACCAGTTCCTTCAAGCGAATAGGAAGGAGGAGAGGAAGAATTAGAGGATGTAGAAGGCTGGTGGGCAACTACGGACTGGTCTGACTGTTGATTCGACTGTTCAGGAATAGTGGTGTTCTGAACGACATTGGTTGAGAAGAGCCAGACCGACAAGCCAATTGTCAGTCCTGGAAGCGACAATGTGGCCATATGGGGCGCACCAACATCTCCCCAAGAGGAGAAGGGACTAGGATTTCCACCAAGGGGAATTCCTTGGTTGGTGTGCTCCATTTTCTCAACCTAAAGATCAACACAGGAAAAAGGGGTGATTGTTCCGTTTAAAATAAATTTTAACGATGCTTTAGACACAACTTGCTTTTTCAATTTTAAAGAGTCGAGAAAAAGCTAAAGATGACTCTAGTCTCCTTCGATGTTTTAACGAGCCCGAAGTGACAAATGCTCGGATGGACTTTTTCCGTTATAGAGTTTGAAAAAGGCCAAAAGGAACTGCTCTGGAGTTCTAGGTAGAGGGTGTGCCAAACTTTTCGCAAAACCGCAGAATACTTTTTAAGGTACGGGCGGTCAATCTTCCCGAATGCTGTGTTCAGTGCATTGCGATCAGTAGGGCGGCCGACACGGCTTCCTAAGAATAAAGGTTTTATGCCTATAGGTGTCTCCCAATATATACTTGACGGTACATGGGAGCACAATCCGTACTGGCGCTATCGTCCCTCAGGAGGAATCACCCAACCATCAGCGAGATCGACAGTCACCAGGTTTTACGACGCCGGAACACGTCTCTAGCCTAGACCTCTATGTTGTGCGTTATGTTACAAAGCATTGTTAAGTTCATTCAATTTATTTTAGGTTGATATTTCTTAGAAGTTTTCCTTTTTGGATCACCATGAGATGTATGATACAATTCCTAAATGAAGTCTAAAGATGATAAGCAAGCTTTTATATCTTTTCAACAATGAAAATCCTAGCTACAAGGGGAAAAGGAAGATACAAATTTTCTCAAAGAGCATAGAGCACACTGTAATGCACTTTTCCCTAAATCAAAGCATGCAAACTATCAAAATGCAAATGCACAAATGCATGTATTTGTTTTCGCTTCCTTAATATTGATGCCTAAAAAGAAAGCTGTTGTATAAATTTGAATTCGATTTCAAGTGAAAACATAAACAAGTTCCTTTTTCAAAATCAAAAAGACGATTACGACACCTTATGATCTACTTGTTTCGACACTAGAAATTCATAAATTCAAACCAAACGACAAAAGTAAAAGCTCAATCAACTGTGAACAGCAAACAAACTCACTCCTAAGATCAAAACGAGACTTACGACAGGTCTATATCTAAGGGCGACAGTATGACTAGTTTACTTTTGTAATGGGAAACTGCAAATGATGTAACAAATACACAAAGAACAAATACAGTTTCTTTATACAACTGAGGTGGAATTGAGGCAAAGAAAAGGGGTTTCAGATAGGTACACTGACTGATAACAGGCTGCAAAAAACAGAGATAAAACTAAGCAAAAGGAAGCAGGGAACCATAGCTGCACAAGGCAAAGACTGATCAGTGCACTCCCAACACAGAGGTTTTGACATTCAGCACAGGTAGCCTTCACGGGACCTGTGTTGAAATGCAGAACCTCTTCACAGAGTCTGCGCTAAAGCAGAAACGAGAGTTGTTTCTGGGTTCTGGGTTACGGTTTGCAGTTAAATCAACAGTTTTGGGCCAAATCAAAGCTATCGATTAGGTACAATTAGGAGGATGATTTATAGGAGGACTAAGATCTATCACAAAGGGCTGTTAGAGCACTTGTGGATCAGTTTGTTCAGATCATAAAAACAGGCCTAGTGAGTGGACTAGAGCGGCAGATCTCTACTTTGCACTTGAAAATGGCAAGTGCATTTCGATTCAACCCTCCTGAGTTTATGAGAAGAACAATAATAGAAACACAAATAAACTAACAAGATACTCTCCCCAGCGGAGTCGCCAATTTTTTGTTGGGAAAAGTATCCAATACGGAATGCCCCTATCCCACTCTAAGAGGTGATAGTGCCTTAGCAACAAACAGGTAAACTTATTCGAGTATTCTTCTTTATGGAATGTAAGTGAGGAAGAAGGATCTAACTAACCTGTATCTTCCGCTAGTTTGTCGATCCAAATCTTTCCTCTCTTCAGTAGCTCCCAGCTTCTTGCTCCTTCACCGGCCTAGCTTCACCAAATTCCTGCAAGATCACAAGAGAGAGAAACTACACAAAGATACAAATATACATTCATAAAAAGCTCAAGATCAGATTAAGCTAAACATGTAAGCATAACAAAACATCATTGGTATACAACATGTAGGAGAAACTCAAATAGTTTATTGATAAGATAATAAAGTCTGAGAGGAGATACAACCAAGTGAGTTCCGATCCAGCATCTACCTCCCAGCGATGGAATCCCTTCCTCTCCTCCAACAAAGCATAAATCACCCAATGTGCTAATGTCAATCTCAAACCAACATCAATTCTCTGCAAAGTACAAAATTCCAGCCTCCTGAACCTCTAGGTGAGAGATCCATATATAGATGTGAGCAGAGAGGATGAGTCAGCTCATGTTTTGACTTGTGGCTTCTCTCTGTCAGTTCTTGCTTCCACTTGGAGGTTGAGAACCTCTTACTCATCACTAGTCGAATTCATTGAGGCAAGTGTCATTGGAGAAGATTCTGAAAGCTTACAGGGTCTTTCCACCTCGTTGAATGAAATTTCCATTTGTCATTTCCCGCTCAGCGCACCCTGGTAGTGCTTCTACCTGCATTGCAGTGCACCTAGCCAGTGTAATCCCTGCATTTCAGCGCAGACAGCTAGTGGAGCCTCTGAATTGATCCTGAATTGACTGTTTCTGAGTGGTTTTTGGTGGAGAACTTCTGGGAGAAGCTGTCATTGGTTGACCTTGTTCCTTTAGGAGCTGTAACAACATCTTTAGGGACTTTGGATCTCTTGAATTATGGACATTTCATGCTCAATGCTGTAAGGCACAAAAATGTCTATAACAAATGGGCTCTTGTTTCTGTCTGTGTGCAAGTACTTCTCAAGTAGCTTAAGTACGGGAAGGAGAAATAGAATCGGTCAAGGGAGATAAGGAACAAGTAGAAGCTACAAGTAGGTTCTCTGTTCTCTTATTTTATCTATTGTTTATAGAAAAGGTAGGAGAATGCTTTGTGTTGTTGTTTCTAGATTAAGCTACTAGTCTAGAGGGATTAGGCATTTATCTAAGAACACTAAAACTTCCCAAAACAGGGACCTAAGCTACTAGGGTTGGACCCAAACCCAAGAGCCTCAACCCTCTAAACTAACTCAAGGATGGATCAATAAGGAAACTCTCATTATTATTGAATAAATGTCAAATACATCACTAAATAAGTCAAAAATAGTAGTCACAAGTGCTTAAGCTCAATAGCTTCTTAGCTGCAAACAAAATTCTAATCCTAATGAGTTCCTTGGCATGTTTATTTATACAAAAGGGTAGCTACCAACAACTCCCTAGAAAATAGAGATGTTTGTCTCCCAAAACCTAAGAAAGGTAGATCTAGATCTTCCTTGAATTGCATTGGCTTAGTTGCCAATGGCCTTGTCTTGCTTGACTGCTAATGACTCCAAGTTGATGAGAGACAAAGTGGTGATCTTGGCTTATTAAAGGATTTAAGGAGGTAGTAAACCTCTTAGAATCTCTCCTTGTTGTCTACTCTAAGCTCCTGCATTTAAATTATCTCAAAATTGTACCAATTCCTACATTTAAACCATGTTAGGTCACATGACATAGCAACACATCTTTTATCCTCTTCACTGAGCATAATATAACAAAAATTGTAAATAAACGTGAGAAATATATAATTCTAAAGTTGGAGGATGGAATTATGACCCTTGTGATATACTTATTAATGAGCCTCATTAGTGGACACTGGGAAACATCCAACTTCCATTGCCCAAGCTAGCTTGGCCTATGCAGGAGAAACAAGCACAAATGTTTAGCACTTGACAGATGAGAATGAACAACAGGAAAATAATTTGTAGGTTGCCAAGTAAGATGCAGAGAAAATCCAAGCATCAACGCAGAATGTAGTTTTTGCGATGGGGGAGATGAGGAAAGCGATAATCGTTGAAGTATCAACACTTGAGAGTACCATGTGAAAGCTCTATGATAGATTTTTCACCATGAATAAAGAAGTTTTCACTGTGCATGACCTACAACAATGGAGCAAAGAGTTTTTTAAAACTCTCAAAAACATATGTGTTTTCAACTCCCATGTGCAAGAATTGAAAATGTGGTACAAATGGGCCTTATTACGGGAATAAGTACCCTAGGGATTTGGGTTATAACCCCAACAGAGCAGAAGTAGACTACAACAAGAAACACTCATACAACTCAAGAAAAATGCTTATATAAACAAACTACGTAAGAGCGACTATACCCGGATTTCCTTCGTTCGAGCAGGTCCCATAGAGTTCAGTCCCTCTGCAACCCCTGATGTTCTTCAGACCTAAAAATCATTCAATTCGAACATACATAGCACTATATAAGTAAAGCATATTCACGAAAATTGACTCTATATCATATAAGCTAATGATCAATTACACATCAAAACAACATTCATGCATGAATTACAACACAATTTGATGCATAAACAAAGTTATTTTCGGAAACAAGACAACATTTCTTTTATTGCAGTAAGATATAAATAACATGGAGAGAATTCACCTGAGTCTTATTCTTCCGGCTCCAAGTGGAACCATCCTCCGGATTCGTCCTATCCCAACCTTCAACAATCTTCTTCCATAACCAACACCATGATATCTCAAGCAAGAGGGAAAATATCTATAATCAAGGAAACAAGGGTTTCCTAAAGCTTGGGGAAGTGCATGAGGCACAGGGATTCACCAGACTCAGTCAGGGATAATCTCAGTATAATAACTCTATCTCTTCTCCTCCTTAAGGTGTTCCCTTAGAAGTCTATTTATACTTCTCCCAGATAGTCTTTTAGTTGGGAAACAGTTGGGACCCAGGAAATAGGAGGTAATCAACAGGTAAAACCCGTGAAATCTACCCATAATTAAGGAAATTTAATTTCTTAAGTGTTTTAACACATATACATGGGTTGGGTATTGACTAACCGAAGTGTACACACTTTTATCTCGAGGAAAAGTAGCGTACAGGGAATAAAACATTGTTTTTAATATATTTGGACCAAGTCTGGAAGGAGGGGTTTCCCTAGGCCATAAACCAAGCATCACAAATACCAAGTGTGATAAATGGTGCTATAGCAGATGCCCCCTAACATATGAGGTCAGAAGGGGTACATGATGGCCAAAATGTATTAAGTGTATGGAAAGAATCTTGTTGAAACTGAGAAGGACTTCACCAAAATTCAACCTTCCAAGCCATCAAAAAGATATTAGAAAGAAAATGTTGTCTGAGGCGGGCATACCCATGCTCAGAGAAAGTAAAGCATGTCCGCATATCAAGTACAAGTGGATCCAACATGTATGCAAGTACAAAGAACTGAAAGTACATAATGGATCATTGGATCGTGATAAAAAAAGTACATATCTGAATATCACATATAAGAATATGATCAATGAAGTTGAAAGATGAAGCTGATCACTGATGTCAAAGAATGATCCCAATAGTACCAAATGAACATGATGGAATAAAATGATACTACTCCTCAACTCGGATGCCACCATATAAGATGTTGCTTTGAAGAACTGCAACATATACGGTGGATGGTGTCAACTAGCAGCAATAGGAGCAACTGAAAAGTGAACCAAAACATGCTAATGCAACCCGAGGTCTTCACTAACTACCGCAGTAAATTTCTACACAATGGGAATAAATGATCTGAGGTCGACCACATGAGAAATCATTTGATTACCGGCCATTGATGTATACCGTTAAAAAATGCAAGACTACTCACTGATAATGAAAATGAGAGTCAAGGTACCCAGTACAATATAACAAATGCGAATAAATAAGCTAAATTCAAACACTTGGAAGAATCTATCAAGTAGGGGACAATGATGGTTTCCCACTATCGATAGCAAAGGAATCTGCCACTGATGACTGCAAACCCCAAGGTATTGCCAAATGGACTCTAGATCTTTGTCCTAGAGCAAATGATTTGTAGTCGATAGGAAAAGATCCACTAGAAGGAAGGCATTAAGGCATCCTTCAACAATCTAGCACAAGTGTAACCCGTAGGCCAATAATGTGGAAGGAATCAGACGAAAAAGATGTAGTAACCCAATCGAAGCATGTTTTTGGCGTACACAAGATGTAGCTAGCGCACTATAGAAAGCCTCTGAACCAACCAATAATGAAAGCTGACACAGAGGCGAGGAATCCACCAATATGGTCAAGTGGAAACCAAGGCACTGCACGAATCCCAATGTGTGATAATGAAAGCTGACGTCGAACACAAGGGAAACCACTCAGTTAAAGACCCATGATATTGATCGATGTTGAGCACAAGGTGACCTATCAATAATGAAAATAGGGCTAGGGTGTGGCTCTAGGCCTTCCCTTAGAGCAATATGTCATCGTCGATAAGGACAATACCCACCAGCAAGAAGTCAATGGAGACCTTCTCAAGCCGGCATGAGAAAAGGACCAATATAACTAATGTGATGAAAAACATGACACTGACAACCATGGATGGCCGACTAAAAAAATATGTCAGGAGACACCGCAAAGAGGCCGACTCAGGCTTACTTCCCTTGAATAAAATCACGACTCAATGATGACTATATGGCAGCATATAATAACTTTGTATAAGTTCGTCATGCAGGAGGCATGAGAAAACTCTCCATATGATTGGAAGAGGTAACCAATTGGAGGAGTACTAACTCAATAACAAGGTTAAGGTATACCTATGTCAAACTAAATCTCACCCAAAATGGACAAGAGACTTTCTTTTGAGTGCTTTGTTCAAGGGCAACACGACTGACTCTAGCTACCAACAAAATATGGAAATGTTGTCCCGTTCCCGCTATTTTTGGAATATATAATTTTTTAGTCTTTTTATTTAAGCTAGAAAAAGAATAAAAGAATACTATAGTACAGTGGAAAGAACAAGTGTCAGAGAAACATATGATCTAGTTCCCAGGATGGGAACATTCCTATGCTCAATGCAAGGAGGCGAAACTGGTCAAGGACACTCAAAGGGATGTTCCTTCCATGAGTCAAAGGATGCATCAAGTTGCATAAGCTAAGTGATTGCACGGTTGATTTTGCAGAAGACATGGTCAAATAAGTGGCTTAAACACGAGTCCAAGTGAAGCTAGCTCAAGGCCAAAAGGTGAAAATAGTCAAAATACAATGCAAAGTACAACTCAACACAAAGGAGCCTCTAGGGTATAAGGCCAGAAATTAGCACAGAAGAAAGGAGAATGTGTCTTCAACGCACAAGTCATGGAGGAACTAAAGAGGACTCTTGATCTTACTTAATATAACAGCATAGGCAATCAATGTCAGCAAGGTTCTAACTAATATGCCCATGTAAAGGATGGCTCTACCATTGCATCATGATTTAAAAATCGGTGAATGAACATGGTTTTCTAACCAAGACATGATGGGGTCGACCCTATGGCTAATGTATCACTTAACGGAGGCTAGTATGCAAGATGAAATGGAAAAAAAATGGTTTTCCCTAGCTTAAATGCCAGTGAGTGAACGATACCTACCATGATGGGTCAGTGGTCATGGGACCAAAATAAAATCTCAAAGCAGTCTCCAAAATATCCTAAAAAGCAACCCATTCTCGACAATCAAAGCCCACAGGTCAAAAAATCTATGAGACAAAAATCAATTTTTGAAAAAATATTTTGCAATTTCAAAGTTATATAATGACTTTTGGACTCAATATTTTTTATTTCTGTTTGAAGCAAAAAGTTGTGGATCAAAAAGGAGCAAGCGTGCCTTTGAACAATTGGACCATTCAAATTGCACCAAAGTTATCAGGTAACCCTCAAATCATGCTTGTAATGTTTTGTGATAGTTTTTATAAGTTTTCATAAAGTTTTGACCATGGGAATTTATGCCCAAAAATTCAACTCTGCATACATGCGAGTTGGATGTGATCAACCTGTGTATACGATGGCCCTACATGCGACTGTGTGTAAAGGGAACCCGCGTGTACGTGAGTTAAAGTTTAAACACAAAAAATAACGGTTGAAACTCAAATATTCTTTAGGATGACCATCACATGGAGAGAAAGAGAGCATACCACAATTGATAATGAGGTAATGAATGACCAAAATGCACTAGACACATTGAGAGGTTGGACTTATTGAAATTATTCAAAATGCCAAACATGAAAGCCAACACACGCTTGCTCAAACTGCTGATCCACTACTGGAGTGCAGAGGATGATGCCTTCATGATAGACTAGATGCCTCTACGGATTGAGGTTGAAGACATCTACTTTATAACAAGTCTCTCCCGAAGAGGGGAGGTCATGCATTCGACTAGCATGACAAGAAGTAGTCTTTCAGTAGAAGACTATGTAAATATATACTGTCTTGGATACCCAGAGAAGATTGGAAGTCAGATTCCAATCAAACACGTGGAAAGTATATCTTTGAGGATTTTGCTATTTACCATTGTGAGGGTAAATGTATTAGCTTCACTGCATCAAGCATCATGAGTGTCCATGAGCCTGGTAATGGAATGCCTTACCACGTTTTTCGACTGGTGCACACCTCTTCTGACCAACATGAAGAGCCAATTGACCTATATTTAGAAGGGTTAGAAAAAGAACTTTAGATATGGGACTATCTTATGCTCATTCTTCTTTGAGAAGGTACTTGGGCTACGTCCTAAAGTATCTATCTCCATCAGCAGCCCTCGAGATCCTCGGATGGGCAGATGGGTTGACTTGATGAAACGCCTTGGAGGCGGGGACGTGCCTAGGATGAATTTCGATGATGAGTTTTTCGTCTGTTGGGACCAGCAGATCATCGCATTCGACGAATACCCATATGCTGGTATGAATTTACAAGGAGATCCAGATTGGTGTTGCCACCAAACACAGCATGGGGAGACATAAGTAACAATTTATTAAGTTTTTGTAAATTTGTAAGATTTTTTTTTTTTTTTTTTAATATGAAATGAACTTAGAAATATTTTTGATGAGAAAAAATACTGAAGAAATGACCATGTTACATATGTGGATCCAGTGAGACCACATGAATTTCTGAGGCACTGGCATTGTAGAAGAGGTGCCGAAAAGGCAACAGTGGAGACAGAGAGAGTCCTATATGCAGTTCAGAGAAATTTGGTGAGACTGACTTACTAGGTACCTATTATAGCCATAGAGGATCTACCTGAGGAGATGCAACATCGCATGGTAGGGGTACCATAGTGTTATTGGGAAATCTAGTGTCTATGCAGAGCTGCTAGTCCCACTAAGGCTGGTAGCTACCTTAGAAACAAACAAACTAAAACCACTTTCATTTTCCTTTATGAGAAGTAGATAAGAGGGGAAAGAAGGAGACCAACCTCTATCTTGCGCTTGGTTCCTTGCTTGATTCCTCTCCCTTCTGATAGATCTTTGTCACTCGCTTCCTCGTCTACCCAGCTTCAAAGAGCACCTGTAGAATCAAAGCAGCATAACACTGTACAAGAACATATATCTACTATCATAAACAGTATAGGACCAGATATATATTGACCACACAAATGCATATATCATCAATCATACAAGAATGTGGAGGAAAACTTGAATAGCTTTATTAATAATCAAGAATAGCAAAGAGGATTACAACCAATTGTTCTGACCCAGCATCATCCTCTCAGCAAGAAAGCCCTTCTTCACCTCATGAAAAGATTAGATCACCCAACACTATGATGTTACACCAAGAAACCAGCAGCACTTCCTTACAAGATACAAAATTCCAGCCTCTGGATCTCTGGGATGAGGGATCCATATATAGATGTTTGCAAGGGGGGTGATTCAGCTTTTGAGATTTGATTAGTGTCCTCTCTGATAGTTCTTGATTCCACTTGGAGATTGATGATCTCTTACTCATCCCTGGGCGAATGTAGAGAGGCAAGTGTCATAGGAGAAGTTTCTGGAAGATTCCATGATCCTCCACCTTGCGGATTGACCCTGCCATTTGTCCACTCTCACCCATTGCACCCCATAGAAGGGATTTTCAGTATGCATCACACCTTCCGTGTGTATTTAGGTGGGATGCAGTGCACTTTGACCATGGAGCAGGTGAGATGGTCCAATTTTGACCAATTCTGAGTAGTTTTTCATGGAGAACTTCTGGGAGAAGATGTAATCAGTTGACCTTGTTCTTTTAGAGGTTGGAACAACACTTTTAGGGACTTGAGAGCCCTTGGTTTATGGACATTTATGATTGGGGTTGTAGTGCCCAAAAATGTCTATAATAGTTGCCCCCTAAAGCATGAGGTCGTTAATCTGTTGATGTCGGGTGAAATTATTTATCATGAGGATCTGAAGTTTTTTCGAGCTGGAAGGCGACCTGTAATAAGATACAATAAAATACATTATCTTCATAATATTTTCATGATCTAACTGAGGTGGGCATTCCCATGTGTTATCAGGAAAACTAGTGTCTATGCAGAGCTGCTAGTCCCACTAAAGTTGGTAGCTACCTTAGAAACAAACAAACTAAAAACTACTTTCGTTTTCCTTTATGAGAAATAGATAAGAGGGGAATAAGGAGACCAACCTCTGTCTTGCACTTGGTTCCTTGCTCAATTCCTCTCCCTTTTGATAGGTTTTCGCCACTCGCTTCCTCGTCTACCCAGCTTCAAAGAGCACCTGTAGAATCAAAGCAGCATAACACTATCCAAGAACATAGATCTATTATCATAAACAATATAGGGCCAGATATATATTGACCACACAAATGCATATAACATCAATCATACAAGAATGTGGAGGAAAACTTGAATAGATTTATTGATAATCAAGAAAGAGCAAAGAGGATTACAACCAATTGTTTTGACCCAACATCATCCTCTCAGCAAGAAAGCCCTTCTTCACCTCATGAAAAGCTTAGATCACCCAACACTATGATATTGCACCAAGAAACCAACAACACTTCCTTACCAGATACAAAATTCCAGCCTCCGGATCTCTGGGATGAGGGATCCATATATAGATGTTTGCAAGGGAGGTGAGTCATCTTCTGAGATTTGATTAGTGTCCTCTCTTTGATAGTTCTTGATTCCACTTGGAAATTGATGATCTCTTACTCATCCCTGGGCGAATGCAGAGAGGCAAGTGTCACAGGAGAAGTTTCTGGAAGATTCTGTGATCCTCCACCTTGCGGATTGACCCTGCCATTTGTCCACTCTCGCCCATCGCACCCCATAGAAGGGCTTTTCAACAAGCATCGCACCTAATGTGTGTATTTAGGTGGGATGCAACGCACTTAGACCATGGAGCAGGTGAAATGGTCCAGTTTTGACCAGTTCTGAGTAGTTTTTCATGGAGAACTTCTGGGAGATGCTGTAATTAGTTGACCTTGTCCTTTTAGGGGTCGGAACAACACTTTTAGGGACTTACGAGCCCTTGGTTTATGGAAATTAATGGTTGGGGTTGCAATGCCCAAAAATGCCTATAACAATTGCCCCCTAAAGCATGAGGTTGTTAATATTTTGATGTCGGGTGAAATGCTTTATCATGAGGATCCGAAGTTTTTTCAAGCTGGAAGGCGACCTGTAATAAGATACAATACAATACATTATCTTCATAATATTTTCATGATCTAGCTGAGGCGGGCATTCCCATGCTCAGCTTTATAAATTCATTTTCATGTACTTGAGACAGACAATCGTCTGAGTGTAGACTGATGATTCTGGTAGAGCCATCATCCCTTAGATTGGATGATTATCTGTGCAGCAGTGATGTACATTTGATGTCTTTATCTTCCTAAAATATTTCGTAGCCCGGATGGATGAAACTAGATCTGAGGTCTTCAATCTCGTTCGATCTTCACTCAAAGTACAAGTCGATCCATGTGAGAGATGTTCTAGAGTCGAACATGGAAAGACATCGCCTAATTACCAGCCAATGATGTAAGTTGTTAACAGGCGCGAGAGGAATCACCGATAATGAAAATGACCCTCAAGGTACTCCAGTACAATTCACGTGGTGTGAATAAGGGACTTAGCATCAAACACCACGTGAAATCTTTCAGTCGAAGGCCATTAATGTAAACCTGTCGCCGAAAGTGAGAAACTTGCCATTGAGGCATGCAAGCTTCAAAGTACTAAAAGGGTTGTTCCTAGAGCGACTTCTTGGATAATGAGCTGATGTCGACAAGAAGCGATCCGTCATAGGAGTGCCTTAGTGAATCCCACATCAATGACATGGAACAGAGCAAATGATTTTAATGGAGGTGAAAATGATCTGGTGATATACGGTTCAGGGTGGTGGTCATAAAAGAATGGAGCGTAAATGTATTGCAGTGGGTGAGACACAGGTGAATTCTCTGAGCGACTTCTCTTGAACATATCGGCGACACTGACATGATGGATCGGTAGCATTAACCCCAAATATGGATGATGTGATGGAACCATGGTGATGTGACCAGTGAATGGAACAACCCAACCTGACTCGGATGCAGAGTGAAAGTGTCATGTTCAAGAGCGACTTGCTACCAATAAAGTTTCTTCAAGTTTTCTTCCCAATTTTTCCCCAGTCATTGCTGACCAGTACCTCTTTATTTTTTTCAAGCTTGAGGAGGATAACATATGCTTGTTCTATAATTTGCCCTTCGGGCAAACCCATCGCTATGTTTTAACGAGCCTAGTGATAGTGAAACTTGTTCTTGTCTGTATGGACAAGTTTGTTGTTATTCGGTTTTAACGAGTTTAATGACAAAGATAACTCGGTCCTTTTCAATTTTAGAGAGTCTGAAAAGGGACATAAAGGGAACTCCAAAAATATTTTTTCGTCACATAATCCCTTGAGTTCGAAAAAGTATAAAACAATACAAAAGGGATGAATTTTCGGTACTTTTAACGAGCCGAACAAAACAAGCGCTCGATATTTTTGTCTAATAATCCCTCAGATCCAAAAAGATTAAAATATAAAGGAGGGATAGCACTTCCGATCACTTTAACGAGCTGGAGAGGCCAATGGATCGGCAATCTTTTCATATTTTACGAGTCAGTTGAAAAGAGCTTAAAGGAGACTCATTTTTTGAGGAACGAGTGATAGATTCGTGTAGCAGCTGATTCCAAGTAAGGTTTGGAATTTTCCAATCACGGTAGTGTCACAAGTATGCCTAACAGGATCACTCTTCGTAGTTGTTCCTCAAAAGGGGTAAACAATCAAGTGGAGGTGAATGATCGGCCAATACAGAGTGGAGGTGATGATGAGAACACGACCAAGGCTTCAAAGGCTGATGGTAATACATTCACAATGGTTATTTACTGGAAATTGGTTCATTTTTTAATGAACTTAGACTTTGGAGGAACATTTGCTCATTGCTTATGTTTATTTTTTAACGAGCTTGAATTCCACGTTATAATTGCTCAACCCAGTCGTATAATAAGGATGTCTCATCTAGGATGCCATTTTTATGGAGCTTGCACCCTACAAAGCTTTGCTTCACATCCTTTCTTTATGCAAGTTAGGAAATGATCAATCCTATGAGTTTAAAGGGTTAGAGGACCTATAAATTTAAAAAATAAATGGTCGCTCTTTGCTTGCAAGCCAAAAGGTTTTCATGCCCCTAGGTATAGCGAAAAATTTCCAGGTTACCAAAGATTGTTTTATCTGTGCTACAGACAAAACACTTCCTCGGCAATGTCTACCAAAATAGACAAAGGTGAGTGGTGCAGACGCCTCCACTCACATGACTTTGACGAGGGAATATTATTCCAGCCTAATCCCATTTTCCTAAATGGACGGGTGTGTCAGACTAGTCATATATCCTCCACAGAAACCTACCCTATACCCAAGGTTTTCCTGCCGAAACAGACCAGGGTGCATGCCCCCAGGGTTTCAGTCATATCCTCTGAACCACTCGCACTCATCAGGAGGACGGACTGGAGATTGATGAGACATTCCTTGCATGAAAATACCATTTAGGGTTGGTATATGACTATTTTCTATGTGTGAACCGGGGAATGAAAGCTAGTCTACAAGTTTGACCACTCTTCCTTCGTGCGGAAAACAAATTACTCTAAAGAGTGAGGAGACAATGGCTCCCATGCAATAAATATAGTCTCATCCAAGGAGTATATTATAATCCAGAGGTCCTCAGACTACCATTACGTTCATGTGAACGGTTTTCCTTCTCAATGTTATCGGCACATTGGGAAGGATCCCTAATGGTCGACTGGTTCCTTTGTTAAAGCCTGTTAGATTTCTCATCTCAGGAAAAAGCAATGGTGAACCAAGCGCTTTCCAAGTAGTTGAGGAAAGGATACTCACAGAAGCCCCTTCATCTATGATGGTACCAGCCATGACCATTCTATATATTTGGGCGATGATTCGAAATGGTACACTAGCCGGCAAACGGGGTCTGCCTAGTAGATTCCAGTCAAAGGAAACAACCAGGTTGCATGGAGGTGGGACCGAATAGACGGCCAGATATGACTCTGACAAACTTCCTTCCTACGATAAAGGAATGGGTAGACTGCCCCCATGTTCATCGAAGTCTGTGCTTACGAAGAGAATTTGAACGGTGTCGTTCTTGTTCTCTTCAGTGACTGTATTATCTGAAGATTGATCCTCTGAAGGCAAGACCGGGTCAACTGCCACCTCGACCTTTTGACTTTCATTTGGTGTTGATTCAGATGGTTTATCTTCAATAATAGATGCTTCGGCTAACCACAAGGGCGTGTCAGCTGGATTTTCAACTAGTGACGGACTTGGCAAGAGTTTCTTATATCCAGGAGGAAGTCGTAATGGTGAAACCGGATGGTCGTCCAAAAATCTTTTAGCTTCGTCTAAGAAGGGACAACGGTGGATGGTGTGATCACCTTCACACAATTTATAAGGAAATTTATATTTTCCTTTTTGTCCAGGGGTTTCACTTTCACTAGTTGACGGTGTACTTCCAACATGATCATCAGAGGTTGATGACATCGGATTGTGCAAACGAGGAGACTAGTCCCTTAAGATCTGAGGGATGCAAGGACAATCACGATGATAGTGGTCTCCTTCGCAAATGACACATGGCGATTTAGGCCTAGATGGTGCAGTGTGTGGATTTTCGCTAGACGATGCCTGGTCACCCCTTTTCGCCTTTGGCTCCTTCTTCTTCTTCTCTTTCTTCTTATTTTCCTTCTTCTTCTTGGTTACTTGATTTTTGGCTTTACCAGCTTCATCAAGCGAAGAGGAAGGAGGAGAGGAAGAATTGGACGAAGTAGAGGGTTGGGGGGTGACTCTGTTATCGTTTAGTTGCTGACTTGATTGTTCAGGAATCATGATGCTCTGAATGACAAAAGTTGAGAAGAGCCATACGGGCAAGCCGATTGTCAATCCTGGAAGAGACAATGTGGCCATATGGGGTGCACCAACATCTCCCCAAGAGGAGAAGGGACTAGGATTTCCTCCAAGGGGAACTCCTTGGTTGGTGGACTCCATTTTTCTCAACCTAAGACCAACGTAGGAAAGGTGATGTTTATTCCGATTAAAATAAATTTTAGATGCTTTGACAGACCTTGTTTTTCAATTTTTAAGAGTCGAGAAAAAACAAAAGATGACTCTAGTCGCCTTCGATTTTTAATGAGCCTGAAGTGACAAGTGCTCAGATGGACCTTTTCCTTTAAGGATTCTGAAAAGGAATGAAAGAGACTGCTCTGGGAATCTAGACCGAGGGATTACCAAACCAATCGCAAAACTACAGAATACTTTTTATGGTACGGCAGTCAATCTTTCTGAATGCTGTGTTCAGTGCATTGCGATCGATAGGGCGACAGACACGGCTTCCTATGGATAAAGGATAAAGCCTATTGTGGTCTCCCAATATATACCTGACAGTATGTGGGAGAACAAGTCCATACTGGCACTTATCGTCTCAAAGTGGAGGAATCATCCAACCAACAGTGAAAACAACAGTTACCAGGTTTTACGACGCCGGAATATGTCTCTAGCCTAGAGTTCTAAATGTTGTGCGTTAAGTTCCAAAGCGTTTTTAGATTCATTAAATTTATTTTGTAGTTGATCTTTCTTAAGAAATTTTCCTTTCAGGTTCACCGCATGATGTAGATGTACAATTCATAAAATGTAATCTAAAATGATAAACAATCATTTAATCTTATTTTTGCAATGAAAATCCTAGCTACTAAGGAAAGAGAGATGGCGTTCTTTCAACAAAGAGAAAAGAGCACACACTATATGCACTATCCTAAATCAAACCAATAAATAGTCTAAATTCAAATGCACATGCATGTATTTGTTTTCAACCTTCTTAATGTGTGAATGATAAAAAGAAAGCTAAGCACAAATCTGAATTATTTTTCAAAGCAACAATTACTAACAAGCTTCTTTTCAAAACAAAATGAGGACAATGACGACACTTTGCTATTTGGAATTGAAAACTTGCTTTCGACACTTGAAAAACAACCAATTCAAATCAAATACAAGAGTAACAGTGTAATCGAATATCAAGAACAATCGGATTCTCTTTTATGACTGAAAACGACACTTGCGACACTTTCAAATCAAGAAACGACAGTTCAATTACGCTACTTCTTTGTAAAAGAGAACTGAAAATGACTCAAAATACATAAAAACATTTACAGTTCTTTGCACAATGGAGGTGGAATAATGGCAAGGAAGGGGGTTTCAATAGAGGTGGACTGATTACACGCAGCAAAACTCCTGAATAGAGCTGAAAAGAGTGAACACAGAAGCCAAAATCTAAGAGCAGAAGAGGTCTGATCAACGCACCTGTAGCACAGGGAAACTAAAATGCAACACATCTACTACACTCGGGAAGTGTGATGCATTCAGGTTTCAAAGAAGACACAGTGCGATGGACCATGGACACGACTTTAGCTAGGTTCTGGGTCACAGTTTGCAGCTTAGTTCAGGGATTTAGGTCGAGCAAGTGGTAATCAGTAAATCAATCACAGGGGTAGATCTAAGGAGGTTACTAAAGCCACCACAAGGGCAATTAGAGAGCTTATAAATCAATTGTTTAATTCATGAACAAAACCCAGAGATAGAGTGAAGCAGCATTGATCTA
Organism: Pinus tabuliformis; assembly: GCA_031772625.1. Classification (NCBI taxonomy): domain Eukaryota; kingdom Viridiplantae; phylum Streptophyta; class Pinopsida; order Pinales; family Pinaceae; genus Pinus; species Pinus tabuliformis. The sequence goes on from CM062815.1 coordinate 301,116,747, forward strand.
CTTTTCACTTGCATAGAAAATGCAGTTCGAAGGCTAGCTGGCTTGACTTCAGGCTCCGTCTGTAAGTTTATAAAGTAAAAAAATGTAGATAAACAAGAAATCTATTCGCTCCCCAGTGGAGTCGCCATTTTTTTATCAGGAAAACTAGTGTCTATGCAGAGTTTCTAGTCCCACTAAGGCTGGTAGCCACCTTAGAAACAAACAAACTAAAAACTACTTTCGTTTTCCTTTATGAGAAATAGATAAGAGGGGAATAAGGAGACCAACCTCTGTCTTGCGCTTGGTTCCTTGCTCGATTCCTCTCCCTTCTGATAGGTCTTCGCCACTCGCTTCCTCGTCTACCCAGCTTCAAAGAGCACCTATGGAATCAAAGCAACATAACACTATCCAAGAACATAGATCTATTATCATAAACAATATAGGACCAGATATATATTGACCACACAAATGCATATAACATCAATCATACAAGAATGTGGAGGAAAACTTGAATAGCTTTATTGATAATCAAGAAAGAGAAAAGAGGATTACAACCAGTTGTTCTGACCCAGCATCATCCTCTCAGCAAGAAAGCCCTTCTTCACCTCATGAAAAGCTTAGATCACCCAACACTATGATATTGCACCAAGAAAACAACAACACTTCCTTACCAGATACAAAATTCTAGCCTCCGAATCTCTGGGATGAGGGATCCATATATAAATGTTTGCAAGGGAGGTGAGTCAGCTTCTGAGATTTGATTAGTGTCCTCTCTCTAATAGTTCTTGATTCCACTTGGAGATTGATGATCTCTTACTCATCCCTGGGTGAATGTAGAGAGGCAAGTGTCACAGGAGAAGTTTCTGGAAGATTCCATGATCCTCCACCTTGCGGATTGACCCTGCCATTTGTCAACTCTCGTCCATCGCACCCCATAGAAGGGTTTTTCAACATGCATCGCACCTACTATGTGTATTTAGGTGGGATGCAATGCACTTTGACCATGGAGCAGGTGAAATGGTCTAGTTTTGACCAGTTCTGAGTAGTTTTTCATGGAGAACTTCTGGGAGATGCTGTAATCAGTTGACCTTGTCCTTTTAGGGGTCGGAACAACACTTTTAGGGACTTAGGAGCCCTTGGTTTATGGACATTAATGATTGGGGTTGCAGTGCCCAAAAATGTCTATAACACCATGCTCAGCTTTATAAATTCATTTTCATGTACATAAGACAGACAATCATCTGAGTGCAGACTGATGATTATGGTAGAGCCATCATCCTTTGGATTAGATGATTATCTGTGTAGTAATTATGTACATTTGATGTCTTTATTTTCCTGAATATATATCGCAGCCCGAATGGATGAAACTAGATCCAGGGTCTTCAATCTCGTTCGATCTTCACTCAAAGTACAATTCGATCCATGTGAGAGATGTTCTAGAGTTGAACATGGAAAGACATCGCCTGATTACCAGCCAATAATGTAAGTTGTTAACAGGTGCGAGAGGAATCATCGATAATGATGATGACCCTCAAGGTACTACAGTACAATTTATGCGGTGTGAATAAGGGACTTGGCATCAAACACCACGCAAAATCTTTCGGTCGAAGGCCATTGATGTAAACTTGTCGCCGGAAGTGAGAAACTTGCCATTGAGGCATGGCAAGCTTCAAAGTACTGAAAGGGTTGTTCCTAGATCGACTTCCTGGATAATGAGCTAATGTCAACAAGAAGCGATCCATCATAGGAGGGCCTTGGTGAATCCCACATCAATGACATGGAATGGAGAAAATGATTTTAATCGAGGTGAAAACGATCTGATGATATAAGGTTCAGGATGGCGGTCATGAAAGGATGGAGTGTACATGTATTGCAGTGGATGAGACATAGGTGAATTCTCTGAGCGACTTCTCTTGAACATATCGGCGACACTGACATGATGGATTGGTAGCGTTAACCCCAAATATGGATGGTGTGATGGACCCATGGTGATATGACCAGTGAATGGAACAACCCAACCCAACTCAGATGCAGAGTGAAAGTGTCATGTTCAAGAGTGACTTACTACCAATAAAGTTTCTTCAAGTTTTCTTCCCCATTTTTCCCCGGTCATTGCTGACCAGTACCCCTTTATTTTTGTCAATCTTGAGGAGGATAACATATGCTTGTTCTATAATTTTCCCTTCGGGCAAACCCATCGCTATGTTTTAATGAGCCTAGCGATAGTGAAACTCGTCCTTGTCTGTATGGACAAGTTTGTCGCTATTGAGTTTTAACGAGTTTAACAACAAAGATAACTCGGTCCTTTTCAATTTTAGAGAGTTAGAAAAAGAGACGTAAAGAAAACTCCAATAATCATTTTTCGTCATATAATCCCTTGAGTCTGAAAAAGTATAAAACAATACAAAAGGGATGAATTTTCGGTAATTTTAACGAGCCGAAGCGCTTGATCTTTTTGTGTAATAATCCCTCAAGTCCAAAAAGATTAAAATCTAAAGGAGGGATAGCACTTCTAGTCACTTTAACGAGCTGGAGAGGCCAATTACTCAGCAATCTTTTCATATTTTACGAGTCAGATGAAAAGAGCTTAAAGGAGACTCATTTTTCAAGGAACGAGTAATAAATTCGGGTAGCAGCTGATTCCAGGTAAGGTTTGGAATTTTCCAATCACGGCAGTGTCACAAGGATGGCTAACAAGATCACTCTTCGCAGCTGTTCCTCAAAAAGGCTAAACAATCAAATGGAGGTGAATGATCGGTCAATACAGAGTGGAGGTGATGATGAGAACATGACCGAGGCTTCAAAGGCTGATGATAATACATTCACAATGGTTATTTACCGGAAAATGGTTCATTTTTTAATGAGCTTAAACTCTGGGGGGAACATTTTCTCATTGCTTATGTTTATTTTTTAACGAGCTTGAATCCCGCGTTAAAACTACTCAATATAATGGTCACTGATTACCTTGATTTTACCATTGACAACTTTGTTCCTTCAAAGGTTGTACTGTCTGCTCAATTGCTTCATCAAACTAGTTAGAAAAGCACAATATATGTTTGAAAAATGAGTTAAAACACTAATATTTTACTTGAATTACGTGAAAAGTAATTTAAAAGTGCTTTTTACCTCTCATTTTACCAATTCATTTGAACTTTGGTTTGTTGGAGCTTTGGAGGTGCTTTCCCCATTGATTTTCACCAGCTGATTCTGGGAGATTCTGTGGACGATTCTTGGCGCCTTCTGGACTAGGTAGGAGCTAAACCTGAGCTCTTCAATTTCATCCTTTCCTTTTTGAATTCTGAGCATGTTTTCTATTTTTTCTAAGCCTCTGGGTTTGAAAAACTCGCCCTAGCTCCATCACACCTCTTCTATATCGAAAGGTGCGATACATGCTGGATTGGCCATTGGTCAGTCAGCATGCATCCCACCTAGAACACTGCTGGGGGTGCGATGGGCACAAAGAGGGAAATTTATGCACAGTTTTTCATGGAAATTTTTGCCTATTTTCACCAAATTAGGATCCTGACTCTTCTCTTGTTTTTTTCAAAGATTCATTGGAGAAAAATGCCTGTTACATGGCGAGAACGTGAGCATGAAGAAGAGGAAATGCTTGCTTTACATGATCCAGTTACGGTAAATCCATTGCGGAACTGTGGCCTATTCAAGTTTTTCTGCATCTCTAGCATGAGGCAACAAATCAACTTGTTGAAATATTTTCTCGATGCATGGGATCCTACCACTTAGGTGTTCTAGATTAGGGGCAAGTCCATCCCCTTGACTGTCGTGGACATCTATTTTTTGACCGGCTTATCGAGGGGGGATGCCCCTATCTCATTATCAAGTTCGGTCCGTGGGGGTGAATCTGTGAGAGATTACATTCGCAGGTATTGCAGAGAGGGATCTCAGCCGAGTAAGGACGACAAGATCAATATTTGAGATGTCACTGACAAGTCCCTAAGGACCATTCTGTTTACTTTTGCTAGGCTGGCTGGTAGTGCGGCACTTCATGTGGCCAATAGGTCTTATATGCAGTACGCCTTAGAATGCCTTGAACCAAAGGTGTTCAACTGGTGTGATGCAATACTCCCTGTGATATGGTTCTATATTGACAGCTTTCGCCTTGGAAAAGATCGTGCTGATGCAGCCGCAGTATGATTCACTTGGTTTACCTCCACCGAATGAGCCACAGATGCAGAGATGGGTCGACCTTATGGCCAGACATGCTGGTCAGTCCCAGGTTTCCTTTTCTGATACCTTTTTCGAGTGGTTCAACCGTCAAGAGATGGTTTTTTCCGAGTATCCATATGCTGGTATGGATATCCGGGGTAACCGAGATTTGGTACTGCCAGCTGGCGAGCAGTGGGGTGTCATCGGTAAATTCTTTGACCATATCTCTGTTTATCGTTTCTCTTTATAATGTTCTTGTGCTTTCTTCTATTAGGACTAATCAAAACTCATGTACTCATGCAGATGTTGGACCAGTCCGGCCAGTAGTACGCCTGAGAGTGCCAGCTACCGCTCCAGCAGGAGAGGCTGTGGGAAGGGCTATCCTTTGCGACCTTGATGTGGTCGAGACTCTTTCAACATTGCAGGATCAGGTCGAAGGCCTCACTCTTGGTGTTCCGGACATGAGGACTGACGAGCTACCTTGAGGTTGCAGCGACATACTACCGGCGTGCCGAGTCGATGGACTAGGCTTTTACACATGATTGCACAGGCGATGACTTGTTATCACCAGCATCATTAGACTAGGGTTCCCCCTAGCATTTTGAGTTTTGGGTCATTTTACCAATTTTGTCTTGGTTACAGAACATTATGTGTAAACCATAAACAATTATATTGATTTTCAGAGTTTTATTTTGGTTAAGTTACATGATCCTGATGCAAATACTGATGAAATGCTTCTTTTTATAAATGTTGCAAATGTCTATCTAACACATAATTTGCCAATGAATCTGTTAATGTGTTTAAGTTTCTGGAAATATGCTGATATTGAATAAAATCAAATTGCCTTTCCAAAAGCTTGACCCTTAGGAACATGCGATAGCTAGTTGGATTTCGGACGGAGTAGATACCAGTGAGTTGTAGTATGACGAGCTGTGAGTCTAGCCTGATGACAAGTCGGCTTATGCCATGTGTGATGGCATCAGAGAGAAGTTCTATCAATGCACTATATTCAGCGATGTTATTTGTTGACCGACCAATACATACCCCTCTGAAACTTACTAACTCGTCGTTTGGATCAAAAATGGCCCAGGCCGCAAAAGATAGGTTCCGCGAACTACGACTCGCTCCGTCAGCATATCCAACAAAAGATTCCAATAGGTTCGACATCTGTGACAAATGTAAAAAGTGGATTACTTGACCAAAACAATTACTCTTAGTGAAAACAAAAATGTAACAAAAGCATATGGGTTACCACACTGAATCATGCGTAGTAACACTTAAGGTACAACCTGTTATGGGGTTGCGCCAGTGGAATCCCATCATAATCCATTAACTTGTAGGCTCCTTTTGCTAATACACGCTTAACAATATAGGGGCCCATCCACAAAGACTTGAACTTACCTGCTCCCAATTTATCAGATTCCTGGTCATAAAGTAAGACCAAGTCGCCTTCTGAGAAGACACGGGGTTTGACATTCTTGTCGAATTGCGCCTTGACTCGTTTTTTATGGGCTTCGTTAGCCAAAGCAACATCATGATGGGTTTCATCCAATTGGATTAGTTCCAAGAAACTAGCCTCCTCTTCTGAAGTTCCGGGGAGAAGGTCGACTATGAGTTTGAGGGACGAGATTTCACACTGAACTAGTAAGATTGCTTCTAGGCCATACACCAGTTGAAAAGGTGTAAACCCGATTGCATTCCTTACCGATGTTTGGTATGCCCACAAGGTTGAGTACAGGATCAGGTGCCAACTCCTTTTGTGGACTCCAATCATCCTTTGCAACATCCGCTTCAGGACTTTGTTGATTGCTTCAACTTGTCCATTGGCCTGCGGGTAATATGGAGTAGAGCTGTCGTGGGACAACCCCAATTTGGCAGCCAATTCGACCATCATGTGATTGCGAAAATGCAATCCATGATCTGTGACTATAGCTTGTGGAATGCCGAATCTGGCGACTACATGATTGAAAAAGAAAAGGGCAGTTGTTTCACCAGTGTTATCTAATGTAGGCATCGCCTCGGCCCATTTGGTAAAATAGTCTACTGCGACTATGATATACCCATGCCCCCGGTTGAGGTGGGTTTACATGTCATGAAATGAATGCCCCATTTGGTGAATGGCCCAATAGCAACTATCGGTTGCAGGGGTGTGGGTGGTTTTCTGGTTTTGCTAGCGAAAATTTGACATGCATGGCAACTTCTGACTGCGGTTATGCACTCTTTGAACATTGTTGGCCAGAAGTATCCTGCTCGTAAAAATTTTGCGTTGTAGTGTAACCAGATTGATGCCCCCCACATGCGCCTGAATGGCAATCATTCAGGAATTTTTCGGCCTCCTCATGGGTGAGGCACCTCCTTAGAACTGTATCGACACCACGACGGTAAAGTGTGTCACCGACGATCATGTAGTCTTTTGATTGGTATCGAATACGTTTTTGTTCTGAGTGAGAGGTATTAGACCTATATTTTTGGGTTTGGATATAGATAATTATATCTCCATACCACGGATTGCTTGAAGATATCAGAAACAAAGATTCATACACGATGGTTTCTTCGGATGTTTCATCGTTGGACGACGATGGGAGATCACATGGTAATTCCACGAAAACCAGGGATTTCTTTGATTTGGATTTTACAAATTCCAGATCAAACTCTTGAAGAATTGCTATCCATTTTGAATATTCCCCCCCAGCAAATTTCGCAACAATATATGAGTCATGGGGTTGCAATCTGACAAAATGGTAGTTTTTTGAAAGAGGAGTGGACATAGTGTTGAAATCGCTGTATCGCTTGAATAGCTGCGAGAGCCAGATTTTCAACATAGGAATACTTGCTTTCTATATCATTTAAGTTTCTACTCAAATAATATATGGGATGTTCAATTCCATTGTCTTCTTGAACTAAAACCATTGCGATGGTTGTATCCGTTGCAGCCAGATATAGGTTAAAGTATTTTTGATAATCAAGAGCGTACATTAATGATGCTTTCATTAGGGATTATTTTAAAGAATCAAAGGAAGCTTGCGTGACCTGATCCCAGACGAAGGGTACTTCTCTTTTCAATAGATGTGTATAACCTTTAGCAAGTTCGGCGTAATTTGGAATGAACCTCCTCAGAAAGTTTGTTTTCCCTTGGAGTTTCTGAATCTGAAGTAAATTTGAAGGTGGAGGAAAATTTATGATTTCCTAAACCTTACATGGGTTGAGACGAATCCCATCCTTTGAGACTACAAAGCCAAGCAAACGACCATAACTGACACATAACACACATTTTTTTGGATTGAGTCATATCTTGTAGTGTCGGCAATGTGAAATATCGCTCTCAAATGCTGCGGATGATCGGTCCGCTTTCGCAGATGAGACAGAAGGTCATCGAGATATGGTTGAACGATGTTTTTGATGTCATGGAAGGCATAATTCATTGCCCTATGAAATGTTGCCCCTGCATTCTTTAAACCAAAGGGTAATTTGCAATATGCGAATGTGCCCCACGGACAAATAAATGCAGTCTTTGACTGGTCCTGTGGGTGGATATTTATTTGATTATACTCGGAGAATCCATCCATAAATGAGAAGATTTCACATCCGGCGCATTCATCAATTATCTGGTCAATAAAGGGTGTAGGGTAGTTGTCTTTTGGACAATCTTGATTTACATCCCTATAATCAACGCACACTCTAGTCGTTCCTTGTTTTTTCATCACAGGAACAATGTTTGATACCCGATCGGTTAGAGGAACCGGGTAAATAAAACTAGCATGGAGAAGTTTTTCAACTTCTGCCTTGATGGCAGCGGCTTTCTTGGGGTGCACCTGCCATAGCCGTTGTTGTACTGGTTTGACATCTGGATACATCTTTATTTCGTGTTCAACTATACTCAAGTCAATGCCTGGCATTTCATCATATGAACAAGAAAAGATATCTCTGAATTCACGAAAAAGAGCATTATATATTTCCAGTTTTGAAGGAGAACAACATTTGCCAACATAAATATTCTCTACAACATCCATTTTGGTCGAGATATTTATGGCGATAGTCTCTTCAATATTGGACAAGTTTCGCTCGGAATCCACCGTGTTTATAGTATTTGATAGGAAATCAAAAACTGAAGGATGATGAAGGTCATCAGGAGTATCTTCTTGAAAATCCGGAAGATGGGAACGATGGTGGTAATTTTCCCATGGCGCCCCGTCAATTATCATTGACTGAACAATTCCTTCGTTGGTGTAATGCACTTACGACCAAGGATCTGAAGGGGTGCCATATTCCTTAGACCTATCTATCCAAACGGTTGATGAGCGCTGATTTGGGTCTGCCTCCCATGCCAAAAACATTGATTGCTACAATATTTCTATTGAACTTGGAGGCAATACTTGCAGATGATCCATGTTAATATCGTTTTCTAAGATCTTTTGAATTGAAGATATCATATTGCAGGTTCCTACCATCGCCACTTCCGCCAGATTGATTGGAGGTGGGAGAGAAAAAGTTCTCATTAATATAGGGTATTTTAGTAGGCCTACTCTGATACTTTGAAGCGAATGGGGGCTTCCATGGATCATCGGAATGCTTCCCGTAACTTGGGAACTATTGGGGAGAAATGTTTGTTGGTCGACGATTGTAATTCCTCCTTGAAAAGAAAATGCAATCTTCCTAAAGTAGGTTGACACAACCGCAGCCATAGCATATATCCAGGGCCTTCCTAGTAGGATGTTGTAATCGAGGCTTCTGTCGATTACCTCAACATCTATTTCTACTATTTCCCCCCCCAGTTCAACTTGCAAGTTACTTAGAATCCCATATGGGGTATATGTTCGTCCATCAAATGCTTTTAATGTCGTCGAAGATCGCAACAAGGTTGGACATCCTAAAGTTTTCCAGCAACTCATCGACATAATACATGTAGATGCCCCCTCATCAATAATTGTTCGATGAACAGTTTTGTTGAGGGCTTTCACTTGAATGAGGAAATCTAGTTGAGCTAGTAACTGAGGATCATATCCTTTGTGATTAAAGGACACAATACTAGAATCCTTTGGGTCAATCCCACCTATTGCTGATAATAAAGCCTGCTTTTGGGAGGGGCAATTTTGTAGTACCTCAAGTGTTGACATAGCGGATGGAGATTGGGCCAGATCTTCTACTATATTATAATGTTGTGCTGCTCTGGCATGAGGATTAAATGTTGACTTGTGTACTACCCCCTTTGGTGGTTTTATTGTTAGCTCTGGAATGATGGGTGGCGCAACTTCTGTCGAAGTTGTTGTCGAACTACTAGGTTGATCTTTATCCTTGTTGTTCGACAGCTGTGGATTCCCGTAATCTTTATTCCTTGTCGTTATCAAAGCATCATTTTTCTGTTTTGAAACCGACAACATCAGCACTTGGGATGGGGAAGCATTGTCACTAGCAACCAGATTTGTTCCTGGATTTGGAAACGAATCAGTCAATACCGCCGAGGTTTTTGAATTCTTGAAGAATTTTCTAAGCTCAGCTTTATATGGACAATCTCTTGTCCAATGACCCTCATCACATATAAGACATGGAAAATTTGGTTTCTTATCTCCAAAAGGGTTTGCAGAAAATTTTTCAGGTGATAATTCCTCCTGTTTCTTCTTCTTCCCTTTCTTTTTCTTCTTACCTCCTGGTTGCTTGGTTTCTTTGCCTTTATCAGTTGAGACAGCATTTACTTCCGAGGCGAGAAGTTCTTCTTTTGCATTTTGACTAGAAATATTACGGGCCTTTTTAGATGTAGCCTTTGTTGATTTTGTGTCTGTCGTACCAATCACGCCATTGCCGGCATGAGAGTCATTGTTCGATTTAGGAGGAGGAGGAACGGAAAATTCCGGTCTGGGAGCGTCAGGGATTTTATCGTAGAGCGTGCCAGACTGAGTATAAATCAAGTCTAAATATTGTGCATGAGCAATAACTTGCTCTTCAGTGACGAATCCTCCCTTTGCCACATCTTCTATAATGGAAGGTAATAATGACTTAATAAACCATTCAGCTAAAAGCTGATCAGGAACATACGTTTTTACCATTCTACGACGATGTCGCCACTCATGAATATGATCAGGTATGTGAGTGGCCGTCGTTTGCTTGAAATTGGTAAGAAGTTCTGTCCCTGTTTTGTACCTTATGGGTAACTAAAAATGGGTTAAAAAGGTTGTGGCTAGGGCACTGAAGTTATCAAACAAAGCTCTAGGTAATTCGATATACCATTTTTCTGCCGGACTAGTTAACGTCCTCTGAAAAAGGTGAAGCCTAATCGAATCATCGTTTAGGGTGTTTGATGAACACCACAGATGAAAGGTCATCACATGATTTGATGGGACTTCACCTGGATTTCCATTAAATTTAGGAATATTTGACAAAAGTTTATGCGGAATCGCTAGCCACCAAGGGGCGTAAGCGATTGGATCGTTCGTTAGCCGATTTAGATCCGGTAACTATAAAGTTGCCATGAAGGGTAACTATTGATTCAGGTTTGGCGAAGCATACCCAGGATAAGATGGGATTGGTTGAGCAGTTGGTCTTTGCATACCAGCATAATGCATTTGATGTTGGTAACTTTGGTAAGGTTGGTGGGCATAACCATTATAGAATGGTTGATTTTGACCCTTTTGAATATACGGCTGCCCATTATTTGCAAAGATTTGTTGCTAAGATCCTTGGTATACTTGTTGGAATTGCGGTTGTTGATATTGCACCAGCCACGGTTGTGAAGCCATGTGCTGTTGTCCAATACTGGCCATTTGACCAAGATGAGGGGTAATTGTACCCGTTTGGGCCTATGTCATTCCACTAGTTGGCGATTGTGGTTGAGTTGCAGGGACAAGAGGCTATTACATTACAACCTGAGAAACTTGAGGTTGGGATACAACAGGCAACGCTTGTACTTGCGACACCGTCACAATAGCCAGCGTAGTTGGTATATTTGACATATGTAAACATTGTTGCATTGAGTATACAACTCTTGGTTGTTGAGGCAGTATTGGCACACAACCGCTAGATGTAATTCCAGCATAACCTGAATTTTGTTGTGAACTCTCGTATGGTTGTCCTCCGAGAGGAGAGAATGAAAGGGTATATTGCCCCCCATACGACGATAATCCGGTACTCAAAGGAATTGTTTGCCCTTGAGGACCGGACTGCCCAAATTGACACCGCGAGGGATCAATTTGCTGAGACTCAACATAAGAGTCCCCGGATATTATTCCGGATGAACAAATGGGAACGGACCATACTATCGAAATAGCCCTTGAGTGGGCTCCATCTAGCGATTGATAGCTAGTTGGGATAGATGGTATGCCAGTGAACATTATTGGAGTGACAGTAGGAAGTTCTGTTGTTGCTGTGTCGGATGACACAATCCTAGATGTTGATGGTTGTTTAGACATTTGTAGTCTATCCAAAAGATTGCCTAACGATTCTACAGGAGCTTCCGATAATAGTAGACTAATTTCTATTGAAGAAGGATATAGGGTGATGCCAACTCCAACTTGTGATGGAGTACTAGATGGAGGATCCTCGACAATCTCTTCTATAGCAATCAGACTAGGTGGAAGAGGTAGACTGTTAGGTCCGTAAAATATTTCTGGTGTCGAAGAAGGTATAGAATCTGCAGCGACAGATGTTTGGGGAATAACACCTTCCGAATCAGCTATAGATGGAGCTGGTTCAGTAATACAAGACTGTGTTTACCTTCACACTAGGATCAGCTCTACTGTCCTTTGGTGGCTGCAGAACTTCTTTTGTAAAGGCAGGGATACCAGAAATGTTTGGAGTAACCGGAGTCTCTGATGGTGTTGGAACACTTGTTCTAACTTTACCAGGGGATTTGGAACTGGTTAAACAAGTTCGCTCTGTCCATAACAGTTTTGATTTTGGAGACAAAGACGGTTGACTCGTAAGCCTTCGCGAACGACGGGGTTTCAATTGACTTTCTTCCACGATTGCGGATTACTCGATCAACTAAAAATAAAGGGGAAATATGTTTCCGAATTAAATGAATTTTAGACTCTTTGACACAACTTGTTTTTTCAATTTTTAAGAGTCGAGAAAAAACAAAAGATGACTCTAGTCGCCTTCGATTTTTAATGAGCTTGAAGTGACAAGTGCTCAAATGGACCTTTTCCTTTAAGGAGTCTGAAAAGGAATGAAAGAGACTACTCTGGAAATCTAGACAGAGGGATTACCAAACCAATCGCAAAACTGCAGAATACTTTTTACGATATGGCAGTCAATCTTCCTGAATGCTGTGTTCAGTGAATTGTGATCGATAGGGCGGCAGACACGGCTTCCTATGGATAAAGGATAAAGCCTATTGTGGTCTCCCAATATATACTCGACGGTACGTGGGAGCACAAGTCCGTACTGGCACTTATCGTCTCAAAGTGGAGGAATCACCCAACTAGCAATGAAAACAACAGTTACCAGGCTTTACGATGCCGGAATACGTCTCTATCCTAGACTTCTAAATGTTGTGCGTTAGGTTCCAAAGCATTTTTAGATTCATTAAATTTATTTTACAACTGATCTTGCTTAAGAAATTTTCCTTTCAGGTTCACCGCGTGACGTAGATATACAATTCCTAAAATGCAATCTAAGATGATAAACAATCATTTAATCTTCTTTTTTGCAATGAAAATCCTAGCTACTAAGGAAAGAGAGACGATATTCTTTCAACATAGGGCAAAGACCACACACTATATGCATTGTCCTAAATCAAACCAACAAACAGTCTAAATCCAAATGCACATGCATGTATTTGTTTTCAGCCTTCTTAATGTGTGAATAATAAAAAGAAAGCTAAGCGCAAATCTGAATTATTTTTCAAAGCGACATTACTAACAAGTTTCTTTTCAAGAAAAAATGAAGGCAATGACGACACTTTGCGATTTGGAATTGAAAACTTGCTTTAGACACTTGAAAAACTACTAATTCAAATCAAATACAAGAGTAACAGTGTAATCGACTATCAAGAACAATCGAATTCTCTTCTATGATTGAAAACGAAACTTGCGACACTTTCAAATCAAGAAACGACAGTTCAATTTTGCTACTTCTTTGTAAAGAGAACTGAAAATGGATCACAATACATAGAAACATTTACAGTTCATTGCACAATGGAGGAAAAATAATGGCAAGGAAGGGGGTTTCAACAGAGGTATACTGACTACAGACAGCAAAACTCATGAATAGAGCTGAAAAGAGTGAACACAGAAACAAAAATCTAACAATAGAAGAGGTCTTGTCTGATCAGTGCACCTGTAACACAGGGAAAGTGAGATGCAGTGCACCTACTACACATGGGAAGTGCGATGCATCCAGATTCCAAAGAAGAGACAGTACGATGGTCTAGGGACGAGACTTCAACTGGGTTCCGAGTCATAGTTTGCAGCTCAGTTTAGGGATTTAGGCTGAGCAAGTGGTAATTAGTAAATAAATCACAGGGGTAGATCTAAGGAGGTTACTAGAGCCACCACAAGGGCAATTAGAGAGCTTGTAAATCAATTTTTCAATTCATAAACAAAACCGAGAGATAGACTGAAGTAGCATTGATCTACTTTGCACTTGCATAGCAAATGCAGTTCGAAGGCTAGCTGGCTTGACTTCAGGCTCCATCTGTAAGTTTATAAAGCAAACAAATATAGACAAACAAAAAATCTATTTTCTCCCCAGCGGAGTCGCCATTTTGTTATCGGGAAATCTAGTGTCTATGGAGAGCTCCTATCCCACTAAGGCTAGTAGCTACCTTAGAAAAAAACAAACTAAAACCACTTTCGTTTTCCTTTATGAGAAGTAGATAAGAGGGGAAAGAACGAGACCAACATCTATCTTGCGCTTGGTTCCTTGCTTGATTCTTCTCCCTTCTGATAGATCTTTTCCACTCGCTTCCTCATCTACCCAGCTTCAAATAGCACCTATAGAATCAAAGCAGCATAACACTATCCAAGAACATAGATCTACTATCATAAACAATATAGGACTAGATATATATTGACCACACAAATGCATATATCATCAATCATACAAGAATGTGGAGGAAAACTTGAATATCTTTATTAATAATCAAGAATAGCAAAGAGGATTACAACCAATTTTTTTGACCCAACATCATCCTTTCAGCAAGAAAGCCCTTCTTCACCTCATGAAAAGCTTAGATCACCCAACACTATGATGTTACACCAAGAAACTAGTAGCACTTCCTTACAAGATACAAAATTCTAGCCTCTGGATCTCTGGGATGATGGATCCATATATAGATGTTTGTAAGGGGGATGAGTCAACTTTTGAGATTTGATTAGTGTCCTCTCTCTGATAGTTCTTGATTCCACTTGGAGATTGATGATCTCCTACTCATCCCTGGGCGAATGTAGAGAGGCAAGTGTCACAGGAGAAGTTTCTGGAAGATTCCATGATCCTCCACCTTGCAGATTGACCCTGCCATTTGTCCACTCTCGCCCATCACACCCCAAGAAGGGCTTTTCAGTATGCATCGCACCTCCCGTGTGTATTTAGGTGGGATGCAGCACACTTTGACCATGGAGCAAGTGAGATGGTCCAGTTTTGACCAGTTCGGAGTAGTTTTTCATGGAGAACTTCTGGGAGAAGATGTAATCAGTTGACCTTGTTCTTTTAGAGGTTGGAACAACAATTTTAGGGACTGAAGAGCCCTTGGTTTATGGACATTTATGATTGGGGTTGCAGTGCCCAAAAATGTCTATAACACACAGGACTGGGTCTGCATACTTCGGCGTGTAGCCAATGTAGTAGTTAACTTTTTAGTCGATCATCTTGAGTCGGGTCGATAGACAGACCAATGTATGACTGGACATGATTATGGGAATTTCATCCCAATTTTGTATATTATTTTTTTAACACTTTATCTATATACGGGCGATTTTATGATATATATACAGATTCAAATTTTTTGATGTTTGTTTAATTTGATGATTGATTAATATGCCAATCTAATTATTGATTAGCAATAGAGTTTGATAATGAATTCTCAGATCGTGGAATGTGAACATATGTAATATAAATAAATGATCATTGCAACATTCTCACTCTCAAAAATTGGTGATATAAATAAGGATCACAGACCTGATAAATTTTATTTAATTGTGACACTACCAGCTGTGAGTCTAGATAAAATACCAACGAATCAATCCCATAAGAAATTGCTTCGGATAGTAAATTAATAATGGCAGTATATTCAAGAATGTTATTCGAAGCATGGCCAATACATACTCCCCTCGACACCATCAATTGGCCAGATGGATAATAAATCACCCAAGCTACGGAAGCAATATTCCGAGTGTGTCAACTAGCACCATCACCGAATCCGAAATATATCAAATCATCCATCAACAACTGCCAAGCTAGATCAAAAAATGTCAATATCACAAAATGCCGGACAAATATATACAAAAATACAATATATACAAACAAGCAATTGCTCAGTTGGAACCTAAGCAAAATACTTTTTAAGGTAGAGCCCATTCTGGGGCTCCGCCAGCTTGTTCCCTTCAAAATAAATTAATTCATAGGCCCCTTTCCCCAAAACTCACTTGACTACAAAGGGACCATACCACATAGACTTGAATTTTCCTGTTCCCAGGGCATCTTTGTCTTGGTCATAGACTAAGACAAGGTCTCCTTCAGAAAAAACCTGAGGATGGACAACTTTATCATATTGAGTTTTAACCCTGTTTTTATGGGCTTTGTTTATTATGGCGGCATCTCGACACTGCTCATCGAGATGTTCCAAATGAACAAAGTGTTATTTGAGACTAGAAATCTATGGAAGAAGTGCTACAAATAGCTTAAGGGATGAAATTTCAGATTCAATAAGAAAAATAAATTTCAGCCCGTTAACTAATTGAAAAGGAGTAAAACTAGTGGGAGTCTTCACTGAGGTTTGGTATGCCCAGAGTGCTAGGTACAACATGATGTGCCAATTGGATTGATTTTTTTCAATTGTCCTTTGAAGGATAGTCTTAAGGGATTTATTCATAGCTTCGACTTTCCCATTAGCTTGAGGATAATACGGAGATGAATGCTCCTGCCGAAAGCCCAACTTGAGAGCCAATTCGGTCATCAGTTGATTCTGGAAGTGACTACCATGGTCAATGACAATCTCTCTTGGGATACCAAAATGTGAAGTAACCTGATTGAAGAGAAACAAGGTTGTTGTTTCACTATTGTTTTTGTAAGTAGGCATGGCCTCAGCCCACTTCGTAAAGTAGTCTACAACCACAATGATGTACTTGTGATTCGTCGCCGAAGTCAAATTACAAGTAGTGAATTCAATGCCCCACTTTGTAAATGGATCAATAATGATAACAGGAAAAAGTGGAGCTGGCACATTTTTCAAGTATAAAGTTGACAAGGGTGGCAACGTTTGACCGCTTCAATACAATCTTTGAAAATTGAAGGCCAAAAGTAGCCTGCATGCAAAATTTTCTAGGTTGTTGCAAGCCCTGATAGATAACCACCACAAGCTCCACTGTGGTAATCATTAAGTACAGACTCTGCTTCTTCCAAAGTTAAGAAATGCCTAAGGACTGAATCAACCCCTCTGTGATATAATGTATCACCAATGATAACATAGTTTTTGGCAAGGTGATGTAACTTTTGACGCTCATCTTTGGAGGAAGCAGGTGAGAACTTTGAAGTCTAGAGATATATAATGATATCTCCGTACCAGGGATCTTGTGAAGAAATGAGGAATAAATGTTTGTCGGGGAAATTTTCCTCATAAATAATGGCTTCCTCATAAGGTAGCTCGAAAACTAATTCCACAAAAACCAATGACTTCTTAGATTTGGCTGACAAGAACTTGAGGTCAAATTCTTGCAAAATAACAATCCATTGATTATATTTTCCCCCAATCACTCGCCTACTGAGGGAAAACTAAAAAGGATTGATAAACACTAATACGAACGTTTTGTGTAGCATAATGTAATGATGAAGCCGTTGGACAACATGGATAGCTACCAAGGACAATTTCTTGATATGAGAATAGTGTATCTCAGGTCCTACTAAGCCTTAACTCAAGTAGTAGATTACATGCTCACTGAGAGCATCATCCTTCTGAACCAGAACCATACCTATGGTTGATTTGGCCGCAACGAGATACAAAAGGAAATCTCTGCCATAATTTGGTGGACTCAACAATGGAGTAGAGATTAATGCCTATTTCAAGGCATCCAAAGATCATTGTCCAAAGTCATCCCATAAAAATGGAACTCCTTTCTTAAGCAAACACATAAATCCTTTGGTAATCTCGGCGTAATTTTCTATAAATCTTCTCAATAAATTTTCCTTTCCTTGGAGACTTTGAAGTTGACAAATGGAAGATGGGGGAGGCAACTAAATTATCGCCTCAACCTTGAAAGGATCAACTCGAATCCCTTCAGTCGATACGATGAATCCTAACAACTGACTAGATGTGACCATAAAAACACACTTATTTGGATTCAACTAGATTTTATAAAAACAACATCTCTCAAAAAATAATCGAAGGTGGCTGGGATGATCAATTCTCTTTCAAGAACGAGAAGCTAAGTCATCCAAGTATGCTTCAATTACATGTTTGATGTCATTGAAAGCATAAGACATGGCCCACTGAAAAGTAACTCCAACATTTTTAAGACCAAAAGGCATCTTATTGTATGCAAACATGCCCCATGGACAAATAAAGGCTGCCATGTGCTAGTCCTCTGGACGGATAGTAATTTGGTTGTAACCAAAGAATCTTTCCATGAACGAAAAAAATTCATTACCCGCACATTCATTAACAATTTGATCAATAAAAGGCATGGGGTAGTTGAATTTTGGACAAGCTTTATTCAAATCCCTAAAGTTGATACATACTCGGATTGTTCCTTTCTTTGTATCTACCGGGACTAGATTGGAAACCCACTCCATTATAGGAACAGGGTATATGAAACCCGACTTAAGAAGCTTTTCAACTTCAGCTTTAATAGCTGCTACTTTTTGAGGATTGACCAATCAAAGCTTCTGACAAATAGGTTTGGCGTTTTCATACGTCTTGATCTCATGTTGTACTATAGATGGATCAATTCCAGGCATTTCCTCATAAGACCCAGTGAAACTCTTTAAAGAGGTCGATGTAAATTTCAATTTCTTCAGGGGAAAAATTGGATCCAATGAAGACATTTTCTATTATAATGTTAGGATTCTTAGAGATGTTTATAGGTACAGTTCTTGAGATAACCGACATATTACCTTCGGCTGATAATTGTGCTATAGCCAAAGTGTTTGAAACTGTACAAACATAGCTAGCAAGCAGATTGGAGAACCTGGATTCAACTTCATGCAATGGAGGAAGAAAATATGAATGATGATGTAAATCTTCCCATGGTCGATCCACACCCATCATTGCCTCCAAAATTTCTTCTTCAGATGGTAAAACTGTATCTAAGCAATCCATAGTTGAAGTAGAGTCGAGGGTCCAAGCTGGAGCCACATCGCCATCTAACTCCTCTTGTGAAAAAGAAGTGGGATGGTTGTCTATAGAGTTAACGATAGATTGATAGCTAAGTTTTGTTGTAGACATGGAAATGCCATTCCACCAACCTGCCCTCCATCTAATGTGGTGGTAGATGAAGGTAAGGTCCAAGGGTCTGAAAAATAATGAGTTCGAAAGAACTCTTTCCGTGAAGGCCCCTTGGAGGATGAAATTGCATTGATTCTAGTTGTAGGAGGAGGAAGGTCAAATATACCCATTAATGAAGAGTACATCCCAACTCCTAAATTATCAATAGGTTGACGGGGATTATCCACCAATGGAATAGTAGAATCTAAAGTTGTGTGGGAGTCACCTGGAGAATAATCTAACTGATCAATTTTAACAATTCTCCCCTCATGAGGAAAACAGAGGATGTGGAATGAAGATGAAACTATGGCATGCATCTCGTAAATCCAATTCCTTCCTAAGAGGACTCGGTTATAATCCAGGTTGGCGTCAATGATTTCCACCTCAATGTTTATGACCTTTCCTCCAACACATATAGGAAAGGCTGGGATAATTCCGTGTGGCCTATGAGAATGTCCATCAAATGATGTCAACACAGTCGGTGAAGGAATAGCTGAAGGTGATCCAATGGCCTTCCAACATGACATAGACATTACGCATGTGGGATCTCCCTCATCTATAACTATATGAAAATTATTGTTTTTTTAGTAAGTGGACTTTATCTAGAAAGAAATATGGTGAGGAAGTCTCTTTTTGACATTCAGCATATCAAAAGTGAGCACTAAATAATTCTTTGGATCTACTACACCGCTTGCCGAAAGCAAAGCACTTCTCTGAGCAGGACACAACTGGAATACCTCTAAAGCAGACATAGCAAAAGGACTTTGAGCTAGATATCAATTGAGTAGTTCTAGGCTGCCCTAGCACTAGGGTTAATAGTTGAGTGCTTTGCGGAACCTTTTCGGTATCCGAGGTATAGACTCAGCAGAGGGTCGCTCAATATGAAGTGGGTCTATGGTTTCGAGAACATATTTAGCCTTAGATGTTTCTGTTTCACCATAATCATGTGCTTGTGTAGAAATGTCGACATCAGAGTTCATTATATAAACATTTGAGGAATTTTCTCCTTCCTAGTTGCCCCCTCAGAGGTATCAGTGTTCGAATTCATGCCAGCAAGTAATTGCTACCCTTGGGGAAACGGGTTAGTCAGAACAGCTTGGGAGCTAGAGGACCCTTACTGCACTAACAAGTGCTGAGCATCTTATATCTTAGGGCAGAGGTGATTCAAATGATCTCCATTGCATAACTTGCATGGAAACTTAACCTTTTTCTTAGACTCTTTTCTACCCTCACCAGCATCGTTGTCGGGTTTGTTTACATTGCCTTTCCCCTCCTAGTTCTTCTTCTTACCTCGTCCCTTCCTCTTCCCATAGGATTGTTGATTTCCTTTGGGGTTAGAGGCCTGGACAAAGTTTATAGAGGTAGGTTGGGAAGGTGAATGTGTAGACGATGTTGCCTGGATAGAAGAAGTAGTTTGTAGAGACAAATGTTGCAACTGATTCAAAAGGTTCACCGTATTTGCATCAATTGATCCAAATATACCATCGACATGAGGGTCAGGCTTCATTTTGGCTAAATCAACCCTAGATCTAGGAGCATTAGGAAGGATTTTATGAAGAGTCCCAGACTGAGAATATATCAGTTCTAATTGCTGGGCTCGAAAAATAGCCTACTCTTCTGAATAAACACCGGAACTCAGGTTGTCATGATTTGAGAAACCATTTGAGAAGGAACTCTGGTGAAATTTCACCTTTGATAAGCCTTTTTATCCTTCTCCATTCCTAGATGTCATCTGAAATGTGAGTTGTCGTGTCTTGCTGAAAGTTAGCCAGAAGTTCAGTTCTAGCTTCATAGCAGACGGGAAATTGAAAATGGTTCAAGAAAATATTAGCCAAATTAGCGAAAGAAGTATAGGTTCTCCCTGGCAACTCTATATACCATTTGGTCACATTTCCGGTTAGGGTGTGTTGAAATAACCTCAACTTGATCGAATCATCTATCAGGGAGTTGGATGAGCACCATAAGTGAAACATGGTCACATGGTCTCCTGGGTCTTCACCACTCTTCCCTTTGAACTTTGGAATATCTGAGGGAAGTTTAGTTGGGACCGGAGGCCAAGCTAGATTGTACCTAATTGGATCATTCGTCAATTTAATTAAGTCTGGAAAATTAAGCGTGGCCAAAAAAGGAAGTCGTGGGGGACCTTGGGAATTACATCTAGAGCGAGTGGGGTTCCCAAAGGTTTGAAAAGAATGACCTAGATTTTGAAAGGCACCAGGTTGCCTGAAGTAACTCATAGAGCCTACTAAACCAAAAGGTGGTCCTTGTGGTCTAGCAAAATTCGGAGTTTGGCCAAATCTTGCCGAAAATCCTCCGTAACCAGTGAAGTTACCCCCTAACGAAGTATTGAAAGGAGATGACAACCCCTGATAAGGGTTCCATGCATTAGAAAAGGGTGGAAAACTTTGAAACAAATTAACCGAAGAATACAACACATTCCCTTGTTGGCCGAAAAATTGATTCCCAACTCCTATCCCACTAACGATAGGGTTTGCCCAACTCTGGAAGGGGTTACTACCTTGACTTGTAAAAGGAAAATACATTGACACTACTATCAGATTGGAATGTGGTATATGACCACTTCCAAATGGGAAACCCTGAAAAGAAGTCGATCCACTCATCATGGATGTGGAAGCGTTCGATGGTATGTTCAAAGGAACTGAAGGAATACCTTGAGATGACATTCCAAAAGGGAAGAATCCAAAACTGGATGTAGTAGCTTGAGAACTTCCACTCATTGACGAAATGGAAGTAGACCCAAATATATTCATGCTTGGAGTATTAGAAGGGATGGAAATATTTCCTCCCCCTTGTACAGATATGGGAGTCTACATGCTCGCAACACTTGTCGTAGATGTCATGCTTCCAGCAGTGGTCATCAAAGGAATAGATGTATGTAAACCTAGGCTTAAAGGCCTGTGAGTCGATTTTCCAATGTATAAAAAAACATCTGGATGGTCAGGAGGGAGAGGAGAATTCGAAGCCACAACTGACTTCGAAATCTCTTCTACTTCAATGCTATCTTCCCATTGGAAGAGTACACGAGAAAGAACTGGTGTGTTCCTCTCTAACTTTTTACTGGTACCAGATCTATCTTGTGAACTAATGCCCCCAAGTGGAAGATCAATCTTTGATATGCCTTCTGCCACTGGTTGGAAGCCACCAGCAGAATCGCTCTTGTGCCTTCTAGGAGAAGGCTCCAGACTCATAGGTGATAGCCCACGAAGTCTCCTGGACCATCGAGATGGTCGGTTAGCCACTTTGAATTATTTAAAAGTTCTACTTAAAGACTCAAAAAAATTATAAAGCTAGGCTGACTAGGAGCTCAGAACACTCACTAAAATGTCCCGAAATATATCAGAAAAAAAAAAAAAAAAACAACTCTCAAGTATTTCCGCTCTGGGTGATTAGGACCGGACACCAAAATACAAGAGAGTTAATAACAAGGGCCTTTCAAAAATAGACTGGGGTAATTACTCCCCAGGCCTACTAGCAAGGGTACTAGAGGTAGTTAAGCTGACCTCTAAACAACAGCCTTTGTCGGTGCAAGCCCCCAAGCTTCACAAGGGTGCCCTCCAAAAGTATAATAGAACATGATACAATGTCAACCTCAAGTACCACGAGATTCCCCTCCGTATCCACCTGTGTGGTTCCTAGGATAGGAAACTATGGTCACCAACTCATATCAGAAGCCGAGCAAAACAGTCATGAGGTACGATCCGACAAGTAAGAGAGGGGATATCTCTCGTCTTTATCTTCACCAACCCTCGTGCCTTACTCCCAGTCACGGAGCTTTCCCAGTTTCCCTAACGCTATTGGATTTCACTCATTAATAAAAATTATATGTTTCGTAATTTAGAGCGGCCTTGGAGAGTTAACTCTCCTCTTGCCTAATCCAAGGCCCTAATAAGCCTAAACTTGTTGGTGTATTCTGATGACAATAAAAAAGTTCTAGTTTATTTTAATTAAGTGCTTCATTTTAATGGTTGTTCTTTTAAGTCAAGGGTATAGATGGAAGTGGAACCAATGGTGTTTATATGACGCAAAAGAAATCAATGAAAAACTAACTACATGAATGCAATCATTTGTTCTTCGATGAAAAGAGATCACTACGTGGGTTCTATGAAACTTCTATAAAGTGAAATACTTTTTCTTTTCTTGTCTTGAAACACACTTCACACATGCAAAATCTAAAAAGACTACTAATGCTTTAACAATGCAAACTACCCTAATGCAAGGTGTAATGAAGATGCAAGATCCTAAATCACTATAAAAAAACAAAAGCAATTGTTTATAACTATTAATGAGCCAACTTAAGTTGAAGAGGATACAAATTTTGAATACAAAATTCTCTCCAAACAAGAAGGACAAATCGCAAAAGATCGCAATTCACTTTAAAAAATCAAAAGAAACCAAAATCAAACTTGGCAAAAGAAAACAAAAACAATGTTTTTTGATATCTTTTCTTTTTCAAGAAATAATCAAAACAACTTTTTGAAGTCACTCTAAATGCCACTAAAACTCAAAGACCGAAAGAAGAGCACAAGGAGTCCTTGCAAGTTACAAACTCGAAAATGAATGAAAACTTGAGCAAAAAGTCTTCAACTTGTACTAAATGACCCAAACAAAAGAAAAGAGCTTGACAAACTGACCAAGAAGCCAGGAAAGAAATACTTTCAAAAAGCAAGAAAAGCTATAAGGCCAAAAAATGATCGAAAGCAAAGCAAGTAGACCAAAAAGAGAGCTTGATGCTGAGATTGAAAACAATCTCATGTTCTGGAGGACCAGAAGAGTCAAGAACTTCTAAATGAATTCTTGTGTGCCAAAACACCAATTACAAACTCACTCAAAAAGCAAACCTAGGACAAATATTTTCAATGAGGAAGAGACTTCAAAATAGTAAGCTTATAGAATAATGAAATTCTTTAGACAGAAATTGACCACCAGAGACTAAGCAGACCAGGCAACAAATCTTTCTGGGTAGAGATATTTGAAAAACAATGCAAAAAATGGTATACATGATTGTGTTCAAGCACAGACGCGTGTACATGCGCTTCTGATAAATGAAACTCGTGTATACATAGGTTCACTTCACAAAAACAAGCGCATGTACGCTACTGTAAATAGAGTAAAAGGCATATACAAAGCTTTGCAAGAAAATTAAAAAATAAAACCAGATAAAAAAGATCAGACTTAAGGTCTGAGACCCTAGTAGACCAAATAAGACCGTAATAGCAAGCAAACCAAAGATTGAGCCCTGATTGACATTGAACAACCCAAACTAGGAATAACAATTTTTTTATCCCTAGTGGAGTCACCAATTCCATTACGGGAATAAGTACCCTGGGGCTTTGGGTTAGAACCCCAACAGAGCAGAAGCATACTACAACACGAAACACTCATACAACTCAAGAAAAATGATTATATAAACAAACTATGTAAGAGCGACTGTACCCGGATTTCCTTCGTTCGAGTAGGTCTTGTAGGGTTCAGTCCCTCTGCAACTCTTGATGTTCTTCAGACCTAAAAATCATTCAATTTGAACATACATAGCAGTATAGAAGTAAAGCATATTCACAAAATTTGACTTTATATCATATAAGCTAATGATCAATTATACATCAAAACAACATTCATGCATGAATTACAACACAATTGGATGCATAAACAAAGTTATTTTTAGAAAGAAGATAACATTTCTTTTACTGCAGTAAGCTATAAATAACATGGAGAGAATTCACCTGAGTCTTCTTCTTCTAGCTCCAAGTGGAACTGTCCTCTAGATTCATCCTATCCCAGCCTTCAACAATCTTCTTCCATAACCAACACCATGATATCTCAAGCAAGAGGGAGAATATCTATAACCAAGGAAACAGGGGTTTCCTGAAGCTTGGAGAAGTGCATGAGGCACAGGGATTCATCAGACTCAGTCAGGGATAATCTTAGTATAATAACTCTATCTCTTCTCCTTGTTAAGGCCTTCCCATAGAAGTCTATTTCTACTTCTCCCAATTAGTTTTTTAGTTGGGAAACAGTTGGGCCACGGGAAATAGGAGGTAATCAATAGGTAAAACCTGTGAACTCCACCCATAATTAAGGAAATTTATTTTTTTAAGTGTTTTAACACATATACGTGGGTCGGGTATTGACTAACCCATGTGTACACGCTTTTATCTCAGGGAAAAGTATCGTACAGGGAATAAAACATTGTTTTCAATATATTTGGACCAAGTTTGAAGGAAGGGTTGCCCTAGGCCATAAACCAAGCATCAAAAATACCAAGGGTGATAAATGGTGCTATAATAGGCCCCTGCTTCACATAGCCAAGAAGATGAAGCCACAGGCAGAGCTGGAGAAAGAAAAGGTTTGGATGTTGAGCCAAAACTATGAATAGCTTGCCCCATTCATCAGCAACATACAAGCCTCATATGCATGGTTGTACAAAAATTTGGATTTCATGGTGAGAATGCATAGGATCCCATCAATTGGTTCCCTCACTGAGGCTAGACCCAAGAACCAAGTCCAGCTAGAGATCGATGAGTACATGGAGAAGCTAAGATGGGACACCATCAAGGAAGACTTGGAGTTGAATGCACACAACATGAAAAAGTACGTCAATGGTCCTGTCAAGGTTAAAACCATGTTGGTCATGCTTCAGAATGAGTTGGATATAGGTTCAAGGACCATATACCCGGATGCCACGGAGGCAAGAGTCTGCTTTCAAGATAAAAACATCAGGCAGTTTGAGGAAACCATCATGTGTTACCAATCTTGGCATCGATATGTGACCGATAAGCACTAAGTGGAGGTTTTCGAGTTGGTCTTTCCCAAAAATTTGGATTCATAGTGTTTTGTCTTGTTCGGATGTCTCTGACCTATTTTGTCTCACATGGGTACATGTGGAAATTATAATATTATTTTTAAATATGCTGTAAGTGAAATTCCAAGTGTCATAGTGGAATGTGAAAGGTCATCATGTGATGTAATGGGTTATTTGTAAAGAATTTGAAGATTCATGAGGGTAGTCAAAGAGTCAAAAAGGGGAATGTCAAGGGTCACCCCAACCTTTGTTATAAATAGAACCTCATAACTCATAGAACTGGCTTTTGGGTGCCAAGCTTTTGGTTAGGATTAGGCTTAGAAAAGGCCTGGGAGTATTGTGGTGAGCCTTGGCTTCTCTATAGCATAGAGAGAGTATACTTCTTTGGAGGAGAAGGTGTTCTTGATTCTAATGTTCCACTATTGGGGCTAGTGGTCGTCAATGGTGTATGTATGGATGTAGCTTTCACTTATAATAATATTATCAGAGCCAACACACTTTCATGTATATGTTGTTATTGTAGTTGGACTATTTTAGTTGCTTTAGAAATGTATCTTGTTTAACTTAGACATTTACTTATGAGCTACTTTGTATGCAACTGTACGAATATTATTGGATGTGTGCTGTTGGGTTAACCTGTCACTTTAATTTGTGGACTATTCCACATTTTAGCTTGTGATGTCATTACACTTCCTTTTCCCCTATGTGTGTTAGAACCTTCATGCATTGCACTTGACTCTCTGTAGGGTCACACACTTTCTCTCACCCAAAGTTATCATACTTACCTTTGCGCACTACCGCAATCAAGGCATTATGGTACCACCCACTACTAGGACTCCTACTCCAAACGATTTGTGGTCTAGTTGGGACTTATTATCAGGGAGATCCCCTGAATGTTGGTGGGTCCAACATCGTCAACACAACCATAGGACAAATGATAAGCCCTAGTCTTATCATATGTTGCTCATCCTTTTATATGTGTTATTGTTATAATAATTTCTTAATAGAATTAGAAAGCTAAGACAATTTAAAACAATTTTATTTAATGGAAAACTAGGTATTATAAACATATGCTTATTTAAAAATGAAAGTGTTTGGATTATTTTCAAGAGAATATGATCGATGTATTGTGTCTTAACAATTTGAATTAATTATGTTGATTGAAGCTATGCGCATTAATGTTGATTGGTAATGTAAGGATTATTACAAAGGTTGATCTACATCGTGTAGTTAATACTATGGTCTCAAATGAATGAGAGGTTCAACCCTTATGTAAATGATCTACCTTGAAAACTCCAAGAACACTTTAATATGGGAACATAGAGAGAAAATGAACGAATCGTGTCACCTCCATTCATGAGAGAAACTAAACTAGGTTGATAGCTCATATAGGTAGCCACTTAATCCATGAGTAATTTGAATCCATAAGATATCAACTCTATTTATAATTAGAATCAGATAGAGGAGAAAAGAATAAATGTTTGAGCTCAATTGTGTTAAGTGGAAGAGTTGACTAGGTTAATAGCCCACTAACAATTAGGGGTCTTATTGATAGGGTTAGTTAGAGTTCATTTGAGTGAACTATTGGTATTTATTTGGTTTATATGGAGAAGTTAGTGCCCACAGTATGTTATTCCTTATGCTATGAACTAGTTTATATTGCTCTCAAATAGAAACATAATTCCGACAGTAATGTGATTTATAAATATTGTTGAATACATAGTTGATTTCACTTATGCTTTAAAAAGTATTTTACAAGGTACTATAACTTCATTGGTAGGGCCCACTCAAAGATATATCATAATATCCCTCTTATTTACATTTTTTAATATTATTTTCTTGCATTCTTATAGCTAATTATTTGTATCCATATTATTTTAATGTTATTGTTATTTATGTTTAAGATGGTACTTTAAATTTTATGTGTTTCATGTTTGTATAAGGCCCATAAGGCAAAGTAACTAAGCTAGAAGCTTCTATACCACCCAATTAACCCATTTTCTCTCTTGTTTATACAATCATCAATCTCATTTATATATAACTATATACATCTCATCCATCCATAAAACAACCATGGAAATTTTCCACTACCTTACACAAAACAAAAACAATATTTTCACTTCTCTACTCAATGTTCCTTCAAGATATTCTTTTGGAAATAACATACAAAATGACAATTGACCCTCAAGCTTCCAATAAGAAAAAATACGTAATGGGTGAAGGATTCCTAGCTTTCTCAAACTCTATGCTTTCTATAACCATCTATCTCTCATCCATGTTTGCAATTTCCTCTTCACAATTAGGATTTGGTCAAATTCCAAATGGTTTCTTTGTTATAGCTAAGATGTAGATCAAAATATAAGAAACTTAGAGCATTAACATGAGAATGGTAGTATGAATGAAATGAATCGAAATAAAAGAGTTGAGGGGATGATGGCCAATATTTCTTCTAACATCAAAATGAAATACTCTTAAACTTCCCTATGATGGTTGTGCTCAACTCCTAATTCTACAATTATGTGATAATACTTCCATATTGACCTCTTACATGGATTCAATGATTGGTTTTATAAGTTAATAGTGGTCGATGGAATCACTTAAGTAAACTAATTAAAAAGAGATGAGCTCATGTTGACACTTGAAAATAGAGGATTACTCTCCCATAGCCCCTTTAAGCTTCCGTCCCCTTCTAGTGGAATCACAACCCATTTCATGTGTTTCATAACCACCTTTTGTATAAGTATATTTACATCAAATACATGCTTATCCAATTTCTGATAAGGCCTTGTTGTTGATATCTAAATTATGAATCCATACTCGAATATTTACATTATTTACCTATGGGGTCATTTATTTAACCTCACCTGCGTTATAACCACACATTTACAAATTATACATAAACTAATCTAATACATTTCATCGGTTAAGACTATGGTATTACAAGTGACAAAGGAGGGGACAATTTATGGTTTGAGCCTTGGGCACATTTTCTTGAGTTAGATGAGGCAAAAATTTCAATTATGGGTTGAAAAAAATCATCTAAGGGACTTGGAAAAATTTATAGGCTAGATTTGGTAGTGCAGTGTGATGTGTTAGCATCACTGGTGGTCACATTTGAACAAGCTATGTCAGTGGTCCCATTTGAATGAAGAATTGGTTAGCTAAATCACCCTAGGTTGTTTCATGAAGTTGGTAATGTTTTGTTTATCAACTCATTCTATATAAGTGTACCTACTTGAGGAAGTGGTTCCATTAATGAGGCAAAAACTTGGGACAACCCCATTAGTTGGTAAGGCCAGGTATGATCATCCCATTAAATGAGGAACTATGAATTCCCAATTTGTTGGTTATTTCCATATATGTTTAGGAATAATTAGTTATTTAAATATCAAGGAATGATGGAATCCTCCTATGGATGTTTTAGGGACCTATGGATCCACTACATGTAAGAATAGGATAAGTACGGTGGTCATTTAATGTAATGTGTACTAGTTTCACAATGTTAGTTATTATAAAAAAAAGGTATGTTAGGTAGTTAGAATTTGGATAATAGTAATGTGGATTTATTAAATAATTCTCAATAAATAGTTATCATTTGATAGTTATAAATAAGAACACATTCCTCCTTAGTAAGCATGTATTGGAGATTATTGTATTAGAGTTTAGCTCATTTGAAGGTTGCCCTGTCAAAAAGGAAAGTGAAAGGAGTTGAACTTTCTAGGAAAGGATCATTGTACAATTTTTCCTTATCTTAAAGGTATTTTGGCATATGAATTATTGAAGCATGCCCTGGCCATTATTGTATATGTTATGAGTTCCTTGCAGTTTACAAATATAATGTACATAATGAGTGGTATTAGATCTCTTCCTTGGGACAAAATGTATATTTTTTGTGGGGGGCAGACTTTCAAGGGGAAAAATGAGGTTTTGACACTCAAATACTTTTTTGAAGCTTTCTATATGGAATATAAATAAACATATTGCATATATGTGTTTCAATAAAAAAAAAATACTCATTAAAAAAAACACAACTCCAACTAGAGTGAAGAAAGTGATTGTATCATTGATTTAAAATCACCCATTTTAGGGTTTTCAGTGATGGGAATGCATATTATGGATCATATATATTTTGACAAAATACCTAGATTATAGCTATACCATCACTAGGAAGAAAAGTGGTGGTGATATTTTAGAATTGGTTCATATTAGCAAGTTTGTTTAGTATTATAGAAGTTATGATCATTTTAGTTTGTTTTCACAAAACCATAGATGCGAAAAGGAGACCCTTTGACTAAAATCTTCTATGATTTGCTTTTAAAAATACTTTTATTAGATTAGGGGATTTAACATAGATATATTATCCACCAACATTAAGGTATATCCATGTTCATATGCAACTTATGTGGAAGAAGAATATATTGAGTTTTCTTGACTTTGTTAAGGCATATGAAGAACATTACAAGAAGTGGTTACTTGAAGTTAAATAAATTTCTAAGGTGCACCAATATTATTCATGCCTCAAAGTAGTTTGTACATAATTACTTCTTCTATATAATCAAGTACAAAACTATAGAAACCATGTGAAGTGATTCAAAAGTTGGAGAGTTGGAGACATATTGAAGAGACAAGACACACATATGGCTGGTGTGATTTAGTTGGATGTGGATAGTTTTCATTTCTAGGAATACAAGAACTTTAATATTCCCTTTTTTAAATCTACACCATATGAATTGAGTATAATTAAGTTAAGAGAGGAGGTTGTTATAAATACCAATTTTTAGTATGTGTATTCTTTAGTTTTAGTGTAACTACAATATCCACAACCATTATTTCACATCCATGTAGATTCATTTTTGGATATGAGTGATTTTTTCATTTAGATCCACATGACCATGGGAGGGACTTAGAGAACAATGCTCAAACAATTATTTAGCTTTGATGTCATTAGTTGAGAGTCGAAATGGGACCTAGGTTTATGGATGAGGTTTTTAGACTACTTCAACATTGTGGCTAGCAATCCTACATGGGACCCTAGTTTCCTAGACCACTTCAACATTGTGATTCCCATGCGTACATGGAACCTTATTTTATCGCTCTACATCATTGATAAAAACATTGTGCTTAATTCTTCTTGAAAGGGGATGTAATGTTGGGGCACTCTTTAGGGGTGTAATAGGGTCCTATGTGCTTATGACACTTGAGGGATAAGAATATGATAAGCATACGATGACCATTTAATGTAATGTGGACTAGGTCCACAATGTTAGTCTTGTTGGAAATAATACTAAGAGGGGGGTGAATCAGCATTATCAGATCAATAATTTTATTTCCCAAACAGATTTATATATGCTACTTCAGTGAAGTGAACTAGCATGTATGTGCAACTGTGCTTAAAGAAACCAACGTATATGAAGAGAACTTGTGATTTAGACATTTTATCATGTGTTGAGATTAAACCAATATATCGAAAATTTATTAGACAGTGCAGTAAAAGCGGAATAAAGCACCACAAAAGAAACACACATGAACACCAAGCTTTAAGGTGGAAACCCAATGTGGGTAAAACCACCTGCTGTCGTGTTGTGGTCACCAACAACCCCCCTCTTTGATTAATATTAGCAATAATATCAAGCAAAGGGGGACCCTTAACAAAAATCTCAAAAATATTTTTATCCAAATTTTTGTATTTAACTCCCTAAAAGCTATATCGCATCGCAAAGAGAGAGTGAAGAGTTTTCCTATGCGCATAAATAAGCTGCAAAGAAGCGATGCGAAATTCATCGCATCGCATATTTTGAAATCACCCTTAAAATAAAATGAGAAGGAATCGCCGACGGCCGATATGCGACGTCGCATATCGCAAACGTCGCAAAAGCAGCACACAACGAGCAAATGAAAATTGCGATATTGCGATTTGCGATCCTACAAACTGCGATTTTGCGATTTGCGATCTGCGACGAATGAAACTATTAATTATTGCAATACAAATCGCAGAAACCACTCATCACAAAGTTTCTTCGGCATGATCTGTAAACCCAAAATCGAGCGCTCACCTTAAGGGAAATTAATGATTTCACGCCTGAGTATCCAAAGATGATCATGTTGCGTTTTTCGAAGAGTCAAGTCCTTATGAGTGTCATGATTATGCATTCATTAGAGTTTAAATCTTTCATGTCAATCTTTTCATATCTCTTTTCCCTTGCGTAAACTGTAAGGCAGCAACTAATATAAATCTATATGCAGGAAACATCCAAGGAAAAGGGGAAAGCGCCTATACTTGAAGAACAGAGAGGGGATGCCTTCGCAAATGAATACCGCATGCAGCAGAGCCGCGGAGTCTAGAGTATCACTCCATAGACACTGATGAAAATAGACTATCCAAGACTCAGAGTCAAAGGCGCACAAAAGCAGCATGTTTGCAAAAGATCCTGAAGCTCAGATTGGGTAAAGCAAAAAGAAAAACGCTGAAAAGGGATGATGCTTCAGAAAAGCCTGGAACAAAGAATGGAAGCAATTTTCAATACGTAATATTGTTCAGGCAACGAAATCCCTAACTCATTGAGTCATCCACATGGCCGGAAACCGAAATAGCAACAGCACAATCAGTTTGAAAGAAATCTGGGTGATACTAAGTATACACACAGCAAAAAACACCCAGTGAGAGGGAGATTTTCAAAAATATCTTCTAAGTTGTCAGAAAGAGGTGCCAGCTTTTGTTATTTCTACTTTCATTGCCCGAGCAAAAGGAAAAGACAACCAACCGACTCTTTCCAGGCGAACCTCACATTGCTTACAACACTAAGGAGCAGATAAAAAAACGGTTAGAAATTAGATTCAATTTTTAGAAATAAATTTGCTTTAGTAAAAGGGCGGTCATTTGAAGCCGTTCCCTAAATTTGTGTAATTAAGATTAGTTAGTTAGTAGTATTTAACCCTTCTCATGGCATTTGGAGAAGGGTCCAGAAATTTGTCAAAAAACTTGTCCTCAGAACATGCACTTTTGCACCCTCGGAGGGGGTTTATGATGAATGGATGGATCGAGATTTATTTATGTTTGCATTTTAATGTCTGCTACTGATGTTGCACTTCTGTACTCTTAGTAGATGTTAGAGGAAAGTAGAGATAAATCGTTATTGCTTGAAGTTTGTGAGTAAAATCAGTCATAAATGGTACTTTTATCTCTTGATTAATTTCTGCTCATTTTCTTAGAGTGATATACAACTGATTTGTTTATATGTTAATGTATGAATGTCTGGATTACCATTTGGCACTTTTGTACGGTGGAATCATTTGTTTATGCTTGACATATGAATAACTGATTATGCGATATGCTGTTCACAACTGTTTTGCCTAACTTCTTATGCAGAATGGTTCATCTTAAATTGATTTATATTCTTATGATAGCTGAATGATCTTTATTACCAGTTGTTGTATGAAATCTTTTTAGATCGCATAATGAAAGAATTTTACCCCGGGTTAGTATAGAGTAGATGTGTTGTTTTTTTTGTTAGATTACAGTAGCATAGAGTCAGTTTAGAGTCTAGAATTAAATTAGTTTAAAATTACCTTTAGATTAGTGTCTTCAAAATCTACACACACACACACATCTTTTAGATTGGGAAGCTGGTCCCATCATCCCTAGTCGGACCCGCTACACCAAACGGGCAAGGAGCCGCCAACCAGGTTCCCGACCGGGTGGGTATCCCCCTTGTTGTTGACCCGATTTCGGGGCCCTCAACATATTTGGCGCTAGAAGGAGGGCACGAACTATGAATGGCAACTAAGTCAAAATCTAAATGCCATTCTGAGAGTAAATCACCCTCATCAACTCCCCCGACTTCTCCACTACGGTTAAACCCAGAGTTACAAGTCGCTCGAGTATCCACCGCTGCTACCTACTCCAATATATCAGACCAACTCATTATTGAACCCCCTGAAATTCAAACTTTGATTCGTAAACTCCAGGGATTCTCTATTTTTTCTCATAGGTCTGATAAATCTAACAGCAGCGTGACTTCGCAGTACAATCCTGCTCACCCTCTGACCAGTTTGAAGAGTGAAAAATTTGGTATTCAACCAAGTGAACTCCCTCTCCCCACTAGGAAAAGAGCAAGGAAAGCACCACCAGAGTCTGACCGTGAGACTCTTTCATCCACTTCGTCCATTTCAACACCCTCACCGCGAAGTCAACCACCTACATCCTCATCCCAAATCGCTCATCCATCTTCCACACTTCCTCTTCAATCATCAACTATCATAATACCTTCATCTTCTCAGCATCAGGGACCATCTTCTGTACTATCATTATCTAGCGGCTCAACGATGGCCCAGTCTCCATGGAACAATCCTGGGGCGGTTTTAATGCCTCCACCCCTGAGCCCAATACCGGCCCATCCTAAGAAGTGGCTACCTAAATTCAATCCAGAAACAAGCATGCTAGCTGAAGAGCATATCAATAATTTCATGCTTTCTGTTAATCTCAAAGGAGTTACCAACGAAGATGTTGTCGTCCGACTTTTTCCTTACACAATGCAAGGAACAACCAGATCATGGTACTTTTCATTACCTTCCGAGTCCATCACAAGTTGGGACATTTTTCAAAGTCAATTCCTCACCAAGTTTGGCGATGACAGATCAACAGCGACATTGATCAATGACCTATCTAATCTTAAAGCTGAGGCTAGAGAACCCATTAAAGATTTCAACTTACGGTTCAATAAGATCCTCAACAAGATTCCCGCTGCTTCTCAACCCAGCGAGGAAGTAAGATGTGAATGGTACATCACGGCCTTACCGTCTAACTTGGCTATCTTCGTAGATAGGGCAAACAAGACGACTTTAGTTGAAAACTTAACTGAAGCGTTAGCAGTAGAAAAACGCGTAGTTGCCCTAGAAAAGAGATCTGCAATAGAAGAACGCAAATCTAAGAAGATCTCTTTCAAAGAAGACACCAAGAAGAAGCAAACGAAAGATCCTTTCGATATGGAAGGATTACAAAAGGTGTTAAAGGCCATGTCCAACGAGATGATTGACATAAGAAAACAAGTAGTAGAAACTTCTTCAAAAAAGCCCTACAGATCTTTTAAAAGAAACCTTCCCATGGAGGTGAAACCACCCAATGCTGTCTCAAACGTCGAATCTGAAGAAGAAGAAGAAGAAGAGAATACCACTGAAGGGCAGACCGATGATGAAGAAGTTGTAGAACTACAAGGAATGTGGGATTTCATCCTCCCACAAGAAGAGGATCAAGAAGCATTTCCGGTTAGCACACGAAGCAAAAATCAACTTGATCCTCCCCAAACTACCCCTAAACAGAAGGGCGCAAGCCCCACAACAAAAGATAAGGTTGCAACAAAGAAAACAACCGCTATAGCGACCCAATTTAGCCCAGTCCAATCAGATCAAGCACCTCCATCAAGAACACTGATAGTATCGGATGAAATGGAGTATAACATTATCGATGACATGAAAAAGACTAGGGCTAATATCACTCTTTACGAATTGAGCAAATTGAAACATCAACAGAAAATAATGATGAAGGAATTACATGCCGTGCCTACTACATCTTTACCTACAGATGTAGCTTCCCACAACATGGGAAGACCTCCAACCAACATGATCAATAAGATTGATCCGAATGACATTGCCTTGATTGGAGGAAGGTCAAGATCCCATACTCCTCCTTTTCTCCTCACTTATGAAATTTTCAATAAAAATGTGCACAATTGCCTAATTGATTCTGGTGCTTCAACGAATATTCTACCCAGATCAATATGTGCCAAATTGAATGTTCAGCCTCAGAAATCTGCAGTGCCCATAGTTCAACTTGATCGATCTCAGGTCGAAGTGATTGGTGAACTTAACCAGGTGACCATAAGATTGTCGTCTAACCCGAAAGTATGTCAGGTTATCGACATTCTAGTAGCTGATATCCCTGAATTCTATGGTTTAATTCTTAGCAGGGATTGGTCCGAGAAACTCCACGGATATTTCTCAACCGACTGGTCGCACATGTGGTTACCCTACAACGACAAACCCAATCAAATAAAGGTTGAACGAGAATTGCACCAAAAGTAAATAGTGACAGAATTGGAAGGAGAGAACGAAGCAATAGCATACAACATAAGTATCATAGGCAATTACTCGGTAGATTCTTTCCTCGGCAATTTTAATGCTCACACTTCACCTTACTTAGAAAATTCAGTTGTGTCCCAAGTTGAAAACTTTTCCCAAACTGATGATTCAAAGTGTTTTAATTTTTTAGATAGTTCTGTAAATACATCTTTATTTTGGAAATTATATTTTGATGGTTCTAAATCTAACGAGGGAGCAGGAGCAGGATGCGTTCTGGTTAACCCAGATGGGAACAAGACCATGCTTACATGCAGACTTGAGTTCGATTGCACAAACAATACAGCGGAATACGAAGCCTTGGTGCAAGGCCTATACAAAGCAATCGGCTTGAATGTTAAGTATCTTCAAGTCTTTGGAGATTCCGAAATTGTCGTCAAACAGGTACGTAACACCATACATTGCCTGTCAATTCATTTAAAGCACTATCAATCTTTAGTACAAGATCTGACTTCACATTTCATAGCATTAAATATTTCGTCAATCCCAAGACTCCAAAATGCGAGCGCAGACCTATTAGCTAACGTAGCCTCTAGACTGATTCCCTCCGAAGATTTTAGTCCCGATAGGTTTTCAATAGAATTAATCTTTAAACCATCCATCCCTGACAACATCACCAACTGGAGAGTATTCAATGACGATCCAGACATTGTAAATTTCCTTACTTCTGAAGGATCCTACTCAAATCAAATAATTGACGAAGACCATCATGATCACCAAATTCAGCAAGATAGCACTGATAACGCTATACCTAAATCGGTGGTTAAGTTAGAAGATTTATATGATTTGAAAAGTCGGTTTAAAAGGTCTGCTAATTCTAAACTCTAAAGTTCAACCCTGAACTATGAATTAGTGAACCTAGGAACCGATCAGAAGCCGCAAAACGTTAATCTAGGCCACGGCCTGGCCCCTGAAGAAAAATCAGCATATATCCGTCTTCTGAGACAATTCAAAAACGTTTTTGCGTGGAATTACGATCAGCTGAAAACATACAACACTTCTATCATTCAACACACTATCCCTATGATTGACAATGAAAAACCTGTCCAGCAGAAGCTCAAAAAAATCCACCCCAACTTAGAAAATTAGATAAAGACTGAGCTAAATAAATTGTTGAGAGCCAGAATAATTTTCCCCGTCAGACACTCCAAATGGGTATCCAATATGGTGCCTGTTAGGAAGAAAAACGGAGATATTAGAATCTGTATTGATTTCCGGAATCTCAACAAAGCCTGTCAGAAAGACAATTTTCCCCTCCCACCTATGGAGCAAATACTACAGGCAGTAGCGGGCTCAGAATTAATGTCTTTCCTGGATGGATTTTTAGGATATAATCAAGTGCTGGTGCATCTTGATGATCAATTGAAAACCACATTCCGAACCAAGTGGGGCACATACGCATATCGGAAGATGCCATTTGATCTGATCAATGCCGGCGCTACCTTTCAGAGAGCCATGGACATCGCATTTAAAGGTTTGGTCAATAAATCGGTAGTGATTTACCTGGATGATATAACAGTGTACTCCAAGAAGCGAAGCGACCATCTCAAAGATTTGAAACAGATCTTTCAAAGATGCTTAAGGTATGGAATTTCACTTAACCCAAAGAAATCTTTTTTCGCATTAAGTGAAGGGAAATTGCTCGGATTCATAGTGTCGAAATCTAGTATTCACATTGAACCTGACAGAATCAAAGAAATTTCTGAAATATCCATACCCCATAACAAAAAGGCCATGCAATCTTTCCTTGGAAAAATCAATTTTGTAAAAAGGTTTGTCCCCGATTTTTCACGCATTATTTCTCCTTTACAAAATATGATAAAAAAGAATTCAAATTTTAAATGGGGCATAGATGAGCATGAAGCATTCAACTTGATCAAACAAGCTATCATCAACGCTCCATCTTTAGCTACCCCAAATTTTTCAGAATCCTTCATCTTATACACTTTTGCCTCAGAGAAATCTTATGCCGCGATTTTGACTCAAGTAAATCAAGAGAAGG
The DNA here is from genome assembly GCA_031772625.1 of Pinus tabuliformis. Lineage (NCBI taxonomy): Eukaryota > Viridiplantae > Streptophyta > Pinopsida > Pinales > Pinaceae > Pinus > Pinus tabuliformis. Next base: position 301,154,475 of record CM062815.1, read on the forward strand.
CAGAAGCTCCAATCGCATTCTTTAGCTCGAACTTACAAGGTGCTGAACTCAATTACTCAGACGTGGAGAAACAGGCTTATGTTGTTTTCAAAGCGATCAAATATTTCAGACCTTTCTTACTTAAAGCCCATACCAAAGTCGTAGTACCGTTTCCAGCGGTAAGGAACCTTTTGGTACAAAAAGATGTGGGCGAAAGGAGAGCAAATTGGATTACCTCTCTACAAGAATACGATCTTGAGATCAAACCAGCAAGCATCGTAAGAGGTCAAGGCTTCTGCAAGATGTTAGCTGGAGCATCGCAAATTCCGGAGAACTCATCTGAAGAGGTACACACGTATGAGGTAAGCCTAAACGACGCAGAATCATTATATGCGGACACCATTTATTATCTTAAGAACGGGTATGCTCCATCACACCTGGATCACACCAAGAAAAGAGCTCTGAGGTTGAAAGCTAAACAATACCAGCTCATAAATGATGTTTTGTTTAAAAGGAATTATGATTCTGTACTTCTTAGATGTCTTGAGAAAACTGAAGCCGAAAAGGTTTTGCAGGAACTCCACGATGGACCAGCAGGTGGACACTATGCTGGAGAGACTACTGCGCATAAGATCTTACGTGCAGGATATTATTGGCCCATGCTGTTCAAAGACTCATACAATTACGTAAGGAAATGCCAAATCTGCCAGATTGCTGCGGGGAAACAAAGGAAATCGTCCATGCCACTACAGCCGGTCAACATCGAGCAACCATTCAACCAATGGGGCTTGGACATAATAGGTGAGATCGTTCCTCACTCTTCTAAGCAGCATAGGTATATCCTCACGGCAACAGATTATTTTACTAAATGGGTAGAAGCAGTTCCTCTCAAGACAGTTAATTCTGAAAACATTATTGAATTCATAGATCAATTTATCATCACTAGGTTTGGATTGCCAACGGCCTTAATGTTTGATAATGCATCATACTTTTCTGGAAATGCAATGACTGAGTTTGCATTAAAAAGAGGGTTCAAATTGAAATATTCTGCTAATTACTATCCGCAAGGTAATGGGTTGGCTGAATCAACAAACAAAAACCTAATCAGGATTATCAAAAGAACAGTCGACCAAAACCAAAAGAATTGGCACAAAGCGCTGGTAAATGCTTTATGGGCAGATAGAATCACGAAGAAAGCTTCAATCGGTACTTCTCCCTTTAATTTAGTTTATGGGAAAGAAGTGGTTCTTCCAACTCACTTAGTCATTCCCTCTTTGTCTCTAGTACAACACATCGATGAAGTATCTACTTCCTCTTTGCAATTAAGACAAATGGAAATAATCAAACTAGAAGAACGCCGAGAACAAGCTAAGAAAACCCATGCTCACCACCAAGCGCTAATAAAATCCTCTTTTGACTCAGCCATCATAACCAGAAAGAACTTTCAGATGGGATATTTAGTTTTGAAATGGGATAAGGCTCATGAAGAAAAGGGCAAACATACGAAATTCAGAAGCTGTGGCTTAGTCCTTTTCAGATTGTAGAAGTCATAGGCCCATCAACGTTTGTGTTGCAGGATTTGGCAGGTAGAAGAGATTCTTTGCCTGTGAATCGACAGATTCTTAAAATGTATTTTCCATAGAAGATCACTCTTCTATTTTTTGTAGGATAGTTTTAGTTTCTTTTATTTTTTTTTTCTCTTTCTTATAAATAAAACTGGTTGTAAATGATCATTGAATAAGATTCATGAAAGAGCACACTAACTCTCTATCAGATTTTGATTTCACTTGTACAAATAGCAAAACTTTTTGAAAAATCTGATTTTTATTATTGACAAATAGAGTTAACTTTAGCCTGAATAATGATATTAGTTTCAACCTTTCGAAAGACTTTGATGAAATCAACCTTTGGTTAAAAATTGTTTTATCCCAGCACAATGAAAGGTATCATCAATAATAAAATAAATATTCTCTGCAAAGCTGTTATTTTCAAAACTCTATTATTGTCATCCACAGCTTTCTTAAGGAAAAAAAATGACTTCCTCCCTGCCAAAGGAAACCGCAGCATTTAGAGAAACAATCCGAGAAAGCACTATATCTCAAAGAATAAGAGGTCTCATCACGAGCCGGCTTATCATGATCACAGATATTATAACTTGCTGACTTTTCCAATACTGTCTATTAAAACAGGGCAACGACTCAAGATTGTTGCAATCAAAAGACAAGGGGTCTCATCACGAGCCAGCTTGTTCAGCAAAAGTGTAAATCAAGTGAATGACTGTGTCATAATTTGGCCACCAAACCAAGACATTGTTCTTTAGAGAGTAAAAAAGGAAAAAGTGCCAAAAAGGATTTTTCTCTGAAATGTTGTAAATAACCTCAAGCAGGAAAAAGGATCATTGCTGGATAACATGGTAACCCTGTCGAGGCTATGGACGCTTGCGGGCAGCAGAGGCTCTACCTACGACAAATGAGCATATTTTAAATCCAGCACGCAGAGAAGACCTTATTTTATCTTTTAAAAAGGACTGAGTAATGTCTGGTATGAATGCAAGAACTAAGCCTAGGGAAACAGACAATTGGAATAAAAGAAGGGTTGAAACAAAGTATCATTGACAGGATGAGGGGTAATCTACTCTATCTGTCCATAACAAAATTTAGACATATGAAAACTTTTCTATTTCGGAAGTGGAAATGTCAATAGAAAAGCAGAGATAACTGGTTCTTCACAGTGAATCGCCATTTTTGTGGTCACCAACAACCCCCCTCTTTGATTAATATTAGCAATAATATCAAGCAAAGGGGGACCCTTAACAAAAATCTCAAAAATATTTTTATTCAAATTTTTGTATTTAACTCCCTAAAAGCTATATCGCATCGCAAAGAGAGAGTGAAGAGTTTTCCTATGCGCATAAATAAGCTGCAAAGAAGCGATGCGAAATTCATCGCATCGCATATTTTGAAAGCACCCTTAAAAGAAAATGAGAAGGAATCACCGACGGCCGATATGCGACGTCGCATATCGCAAACGTCGCAAAAGCAACACACAACGAGCAAATGAAAATTGCGATATTGCGATTTGTGATCTGCGATCCTACAAACTGCGATTTTGTGATTTGCGATCTGCGACAAATGAAACTATTAATTACTGCAATACAAATTGCAGAAACCACTCATCGCAAAGTTTCTTCGGCATGATCTGTAAACCCAAAATCGAGCACTCACCTTAAGGGAAATTAATGATTGCACGCCTGAGTATCTAAAGATGATCATGTTGCGTTTTTCGAAGAGTCAAGTCCTTATGAGTGTCATGATTATGCATTCATTAGAGTTTAAAGCTTTCATGTCAATCTTTTCATATCTCTTTTCCCTTGCGTAAACTGTAAGGCAACAACTAATATAAATCTATATGCAGGAAACATCCAAGGAAAAGGGGAAAGCGCCTATACTTGAATAACAGAGAGGAGATGCCTTCGCAAATGAATGCCGCATGCAGTAGAGCCACGGAGTCTAGAGTATCACTCCACAAACACTGATGAAAATAGACTATCCAAGACTCAGAGTCAAAGGCGCACAAAAGCAACATGTTTGCAAAAGATCCTGAAGCTCAGATTGGGTAAAGCAAAAAGAAAAACGCTAAAAAGGGATGATGCTTCAGAAAAGCCTGGAACAAAGAATGGAAGCAATTTTCAATACGTAAGATCGTTCAGGCAACGAAATCCCTAACTCATTGAGTCATCCACATGGTCGGAAACCGAAATAGCAACAACACAATCAGTTTGAAAGAAATCTGGGTGATACTAAGTATACACACAGCAAAAAACACCCAGTTAGAGGGAGATTTTCAAAAATATCTTCTAAGTTGTCAGAAAGAGGTGCCAACTTTTGTTATTTCTACTTTCATCGCCCGAGCAAAAGGAAAAGACAACCAGCCGACTCTTTCCAGGCGAACCTCACATTGCTTACAGCACTAAGGAGCAAATACAAAAACGGTTAGAAATTAGATTCAATTTTTAGAAATAAATTTGCTTTAGTAAAAGGGCGGTCATTTGAAGCCGTTCCCTAAATTTGTGTAATTAAGATTAGTTAGTTAGTAGTATTTAACCCTTCTCATGGCATTTGGAGAAGGGTCCAGAAATTTGTCAAAAAACTTGTCCTCAGAACATGCACTTTTGCACCCTCAGAGGGGTTTTTGATGAATGGGTGGATCGAGATTTATTCATGTTTGCATTTTAATGTCTGCTACTGATGTTGCACTTCTGTACTCTTAGTAGATGTTAGAAATAAGTAGAGATAAATCGTTATTGCTTGAATTTTGTGAGTAAAATCAGTCATAAATGGTACTTTTATCTCTTGATTAATTTCTGCTCATTTTCTTAGAGTGATATACAGCTGATTTTTTTATATGTTAATGTATGAATGTCTGGATTACCATTTGGCACTTTTGTACGGTGGAATCATTTGTTTGTGCTTGACATATGAATAACTGATTATGCGATATGCTGTTCACAACTGTTTTGCCTAACTTCTTATGCAGAATGGTTCATCTTAAATTGATTTATATTCTTATGATAGCTGAATGATCTTTATTACCATTTGTTGTATGAAATCTTTTTAGATCGCATAATGAAAGAATTTTACCCCGGGTTAGTATAGAGTAGATGTGCTGTTTTTTTTGTTAGATTACAGTAGCATAGAGTCAGTTTAGAGTCTAGAATTAAATTAGTTTAAAATTACCTTTAGATTAGTGTCTTCAAAATCTACACACACACACACATCTTTTAGATTGGGAAGCTGGTCCCATCATCCCCAGTCGGACCTGCTACACCAAACGGGCAAGGAGCCGCCAACCAGGTTCCCGACCGGGTGGGTATCCCCCTTGTTGTTGACCCGATTTCGGGGCCCTCAACATGTCGTCAGCTCTGTTTTCTTTTAATAATAAGAAAATCTATTTACAATCATGTACTGGTGTAGACTCATACCACTATGCAGGCTTCTACCTATAGAAAGTTACAACCTTCTCTCATTTTCCAGCTTCTACTGGAAGGGAGCTAGAACCCCCTAGCTCTTGTACTAGCCAATATGTTTACTAGTACATAGGTGTCAACCTACAAAAAAACTCCACTCTTCCACCAGGGACCACGTTTCATGAATTTTCAGACTGGATACTCCTAGATCACAACATCACAAGCTGAAGGCCACGTTTCATCAAATTATCACACTGGACCCATCAAAGCCTTTTAAACTTAAGCTACATCAACCAATATTCAATTAATCTGAACAATTAGATCACTGACACCAGAACACTATGCTAAACCTAAAACCCTGCTTCATCATCCAAAATTGGCTATAACCTCAAATATCATGCATTAGAGTATATATGCTATTTGGTTGAACCCAACCTACATGTATACGCTACTTCCTTTAACCCAACCTGTGTATATCTCTAAAGACACTGAATCATAAACTTTTGAACCACAGACTGTACCAATCAGTGACATTTTGAAGATCTACTGTCATATTACAGAGTTCAAAACAGATAGAAACAAGGATCACCCTTCCTTCTCAATTAATCAATCAATTAGACTCAATTTCCTTATACAACAGTTCTGCGTTCAGATCTAAGAAGACTTCATTGACAGATAGCAGTAGAACAACAAAATTTGATCAGATAGATCTGAAGAAAAAAATACGTTTCTTTTTGTATATGCTACTTGAAAGAGTCGAAGCTGCATGTATACATCCTTTGGCCAAGATGAACCTTCATACATATCTGCAAATTTTGACTCAGAACTTTGCTGCAATTCTAGACTTCAGACAAAACCAGGTCATGATAGATAACTAATAAAACAATTGCAAAACATCAGATATGGTCTCAACTAATCTCATATCATTCAAGAATAAGTCATTTCAAGTTTCATGATTCCTGATCCAATGTTGAACTCAAGGTGTGCATGAATATTTCAGATCCAGTCCCAAACATAAACCTGAAACATAATATATACTTTAGATAGAAGTATTCCTTAGAGTATCATTGCTTGCTCACCTTGGCCTAATGACCTTCTCCTCCTTATATACTCTTAGGCCTTTCTCAATGCCTTGGACCAAAACCACTTAGGACCAATACCTTGGATCGAATACCTAGGGTCAATACCTTGGACCAAATGCCTCAAACCAATAACCTTGGACCAAAATACCTTGGACCAAAAACTTGGTTTTCCAACATGTATGCGATTTTCCTCCTGTGAAAGTGTGTGTATACATTATATGATACTTTTGTTCTGTTAAAATACGTGTATACATGCCTTGGACAAAGTGAACCAGCATATACCTCTCTTTCTTCATTCTTTGGAGTCTAATCTGTAATCCTTTGTTGTTGACCTACTGCAATGTAAACTTTCATCTGAGTGAGTCGCCATCAAGGACAACACCTGTATCATAATGCCAACAATCTCCCCCTTTGGACTTGATGGCAACAACAACCAACAACAACACCAAGGCACTCTCCCCCTTTGACATCAAGGGCAAAGGGTAGACCAAGATATTCTCTCCCCTATGTTGTTCATGCTCCCCCTGAGTACATGCTAAATTTTCTAATTGAGCTCCCCTTGGTACATGCTGAGATGTACTGAAACCGTCCATGCTCCCCCTGAGCACAAGCAGAATCTGCAAAAATATTCTCCAAAATAATAACATGACTATATAACTCAACTATGTGAGTATGACCTTCCTATCACCAATGACTCATACATACATCCATCTCCCAACCAAGTGGGGAGATAAAAAATTTGACTCATTGTCGAGCTATAAAAAGGGTCTCTTTCACCTCTAATTACCTCACATTAGTTGTCAATCGAGGAACGTTTTGTTATTTCAAAGAGTGTCTCAGTCTGAGGCTATCACTTTCCAGAGTAATGCTAGAAGTATAGTGTTCAAAAATACAAGAGTAAACGGATGCTTGTTTACAACAAACTACTTCAAAAGATTAAACTACACATTCAGAGAACTAAGCAATTTATCAGTCAAGGGTTCAGTAGCAGTAACTCATCCCTTTGTAAACTGATGGAACTAAGGTAAATCAGAGAATATATCATGGATCTGGGAGCCAGGCAGTGAATGTCAGTGCTCACTATAGTCCTAGATCATTATTTCACCAAAATAAAAAAGGACGGAAAATGGAACGGCAGATAAGAAATGGAACAGGCAAATAAGAAATAGAACAACAAATCTGAAATGGAACAACAAATCTGAAATAGAACAGCAAACAGGAAATTGTAACAACAACTAAGTATAACAAGCAGTAACACCTTAGTTTACAAGATCAATTGCACAAATCGTGACCTACAGGAATCAAATGGCAATCCTTCACTCTTAAGGACGAATTGAACAACACACCAAAATGGAACAACACTGATTAATGATGAATTATAGAACAGCACTTCAAAACCATATATGCACATGGCACACCTTAATAGTAACCTGATCTTGGTAAACCAGTTATCACTCTCAGTTATAAAAGATTACGACTGTGTTTCAGAATGGAACAACAATGTCTATAGATCCAACAATCACAAAGAACATAATCGCTAAGATGAATTCCGTAATATCAATGAATAAGTGCACAGCACAAAGGCTCTGTAATTGAACAACAACAATATTCTGTAAAGACTGACAGTATTATATCAACACTTAGAAGAACAGTGATATGTTGCAGAGTCAATGCAATAGTTCTGTCTTAGTAAAGTAAACATAACAGAGCATGTGATGTAAACTAAAAAAACACATCAGATTACCAAATAACGTTGATAAGCAAACCACGCATAAACCAAACACAATAGTACAAGAGCAAGTGTCCTCCAGGGCCGAGCCCTTAGCCTCCAGGGGTACACTGCTTGAAGTTATTCCAGACTCAGGGATGAAATAGAAACCGAGCTTGTATTAATGCATAAAATGGAATTACAGTGGATCAGTTCTCAACGAGACTCAATGATCAAAGTTTCAATCTTCAGAGAAATTACATAAAACATAAGGATTCGACCCCCCCAAGCTAGCAATGCTGCCCCTTTTATAATGATGAAGGCAGAGATGTATAGGTGCAAAAATAGTAAAGCAGCGATCCCTCAGGATCAAAGGATCCTGAGGGATTCGCCGAACCGTTAGTTCTCAGTTATCTCTTTTCCTTCTTGCGCTGAGCCAACATCTCCACTTCCTTTCCAGGGCTGATTCGCTTTGATCTGTTTTGCCTTGTTTGCATACGGTTCCCCGTCAAAGGGACAGCGGTTAACCCGACTTTGTTCTTTCCTTCATAATAGAAGTATTTTGTTTTCCCTTCTTTCTGCATAAGAAAATGAAAATTGTCAGTGTTTCCGCTTTGAACATTAATCTCACAGGTTTTATTACAATTCCTTATCATTTTCCTAGTTCATGATGCAAAAGGTTTGTAAGTTCTAATGAAAAGATGCTGAAATAATTACCAAAAACATACCTTCTTTAGTACTCCACACACCCCCCTACTTACCCTTTTTCATGCCCTCATGAAAACATTGTAGTTGACATGTAAGGCAGTGAGAGAGTAGGCTGGAGATGGAATCTCATGTGGAGGTCTACAGCCATCATGCATACCTAAGTGTTCAAATAAATGGCCTGTCTGACCCTCATGCATCTCATACAGGGCTTGGTACCCAGGTGCAGGGTGCCAAATAATTGGACTCCGGAACCTATACCCTAACCAGGATGGCCCTTCCCTCAAAATGACTTCGCCATAGAGGTGCAAGCGATCGGCGGCTAACTTAAAATTTTCATACTTAAATGGCTCCCTGAGTTGGATATTCAGATTAGAGATCTGATATCAAAATTTAGCCGCATCAATGGCAAGGTCTTTAATAGTGAAAAATTATTCTATTCCTTGCTGATTAATTGTTGTGTGAATGGGTCGTAATGCTTCAATTACACCTGGAGTCTTCATGAGGTTCCTATGTTCTCTCCACAATTGTACTGGATTCCTAGGCTCAGCTCTTACCCACAAATCTAATCCGTTTTCTTGCCTTTGGAAAGCATTATAGGCTTTAAGCCATTTAATTTGATTAACCCCAAATGAAATAAATGCCTGCAATTGGATATCCCCAACAAAAGGCCCAGGGTTCAGCTCAGTCTCCTGGTCTAATACAAGGTTATGTAAATAAAACTCACACAGTAGTCTTTGAACTTTTACCCCGTAGTGCTTACAACAGTTTATGAAATCATCGAGGGTATTAATTTGTATGGGAGCACCTGCTTTAACAACCTTTATTTTCAATTGCAAATATCGTTCCATTAAAAACAAGGCATAATTCTTAGCAGGGGCTCTACATGCTAGGACGTCATTGTACAAAGAACATAAGGTATCCATCTGCTTGATAACTATATCTAACCTACGAGTTACCTTCGCGACTTTTTCTTCTTCCCTTCGCCACCCTTCAAAGGCCTGGCTTTCGGATAGATTAATGTTCCTAAGCTATTGTTGTAGCTCTTCATACCTTTCCCGAGGGACCGTTTGCTCTATGAGCTTTTTTGCTGCTTTCTGAGCTTGCGTCAAACCCTCCTGTAGGGTTTTCATTCTCGGATCTCTTTCCCATGCCGCGGTGGAGACCGAGAGTTTTACCTAAATTTTCCTATTGTGTTGTCTTGCGTTCATGACCCTTATCACTCCTGAGGGTGGTGCCTCTGTCTGAATTTCCTTATCGCAGGTCAATCTATCATCCATTTCTATCTTAACGTGGATATCAGTCAAATGTTGTTCCTTTTTAATTTGAACAACAGTCTACTTCTCAACAACACTTGGAACAACATCTCGTTTTTCGACAGGGTTTTGAACAGCAGGGTGGACTCTGGTCCTCCGATCCTTTGTCTTGAGGGGTTTTGCTAGATCGATTGCATGTTTCCTCTCAGAAGTCCTTTTTACCCTTTTCCTTGCTTTCAAAATCCCGATTTGTTGTCGAAGCTGAACTATTACATTCAACAGTCGCTGATGTTCTTTCCGTAATTTCTTAATTTCCTCAATTTCCTTAGAAGGAACAGCAGACTGTTCACTGTGACCTAGACTATGATCAATTCCGTGATTTTGTTTCTGGGGTGCTTCTTTGTTGCTCTGCTTTGGCTGTTCCAGGGCAAGAACCCTAGCTGGTTTTGTTATTTCTTGGGTGACTTCCTTTTCTGCCCCCCCTGCCTCCGGAGTTTCTTCTGGTGTCATCTGGCTAGGAATGGATTGTTCATGTTCTACATCTCCTATCATGTTTTCATCATGAACGGGCTGACTCTCTTCTTCTACTTCCTCTGCATGTGATTCTTCAGGTGCATTTCCCTCCTTAGTAGAGTGTTCTTTTGGTTCTTCTTCAGCATGGAGGTCTGATGGGCTGGAAGATTGGCCATATTCGCCCATATTGGCCAAAACTTTGGCCAATTCATCTTCTCTCAATGGATCCTACACTGGGCTGCCTTCCTGCTGTCCCATTTCCTCCTCCTACTCAGATTGCTCGATTTCTTCCTCATTTTCTCCTTCCTCATTTTCCTGCATTACTTTCTCATTGTCTTCTCCTTCTAATCGTTGGGGTTGATCATCCCATGTATCTTCTATCTCTACCAGTTGGCTAGTATTTCCTTGGGGCTTTTCCAGCCTCCCTCGTAGCCGTGCTAGTCGAACCGATTTCCTTTTTTTTTTTGGACGCTCAGGTGTACTAGTGGCATGTTTACGTTTTAGGGATGGTGTGGTCAATCTTCCATATATCATGGCAATTAGCTCTTCCCAGCTGCTCTGCTGCTGAGTAAGGCTATGGCTCACTATTAATCGTATCAGCCCCTGATGACTAACAACCGATTCTACATGATGTGCCTTTTTCATGCTCCATGCAACATCATGCAGTATTGAATTCAAGAATGCAGGTAAATTTACAAAGCATTTTTTTTTTAACACAGCTAAAAATTTAAGGTGTCGTGGTCTTAACACGTCTTTTCTTCCTTCACAGGTGATGTAGCTTGGAATGGTCCTTGCCAATTCCGCCCACGGTTCTCCTAATGCTTTTGGAAGAACCCCCTTTCCTCTAATTTTCAAGCTCTGGCCTTCCTCCTGGAAGGTTTCTATAATCTTCTGCAATCTCTCCTTCTTTAGCGTCCATATAGGCCTAGTGGTTGGCAGTCCCGAGACCTCTGCGATTATGTCATCGATGACTCCTATGTGTCTCCCCCTCACTATGGAGTGATCCTCTTGCAAGTTCTGCAAGAATTCAATTGCTACAGTCTCGTTGGATTCCTGTAAGCGATTGAGATAAGTTAGCCACTCAGCTCTTGCCAGGATTTCCCATGCAGCATCAGAGACTATTAACACCAGCGGTTCTCTCCGAATCGATCTCCCTCCCATGTTTATGGCTTTGCTGTGAAATCTTAGAATTTTGACAATGGAACAACAACTATTCACTCTGTTAGATACACAGAAAGGCTGACAGACGCGAGAATCACTCAAAATCTAATGCTACAAGATATACAATGGAAATGGTTTAGGAACAGCAAGTCATGAAAAAAATAAAAAATAGTATACCGTTGAGCCGTGCTATTCCCAAGTACGCAGTTTCCCAAATAGCGGTCTGACACGTCATCCAAGGAATGATGAGGTTAACCTCCCCCCCCCGCAATGTGATAGGCCGTCCTGACCGTCAAATAAAGGAGCGGCGTGTCGGTCTATTCTGAAGCAGAGTCATAAAGGAACAGCGTATGGCAATATGCCATGTTTACAAAGGTATTAGATTACCGAAATTGTGGTGTCAAGTTGGATCGCTTAATACGTAAGAGACTGTTGTGATATGATTCGAGGCTAGGAGGATAGGACATCTGCTGTACATACCGAGTCTCATGCGGTCATTGTCAACTGCTCTGTCATGATTGGTGATAATAGATTTACATGCGTTGTATGGTTCGGAAAATAATTTGCATTCGTCTTATGTGATTGATTACTAAGGTATAAGAAACAGAAGGGTGCTAATAACTACCTATTGGTGTAAATAATGTGACATCAATACCATTGGCAATGCTCTGCTGCCGACAGGTGTCCATAACCTTGGCAGAGTTGTTTATTTCACCCATGGAACCATGATCCTTTGTGTATGCTTAGGAAGTGTTGTGTGATGTCAAAATGTAGACCATTATGCTGGCTTGGTAACTAGTTAGTCATAATGCCATTCACGAGAAAGCAGCGAAAGGTGGGCAGACCGGATCATGATGAGACCTCCTGTTCCAAGGGTTCTTTATTTCATACACCTTTTGGACCATATCCTTGGTGTGGTGGCCATAGTGGGAACGCCACTTCACTTTCTTCCTCATGATCATGGTAGGCTGGCTCTTGGTGAGACCCCCTATCCTGCATTTGACAACTTTATATAAACAAGTTAGTTTGCTCTTTCTTCTCTTCTCTTTTCTTTTTCATAAAGTATTATCCCATTTATACACAAAGGGTGGTTCAACACTCCTTAAGAGTAGGAATGGTGGAAGAAGTCTTAACATCTCAATAGGAAGATATAAACCCTTTGTTCTTATCCCTGAATAATAATCAAAGAGGATTTAAAAGGAACCAACATGATAAAGATAACCAATTAGAGCAGAGTTAGTGAAGCAATGACAACAAAATATAATGGGTACGTGTGTCCTTCCCTCTGTCCTTTTACCAATTCAGAGCAATTTCTTATAAAAATAACGATTTTATAATTCACCTGATTTCAGTATGTTGTGATTTTGTATCCATTGCATAAGTGAAAAGCTATATTCCAAAAGACTTGAAAGAACAGGAACAGTAAGCATTCTTAATTTAAAATAGCAAGGGGAACAAGCATAAGTAAAAGGAATACGAGGATGTTGTTGCTTCACAGAGGAAGAGCAAAAGAATACAAGTGGTGTTCCTTTTAGAAAAAGGAACAACAAAGATCAGAAACGTTGTTCCTTTGGAAAAGGAATAGCAAAACACACAAATGCCATTCCTTTGGAAAAGGAACAACAAAAATCAAAACCATTGTTCCTTTGGAAAAGGAACAACAAAACACACAAATGTCATTCCTTTGGAAAAGGAACAGTAAAAATCGAAACCGTTGTTCCTTTGGAAAAGGAACAACAAAACACACAAATGTCGTTCATTTGGAAAAGGAACAGCAAAAATTGAAACTGCTGTTCCTTTGGAAAAGGAATAGCAAAACACGCAAATGTCGTTCCTTTGGAAAAGGAACAGCAAAAATCAAAACCGTTGTTCCTTTGGAAAAGGACAAAACACACAAATTCCATTCCTTTGGAAAAGGAACAGCAAAAATCAAAACCGATGTTCCTTTGGAAAAGGAACAGAAAAACACACAAATGTCGTTCCTTTGGAAAAGGAACAACAAAATAAAGAAAAAGAACAAAATTAAAGAAAAATGACAGTTGATCCAAAAGGTGTTGTTCTTTTGACAAAGGAACAACAGAACGAAAAATGTTGTCCCTTTGAGAAAAGGAACAACAAAAATAATAACATTGCTGCTGGTTTGAAAAGTAACGTCAAAGCATTTGATTCAAAAATATGTACAAAAACAAAAGAAATTATGTACAAACTATGAAAAGAGATAAATTACTTAATGAATCACAGGTGAGGAAGACTTCTCTCCCTCCCCCAAAATTTCCATATCAGAATCTTGGCATAGCTACTGGCAAAAGGACTCCCGAGTGAGTGGTTTTCGATAAAGGCGAACTCGGTGGCCATTTGCCTTGAAAGCATATCCAGAACCATCAATAGTGATTAGAGTAAGAGTACCATTGTCATGTACCTTCTGGATTTCGTATGGTCCCAACCAACGAGTCTGGAGTTTCCCAGGAAAGTCCTGAAACCTGGAATCGTACAAAAGTTCCCAGTCTCCTTCGTGGAAGACTTTATTTTTAATGACAGCATCATGCCATTTAGTTCACTGTTGTTGGATAAGTGCAGTATTTTGGAGTGCAGAGAGCCTGATTTCATCGAGCTCATTGATCTACTGCAATCGATTAATATGTGCCTCAGTTAAATCTAAGCCAACTTCCTGTGATGTTCGCAGTGTTTGGATTTCGAATTCTATGGGAAAAATGGGTTGCTTGCCAAACACTAATTGATAAGGTGAGTAACCAGTGGTACTTCTCCATGTTGTTCTGTAAGCCCACAGTGCCTCTGGTAGTCTGTCAGCCCAATCACGTCTATGTGATGCAATTTTTTTTGTTAGGACTGCTTCTATTATTTTATTGCTGCTTTCTACTTGACCATTTGCCTGTGGGTGGTATGGAGTAGTGATTTTGCGTTGGACATGATAGTTTTTAAGTGTTGCAGCTATTTTGTTCCCAGCAAACTGTGGTCCACTGTCTGTAATTATATCTCTTGGAAGGCCATAACGCACAAATATATGTAACAAGAACTGTATGACAAAATCTTTTGTAGCTCTCGGCAATGCCTCTGCCTCAACCCATTTGGTGACATATTTTGTTGCCACCAAAATATATGTTTTCTGGTTTGAGTGTGGGTTAATTGGTTCGACGAAATCATGGGCCCATCGTTCGAATGGTTCAATGACTAACTGCGGGTTCAAGGGCATCTCATCGAACTGACCAAGGCGTCCTGCTCTCTGGCAACTATCACAAGCTTGGACGAATTTCTTTGCATCTTTGAAAATTGTATGCCAATAATACCCTGTTTTCAGGACCCTATGTCCAGTTCTGTGATCGGTGAAATGTCCGCCACATGGTCCATCATGGCAGGCTTTTAAAATGTCGAAGATTTCATCCTCTCGAACGCATCTTCTGATATGCATGTCTGCCCCTATGTGGAACAGGTAGCCTCCAACCCACGAGAATCGAGCACTCTTCTGAACAATCAGTTTTTGCTTATTAGGGGTTAGATGTTTCAGTAGTTTACCTTCTGCTAGGTAATTGGAAATATCAGCATACCAGGGTGTTTGAACAGCAACAGAAAACAGATGCTCATCCGGAAATTGATCTTCAACTGCTACTGCATCGATTGGCTTTGGCATTCTTGAGAGAAAATCGGCTACAAGATTTTCTTTTCCAGGTCGATTCTTGATTTTTATATCGAATTCCTGCAATAAAATCAGCCATCTAGTTATTCTGCCATTTGTGATAGGTTTGTTCACTAAATATTTGATGGCATAATGATCTGTGTACAAGATAACCGAGTATCCAGTAATGTAATGTCTAAACTTATTGACAGCATGTATTACAGCTAAAAATTCTTTCTTAGTAAGAGTGTAATTTAATTCAGCAGGGGATACATTTTTGCTAATATAATAAATTGCATATGGTTTTTTATCCTCTTCATGCCCAAGGACTGCTCCAATGGTTGTATCTGAGGCATCAGATGATATCTAAAATGGCAAATCCCAATTTGGTCCTCGAAGGACTGGGGTTGTGGACACAAGCTTCTTTAGATCCTGGAAAGCACGTTCACATTTTTCTGTCCAGAGAAAATCAATGTTACCAGTTAGTGCATACAGAGGTGCAACAATATGTGAAAAATGTTCTATAAACCTCCTATAATAACCAGAAAATCCAAGAAAACTGCGTACCTCCGTTTGAGTGGTAGGAGTGGGAATAAGCAAAATTATTTGGATTTTGGCTAGGTCTACCTGAATGCCAGCTGCTAAAATATAGTGTCCGAGAATAAGTCCTTCAGTCATCATCATATAGCATTTTTCATGGCTTAAACAAAGCCTAGTAGCAATGCAGCGTTGTAGGAATTTTTCCAGTGTATCCAATGCTGGATCGAAATTGTCTCCATACGGTGTAAAGTCATCCATATATACTTCAAGTCCTTCATTTATTAAGTCTACAAAAATGCTGAGGATAGCCCTTTGGAATGTGGCAGGAGCATTGCATAAGCCAAAAGGTAGAACTCTGTAGGCAAATGTTCCCCACGGACAAGTGGTTTTGTCTTGGTCTTCAGGGGCAATCTGGATCTGATTGTATCCACTGCAGCCATCTAGGAAAGAAAAGAATTTCTTTCCTGCCAAAGTGTCTAATACTTGGTAGATGAATGGGGGAGGGAAGTGGTCTTTTTGTGTTGCTTTATTTAGTTCTCTGTAGTCCACAAAAATTCTCCATTTCCCATTATTTTTTGGTACCACCATAAGCGGAGAGACCCATTTACTATCAGAGATAGGATAGATGAAGTTGACATCTAAAAGTTTTTGAAGTTCAGCTTTTACCACATCTTTTAGATGAGGATTAAGTCTCCTCTGAGGCTGGCGAACAAGTCTCACATCTTTTTCTATGTAAATGTGGTGGGTACATAATTGAGGGTCAATTCCTTTCATATCAGGATAGTCCCATGCAAATGCTTCTTTATATTTCCTCAACAGATGGATGAGCTTTGTTTCTTGTTCGGAGGTGAGGTTGGCATTAATGTTTAAGGTTTTTCCCAGTTCGATTTCCACAATTTTACTATTTTCAATAGAGGTAACATGTATCGTTTGATCATATGTATCTTTAAGAGGATCTTCTTCTAATTCGTTATCAAATGCTGCCTCTATCATGTGACACTGTGTGCGGGATCTGGATTCAGTTTGACTAATAAATTTATTAATGGCATCATCCTCTATCTGATCTTTAAAATCAAGTGCCTCTTGTATAGTTAATAGAGATCTAATGTTGTCAGTAAGGCATGATACATGGTGCTTATTAGTTTTGATCATTGTGACACATGGCTGTGCTGGAGGATATAAGGCTAAGTTCTTAATATTCGCTCCCCTCGTTATGGTCATATTGCCTTGTCGGCAGCCAATATAGGCATCGGCAGTTGCAAGCCAAGATCTTCCTAAAATCAATGGGTGTCCATCAAGTCGGCTTTTGGGATTTATTACCAGAAAATCAGTCAGATATTCCCAGGAGTCAACAGATACCATGACATCATGTAGCGTGCCCTCTTGCCTAACCACATATTGGTCAGCCAACTCTAACAAGGTAGAGGTGGGTTCTACAGATGTAATGCCTAGCTTTTGGCAAGTAGCAGTTGTTAAGATGTCGATTGCAGCTCCTAGAT
Organism: Pinus tabuliformis; assembly: GCA_031772625.1. Classification (NCBI taxonomy): domain Eukaryota; kingdom Viridiplantae; phylum Streptophyta; class Pinopsida; order Pinales; family Pinaceae; genus Pinus; species Pinus tabuliformis. The sequence continues at coordinate 301,171,515 of CM062815.1, forward strand.
CAACTAAGGCATTAGGGAAGGTTTGACCATAAATTTGTACGGTGACTATTGGATTTCCTAGGTCTTCGTATTTAATGGGCATTTCTTTTCCTGATAATAAATCAGATAGAGTGCCAACTACTTGGACTCTTGGATTTTTTGCTGCATTCCTCCTTTGTTTCTTTACACACAATTCTTTGTTAGTATTTGCATATATCGGAATGTCTTGAATGGCTTGGAGGAATGGAATTTTTATGTACAAATTTTGTAATTCTCCAAGAATGTCAAAATTAGGATATTGTGTAGGTCGAGGTATGATTAATCATTCTGGGAATGGGGGAGAGGATGTGGTTGTTTGTTTATGAGTTTGTTGTTTGTTCACATCCTCTTCTTGTGACAGATGTTCTCTGGGTAACTGATTTTCAACATGGGTTGTCTTTTCTCCCTCAGTTTCATTAATACACCCAGATCTTAACTGAAGATCATTACATTCCCTCATATCAACTCCTATTTCTGATGTTTCTATTATTTGGATAGACTGGACTAGTCTGTTATTTTGATTGGGGTTTGGTTGGGCTGGGAGTTGCAGTCTCAGCTTAGACTGGGGATTTTGTTGTAAGGCTGGCAGTGTAGGTTGAGGGAGCGGCATGGTTCCTACTGGTTGATGCATCGGTCTTTGCCAGTTTGTCTGCTAGGCTGAACTTTGTGAAGTAGGCGGAGTCCATTGTGGTGGGTATGCATTACTTTGCCAATATGGTGGAGTATAGGGAAAATTCGGCCAACCAGATGGGCTTGCCTGATTCAGCCACGGGGTTGATGAAGGAAATGACTGAGGTGACCAGTTTGGGGGCGGGGGTTGGGATTGACTTTGCCACATATTATATTGTTGAGCATTATACTGCGGAGACTGAAAAGAAGAGGTCGGGTCCGAAAACATACCAGATTGTCGTGGCTGCCATTGACGGCACTGGTTGAGCAAATATACTGATTTTGGCTCTTCTTCTGCTTCCTTATATACTGCTTTTAATCCAGGAAGTTAGGGACATCTTTCCGTAAGGTGATCTTTTGTGTAGATGGCGCATGTTCAGACTGCATCTAGTGGACACTCCTTATGGCTATGTTTCTTCCTGCATCAGGGACAAAAGATTTCCAAATTCTGTTCTACCTCCATTTGCTTCTTCTTGGCTTGCATAATATCAAGTTGTGTAGTTAGCGTCCCTAGTATATCAGTTTTAAAATTTTCCAATAGATTTCCAATTTCTGCATACGTTACTCCTTCTATCGAAATTTTATTATCTCTTACAAATCGATCATGTTCTTCCGGTTTCAATCTTGTGCTGCCTCTCGAACTCCTAATACATAAGTCATTAATGAATTTTCCCGATAAATATCTCCTTTTCCCATAATATTTAATGTTTCAATCCATTGTTCCTTCATGCCCCTAATTAATGTTGTTTTTAACACATTATCAGGTAAAGGTAGTGATGCATAAGGAGATCTTTGAAGATTATATTGAAAACGTTCCACATACTCCTCTAATGTTTCATTTGGTCTAACTACCATCTGGAATATTTCATCCTTCAGTTCTCTAGACCTGCAATAGTCCTGATATTTCTTTGGAAAAGATTCTTTCATTTGATCCCAATTATTTATAACTCGGCCACCTAATCCCATAAACCATCTTAAGTCAACCCCTTTTAATGTAGAGGGAAATAATTTTAGTTTCAGGGGGTCAGTGGTGTAATCATATCCTCTACACAGCACATCGAACTCAAATAGAAATGCATCCAGATCTTCTGATGTAAGACCGTGGAATGTAGGGATATGTTGAAGAGGGATTTCTTTCATAGGCGCATTTGCTGCAGTATCCACTATGGGGTATTGCAATGTAGAGGTTTGGGTGTTTGGCTGGTTTTGAGCCATTTGGTCGAATATATGCCAATAACCTTCTACGATATCTAGGAGGGTATTCCTAGGTTGAGAAGGAATGGCTTTAACAGGAATGGTTTTAATAACACTTCCTCTATCTGGGATAATGAGAGTGCCTAATGTCTGAGGAGATTGAGTTTCTTCAACAATGATTTTTGCAGCACTTCCCTTGTCTGGGCTATTTGATGGCTGAGTTGTCCCAAGAGGAGACCTTGGCTCCTCAGTTTCCCCTATTTCTCCTCCTCCTTCACAAAGATTGCTGAAATTCCCTTCTTGCAATAGTTCTGGAGTAGAATTTTCAATTTCTTGAAAGTCCTGCTCTTTAGTTTGACTATGCACCTCAGTAAAGGCTACAGATGGTGATCCTGTGACCTGAAGGGAACTAGTATGCTGTCTAGAAATAACTTTTCTAGGTCCTACTGAAGGCTAAGATTTTGCTTTCTTGAAGATTTCGTCTATGAAGGTTGATCAGCCAAGGGTCATTGGCCCCTTAGCATTTTTTGGCTTGGGTAGAGGTTTGGAATTCTTTTATGGCTTTTTCTGCTTAGTCATGCACACAAATCAACTACTAGATTCTACCCAAACAAAACAGCAGCAAATATGTAGGAAAGCGGGCAGGGGAGCAGGGCTGTTACATGCTCCACATGTAGGTTCTTACCTTCCATTTTTAAAACCCAATTCTTCCCTAACAGGTTCTTACACTACTCTGAAAAAATCAAATGGCTACACTTTTTCCCCAGCAACGATGCCAAAATGTCGAGCTATAAAAAGGGTCTCTTTCACCTCTAATTACCTCACATTAGTTGTCAATCCAGGAATGTTTTGTTATTTCAAAGAGTGTCTTAGTCTGAGGCTATCATTTGCCAGAGTAATGCTAGTAGTACAGTGTTCAGAAATACAAGAGTAAACGGATGCTTGTTTACAGCAAACTACTTCAAAAGATTAAACTACACATTCAGAAAACTAAGCAATTTATCAGTCAAGGGTTCAGTAGCAGTAACTCATCCCTTTGTAAACTGATGGAACTAATGTAAATCAGAGAACAGATCGTGGATCTGGGAGCTAGGCAATAAATGTCAGTGCTCACTACAGTCCTGGATCATTCTTCACACCAAAATAACAAAGGACGGAAATGGAATGACAGATAAGAAATGGAACAGGAAAATAAGAAATAGAAAAGAAAATCTAAAATGGAACAACAAATCTGAAATAGAATAGCAAACAGGAAATTGTAACAGCAACTAAGTCTAGCAAGCAGTAACACCTTAGTCTACAAGATCAAATGCATGAATCGTGACCTACAGGAATCAAATGGAAATCCTTCACTCTTAAGGACGAATTGAACAACACACCAAAATGGAACAACACTAATTAATGATGAATTATAGAACAGCACTTCAAAACCATATATGCACACGGCACACCTTAATAGTAACCTAATCTTGGTAAACCAGTTATCACTCTCAGTTATAAGAGATTACAACTATGTTTCAGAATGGAACAACAATGTCTATAGATCCAACAATCACAAAGAACATATTCGCTAAGATGAATTCCATAATATCAATGAATAAGTGCACAACACAGAGGCTTTGTAATTGAACAACAACAATATTCTGTAAAGACTGATAGTATTATATCAACACTTAGAAGAACAGTGATACGTTGCAAAGTCAATGCAATAGTTTTGTCTCAGTAAAGTAAACATAACAGAGCATGTGATGTAAACTAAAAAAACACATCAGATTACCAAATAACACTGATAAGCAAACCACGCATAAACTAAACATAATAGTACAGGAGCAAGTGTCCTCCAGGGTCGGGCCCTTAGCCTCCAAGAGTACACCGCTTGAAGTTATTCCAGACTCAGGGATGAAATAGCAACCAAGCTTGTATTAATGCATAAAATGGAATTACAGTAGATCAGTTCTCAATGAGACTCGATGATCAAAGTTTCAATCTTCAGAGAAATTACATAAAACATAAGGATTCGACCCCCCCGAGCTAACAGTGCTGCCCCTTTTATAATGATGAAGGCGGAGATGTCTAGGTGCAAAAATAGTAAAGCAGCGATCCCGAACCGTTAGTTCTTAGTTATCTCTTTTCCTTCTTGCGCTGAGCCAACATCTCCACTTCCTTTCCAGGGCTGATTCGCTTTGATCTGTTTTGCCTTGTTTGCATACGGTTCCCCGTCAAAGGGACTGTGGTTAACCCGACCTTGTTCTTTCCTTCAGAACGACAGTCTTTTGTTTTCCCTTCTTTCTGCATAAGAAAATGACAATTGTCAGTGTTTCCGCTTTGCACATTAATCTCACAAGTTTTATTACAATTCCTTATCATTTTCCTAGTTCATGATGCAAAAGGTTTGTAAGTTCTAATGAAGATATGCTGAAATAATTACCAAAAACATACCTTTTTTAGTACTCCACACTCATCCATCCAACCAAGTGGGATATACCAATTATTTATACATGACAGAAATATAATTACATAATCCATCCCATGCAAAGTGGGGATACAAATTACATCATTTTTCCAATAGGACTCATTCAAATGTATTGTTGAGCATGGCATCCCCCACAACATGTTTTGGGGCTCAAAGTCCAAGTTTTGGTAAATTGTATTGTAAGACTCCGCCAATTGCTGGCGCAGAGCGCGAAGTCTAGGATGAGTCATAGGGTTTTCCGCCATAAAATATTGTAATTTAATGTAAAGTTGTGTCAACCTACCCATGGTCTGCGGACCATGGGATTGTATAAATAGAGTGAGGCTCTAAGCTGTAAAGTAAGTCGATAGGATATAGAATAGAAAAGGCATGGTTCAAAGTTAGAGATGAAGCTGAAGTGTACTGGGTCATAGTAGTAGGAAGAGGCTCTACAGCTGAGTGTGCAGAGGCCTAGTAGAGTCCGCAACTGAGTGCACAAACCCCTGCAGCTGAGTGTGCAGGGCGGAGTCGGGTTTGTACTTGGGATTGAAAGTTAATAAAGAGAAGTTTACTCTGTGCATCTGTTCTTGAATCCATATTTTGATGTTATACATTACTTTTACTCTGTTTATTTACTGTGCGCAATTGATGAATACTTGTATGAATGCTTATATATGAAAATAATCTAAGTAATCAGCTAACAGAGCCTAACTAAGGAATACTTGGGTAAATAACACGGGTTGCCTTGCAGCTAGAACTGCTCGAAGATAGTATCATAGGGCGCGGGGTGCCCATGGGTGCACATAGTGCAGTAAGGGTGAAGGTTGGGCCACATACCAATCACCTCATATCACACATCCCCAGGGTGCAGAAACATAGTTCTAGCACCCTCCCATACTACTTCAGGTGAGACCTTAGTCTGCGCTACGCGGACTGTTTCCGAAAGAGCCAGTAGTACTGGGATTTGCTTGGCTAAATCACTTCTGAACCTGGGTCAGGCCCCACTAAGCCAGCAAATAGTCCCATTGCCAGGACGAGATCTGCATAAGGGATGTCTGATGTTGTGCCACTGGAACCTAACAAAGAAGGAAATTGAAGAGTGGTTGGAAAAGAAGATTCACGAGTTCATGACATAAGAAAACAGAACTCCGCAAGTATCTAAGGAAAATTGGGTGGAGTGCTACGTGTATATGGAAATCCACGAGATTTTCTTTGCATCCTTTCCTTCTGAGCTGTATGAGTGGATTGCGAAGTTAGCCGGCAACAAGGGAAGTTTTAGGCTCGACAAACCAATAGTGTGGACTCCGGAATTAGTGCGTAGACTAGAAGCATCAGAAGGTAAGATCGCACGAGCAGTCAACCATTGGCTTGACCAAATAATAGGGGGATTTATTACTGAGTTTGTGGTAGACACGACCGTGAGCTATAGTGAGGTAGAAAAACGCTTTCTCAAAGGACTGCGAGGTAAGTATATTAAATCTTTGAATACATGGATTAAGATGCTATTGTGTGAAAAAGAGTCATGCGAATACATTAATGTTTGGGACTACACAGAGTGGAAAGATCTAAAAAAATAGTGAAGAATTAGAAAACAGTCCCTTAATTTCACCCTCGTGAGAGAGCAAGAAATAGTTCGCGAAGGTCTCTCTGAGAAGTGCGGTTAGTTTGATAAGTCAACACATTCCGCCGTTACCACCTCCACCCACACTGCCACCCGCTTCACCTCCCTCACCTCCATCTCCACCCACTCCACCTCCACCACCTCCACAGTTCAGTATGGCAAGCGTGATCAAACTACCAGTATTCAGAGGAGTAGGGAATGAGGATCCAGACCAATTCCGGTTCATGGTAAGAGTAGTATGGGAAGCACAAGGTGTCACGGACGATAATATTAAGAAGGCTACATTGGTGAGCGCATTGCAGGATCGCGCATTAACATGGTACATCAAGCACTCTAACAACCACCCAAACGCATGGATCTAGAATGCATTGAACAAGGAATTTATCAGGCCAAAGTTAGAAACATAATCAATCATCGGGTTTAAAGAAATCGTGATGCTCCTGGGCAAGACTCCCTGGGATCTGGATCAATGGGTGAAGAGTATGATCCGTGAAGCCAATATGACGTTGATACATCGCACATGGTTTGTAGCATCTCTAGCACCACACTTGAGGATGGCCCTATCACAATAGAAATTTTCCACCCAAGACAAAGCATTGGAAATGGAAATGAGATTACATGAAACCCCGATACAAGAGCCTAGGTTGGGAGTTCAACAAATCCACACACAATTGCATAATCTGTGTTTGGAAATGCAAATCTTGAAGTAGGATAGGGCATCATGTCCAGAGGCGCGCGAGGAGGTATGGTACATAAAATGCAAAGGCCAGGGCCATGACAAGGATCATTGTCTAGTGTTCATGAACTACTTGGTAGGAGGAGGGCCAATTCCGTTGAGACTAGAGGCACAGGTAGGGCTGAGCGTGGTGCCTGCTCTATGATGCGTGATCTATCAGATAGGAGGGAAACAAATGACAGATAATTGTCATTTTTTGCAGAAGTATACATAGACACCACAACAATTGTTTTGTAATTTCTGCAGGTCAGTAGGCCACGATGAGAGTACTTGCCGTAGTTACAAGCTAATGATGGATTGGACCCCTGCTTATGGGATGTAGATAGAAACGTGAACCCTTGACCCAAATGCGGGGATGGTACGCATTGTATTTTAGGGGCGAGGTTGAGGACGAGGTGGAATGGGACCAGGAAGGGGCCGCAGACAATTAATTTGGTGCGGATGTAGAAGGATGATGCGCCTATGGTTTGGAAGCCCCTAGCTTCGAACAAGAGTCAGTCAGCAAGGACGGACCAACTTGCACGCCCACCTGTCTCGATGGGTACAAGCATGTGCTGTGCAACCCACACAAGCACACCCCAACCTCAGGGTCGAAAATTGGAACAGGACAGAACAGCAGCAAAGGCGATGAGCACCATAAATGTTCCACGTAGAAGCATTCAATAAGGTATGCAGAGTCTTAAACAAGGTTCACCATGTGAGACAAACTGGTTCAGACCTATGCATGCCATCGATTCGATGGGCCTATAGGTCCATGTGCAAAAACCTGAGCGCAGAGATGATTCTGAAACTGAGGAACAGAGCCAAGACCATAATTTTGGAGGATAGGAATCCTCACGCAATAGCTCCCATAGTTGGGACAGTACCCAAGGACCAGGATGAAGGAATTAGGTAGCTACGTGAGGGCGAACATATGCAGATTCAAGAAGCCATTCGGTGAGGGAACCTTAAACTTCGCGAACTTGAAGAAGATAGGGTACGACTGAGGAAGAGAAGCATGTTAATGGACGTGGAGATAAAAAAACTTGAAAATGAAATCGTGCAAGCATTTCACGTCGATAAACTAAGAATGACAAGACAAGATACGAACAACCATACTACTGCATTAGAAGATTGTTGTTGAGAATTTGTCTCTGCTACCATGGCTGCGACCGCACCGTACCACAAAAAGTAACCAGGGGCTGCACTGCATAAGGGAGAATGCGCGGCACTGACTATCACAAGGATAATTGAGGAATGCCCATGGACTAGGCTGGAAGGTGAATTGAAGTCTCGCACAGGTGGTGCGACCACCTGACTAGCCATAGGGAGCACAGTCTCAACGCTCCAAGCAGTTGAAAGAGAGCGCAGGACTATAAAAGAGTCTGTTGAGGAGCTGCGTGATAAAGAGGTTAAGTGTAGGATCGACATGTCACAAGGGTTTCTCCTGCACAGAGGGGGCTGCACTGCCACACGAGTAGGCTAGGAAGTGACCGTTGGTGTCACTGTTCAAGACAAGATGTCCAGTTTAAGACAAGGAGGAGTGGGCAGCGGGCAATTAAGATATGAATTAAGAGCTAGATTTGGGATGATTTGTCGCCAAGAAGGCATTAATGACTTAGAAGTGGGGGGAATGGTCGAATTCAAATTCAAAAGATGCTATAAAACCCCCAGGGCTAGCCATGAGACAACACTTGGTTGTTTGAGATTTGAGCAGTTATAGAGCATTAAGCATCGAGCACTCTTACCACCTTTGAGTACGCAACAGAACATATCTCGTGTAAACACGATGGCTGCGGAGCCCCATATGGTCCATGAGGGGCCCGAAGATGCAGCAGTTGTGCTAGAAGTTTCAAAATCACCACGAACACCACAGCTGAAGAAAGATAAGCAGACTATGGGACCAGTCCGTGTATCCCCAAGAAACCCACGGTTCGAAAATTTGTCTATGGAAGAGATTGGAAAAGCCATCACCATTGAATCATATGTATAGGAGGAAGACTTATAGGCTATAATTGATCAAATAGAGGCGCAAGACGATGTGGAGGAGGATGTCCCACCAATGCCTTCCGCAACAAAGTTACCCACGTATGTCCCTCCATGGAAAGGGAAAGTTAGGGCGGCCAAAGACCTGGAGGCCACGAAGAGTGCGCTCCAAACCCCGCTCCTCCCTAACAGCATTACTTTTGAAGGTCTGCCCCTCGACTGGGTGCCTACCCTGAAGTTCGAAGATTGGGACCTTACAAACCACGAGAAGTTCCCACACCTAACGACAAAAAGCTTGATGAAACAGAAGTTGGAGGGGCCATTGATCATGTTGGAACCACGAAAATGGTTGCGCGGTGTAGAGAAGGCCAAGTTACTTCATCTACAATGGATACCCCACTTTCACCACACGACCATCACCATTTTTGTCGTCAAGCAGCTTCTATGCCTAGTGCATGATGGGTATCTATGGCTGGAGGAGTCAATTCCCATCACGGTGGAACTTATTCATAGGATTTCTTGGCTTCCCTATAAGGGAAGGGACCCCACAGAAATAGTTGGTAAAAGCAGTGATTTTGCTCTTGCGGAAGCCATGAAAACCAAGTAAAAGTTGGAGAAGAAGAAGTGCAGCTATGTAATTGCGAGTATCAAGGACAAAGGTGTGCGAGTACCAGTGCCTGAGGTTGCATTGGCTAAGCAGTGCACGGAGGGGGTCTAGTTCAACTAGGCTGAGTTCCTCTGTGAGGAATTTTTGATAAACTGCAAGGAGGTCTAAGAGCAGGGTAAGACCTTCCACTATGTGTGGTTTCTCATATCCATTGTCCTGGTAGTAGGTGAACTACTGCCAAATAGCCAGTTCCCGCATGTCGACCATGACCTTCCTGAGGCCACGAAGTACGCTTTGCTCTGGGCCACGAAGGACACAAAGTGGATTCACGCAGTCAAGGTGTTTTAGGTGTTGATGGAGGCAAGCATCCGGATATGGATCAATAGAAGGCCACGATTATCTCCCACAGTGTACACCACTCTGTGGAGATTTGCAAAGTTTAAAGTGGACATGTACAACATTCATGTTCGGGCGTGGAAGGATCTAGCGAAGGAATGAAGAAGGCATCTAAGACGTCCATTGACCCAATCACGCTTATAGAAGGTGATATGTTTGACATTGGCAAGATGGTTCGTGATGTCACTAACGATGCACTCTAAGAAGTGATGATGGAGCAGAACATTGTGTTAGGGGCACTATGAACGTAGTTACAGGGACTACATGTGCAACCCCCGCAAACAGGAATGATGGCCCCATATGTCGTAGCAGATACATCAAAGACGGAATAGATGTTGCGTGCCCATGTGACCAACACTTTCGTGTTCCCCGAGGGTGCGTTAGCGGCAACAAATGAATTTGACCAAGCTGCGGTGGGTAAGATGAAGGGATTGAGCATAAACTTGGCTGCCCTTCCACGAGAAACCCTGTACCAATTACAGGATGGGGTCATAGCCAAGCTCCGTGCTAGAGAAGGCCAGGTGCTACAGGTATTGAGAAAACAAAAGATCAATATGGAACAGCCCAGCCAGTAGCATGATGAACTCGTTGTGCAGACTCAAGGACTGGCACAGGTGATGGACGATGCTTATAGAACTGTCCTGGAATTAGCTGTCCCGACAGATCTACTAGTAATCATCAACATGAATTAAGCAACAAAAGGTATAAATATCTGAAGTCATAGCTGGACTCGACAACCATAATGCCAACAATGTAGAATGCAAGTGAAGGCTAATGCTCCCCATGAACCTGTGTTACCTGTGCATTGTTAACAAGTCAACGATCAAGGCATCTTTGTCAATTAGATAAAAATTAATGAACATAGCATATCAATAGACTGTAATCATCAACATCAGACAGAGCACCCATATCAGAGCCTGCCCCACCATTTTTCTTTTCTGAAAAACATATACACTCCTTGACCCATAGAAACCTGCATGTGTATGCGACTATACTTTATGAAACCCGTGTATAATAACCTTTCTCTGAAAAATTGGATTTAACAGCAGGAAGATGCAACAATCACTCCCAACTTTTGTCTGAGATATTCAAATGTTTCTCTGGCCAATGGTTCAGTGAATATATTAGCAACCTACTCTTTAGAGGGAACATACTCCAATTTGACCTTTTGTTCAAGCACTTGTTTGCGTATAAAATGGTATTTGATGGGTATGTGCTTGGTCTTGGAGTGCATGACTGGATTCTTTGAAATACTGATGGCACTTGTATTATCACATAGAATGGATATGGGTGAAGTACATGTGATCTAAATGTCTTGCAAGGTTTGCATCATCCAAAGTAGTTGTGTGCAGCAAGATGCAGTAGCCACATATTCTACTTCATCTGTAGATAAAGCAATTGAACTTTTTTTCTTGTTGAACCAAGACACTAACCTGGAACCCATATAGAATGCACCACCACTAGTGCTTTTTCTGCCATCAACACTTCGTTCCCAATCTGCATATGTATATGCATGAAGAGTAATATCTACATCTCTAGGATACCATAAAACAAAGTCCCGAGTTCCTTGAAGATATTTTAAAATTCTTTTGACTTCCTGAAGGTGTGATTCCTTTGGATTTTCTTGGAATCTGCGGGTACCTGTTAGATAAAGTAGATTGCCAATCATGGATTTGTAAGTTGGTTGATGTACTGTTGTTGATTCATCATTTGAGCTGAGACTGCATCATGTTACCATTGGGGTACATAAAGGTTTAGAATCTTCCATTCCGTACCTCTTCAAGATCTGTTTGAGATATTTGGTTTGTGAGATAAAAATACCGTCTCTATTTTTTTGAACTTGTATACCAAGAAAATAGGTAAGTTCACCAAGCAAGCACATTTGAAATTCTTGCACATTACTACAGCAAAATTCTGACTCATGGATTCTTCATTGCTACCAAAAACGATATCATCAACATAAACAATAATAATTAGAAATTTATGAGTTGCAATCTTTGTATATAGATTGCTATCTGCTGAACCTTTTGTAAAACCTTTCTGGTGTAGATATTTGTCAAGGCGATAATACCGGGCCCTTGGAGCCTGTTTCAGACCATAGAGGGCCTTTTTGAATCTGCATACAAGTTTTGCATCCTTTCCAAGAATGAATCCTTATGGTTGTTCAATATAAACTTCTTCTTCTAAATCTCCATTCAGGAAGGCTGATTTTACATCCATTTGGTATACTTTGAATTTCTGAAAGCTAGAAAGAGCAAGAAACATCCTTATGGCTTCAAGTTTGGCAACAGGTGCAAAAGTTTCTTCAAAATCTATACCTTCTTGTTGAGCATACCCTTTACAAACAATTCTGGCCTTGTTTCTAATGACTTCTCCATTTTCATTCAGCTTGTTTTTTAATATCCATTTAGTTCCTATAAAATTTTTATCATGAGGTCTAGGAACTAATCCCCAAGTACTATTTTTTTCAATTTGCTCAAGTTCTTCATCCATGGCCTTGACCTAACATTCATCTTTTCATGCTTATTTTACATTTTGAGGTTCAGTGGAGGATAGTAATGCTAGATAGCTTGAGGTCCCTGTAATAGTTCTTCTTGTCTGTACACTTGCATCTTTTTCCCCTGAAATTTGAGTTTCTGGATGATTTTTCTGAGCATACCTGGACGAAGTCTTTTCTTCTACCATTATCTCTTCTTCTGGTGCTTCATTGGTTTCTTCTTCAATATGATTTTTATTTGATGTGGGAAAATAATTCTCATCTTCTTCATTGTCATAATATTCTGTTGATTTTATCTGTTTTGGATTTTTGCATGCTTCATCAACTACAACATCAATGCTTTCAACAATTTTTCCAAGTCTTTTATTATAACATTTATATCCTTTACTTCTGGAAGAATAACCAAGAAGAATACCTTCATCTGTTTTGGGTTCAAACTTACCAAGTTTTTCATCAGTCCTTTTGATATAACATTTTCTTCCAAAAACTTTAAATTATTTTACAGTAGGAGTCTTACCATACCAAAGTTCATGTGGAGTTTGAGTGTTGTTTTCCCGAACATTTGCTTGGTTGAGAATAGTTACGGCAGCGAATGCAGCGTCACTCCAGAAGGTTGCAGGGGTTCTAGATTCATCTAGCATAGCTCGAGCGATTTGTTGAACTGTTCTGTTCATTCTTTCTACCACACCATTTTACTGGGGAGTCCTTGTGGTGGATAATTGCCTTTTTATTCCATGTTGTTCACAAAAGTCAAAGAATTCATCCGAGGTAAATTCCCCTCCTCGATCAGATCTGAGGCATTTGATTTTTCGATCTGATTCATTTTCAACCAAAGCTTTGAAGGCTTTAAACTTTTCAAAAGCTTCATCTTTATACTTTAGAAGACCTATCCAACACATTCTGTAAAAATAATTAATGAACAAAATAAAGTATTCTTCTCCACGAGGTGACTTTTTCCTTGATGGTCCACATAAATCAGTATGGACAAGTTCAAGAGGCTTACTAGCTGACCCTTCTTTTTCCATGAAGTGAACTCTGGTTTGCTTGCCGATTTGACATGGTTTTCATATTGTATTTTTTGGGATGCTGATATATGGAAGATCATGAACAACCTTGAATCTGCATGCTTTTCTTATTTGAGAAAAGCTTAGATGTCCCAATCTTCTATGCCACAACTAGTTTTCATCATCTTTGCTTAGATAACAATGTTGTTTTCCTCCCTTGAGTATGTATAAGTTGTTTGGAATTCTTGTACCTTTGATCACGGTCTCTCTTGTATCAAGCTCACGAACAACACATCCGTTTGATCGAAACACCATTTCATTTCCTTTATCACACATTTGACTGACACTCAACAGGTTATGCTTTAAACCGTCTACATACATAACATTTCTAGCTTTAACCTTTTCTTTCAAGAAAACAAAGCCTTTACCTTTTATGACAGCAAGAGTGTCATTTCCAAATGAGACATTCTTTTCCTTTTCTAAGGCATTATATGAGTGAAGTTTTTCTTTGTCATCTATCATGTGTTTTGAGCATCCACTGTCGATGTACCACTGATTTTCTTGTCCTTCTACATACAAGGCTATACCACATCTTTCTGTTTGAGATTCTTTCCTTCTCCATATCTTGTGATTTAATGGATTTTGCTCCTTTTGAGATGTTTGCCGAAATTTTCTCCTGCATTCAGATTCTTCATGACCAATGTTGTTATAGGTTGAGCATTCTATTTCATTTTCAAGAAGAGAAAAGTTATTATAGGAAGTTTTCTTGATACCTGTTACATTCCTTTGATTTTGTGCTTCTCTAGTCATGATGGTTTTGTAAGCAACACATTGAGCAACTTTGTGAGCAAAATTATGACATGAAAAACATTGCCCATTAAAGAAGTTCCTGCGTCTATCGAATCTATTGACCTGTTGATTGTAGTTTCTATTGATATTCATCTTTGGAGAAAATTGAGTATGATTTACCTAAGGTTGGTTGTGGCTTCATTCATCCTTGGAGTAAATTGAGTCTGATTTACTTGGTGATCTACTTTATGATTTTGCTGACGATTGTCATAATGTTCAATGGTCTTTGTTGCATCAAGATAACTTTTGGTGGAGGTTGACAGCTTCTATGATTGAGATGCTTCTTCAGTATATCCAAGACTTGTCTTTATCATAGGAGAATGTTGAACTTTGATAATTTCATTTAAAGTTTCTAATCCTTTTACAAATCTAATATTGAGAGATTTCGTTTTCTCAAGATCCTTTCTTAGACCCACAATTTCACATTCTAGTTTTTCATTGTGTTTTTCTTTTTCAGCAAGTTGGTATGTCAAGGTATCTATAATCATATTCTTTTCTTCTAAACAGAATTTGAGTTTAGATATCTCTTCATGAAGGTCTTCCTTTTCTAAAGCATCCCAAAAATTATCATTGTCATAAACCATGAGAAGTCTATAATCTTGTACAGTTTCATCTTCATCACTATTAGATAAACCATCGCTATCTTTGTAAGTATAGTAACTCCTTTTATTCACAACTTGTTTTCTATTCCATTTTGCATATTCCTTTCCCTTTCAAATTTATCTTTATGAGGACATCTAGTAGCATAATGACCGACTTTGCCACAAGAAAAGCATTTGAAGGGTAACTTACCTTTAAACCTTCTAGAACCCACACTAAAGCTTTTTGACAAACTTTACATCATCTTCTTCTTCTAAAATATGTCTTGATTCATTGTGTTCTTCCTTTCCTTTTGCTAAAGCTTTGAATGCAACTTCTCTCATATCTGATGGTCCTCTTTTTCTCATCTCAAAGGTAGTTAAGATTCCGTGAAGCTGCGTCTAGTGATATTCTATAGATCCTGTTTTTCTTCTATGCAGACACTTTGGATTCAAATTTAGCAGACAATGATCTCAAAACATTCTCAAATAAGGTAACTTCCTTAATTTCTTCACCCAGATTCTTCATATAATTGACAACCTCATCTATACGTAGGAAGTAACTAGATATACTTTCATCACTATGCATCTTAAGAGTTTCATACTGAATTCTGAGAGTTTGAAGTTTAGCACGTTTTACCTAAGAGTCTCCTTCATAGCTCAAAATTATTTTGTCCCATATTTCTTTGGCTGATTTGAGTTGCATGACTTTGACAAACTCTGATTGAGACAAACTTCCCAATAAAGTATTGACAGCTTTGTCATTGGTTTCATATTGCTTTTTACCTACCGTATTTGTAGGAATTGCTGTTGGAAATGTATATCCTCCTTCCAAAATTTCCCAGACATCCATTCCAAGCGATTGTAGATAGGTTGTGGTTCTTATTTTCCAATAAACAAAGTTTCTCCCATCG
This sequence comes from Pinus tabuliformis, assembly GCA_031772625.1. Lineage (NCBI taxonomy): Eukaryota > Viridiplantae > Streptophyta > Pinopsida > Pinales > Pinaceae > Pinus > Pinus tabuliformis. The sequence continues at coordinate 301,187,015 of CM062815.1, forward strand.
AAGATTGGCAGTCTGATGGATCCCATGCTTTCTTGATTATTCATGTTGATGAATCTCCCTTCAAGCGATCAAGCTTCTTCTAAAGGACTTTCTCTGATACCAATTGTTGGAAATAATATTGAGAGGGGGGTGAATCAGTATTATAGGATCAATATTTTTATTTCCCAAATAGATTTATATATGCTACTTCAGTGAAGTGAACTAGCTTTTACACACGACTATGCTTACAGAAACCAGCATATATGAAGAGAACTTGTGATTTAGATAGTTTATCATGTGTTGAGATTAAACCAGTATATCAGAGATTTATTAGACAGTGCAGTAAAAGTAGAATAAAGCATCACACATAACCAACACACATGAACACCAATATTTAAGGTGGAAACCCAATGTGGGTAAAAACCACCTGCTGCTATCATCTATGTTTTCTTTTAATAATAAGAAAATCTGTTTACAATCGTGTACTAGTGCAAACTCATACCAGTATGCAGGCTTCTACCTATAGAAGGTTACAACCTTCTCTCGTTTTCTAGCTTCTACTAGAAGGGAGCTACAACCCCCTAATTCTTGTACTAGCCAATATGCTTACTAGTACGTAGTTGCCAGCCTACAGAAAAAATCCACTCTTCCACCAGGGACCACGTTTCATGAATTTTCAGACTAGATACTCCTGGATCACAACACCATAAGTTGAAGGCCGCGTTTCATCAAATTTTCACACTAGACCCATCAAAGCCTTTTAAACTTAAACTACATCAACCAATATTCAGTTAATCTGAACAATCAAATCACTAACACTAAAACATTGTGTTGAACCAAGAACCCTGCATCATCATCCAAAACTAGTTGTAACCTCAAATATCATGCATTAGAGTGTATACGCTACATGGTTGAACCCAACCTACATGTATACACTACTTCCTTTAACCCAACCTGCGTATATCTCTAAATATACTGAATCATAAACTTCTAAACACAGACTGTATCAATCAGTGACATTCTGAAGATCTACTTTCATATTACAGAGTTCAAAAACAAGGATCACCCTTCCTTCTCAATCAATCAATCAATCAGACTCAATTTCCTTATACAAAAGTTCTACGTTCAAATCTAAGAAGACTTCACTGACAGACAGCAATGAGAAGACTTCATTGACAGATAGCAGTAAAACAACAGAATTTGATCATATAGATCATTCAGATCAGAAAAAAAAAAAAAAAAAAAAAAAAAAAAAAAAAAAAAAAAAAAAAAAAAAAAAAAAAAAACTTTTCCTTTTGTATATGCTACTTGAAAGAGTCGAAGCTGCATGTATACACCCTTTGGCTGAGATGAACCTACGTACAGAGCTGCAAATTTTGACTTAGAACTTTGATGCAATTCCAGACTTCAAACAAACCCAGATCATGATAGATAACTAATAGAATAGGCACAAAACATGAGGTCTGGTCTCACCTAATAGCATATCATTCAAGAATAAGTCATTTCAAGTTTCATTATTCCTGATCCAATGTTGAGCTCAAGGTGCACATGAATATTTCAGATCTAGTCCCAAACGTAAGCCTACAACATAATATATACTTTAGGTAGAAGTATTCCTTAGAATTTCATTGCTTGCTCACCTTGGCATAATGATCTTCTCCTCCTTATATAATCTTAGGCCTTTCTCAATACCTTGGACCAAAACCACTTAGGACCAATACCTTGGACCCAATACCTAGTGTCAATACCTTGGACCAATAACCTTGGACCAAAATACCTTAAACCAAAAACTTGGTTTTCCAACATGTACGCGCTTTTCCTCCAGTGAAAATGCATGTATACATTATACGCTACTTTTGTTTTGTTAAACCATGTGTATATGTGCCTTGGACAAAGTGAACCAACGTATACCTCTATTTCTTCATTCTTTGGAGTCTGATATGTAATCCTTTGTTGTTGAACTGTTGCACTGTAAAATTTCATTTGAGTGAGTTGCCATCAAGGACAACACCTGTATCATAATGGCAACAAACCATTATTAAAAAGGTATCATTAGGTCAATAAAATTTGAATAAATGTAAGTTTTCTTAATTGAAGAAGGCCTAGTAGGTAATTAGCATTTGGTAGCTATAAATACGAATGGAGTTATCCTTATTTTAATATATGTTGGAATATTATTGTATTCGATTTTAGCTAATTGGGAAGTTTCCCCTTAAAGAGGCAAGTAAATAGGAGTTGATCCTTCCATTAAAAAGGAATTTCATTTTGATATATGAAGTATCGAAGGATTTCATGCCCATTATTATACATGTTACTAGTGATTTCATTTTTCATTTATAAGGTACCTAATAAAATCCTACTAAGTGTTGAAGGTTGGAAAACCCAATTTGAGTCTAAGACGAACTTAAGGTGCGGATCATTGTCACTTGGTAGGAAGCCAAGGCATGGGTGCTTCAAGACTTATTGACGCAACCGCAGTTGGACAATAACAAAATAGTCCAATTGGAGATATCTTATATTGTGTAATCTAATTTTTAGATGTGTTTTCCCTTTCTTAGGCATGTTTTCTAGTCCCATTTTCCCCAAAATATGGCAGGAATTTTTGGAATCTTAAGTTTTCATTGTGTAATCTATAAAATTCAAGTACCCATGTTTTTTTCATGGTATTGAATCCATTTGTGCATTAAAATGCAATTTAAACAACTAAATTTCACAATTTTATCAAAAATTGTATTGCCATATTCTAACAAAAAAAAAGGACATCTAATAGTTAGAATACTCCATTTTCTCTGGACATTTAGAAGTGATTAATTCTAGTTTTTTTGTGTTACTTTTTTTTTGAGTTTTAAGAAATGTCAATAGTTCCTAGCCCTTATGATTAGCTATGACTCTTAAAAATTTTCAAGCCAGGAGGTAACTCCTAAAAAATGAGATTGTATTATTCATTTAGGTTGTTCACTATTATATACAAGAGGGAGTGACTATTGAGTGTCATCTCCCGATGACTCTCCATTTCCTCTATTATTTATTTCACTAATTACAGTTGTTCACCCAATCCCTATGATTAGGTGTCAACATTCCCCCCCTTAATTTGAATGGATGTTGGTGAGTCCAAGCATCCTTCTAAATGCTTCAATCTTTTATCTTCCAAGAACTTTGGTGAAGATGTCTAGAATCTGCTCAATAGTGGAACAATGGCGAAGATGGATTGTTTTGGCCTCAACATGATGTCGAATCAGATGATATTTTGTATTGATGTGTTTCGTTTGATCATGGAAATTTGAGTTATTGGCCAACTTTATTCCTGAGGTATTGTCAATCATGGGTGGAGTCGATTGTACTTGTTTTACCTGCAAATCTTCCAGAATTTCTTGATCCACACAATTTCTTTTGTTGCCTCAGCCTCTGCCACATATTATACCTTTGTCGTGGAATCTGTTGGAACTGATTGTTTGCATGATCTCCAGGAGACAACTCTTGATCCAAGACTCATAGCATAACCCAAAGTAGATACCCTAGTTTCTTTGTCTCTATCGAATTCTGAATCAGAGTATCAATCAAGCTAAAGTCACCCACCTGTGTATACTTGAGTCCAAAGCCTTGAGTTCCCTTCAAGTACTTTAGAACTCTATTTGCAGCAGACCAATGTCCCTCACAAGGCTTTTTCATAAACTTGGAGAGGATTCCAACAACAAATGAAATGTCTGGTTTGATAGTAGTAAGGTAGTCGAGACTTCCTACAAGTTGTCTATACTTTGTTGCATCCTAAAATTCTTTTCCTTCAATGGACGTGAGCTTTAAGTTTTGTTCCATTGGAGTAGTTAGAGGATTGCATTCAGTTATGCCAAACCTGTTCAATAGATCTCCAATGTACTTCTTTTGAGAAAGGAATATGGACTTCAGATGTTGAGTTACTTCAATACCAAGATAATATTGAACATAGCCCAAATCAATCATTTCAAAACCTTTCCTCAATTCTTTCTTTATGGATGCAATGTATGTTGGCTTGTTGGGGCCTAACCCAGGTTCGGGGGTGATTTAGCCAAACAAATCCCGATACTAATGGCCCTTTCAGCAATAGTCCGTGGAGTGTGGACTGAGGTCTCACCCAAAGTAGTATGAGAGGGTGCTAGAACCAGGTTTCCGCACCCTGGGGATGTCTGATGGGTTCAAGTGGTCCGCAGTTCGACCCTACATGCTCATCGTTATGTGCACTTACCTGTACCTCACAATCTGAGATGTTGCCTTCACGCAGCCCTACTCAGGGGCCGAACAGTGTTATTACCCAAGTCCTTACTAGTGGCCCGATATTATTTGATTAACTTAGCTTATTTGTACACTTTCAATTATACTTAACAATATTCGCAATTCATACAAGTGCGCGCAGTAAATAAACAATATAATTTCAAATGAGATCAAACATGTAATAACTCAATATGGATGCATAGAATTGGTAACAAAACCTTTCTTTATTAATATTTTCTCTGGTTACAGACTCAACTCCGCCCTATGCACTCAGCTGCAGGGGTCTGTGCACTCAACTGCAGACTCTTCTAGGCCTCTGCACACTCAACTGCAGAGCCTCTTCCTACTACTACGACCCAAGATACACTTAGACACTTGTTCTATACTTCTATATCATACTTCGCTCTAACTTCCTAACTTCTAACTCTCTTTTACACTTGGAGCTTCACTCTATTTATACAGTCCCATGGTTCGCAGACCATGGGTAGGCTGACATTACATTCAAACTTAGGGCGGACAACCCTATGACTCTAACATACATTTCGCGCCCACAATTTGTGGAGATTTACAATAATATCACTCAAAAATTTGGCTTTGAGCCCCAAAACATGTTGTGAGGGGATTCCATGCCCAAAAAGCCCCCAACAGAAACATCGTGACTCGCCCTTGAGTCACTCTATCAGTGCAACGATCTTGGCATGGATTCCCTCCAACTGTTCTCGTATGGTGTTTATTTCTGCAATGCACTAAGTTGCTACTTGTTTAACTTGTTACATCCTTTGTTCTGAGACCTCTGTGGCCGACGCGCTTTCCTACATCTGTGCGTGCATCTCATGAATGTGTGTGAGCTTCCCTTCAATATTTGTAGTGATTGTGAAGGCCTCGTCAATCCATGGTTGTACGCATGCTTTGAGAACTGCTTCCTTATGGCATGCCATGTCCACCTGCTCCTTTAATGCCTTGGCTTGCTGCATCTTTGCAAGCCGCTGAGTGAGGACTATCATCTGCGCAGTCCCTCTGACGTTGTCATATTATTGTTGGGGTTCTCATGCCTCTGTCTCTAAGAGCTGGATGTTGGGATCCTCCTGCAACGTTGTGAGGACCCCAAGTGCTTGTTCCAACATGTCAGTACAGTTGCGCATTGCTCCTCCAATTTCTTCCAACCCTGCTGTAATAACACTAGCGCGCTATTCTATGATCTCTAGGGGAATGGAAGGCTGTGCTTTTAGGCGCAGCTCGACGATCTGAAGATTCAAATCCAGTTGAACCTTTGTCATCTCTTCTCTAGCTTCGCAGAATCCAGTTGCCAAACTGTGGATCCACACTTCTACCGGTATATCTACTGCTATGGCTAGCTCTGGGACACATTGACAACTGTCATATATTGTATTCACCAACTCTTGATTCTGTAGCACCAATTCGTCGCGTTGTAAGCTGAGTTGTTCCATGTTTATTTTCTACTTGCTAAGAGCTTGGGTCACGTGGCTCCCTGGCCCGTAGCTCTACCGTTATCCCATCTTGTAAATAATACAATGTTTCCTGGGGAAGGGTAGCTAGATTAAGGCCAAGGCCTTTCATCATGCTAACCAACAACTGATCCATTTCGTTTGACAATACTAGCACTCCCTCTGGCAACACTATTGTTTTTTCCATCCTTGCGTGCAACATCTACTTTGCTACTAAAGTGCCTGCTGCGACGTGGGTTGACAGGGTACCTTCTTGAGGGGGCCACACCTATAACTCCTACAGTTGTGCCCTAAGGGCCCCCAACATAGTCTGGTGCTTCTACATAAAATATTAAAGTGCTTCACTGGTGAAATCACAGACCGTTTCACCGATGTCATGGAGATCACCTTCAATTAAGGTGATCGGGTCAATGGCCAACTTCGAGGCCTTGACCTTATTCCTTGGGCCTAATCTCTCTGCGATGCACAGTCACTTTAACTATGTGGACGCGGCCCCTGGGTCCGCACTCCCTTCTGCTATTTCTGTGTCCTTAGCCTCCTTCCCTGAGGATGTAACTCGACCCTCATCTTCCAGTGTTGTTTCTGTCTCTGCTGCTTACACTACTGCTACTACTTCTATGGCCTTCTTCTGCTCCGTGGCTTTCTGTGCCACTTCTCGCACTGTCTTTACCTTAGCTGTTGCTTTTTCGTTCTGCCTTTTCTATGCTAATTGAGTGACATGCAACTTAGCATCATCCTTTTTCTTCTGGGCTGTCACCTTCTCCAGTTCTGCCAGGTCTAGAGCATACCATTCGGGAGGCCATGTCTCCAAGACAATAAAAATCATGTCGTTAGTGGCTACAAATGGTAGCTTCATCCACTGCTTCGCTAGATCCTTTCGCGCCCTAATATTGATGTTGCGCATATCAGCTTTGAAGTCTGCAAAACTTTGCAGACTATTGTGCACCGTAAGGGACAGGAACAACCTCCTATTGATCCACATCTGGATGCTCGCCTCCATGAGCACCCAGAAATTTTTTATGTCATGAATATGTTTCGTGTTCTTGGTGGCCCAGAGCAAAGCATACTTTGCGGCCTCTAGTAACTCTCTATCAATTTTGGGGAACTGACTATCCTCTGGTAGTTTTCCCGCTACTAGCAATATGGATAATAGCAACGACGAGTAGCGGAAGGTCTTACCTTACTCTTGGGCTTTGCGACAGTTTATCAAAAATTCCTCGCAGAGGAATTCGGCCCAGTTGAACTAGACCCCCTCTGCGCACTACTTGGCCAAGGTGACCACCGGCGCTAATACCTCATCGGCATGGCACTTCCTCATCACTTTGCCAGCCAAGCATTGGGTTGCTACACACACCCCTTTATCATTGATGTTGGAGATGACGTAGCCCCTCTTCTTCTTCTCCAGCTTATATTTCGCCTTCATGGCTTCTGCAAGAGCCAAATTGCTACCTTTTCCGGTTATAGTCGTGGGGTCCTTTCCTTTACAAGGAAGCTGAGAAATCTAGTGAATGAGGTCTGCCCTATGGGAATAGGCTCCTCCAGCCATAGATACCCATCATGCACCAGGCAGAGCAGCTACCTGATAATGAAAATGGTGATGGGTGCGTGGTGGAAATGTGGTATCCATAACAAGTGCAACAACCGGCCCTTTTCCACATAGCACAGCCATTTCCGTGGCTCTAACGTAATCACTGCCCCTTCGGTGTTCTACTTCATTAAGTTCCCATTCTATAGGTGTGGGAACTTCTCGTTGTCAGCGAGGTCCCAGTCTTCAAATTTCATAGTTGGTACGTGGCCTAGGTGTGTGCCCCCAAATATAATGCCGTCGAGGAGGAGCGGGGTCTAGAGTGAGCATTTCATTTCATCCAGGTTCTTCAGAAATTTGGTTTTCCCTTTTCTCTGAGGGACATATGCTAGCAGTTTTGTTGCATAGCACAATGGTTGGATAGCCTCCTCCACTTCTTCTTCTTCTTCCGTCGCGGCAATCAAGTCTTGTAAGTCTTCTTCTTCCTCATATGTTTCTATTGTGACTACTTTCCCCTTCTCTTCCATGGATAGTTTGTTGTGCCACAGATTCCTCAGGGACATGCATACTGGACCCATCACTTGTTTATCCTTCTTGGGTCGTAGTGTTCATGGTGATTTGGGGATTCCTATCACCACCCCAATGCCTTCTAGAATGTGCTCCACCATTTGGGTTTGCGAGGCCTCGTTGGTGGGTACCTCTTCAATTCCCAACTCATCCTTAGTGGTTGTCATCATCTCTATGATATATCCTATCTCTCATGAACTTAGGGGCTTAATTATCACTTGACTCTTAGTGCTCTCTGCTCTGCTCAAGCGCTCAATTCTCAAATAACCAAGTTTTGTTTGCTGGCTAGTCCTCTGAGTTTTATAGCGCCATTCGAATTTCAATTTGACTGTTCCCCCCAATCTCAGGCCATTAATTCTTTCTTGGCGGTAGATTTTCCCAAATCTTGCCCATAACTCGCGTCTTAATTACCCGCCACCCGCTCCATTTGGCCTCAAATCAAACATCCCATCATGAATAGTGACACCAACGGTCACTTCCCAGCCAACCCGTGCAATAGCGCAGCCCTCCGTGCGCGATCGTGGACCTTGTGACGTTCTGATTCTGCGTACATCTCCCATATCACACAGCTCCCAGGTAGAATATTTATAGTCCCGCACTCCCTTTCAACTGCCTGGAGCACTAAGACTATTATTCCTATGGTTAGTTAGGTGGTTGCACCACCCAGTGGGGCTCCATCCCATCCTCCACCATGGTTCGCGGAGAATCCTCATCTTTCATTGTGGTGATCGACATCACGCACTCTACTATTTTTAATATGCTACCCTGGTCACTACATTTGGCGATATGCGGTCCAGGCCAAGGCATCAGACTAACTAATTCACGACAATAGCTTTCCAATTTGTCAGTATGACTATATGCACCTTGCCTCGCCAACCTCGGTTTTTGACAAGAAGTGTTTCCTTTATTTCATTTTCCAACTTCTTGACCTCTGCGTCCATTAAAGCACTTTCCCCCTTAGCCGTACCTAGTCTTTCTCAAGTTCACGAAGCCTAAAATTTCCTCGTCGGATTTGTTCCTCAAGTCTTATATGTTTTGTTTCGCGTAGTTGTGTGATTTCTTCGTTTCGGTCTGTGTGGGCCATTGTATCTATGGGTGTTGTTACATGTGGACTTGGCTTCGCATGCTCCACAGAGATTTTACCCCCTGCTTCATACTTCAGCTTCGGATGCGCTTGCGTGGTCAGAGTTTTGCACATGGTCCTATAAGCCCACACAACCGCTGGTACGTGCAAGTCCCAGTCGGTGCGTCTCACATGGTGGACCCTATTCAACATTTCGCACACCTTGTCAAAGGCTTCCCCATGTATGATTTTCAGCACGCTAGGTCTTATCATACTTTTTCATTCGCACACTTGCCCTGCCTACTTCTGCTTGTTGTTCCTATTTCCTATTGTGATAATGGTGTGTGTTCGTGCGGGCTGTGTACCATACTCCTGTACCCATCTGGAAATATGGGTGTGTAGATAGTTTCATTCATCATGCTCAGCTTCCATCTGCATCAGAGGCTTCCTAAATCGTAAGCACATCATCTTTCTGCATTCGTGCCAGTCCCCAAACTCTGCTGGTGCATACCTCACCACCTTGCAGGCGTAGCGCGCAGTTCCCATTTCAAAGCATCAAACCATTGTTGTTCTAGTAATTAGCTTTCAAATTCATTCAGGAATTCAGATGTCGCTGTCAACCCATCATACATTGGCAGATCCCTTACCTCTGTTGTCATGCAGTGCTGTGATATTACCATCATGTTGCAGTTGAGCATGGTTACCTCATGTAGCAGGTTCAGCCATCATTCTATTTCCTCATCTGAATCTGATGTGCAGGAGATTTCGCACTTCCATAAAATCTGGCCATCCGCTGTAGGATTCACCCAATCCTATTCCCAAGCGGTTATCTTGTAGATACAGTATATCTCTTCATCACTATCATCGTCATGCACTGGCTCTGTGTAGCGCGCTCCTTCCACAGGGTCTAAAGGCACCACTACACATAGTGAATTTTTCTTTGCAATAGCCCAATCTATTCCCAGTAGCGTGGGATAGGGATTGTTGTCATCAACAATCTCTATCACCTTGAAATCTACAAGTGTGCTTGCACCTTCGATGTCTACTATTATCCCTTTTAATCTTCCCATCGATAGGGTGTTCTACTGGTTCACCATTCACAATTGAATAGGGGACCATTGCAATGCGGGCCTACCCATGCGTTCCCATGTCTACTTTGGCAGCATATTCGCATCTGATCCTAGATCCAGAATTACTTGATCCATTTCATACTCCCCTATTTGCACAGTCAATCACATTTTCCTTGCTGTTCGCGATGTATGTTTCCCAATCTTCCGGACTACGTGAGGTTCTCCTGACCTAGTGCACCTAGTGATAAGTTCCTGTAGTCCTTTCACAGCCTTGCTGTCGCACAGTAGTTTCATACATGTCTCCAGAAAGGTAGTGATCATTGAAGGATCCATCTCCGATTCTAGTTGATCCTTACTACTTGAAGTGGAGGCCTCCGTGAATATCTTTTTAGCTTCCATGAATGTCTCTTTCGCGCACTCCAAATCAAATTCAGGTTCCTTTGTAGGAGCCTTGTGAACCCACACACTTTCTTCAGGTTGCTTACCTTTGTCATCTCTTGTCGTGATACCTCTTCGGAGCACTATGTTTACATTTATGTCCTCTTCACACGACTCAGACCTCATCATTGCAAATTCTGAGTCGGGAGAGGCTGGAGTATCCCTTTATCATGCAGCCTCACTATCAGTGTAGGGCAGTCCTCTGTCTCATGATCAAACTGAGTACAATATAAACATGATGCTCTCATCAGATTTGTACAGTCACGGGCATAATGCCCTGGCCCTCTACAGTTGTAACAAATCAGTTGTCCACGACCCCTTGCTGGTCCCATTCCACCTCGACCTTGTCCAAGCCCCTGAAATCCAGCACGCACCATTCCCACATTTGGGTCAAGGGCTCGTGTTTCAGTCTGCACTTTGTAGGCAGGAGTTTGATCCATCATTATCTCATAACTTCTGCAGGTGCGCTCATCATGACCTACTGACCTGCAAAAATTACAGAACAATTGCTGGGACGTCTGCGTATACTTTTGTAATAGATGACAGTTATCTGTAGCATGTTGTCCTCCTATCTGACAAATCACACACCATAATGTAGGCGTTGCACTCGGTCTTGCTTATGCCTCTAGTCTTAATGGCATCAACCCTCCTCCCACCAAGTAATTCACGAAGACTAGACAATGGTCCTTTTCATGCCCCTGGCCTTTGCATTTTATGCGCCATACCTCCTCACGTGCCTCTGGCAGAGTTGTCGTTTCTTGTTTCAAACTCTACATTCCAAACACAAATTTTGCAGTTGCACATGGATTTGTTGGACTCCTAGGCCAGGATCTTGTATTGGTGTCTCGTGCAATCTCATTTCAATCTCCAAAGCTTCAACCTGGGTGGATAACTTCTGTTGTGACAACGTCATCCTTAGATGTGGTGTTAGTGACGCTAAAAACCATGCACGGTGCTGCCCATCTGTCAAGTTCATGTTGGCTTCGCGAATCATACTCTTCAGTCTCTGATCCAGATCCCATGGGGTCTTGCCTGGAAGCATCACGATCTCCTTAAACCTGATAATCAATTATGTCTCCAACTTTGGCTTGCTAAATTCCCTGTTCAACACAGCCTCGATATCTACGATCCCCATGTTTGGATGGTCATTAGAATGCTTAATGTACCATGTTAGTGTGCAATCCTGCAATGCGCTTACTAGCATTGCCTTCTTTATATTGTCATCCATGACCCCTTGTGCTTCCCATATGGCCCTTACCACAAACCAAATTTTCTTTGGATCTACGGTCCCTATTCCTCTGAATATCAGCAATTTTATTGCCCTCACCATATTGAACTATGGTGGTGGCAGAGGTAGTGTGGGTGGAGATGGACGTGAAGATGGTGAGACTGGTGGTGGTGTAGGTGGGGGTGGTATGCATGGAATTTGCTGCCTTATCAAACTGATCACGCTCCTCGGAGAAACTTTCGCAAGCTCTTCCTCACTTTCCCGCCGAGGTGAAATCAATGGGCTATTTTCTATCTCTGCGCTACCTTCGTTTCTATAGATCCTCCCACTTCGCGTAGCCCCAAACATCAATTTATTTGCATAACCCACTTTTCACAAAATATCATCTTAATCCAAGTGTTCAAAGATTTAATGTACTTACCTCACAGTCCCTTGAGGAAGCATTGTTCCACCTCACTGTAGCTGACTGTCGTGTCTACCACAAACTCAGTGATAAATCCTCCTATAATTCGATCAATCCAATGGTCCACAGTGCGCGAGATCTCATATTCCGATGCTTCTAGTCTGCGCACTAATTCTAGTGTCCACACAATTGGTTTTTCGAGCCTACACCTTCCCTGACTATTGGCTAGCTTTGTGATCCACTCATACAACTAAGAGGGGAAGGATGCAAAGAAAATTTCATGGATTTTCGTATATAAGTAGCGATCCAACCATTTTTCCTTTGATACTTGCGAATTCTTGTTTTCCTATGCTGCGAACTCGTGAATCTTTCTGTCTAACCACCCTTCAATTTCTTTCTTCATTGGATTCCAGTGACACAACATCAGACATACCTTATGCAGATCCTCGTCCCAGCAACAGAACCATTTGTTGGCTTGTTGGGGTCTGACCCAAGTTCCCAGTACTACTGGCCCTTTTGGCAATAGTCTGTAGAGCGCAGATTGAGGTATCACCCGAAGTAGTATGGGAGGGTGCTAGAATCAGGTTTCCACACCCTAGGGATGTCTGATGGGTTCAAGTGGTCCGCAGTTCGACCCTGCGCGTTCGTCGTTACATGCACTTACCATTACTCACAATCTGAGATGCTACCTTAGTGCAGCCCTACTCAGGGGTCAAACAGTGTTATTACCCAAGTCTTTACTAGTAGCCCGATATTATTTGATTAACTTAGCTTATTTGTATGCTTTCAGTTATAATTAACAATATTCACAATTCATACAAGTGCGTGCAGTAAATAAATAATATAATTGCAAATGAGATCAAACATGTAATAACTCAGTATAGATGCACAGAATTGGTAACAAAACCTTTCTTTATTAATATTTTCTCTAGTTATAGACTCAACTCCACCCACTCAGCTGCAGGGGTCCACGCACTCAGCTGCGGACTCTTCTAGGCCTCTAAGCACTCAACTGTAGAGCCTCTTCCTACTACTATGACCCAAGATACACTTAGGCACTTATTATGTACTTCTATCTCATACTTCGCTCTAACTTTCTAACTTCTAACTCTCTTTTACACTTAGATCTTTACTCTATTTATACAATCGACCTCAAAACTTGGGCAAAAGTCTCCTCATAATCGACCCCTTCCTTCTATGCAAAACCTTTTGCGACAAGCCTGGTTTTGAGCTTGTCAAGTGAGCCATCAGCTTTATACTTGTTCTTGTAGACCCACTTGCAGCCAATTGGTTTGGTTCCCAATGGAGGATCAAATAGCTTCCAAGTGTCATTCTTTATCAAGGCATCATACTACTTTTGCATTGCTTCTTTCCATTCATCATGAGACGCAACTTCTTTGAAGGAAGTTGGTTCAAAATTTGTAGGCAAATTCAATTCACAATTATAAGAAACATCCATATCAATAGGTGAATCAGAGTCATCTACATCACCTTCATTTTGTCGGGTTGGATTTCTAGTTCCTATCTTTCCAACCTCATCAAGATGAACACTTTCAAGTGTCTTTGTCAGCAACTTTGGGGGACCTTTTTGAGGAGGTCTAGGCTGCTCTATTGATTGAGTTGTGACTAAATCAAGATTGAGTCTCCCAATTCTGTCAATCACATCACTCAAAGTATCATCCGTTGTTGGAGTTTCATGCGGGGGAGAGAGTACTTCAGAAGAAGATTCCATGGGTCAATCTAGTATAGGAATCCACCCTTCAAGATGTGGAATCTTATTATCAAATTCTTGAAATGATTTTTCATTTGTGAATCTATCCAAGCAATCAAGTTTCCACTCAACAACATTGTTAGTTTTGAATGATTCAAGAAAGATTACATCTCTAGATACAACAAACTTTTTATTGACTACATCATAGAGATGGTATGCTTTGTAGGTGTTTGAATACCCCAGGAAGATACACTTACAACTTCTTGCACCAAGTTTGTTTCTATGTACCTTTGGTATCGAGCCATAACAGGTGGAACCAAAGACCCTGAGATGCTTTACCGAAGGAATGTGTTCATACCACATTTCATAAGGAGTCTTGTTTCTAATAGCATTAGATGGACATCTATTCTTTACATATACAACACATAGAACTTCATTGTCCCAAAACATCAATTTTACATTTTTGAAAAACACCATGGAGCGCACCATATTTAAGATTGTCCTATTCATTCTTTCAGCTACTTCGTTCTGTTGGGGATTATAAGGCACAGTTGTTTGATGTTTGATCCCATGTTGGCGAAGATAGTTTTCAAATTCATTTGAAGTGTATTATTTTGCATTATCAGTGCGAATAGAGCCAATATGAGATTGTGCATCATTTTCAATCCATGTATGAAATTTCTTGAATGTTTGAAAAGCATCAAATTTGTTCTTCAATAAATAAACCCAACACATTTTGGTGTAGTCATCAATAAATATCATCATATATTTATTTCCATTTGTAGAAGGAACATGCATTGGACCATATAAATATGAATGAATGAGTTCAAGTTGTAGGTTTTAACCCCGTACAGAAATTACTTGCATACGAATTCTAAAACACAGAAAATAAATAATGCGAGAGCAGAACACATAAAACACATATACACAGAGATTTTCCCCTGGATCCCAAAACCAAGACTACCAGCTTGATTTTTCATTATGTTCCTTTCAATGTTACAATACATATTTATACATGCCAAAGCATCCAATACCATGGACCGAAAACCATCACATCTAATACTATGGACCAAAAACCATCGTGTCCAATACCATGGACCAAAAATCATCGCGTCCAAAAACATGTGTGAAAATCATGCCCAAAACCATAGGTGGGTCCGCCCAACCTAACATAGGGTCCAAAACCAAAATTTTCCGAAGCACTGCCCCGGACCCCATAAAGTGGGGTTACGGGTGCCCTTCAAACTCCCTGTTAACTACATGGAAAGAATATAACACAACCCAACATTCTCCCACTTGTTTGTTTTCTTTCCACAGGGGGGCACAAGAGAGCTTAGTCATTTTTCCAGCCCTGAAATGCCCATTGTCTCTCTACACCAAGAGAACTTCTCAGAGCTCACAGATTTTGTCAATCATATGTAGTATTCTTCAAAGTGTCCACCTTTACTAGCAACACCTTTTTGTCTTCTATCATATCCCTCACAAAGTGATAATGAACATCAATGTGCTTTGTTTTTGAATGATATGAGGGGTTCTTTGCCAAGAAAGTTGCACTTTGGCTGTCACAGTCTATCCTTATAGCTTCCTGTACTAACCCCATACTTGAACACAATCTCTACAACTAAACTGCTTCCTTGCTTGCATGAGTGGCTGCCATGTATTCTGCCTCTGTAGTTGACAGTGCCATTATAGATTGTTTCTTACTCATCCAACTGATTGCACCTCCAAATAGGTTAAACACATACCCACTTGTAGATCTTCTCTGATCCAGATCTCCAGCCCAGTTTGCATCAACAAAGCCATGAATATCCAGCACTCTGTCCAATCGTGGTCTTCCTTGGTAGCACAAACCATAATCACTAGTGCCAGGCAAATACCTGAAAACCCGCTTCACTGTTGTCTAGTGCTCCTTCCCTAGTTTTGACATAAACTTGCTCAATACTCCCAACTACATGTGTAATGTTTGGTCTAGTACAAACCATTGCATACATCAGGCTACCGACTGCACTTTCATATGGAACACGGGACATATCCTTTTCCTCTTCTTGTGTCTTGGGACACTGTTCAGTAGATAACCTCATACCTACAGGAATAGTAACCTTCACCGATTTACTATCCTGCATATTAAACCTCTGCAATATTGTCTCGACATACTTCCTCTGGTTTAACCATAGCTTCCTCTTTGCTCGATCTCTTTTAATTTCCATGCCCAAAATATAGTTTGCAGCACCAAGATCTTTCATGTCAAATTTGGAGGACAATTGGGTTTTCAAATCCTGGATAACTTCTTTGTCATTTCCAACCAACAACATATCATCCACATACAAGACCAGATAAATAACACAGTCACCAATTAATTTAAAATACACACAGTGATCTAGTTTGCTTCTGGTGAAGCCAAATCCCTGTATAAATGTATCAAATTTCTGATACCACATCCTTGGTGACTGTTTTAATCCATATAGAGACTTCTTTAACTTACATACCAGTTCTTTCTTACCCTTCACCGCAAAGCCTTCAGGTTGCTTCATGTAGATCTCCTCTTCCAGATCCCCATGAAGAAATGGTGTCTTCACATCCATCTATTCTACCTCAAAATCAAAAGCAGCAACAACATATAAAAGTAATCTAATATAAGTTACCTTGGCAACAGGAGAAAAAATATCACCAAAATAAATTCCCGGCACCTAGGAATAACCTTTTGCTACCAACTGAGCTTTGTATTTCTCCACTTTTCCTTTTGCATTTGTCTTCTTTTTGAAAACCCATTTGTTGCCAATGGGTTTCCTTCCAGCTGGCAACTCCACCAGATCCCAAGCCTCATTTTGTGCAAAGATACCATTTCACCAACCATGGCCTCTTTCCAAAGTTTTCCATCCTCTGAATCCATTGCTTCCTTCACAGTTCTGGGATCATCGTTAGTAATAGATAAAGAAAAATTTGAACAAAAAGTAGATGGACTATACGTTTCAGGCTGCCTTATTTCTCGAACTGATCTTCTCACAACCGGAGTTTGTGGCTCTTCATCTTTTGATTCCTCCTCTGCTGTAGAGTCTGATTCTTCTTCCTTTAGCTCAAACTCTATCTTCTCAGGTTCCTTTCGTTGGACTTCATGTTTAATAACATCTTTCACCTCTCTGAACACCACATCTCGGCTGTACACAACCTTCTGTGTGACTCGGTTCCAAAGCTTATAACCCTTTAAACCATCCTTGTACCTAATAAAGATGCACTTTTCAAATTTACTATCCAACTTGGTTTGTTTCTCCTTTGGAACATGTACATATTCATCACATCCAAATACCCTCAGATGTGAAAGAGAGGGTTTCTTACCAGTCCATACCTCTTGTGGATTCTTATCCTCCAACGTTGATGAAGGTGACCTGTTGAGCAGGTAACATGCAGTATCGATTGCCTCTGCCCAGAATTCTTGTCCTAACCCAGCACCAATGAGCATGCTTCTTGCCCTTTCCATCAATGTCTTATTCATTCTTTCTACAACTCCATTTTGATGAGGTGTATATGGAGTAGTCTTCTATCATGCTATACCACACTTCTTATATAATTCTTCAAATTCCTTACTACAAAACTCCCCACCAATATCTGTCCTCAGCACCTTTATCTTCTTCTCTGTCTGGATTTCCACTAGAGCCTTAAATTATTTAAACCTATCAAAGACTTCTGATTTCTTCTTAAGGAAATATATCCATGTATTCCTTGAGAAGTCATATATAAATGATACATAGTACATAAAATTACCTAGTGATGGAACTTTCATAGGTCCAAACACATCACTGTTCACAAGCTCTAATATATGTTTCGCCGTCTTACCACCAGAGGGGAAACTCACCCGATTCTGCTTCCCGTATACACAATTTTCACAGAAATCAAAATCCAGAGAGCTATTACTCATACCTTCTACCATACCTTTACCATGAAGTATTCGAAGGTCCTTCTCTCCAATATTTCCAAGCCTTTGATGCCACAGCATGGTCTTTTCTCCAAAGACCACTAGATTTTCTGCCCCACTTTCAGGAACCAC
Organism: Pinus tabuliformis; assembly: GCA_031772625.1. Classification (NCBI taxonomy): domain Eukaryota; kingdom Viridiplantae; phylum Streptophyta; class Pinopsida; order Pinales; family Pinaceae; genus Pinus; species Pinus tabuliformis. Next base: position 301,204,752 of record CM062815.1, read on the forward strand.
AGAACTGTTGCACCCATCAACAATAGTGCTACCTTGCAGCATGTACAGAGTTCCAATCCAAACTCCCCGCATCAATACCAGTGCTCCCCGAACCATCTTGTAGGTATCCTTCTCGAACACTGTTTTTACACCTACATCATCCAGCTTACTAACAAAAATCAGATTTTTGGCTAATGCAGGAATATGCACAACACCCGGAAGTGTTCTAACCCTTCCACCTTTCAGTTTCAACTTTACTTTTCCACGACCAATTATTCTAGCCTTCCTGTCATCCCCCAAGAAGACATCACCACTGTCATATTTCTCATACTCACAGAACCACTCTCTATGGGGAGTTAAGTGAAAAGATGCACCTAAGTCAATCAACCGTGCCTCATGATCTACATGTGTACTTGAAGAAGCAAAGTACACATCCCCACCTTCATCTGAGGTGGTTTTTGCCTCTGCAGAAGAGCCTCATCAGATCCCTTTCCTTTGTCAGGAGCTTTAGATTTACAGTCCCTTTTGAAGTGGCCTTCCTTTCTGCATTTCCAGCACACACCTTTACAGATTTTCCTGGAGATTTAGATCTCCCTCTAGATTTAGATCTCCCACTTGATGACTTATTTTTGTTTCTGTTCTGGGACAGTCTTGGTACAGACAAGGCATCACCATTTTTGTTCTCCATATTTTTCCGTCTCATCTCCTCCGTCATCAAGGCTGAGACTATTTCATCAAACTGCAAGGCAGTTGCATTGCTACCTATTGCAATAACCAGACTATCCCATGAATCTGGTAGAGAACACAACAAACTGATGCACTTATCTTCATATGAAATTTTAATATCAATAGATGCTAACTGACTTACCATAGTATTAAATGTGTTCAGATGCTCTGTCACCGAGTCTCCATCTTTCATCCTCAGGTTATACAACTTTTTCCGCAGGAACAGTTTATTCACCAGAGACTTAGATTGGTACAAAGTCCCTAACTTGTCCCACAAATCCTTTGCTGTAGCTTCCCCTGATACATTCAGCAATACTGAATCTGAGATACACAATCGTATTGTGCTCTTTGCCTTCTGATCCAACTTCTTCCATTCTTCATTGGACACTCCCATTGGTTTAGTACCCGGATCTACCGCGATCCAATGGTGCTTATCCACCAACAGATCCTCCATCTTGAGTTTCCACAACTCAAAACTCTGACCATTAAATTTCTTGATCTCTATCTTTCCACGGCTCGCCATCTTCTTTTGCCACCAGGATCGATCTCACAGATCTCCCACTGAACAAGGTCTACCACAGGCCCGAGTGAAACCCCTCACCAACAAAGGCATCCCCTTGAAGCCAAAACAGCTCTGATACCAAATGTAGGTTTTAACCCCGTACAAAAATTACCTGCATACGAATTATAAAACACAAAAAATAAATAATGTGAGATCAAAACACATATACACAGAGATTTTCCCCTAGATCTCGAAATCGGGACTACCAGCTTGATTTTTCATTATGTTCCTTTCAATGTTACAATACATATTTATACATGCGAAGCATCCAATACCATGGACCAAAAACCATCGCGGCCAATGCTATGGACCAAAAACCATCGCGTCTAATACCATGGACCGAAAACCATCGCGTCCAAAAACATCTGTGAAAATCATGCCCAAAACCATAGGTGGGTCCGCCCAACCTAACATAGGGTCCAAAACCAAAATTTTCCAGTGCGCTGCCCCGGACCCCATAAAGTGGGGTTACGAGTTCCCTTCAAACCCCCTGTTAACTACATGGAAAGAATATAACACAACCCAACACAAGTTTTTTATGTGCTCTGGAACGTGAACCATGAAAAGACTGTTTGCTATGATTTCCTAAAATGCAAGCATCACATTGCTTAAGTTTCCTAGGAATTGTAGGCAAACCAGTAACACCATTTTTCTCCAAAAAGAGGAGGATGTCATAGTTCAAGTGTCCAAATCTAGCATGCCATAATAAACTTGATGGAAATGTACCTTCTTCATAATGAGAACTGTATGAGAAATTTTGTGCATGATCAGAGGTACTCTGCAGCTTGAGAAGCCTTTCTTCTTCTATCCTTGTCATGACAAGTGAGTAGTCTGATGCTTTTCTCACCTCAAGCTTGCCATCAAACATATGAATGGAGTGTCCTTGCTGGAGGATGTGGACTAAGGACAGAAAATTTCTCTTCAACTGTGGGAGATATAGAACATGATGCAAAAGAAATTCTAGAAGACTAGGCAATTTAAGCTTGATTGTGCCAAGTCCTGATGACTTGAGTTTTGATTTGTCTACAAAGTATACTACTCCATCAACATTGGCAGTAAATTCTGCAAAAAAATCTCTTCTAAAAGTCATGTGGCAAAGCTGAATCAAGAAACCAATCATTTTTCCAAGAAGCAAGTGAAGCATTAAATAAGTCTTCATTTACTCCAATATTACAGTGTGCCACAACATAGTGAGTGGATTCAGGTGCTTTACCTTTCTCTTTTTCATTAGTTTTACCTTTGGGTTGGTTTCTTTCCTGCTCAATTCTGTCCCAAGGAAAATTGCATGTAGATCAATCATGTGATCCATCTCTTTTGCAGCGTATGCAATGCAAATCTGACTTTTCTCCTTTAGAGTGTCTGCCCCCCCTGCCTTTGAAATTTCTTCCTCTTCCTCTTCGACCACCTCTTCCTCTGGAAGAATCTTGAGCAAGATTATTCTCTCTATGTGCAAGACACACAGCCTCTTCAAAATACTAAGGAGCTATCTTCTTCCCAAAATCTTTCTCTCTTTCAACAAATTTTTTGATAGGGGAGTCAAAGGTAATATCTTTGAGGTTTCCATTTGCTTGCAATGACTCAAGATGATTTGAGTAAGTGGGATAAAGTGCCTTGAGAAAAGCTATCAGAGAAATATCTAGTTCAACATTAGTGACTTTGATATCATGCATAATAGATTTTACTTCTGATGCAAGAGCAAGAGGATCATCATTTTGTAATTCAAGGGTGAACAATTTAATCATGAGTTGAACAACTTCAAGTGCAGAGTGTGAGTCATAGAGTTCCTTCAGTTTTTGTAAGGCTTCGAAATAAGTTGAAAATTGCAAAATATGGAAACTCACCTCTTCATTTACTAATTTTGCAATCAATGCATAAGCCTTGTTGTTCTTATTTTCCCAAATGGCGAATTCCTTGTCTGAGGTAGGTTGTTCTAGCTCTTTGTCTCCATCTCCAACACAAACTCCTTTCCACAGCTCATTAAAAATGAGAGTGTGTTTGATTTTCTGAGACCATTCTAGATAGTTCTCCTTGCCAGTGAGAACTACTCCCACAATAGATATCAGTGAATGCATTGTAAAACCTTTGTATTGTAAAAACTACTGGTGGAAAAAAAATGTAATTCTAGTGGCTAAAATTGCACTTCTGGTGTAAAAAATGAAATTTGATATTTTAGAATAGAGGTATTATATGGGGTAGGGTTATATGGGTGAAGGGAATATATGGGGAGGTATTAATGGGGAAGAGAATATATGGGGAAGGGAATTCGACATAGGGAGCGTATGTATAAGGAGCGGAGTAATATGGAGGAGCAGTATGGAGTAATGCTTATGGAGGAGCACTTATGGAACAACATTTATGTAAAGCAGAGTAAACACCAGGTAGAAGGGCAGAAGAGCAGCACTTATATGACTAGAGGACCAAGAATGGTGGTGACAGTATTTGGTGGGTGGGAATATGCAGAATCCCTCGACTATTCTCTTGTCTTCACCATAGGGCTCATAATGTCAGACCAACATTACCAACACTAGAGGGCTCCATCAAGAGAAAGCCGAAGGTTTCAAGGTATTTCCAGTGCTAGGGTTTCAATGTCAATCAAAGTGCAAACCAAAAGAAGTTTAAAGAAGAACCGACTGTTGCCACCAGGGAAAAATGTGGCAAAGCATGAAAGAGGTGGTATCGGTGGATTGATATTGCAAAAAAATGGAATTTAATACTCGGTTTCCGCAAGAGCAATAAAAATGGTGGAGTTCCGCAAAGATTATGAAAAATTTCCTATAGCTGCGGGCTTGATGCCCTGAATTGGCTCAAATGATGGTTCAAGAAAGGAGTGTTTCATTGCTCTCTGTCGATGATATTCCATGGGGAGAGTGGGAGACGAGTTGTTCAGGCAGGAATAGAAAACACACATGACAGTGCACTATTCAGGCATCTGGAGCATGACAAAGGTGTCAGTTCTACAAAATAGGTAGAACATAGGCAGAAGGGAGTTACAAGGTCAAACTGTAATGCCAAAGATAGAGCTGGCTCTGATACCATGTATTATTCATTTAGGTTGTTCATTACTATATACAAGAGGGAGTGACTGTTCAGTTTCATCTCCCGATGACTCTCCATTTCCTCTATTATTTATTTACACTAATTACAGTTGTTCACCCAATCCCTATGATTAGGTGTCAACATTCCATGTTCAAATTCCCATGGTTGACACCTTTCTTTGATAAGATTGAAAAAATGTGTTGATGCGATGTGGGGATCATAAATCCCTATAAGAAAAGATAAAAATATTAATATAAGGTTTGACTCTCTTGTATTTGCTTTAGATTATTTTTAATAAATAAAAAAATACCAACACAAGTGATATTTTCTAATATAAAATATTGTAATTAAGTAGATATGTCTCATATATTATAAAAGTTATCATTTGATTAAAAAATATTCAGTGTGTTTTATATTCTTTACACGACTATCCTCATGTGTTGTACGTTGTTCAAGGCATAGTAGGGGGCTCAAAGGGGGGGGAACCCCCGTTGTTGAAGGGGGCCATAGTGGGGGCGAAACCCCCCCTTGTAGGGTTTTTGGGGTGTTGACGGTGCTAGAGCCTGCGAACATATAGGGGATCTCCACGATATGAAGTCCCAACTAGACCTAACACCATTTGGTATAGGAGTCCCATCTAGGATTATGGCTCAGTTTTCATTAACTTAAATATTTTCCTTGGCTTGAGAAATTAGCATGAGAGAGTAGCGTGCATGTACTTTTGAATGAGAAAGAGAGTACGCCTTGAGATATGTTCAATTGTAAATGTGTCAATGTTATTTCGCTGATAAGAACAAAAGTGAGTCACTAAAAGAAAATTAATAGTACTAATCTAGTAAGGAAACATGTACATAAATAGGAAAGATTCATGAGTCACCACGTGAAATAGTTCACATAGATTCCATGACCATTATAATAATCACAACACATTTCCAACAAGTTGAGCATCAAAGGCACCAAAATAGTTCAATTTCTTTAGTATATGTAAGCCAACATAAACTGCAAACATTTGAAGAATAGTCTCAAAGCATCCATGATCTATGCATCAAAATGTTTTGGACAAATGGATCCAATTACTAAGAAAAAGTTACAAGATACATGGGAAAAATTAACATCACTACCTCCAATAATGGAGCATTAGAGCCACTACTTTCTATTTAAAAGAACTATCTCTATCTCTCTAATGCCGCGTGGGAGAAGCCAAGGTGAAAAGTAATTTTATTTAGTAATAAGACTTATTTTATAATTAGAGGCATGACCTTTCATATCCTCATGACTCTTTAGTTTCTCACATGACTTTTCAACTCCTTATGACCTTTGGACTTTTATACAACTCGTGAATTTTGAACTTATTCGTGAATTTTGGAATTACATGTGCCTTTTCGACTTCTTTGTATGCCTCTTTTGTCCTTACATGACTCTTGGGCTTCTACATTTTGTCTTTATAATAATTATAAAGTTAAATCATCATTTCAATATCATCATGAGGTAACAAAATTACAAGTCATTAACATTGATGACTTGGACTCATAGTGACTGATGACATGCACTTTTTGAGAGTTGACAATGCTGCCACTTGTATTTTCAAAATTGCATAAAACTTTTGTAATGTTGTTTCTTTTACCCTCTAAAGGGTGTTGGACCATATGGAGTCTTTATGATCTACTTTGATCTTCGAGATTCCAATGGTCTTCATCTTGTTTCATTATGTGTTCTTCAATATTGAATACTTCCTCAAGTTGTTCCCCTTGATGGATCACCTCATGCATCCTCTCCATGTTGTTTTGGAACACCTACAACTAAGATCACTCATGGATAGAGGAAAAAAAACCATAAAACCTCATATTCTAACATGTTTCATGTAAATTTTCCAATCATGGTTCATTAGTGTGCTTGAGAAGAGAGGAGAAGGCTTTCTAGGCACAAAGCACACTGTCAAAGGACAAGGGATGAGTACTTGAGGCTTGAGGATGCATTGTGCACTCAACTAAGAAGAGAAGGCTTGAGGGAGGGCACAATCTAAAGGATGAAGGGGGGTTCAATTATGCTTTTTTTTGTGCCATGAACTCAACTTGAAAATCGAAGTCACAAGGAGGGCGCAAGTCGCAGGCTGAAGGATGAAGGAAGACCAATGTTCACTGTTGATGCACCATGCCCTCAGTTAAGGGCTTAGTGAGGGGACAAGGCATAGTCTGAAGAGAGAAGGAAGTCTTAACTATTTTCTGATGATGTGCCATGTTCTTGGGAAGAAAGAGGATTTGTTTAGGGCACAGTTCAAAAAGCACAGGAGAGGATGTTGCTTCAGAGTGCGCTATGCCCTTTTGGAAGGGCACAAGGTGCAGTCTAAATAAGGAAGGGGTCCCAAATAGGCCTTAGGAGTATGTTATGTACCCTCTTAGCCTTAGTGGGGAAAAAACGAAAATTTTTCTAATTCTGAAAGATAAGGCAAGGAGAAAACATAATGAGTTAGGCGTAAAATCAAGTGTGATGCATACCAGCTCACTAGTAAAAATTATATATGATCAAATACTAAAAAATACTCATCAAAATACCATTTTCCAAACTCTCTCTAAGTATAATAGACAAAGTGTATGTGGCTACAACCAAAAGTGCCATTTTATAAGTAACCAGTTTGTTATAATCGTGAAGTACACCATAGATGTTCTAAACAATGCGACGACACTTAGGAATGAACAAGAACATGTGAAACCTATGAAATGACATGAAACGACACTTTGATTACCAAAGTGACATTTGACATGACAGTTAGGTAGGCTCCAAAATTTGAATGTAGTGAAGTTTTGGAGGGTGTTGTGGCGGAGACAACACTTGGCGAGACACTGGGGAAACTTCTACTTTTGTTCTAGGAATAGATTTCAGTTAGATAGTTAGCCTTTTAGGAAGTATTGATTCAATAATTAGATTTCCTTGACTTCCCTTTTTAGCCTAGTTATATGTATAGCACCCTACATTCCTTTCCTTGGTTTAACACACAAAAGGTTATGCCATATCCCAATTGTTTCAATCTAGGAAAAGGTAATATAAAATGGCGAGTTTAATATATACATAGTATGAATTTCATCTTTGGTGTTTCTCTATTACCAGTAGGCTTGGAAAGTACCCCGGTTGAGTCACTACAAGAGCATAAGAATTGCTTAGCTATTAGAGAGCCTAAACACTACCACAGAGAAGTGACTTACTTCACCTCTTTCTGCTTGAAGCCTTTCTCTTCTTTCACCCTTTATTTATTTAGTAGAATTTTGTTTCGACACTTATTATTTTAATGGGTTGGAAGAGGGATCCAAACTTATAAAGAGAAGGAGAGGTTTCCCCTTCATATAAGTATTTATATAACCTCTGATATATTTTTTCTCGCTATATATTTTCCCCTTATCCTTTCTCTACTCGATCGGATCATCATGTAAAACACCAAGTAAATTCAATACCAAGTTGGGGAGTTAGGATACTAGAATAGATGTAGGTTTCATAGGTTCTGTTAACACCCAGGTTGTTCCCTATGACTCCCAAGGGAATACGGCCGGGGTAACCACTAACCAATCTTTGGATTACAGTTTCTAGCCAAACTGTAATCAGAGATTGGTTAGTGGTTACCCCAACCGTATTCCCTTGGGAGTCATAGGGAACAACCTGGGTGTTAACATAATTGGCGACTCCGCTGGGGAATCCTTAAGATTTTCTAATTATTGTATATTTCCTAAATCTACAGATGAAGTCTGAATAACAGCCAGGAAGCCTTCAGGACTGTTTCTGTTTTACATTAACAGGTTCAGATAAATGCTGCTTCAGTCAATCTTCATGTTAGCTTTGAGAAATATACAGCCATTCCAAAATCTTGCCTAGTCCTTACAGATATAAAAATATTCCAAAAAACATACTCAAAAAGAAGTTCAGAAGCTGGCTCCTAAAAGGGAAACCAGACACACTAGGTCAAACCCTGACCCAAATCCACCAGCAGTTTTTGAAAATCCAAATACAATCCCCAAAATAATTAGGAAACAGCAAAGGCAGGAAAATCCTAGTGATTTGAGTCCTGAGACAGCTCACCCTGAACCAGTTCCAACTCCTATCAAGGTTCTATTTCGGTCTACTCCTGTTTCCCCCAGTTCACCATCTACATCTCAAAGCCCTCCTTTCACATCTTCACCCACTGCACAAATCCCCTTGACCAACACTCTAGGTGCTGCTACACCTGTTACCCCTGTGGTACACATCGTTCCTTTTATCCCAGTTGCTCCTGTAAATCCCCCTAACCTTGTGAATATGGCTAACAGATATGCACCCTTGCAGTTACCAGCTAATGCTGCAGCTCTACCCCAAGACTACCAAACTAAAATCTCATATTTTGACTCCACTGGCCCTTTTACAGCTATTCAGCATGCCAAAAGGATGCAAGACCATTTTGAGACCTATGAAATAGATGATGACAGTGTGAGAATGAGGATGTTTGTTCAAAGTCTGACTGGGGATGTAAGAACTTGGTTTAGATCCCTGAATGCAAATACCATCACAACTCCTGATGAGCTTTATCAAGCCTTTACTAACAGATGGGAGAAAAAGAAAGATCCTCTGCACATACTTGGTGAATATGACACTATCAAAAGAGGTCCCCAAGAGACTGTTTTGGAGTATTGTGCAAGATTCAACAATGTATATAACACAATCCCACAAAATTTAAGACCTCCTCCTGATTTGGCCTTGTACAAATTTCCTGATGGTTTTGACCCTGATATGGCCTATCAGTTGAAGGAGAGAGCTCCTGAAACCCTTGCAGATGCCCAAAAGGTTGCTGTCACAGTGGAAGCTAACCTGATTGCCAAAAGAAACAGAGCAAGGTTGGAAAAGAGAACCACCTTCAAAGAAGAACCCTCAGCCTTTGATCAAAAACTGGATGCAATACTCACTGGTATGAAGAGATTGGGAGATAGAGTGGAATCTGTTGAGAGAAAGTCATCATGGGAAGCACCACAAAACAACCCTCCTAGGAATCCAAATTTTAGGAGAACTCAAAATCCAAACGTTGGCAAGGCCAGTTTTGACCCAGACATAAGACCCCCTTTCCAAGAGAATTATGCTGAAACATCCACATCAAGTGAACCCAATGAAGATCCCCACATTAATTTAATGGGTTTGGATGGTGAAAGCCGAGTTTTTTTAACACAAGAGGATCATGAGAATGATGAAATCAAGCTGTTCCAGACCAAATCAGGTGAGTCATTTGACTTCAAGCAAGGCTATGACACGGCTATTTATGAAGTCCATAAACAATACAAGCTAAGGAGTAGAACTGTAAATGTAACACAGCCTGAAAAGATAAAGGATAGCCAGCAGCCCAAAAGAGCCATAGTCACGGAGCCAAATGACACCACGGAATCACTTGCAAAGGAAGTAACCATTGAAGAAATAACTGAACCGTTTTCTTCAAAACAACAGCCCATGGCTGCATCATCCTTGCACCCTAACCCAAGTGTCATTCCTCAAGAGATGAGCAAGAAGGGCAAGCCTCAAAATCAAGATAAGAATCAAGAAGAAGAGTTAGTGAACAAGGAAAGAACTGCCATCCACAACCAAAAGACCCAATCTGAAAAACCTTTTGACCTAGAAACTGAAATTAGTAAATTGAAGGTAGCTATTCCTCTTTCAGAACTAGCTAAGCATGACATTTATAAATAACAAATCAAGAAGTCCCTTCAACTTACTAACAACAAAGATGATGTCAATGTGTTGGATGATACCCCAGAATTTCTGTTCGGCCCAGAAGTTGATGGAAAAGCAGTAGTCACAGGGATCTTACCTTTTTATGTCAGTTTACATGTTCATGATAAAATACTACACAATGCAATGTTTGACTCAGGTGCCTCTCACAACCTCATGCCAAAAGCAGTCATGGAAAGACTTAATCTAGATATTACAAGGCCATATAAGGACCTATTCTCCTTTGACTCCAGCCAAGTCAAGTGCTTAGGTCTAATAAAATATCTGTGTGTGTCTCTTGTTCAGTACCCAAATAAAACAATTCTAATGGATGTTGTAGTTGTTGATATCCCACCCAAGTATGTGATGCTGTTATCAAGGTCATGGGGGGCTAAACTTCAAGGTTCCCTACAACTGGACATGTCATACGCCACCATCTCCGTTTTTGGGCAACCAAAGAGACTATACAGAGAAACACTAATGAAATACATGGTCAGCAGTGAAGAAAAGCCCCAAAACTTTCCCATATATGCTGTCCATTCAGACATAGACTCATACATACTCTTCAACAATAATACAATTCCCTCAAACAATGATGTTGAAACCAATACACTCATACAAGAGAAGGATACTGATGAAAAAATTGCTACCCAAGAAATAATGGTTAAACCATCACTAAGCAAAGCTGTTGTTCTAGAAATCAAGCTAATTCAATCAAGTGATCAGACTGTCATAGAAGACAAACCAGGTGAAAAATCAGAACTTCAACTTATGATCCCAGATCATAGAGGGGTTATTAAACCTCCCCTAGAAAGAGAGAACCTATGGTTTCTTGAATTTGATGGGTCAGTCAACAAATTAGGGGCAGGAGCTGGAGTTTGGATACACAATAAACAAAACAGTCATGCAGAAGGCCGAGCCTACAGACTAAATTTCAGATGCACCAATAACATGGCAGAATATGAAGCTCTTTTACTAGGCCTCAAACTAGTAAAGTCCCTACAAGCCATAAAAGTGTCAATTCTAGGAGACTCAGACCTAGTTATCCAACAAGTAAAGGGAAACTTTGTCACCAATGACAAAAGACTGAGATCTTATAGATCTGCTGCTGCTGAAATACTACAGTCCTTCACTGAATTTCAAATTACCAAGATTCCCAGAATCCATAACTTGCATGCTCACAGTTTGGCCACATTTGCAAGTACCTGCAAGCTACCTTTTGAGCCCCACCACTGTTTTACAGCTGAGGTAAAACACAGACCTTCTGTCCCAAACAATGTCAAGGACTGGCAGGTATTTGAAGATGATGCACAAATAAATAATTTCTTGACCTTGCAACAAGAATTTGCAGGATTAAATATTGACACTGAAAGAGCAAGTCAATCACAAATACCTGAAAGAGCAAGTCAATCACAAATACAGTTTGAACAGAATAACCACCCAATATCACCCAGGACAGCAAAACAAATGCTACATCCAACCATTTTCAACAAAGAAAACATACAACAAATTCAACAAAACAGTTATGAAGAAGTGCCTGTTATAGAGGTTGAAATCATAGAGCTGAAAGACAATTTTCTTCCAACAGGCCTAACTCCATTAGAGGACATCTTTGACTCAAATGACATCCCTAGAAAACCAAAGATGCAGCCCCTTAATGCTGCCATTGAGGAATGTAACATTGGAACCATTGAGAAACCAAAGATAATCAAATTGTCTGCATCCTTACCTCCTGATCAAAAGCCCAAATACATTGACCTTTTCAAAGAGTTTCAGGACGTATTTGCATGGGGCTATGAGGATCTAAAATCCTATGATACCTCTGTTATCCAGCACACTATCCCTCTCAAGCCTAATCAAAAGCCATTCAAACAGAAATTGAGAAGAATTAATCCCATACTGCTCCCCTCAATTGAAAAGGAGCTACAAAAAATGTTTAAAGCTGGTATCATAGCACCAATCAGGTTTTCTGATTGGATTTCAAATTTGGTACCCACAAGAAAGAAAACTGGTGAAATAAGGCTATGTGTTGATCTTAGAAACTTAAATCAAGTGTCCCTCAAGGACAATTATCCCTTGCCCAAGATGGATCACATTCTCCAAAGAGTGGTAGGGGCCTCAAGGATTTCATTACTTGATGGATTCTCAGGCTTTAATCAGATCCTAGTACACCCTGATGATCAAGACAAAACTGCATTCACAACCCCATGGGGAACTTTCAAATATGTAAAAATGCCTTTTGGATTGAAGAATGCAGGGGCAACTTTTCAAAGAGCAATGGATATTGCTTTTGCCAAAGAGATTCATGACTTCCTTGTCATTTATTTGGATGATCTCACACCTTTCTCAAAATCAGACCAAGAACATTTGAAACATTTGAGACAGATCTTCCTAACATGTAGAAAATATGGAATCTCCTTGAATCCCAAGAAATCCTTATTTGGTTTGGAAGAGGGTAAACTATTGGGACATATCATTTCAAAGGATGGCATTAGAATTGACCCAGATAGGATACAAGCTATCTTACAAATGCCCCACCCAAGAAATATCAAAGAATTGCAAGCATTCTTGGGAAAAATCAATTTCTTAAGAAGGTTTATCCCAAACTTAGCAGAACTGATCAGATTGCTAAATAACATGCTAAAGAAGGATTCAAAAGTGAAATGGACTGTTGAAGCAAATCAAGCCTTTGAAGGTATAAAATTGGCCCTTACTCAAACTCCAGTCCTAACAAATCCTCAATTTGATAAAGAATTCATCATTTTTTCCTTTGCCTCCCAACATACTATTGCTGCTGTTTTATTACAGAAAGATGACCAAGGAAATGAAAAGCCCATTGCTTTCTTTAGCAGAGCTCTTAGAGATGCACCTCTGAAATACCAAATCATGGAAAAACAAGCCTATGCTTTGGTTAAGGCCATTAAGGACTTTAGGATTTATATCCTTTATTCCCATGTTATAGCTTATGTGCCAAGTCCTATTGTTAAAGACATACTCACTCAAGAGAACTTAGAGGGTAGAAGAGGAAAATGGATTGCCAACATCTTAGAATTTGACATTGAAATAAAACCTACAAAGCTGATAAAAGGGCAAGGCTTGGCTAAATTAATGACAGAATCAAACTTCCAAGCCTTAGACATAAACCAACTGGACAATGAACCGGAGCTGGCGACTCCAAAGATCAATGTAGCCTTTGAACAATCCCCTTGGTACTCTGATATATGTTATGTGTTACAAAAACTGTGTGCTCCCCCAGGATTGTCCAGAACTAAATGTAGGTTCTTAAAAATGAAAGCCTCAAGATTTTGTGTTATGGATGGAAATTTGCTTTGGAAAAACCATGAAGGGATATTGCTAAACTGCTTAATTGAGAATGAGACTAACAATATCATGAAAGAATTTCATGCAGGTGACTGTGGTGGACACTTGTACTGGAAGTCCACCGTGGACAAAATACTAAGGGCTGGTTACTATTGGCCCACTGTTTTCTCTGATGTCAAAAAGTTTACCACATCATGTCATAAATGTCAAGTGTTTGAGGGGAAGAGAAAGTTACTACCACTTCCCTTGAGGCCTATTGCCACAGAGAGACCCTTTCAACAATGGGGCTTGGATTTTATTGGGGAAATTCATCCCTCATCCTCAGGCCAACATAGATGGATTTTAACAGCTACAGACTACTTCACTAAGTGGATTGAAGTTGTTCCATGCAGACAAGCAAATGATTCAACAATCATTCAGTTTTTGGAGAATAACATATTGGCTAGATTTGGTTGTCCTGACAAAATAATAACAGACAATGCTGCTGCTTTCAGATCTAAGAAGATGGTGAATTTCTGCCACAAATTTCACATTACCTTGGGCCATTCTACTGCATACTATCCCCAAGGAAATGGCCTTGCTGAGTCATCAAATAAAAGCCTGGTAAACATTATAAAGAAAGTGCTAGAAGAGAACAAAAAGAATTGGCATAAGAAGCTTGTAAATGCCTTATGGGCAGATAGACTAACAACCAAGAGATCAATTGGGACCAGCCCATATGAGTTAGTCTATGGATTAGAAGCCAAATTCCCCTCAGCACTAGGGATTCCTGTTATGAAACTTCTTCAAGAAAGTCAAGCTAAACCAAATGATATGCAGAGAAGGATAAATCAAATAATATGTCTGCAGCAAACTAGAGATCAAGTTTACAGCAGAGTTCAAGGTTTACAAGAAAAATTAAAGAAAGCTTTTGACAGAAGGACTAAGGCAGAAGATTTCAATATTGGAGACAAAGTCCTCAAGTGGGATTCAAGAAGGGAAGATAAAGAAAACATGGAAAATTTGATTCCCTTTGGACAGGACCATTTGCTGTCCAAGCAGTACAAGGAAACAATACTTATTTCCTCAAAAGTCTTGATGAAGCTGATTTAAATGAAGGTCTTGTGAATGGCTGGATGCTGAAGCACTATTTTGACTACCATCCATGAGTGCAGCCTGAGTTTCCATTGTACATATTTAGGTGTATATATTACTTTCTGTTGATATGTAAAAATGCAGTTTCTCAAAGTTCTACAGGTTATCAGCAAAGGGCAAATAAGTTTCAATCTTTATCAAGACAGGAAGAACACAATTTTGGATTTTCAAAGAGGAATACTCCAACTTTTGATACAAGAAGTCAAGGGGCAAGGCATTCTGACCTGCTGTTCTTGGCCTTTCAAATGAAAAACCATCCCCATGTGGAGCCACTGTTAGCTACCTATATCAATAGGTTTCATATTTCATGATTGGCAAAGAAAGGTCCAAATATGCTCTGCTTTGGTGATACAAAGATCCCATATTTCCTAGAGAAAACAATGTATGTACATAGTTCTTTGTTGACTCAAATTCAATGGGTGATCCAAAAGCCTAATCTGGATCATGCCATGTTTCAATTTTCTGTTGTAGAATAGAGGAAGAAGTCTATCCAAACTATTTAATCTTGGCAGACCAGTAGCTTAGGTAGAGAATTAAGGTTCCCAACTGCTTAATTTGGGACCTTGGAAGCAATAAGGGTAGCATTAGATAGAAAATCAAAAGGAAAAATCCAAGGAAAAGAAAAAGGCATATAAGGGTCTGCAAGTCTAAGTGCACCCTCCATGAAGAAATAAAAAATGCTAGGCAAATAGATGGGTAGGTAGATGGGGTTGCAGAAGTGTCATTCCTTACAATTGAATGTGGGCTAACCTATTCACAAAGGAAAATTAATGGTTTGAGAAGATCCTCTTCTCCATTATGTTGCAGCAAAGTTAAGGAGCATGTCTAACCTCCCAGTTTCCCCTTTCACTCCCATTCCTAACATCCCCTCATCAGTTGAGATTTATGGAAGAATTGGTGGTTTTATAGTGGTTCTTATTCCTTTAAAAGCCACATTTCTTGTCTAAAATTCTTTTCATTTTGATCTACTCCCTAATCTAAGTAATTTTCCAATAAACTTAGTGATTTCACTCCTCATTCACCTTTTCCATCCATATTAACCCCTAACTCCTATTATCTAAACCCCCTATGTTACCCTTTCCCTACTATTATAACACTATGGTGTATAAACCCCAAGCATGGTATAAATATCCCTCCCCTTGGCATTATAGCCATATGTTCACAATCAGGGATTAAATTGGCACCAGGCCAGTTTAAGAACCCTAAACCTTACCCCTCTTCCCCCCTTCAAGAAGTCATTTGACCCATTTAACCCCTTTATATGCTAAAACCTTATAAAAACCCCATTACTATACCCCTAACCCACTTTCGTTTGCGAAATATCCACCAAAAACCCACTTTTTCATTTTATCCAAAGTTCTGGCGCTATGCGCATTTTTACAAAATACGTTGAAAAAACCATAAAAATCCGCCATAGTCCAAAGTTTTCCGCCGGGCGCAAATCCCAAAATAAATACTATTTATTGCCGCCCTCCGCCCGTATCGTTCAGCCATCTCAACGTCCCGTCGACCGTCGGATCGGGCCCCTTTGATCCGACAACCCTCGTGCATATCGGACCGGCCCCGACGTCCGAGTGTTACCTTCCGATATCTGTCAGAGGGTGACGTCAGGCCTCTGCCACACGCCACCCCCACAGCGTATCGGAGGTACATCTGACATTCCTGCCTCCGTAACAAAAGCGGTGCGATATGAAACCGCTAACCACTTCCGGTTTCGGTTGATCTGCCCTGCCAGCGTCACCGCCGTGTCAGCGCCCCGTCCTCCAGCCACCCCCACCTGTCTGCCACTTCACCATCCCCGTGGACCCCTTGTATGCCGCCACGTCACCCGATGACATCATGCTGACGTCATCCGACCTTGACCCGACCTGATGACGTCATGCTAACGTCATCCCAAAAAGGCGCCAAAGTCCTAAAAAAACCATATTTTGGCCAAAATGTCGCATTTTTACACTTTCTGCAAAAACGTTGTTGTAACCTCTGCATGTATTTTTTACGTCCGAGCATTCGCCAACCTGCTGAATTCAACCTCGAGACCGCCGGCGTGCCATCTCACCTGCATCCTTGACCATTGCGGACTGTATATCAGGTATTTATCCGTGCAAATCCCTTCTGCGCCCGATTATTGTCTGTAAATTTCCAAATTAACTCAAAGCAGTGAAAAAATAGATAATTCACCGGCAAATCCCCTCTGCCTGGTTCCCATTTGCACCTAGAACGTCGAAATTCACCAGCTAAGCCTCCTTTACCTGAAATTTTGAAAAAAACTGCATTCTGTTCGCGCAATCGCGAACTGGTAACCCACACTACCAATTTGCTGTAAAAAAGAGAGCAAGGCCAGACATTTGCCTTATTCATGTTCCAAGCAGTATTTCAATTGCTGCATCTCACCTTTTGTCCTCTGCTCCTGAGTAATTCACCTTCCTGTTCATAGAAAACTCTTTGGTATTATTATACACAGCAACACTAGTCCATAAACATCAGAATCCTAAAAAGAAATCATGGATCCACCAGTAGCCCCGGTGGCATTAAACGTTGCTCCATTAAATGCCCCTCAGAGACAATTGGAGTGGCAGCCTCTGGCAGACCTGGACTATCAAATTTCAGAGGAAATGCTGATGAGGACCAAGTTCCACATCCACCTGCTAAACGAATTAAAGGCTAAACATGAGAGTGGGACAGATGTGCTGGGCATATGGGACTCTTTTCTCCCTATATTCAAGCTTCCTCAGGTCAATCAGTTCCTTGATTTGATCCACCTATGTGCTGAAAACTATGACCCTACTCAGAGGGAAGTGCTTGACCCTTCAGGCTCAGCTGTGTTCTATATCACCCCAGAAGCTATCAGAGAGATGCTCTGCTTCAAGACTGAGAAGAAACTAGTCCCTCTATCACTCATAGACTTGATAAATCAAGGAGCCAGATTGACAGATGCTCAGGTCACCAAATTAAATCAGTTGTACATTGACTCTGACTCTGTGAAGTATCCTCCTATCAATCAAGTATACCTCAACCAATTGGGCAGAGATCTTGCGGACATGATTAGTCCCACTTTGGGCTACAATTCAATTGAGTTTGTTGATGAAACTGTGCTGGTAATGATGCTTATGTTTGCCCCTGGCAAGTCTCCAGTCTGTTATGACTATGCCACCTATATATCAGACAAAATACACGAGCAATTGATGAACTTGGCCAGAGAAAGGGTGTTCAGATACACCTCCTACATCTTCCATTTGATTTTGTACTATCAACACGAAAGATTTCATTTTGCTATGAAAAGAGTGGATGCCCAAGGCAATCCAAGGTCAGTGGTCTATTGGTCCTCTGCCTTCCACTACAGATCTCACTCTCCATACACTTATTGTGAGTTCATAAATCTCTTCATCCACCCAGCCATGTCTATGTTGATGAGCTCACCTCCTCCAAGGTTCACTGATGACATGCAAAGGATCCTTCAGTTATCCAAATCATACAGCATTGGGGACTGGTACTTCTACCAGAACCACACAGTCATCAGGATCTATGGGTGTGAATTGCCTCCCTACAGATTGCCCAAGTATGTGCCCATGAGATTATTTGCCCTGGAATATTTCAGGCAATTTGGGAATGCCGATGTGCTACACTTTTCAGACAGAGGCAAGAAAGCACAACTAAAGGTTAGGAACCAACTTGGCCACTTTATCTACAACAAAAGGGAAGAAGGTTGGAAGGAGGCAGATAACATGTTAGAATCCCTTGGCCTGCAAACCAGTTTCCTGTGGAAACCATATGACCCCAGTCACTTCATAAGTCTAAGAAGGGTCAAGTATAGACTGTCCGGTTATGATCATGTGAGGATTCCTCACATAGAAAAATATGCTAATCAAGTAAAATGGAGAAGAGGAACCCTAAAGGAGCTTGTTACACAAGAAGAGTTGAATCAAAGAGCAGTGAGAAATCTGAAGAAGATGGCTGACCTTGAACTTTTTTCACAGGTACCCACTCTTCCAAGCACACAGGTGGGAGCAGTTGCCTCGTCCTCAACTGCAAATCAGCAAGCAGCCAAAGCTAGTGAGCAAACCTCTAGCAAAGGCAAGGAAAAAGTGATGGAAACAGAACAGCCGCCTCATGAGGAGGTGCAGCAGCAACAGCAGCAGGTAGAGCAGCCACAACAGCAGGCACAACAACAAGAAGAGGGGCAGCATGACAAAGAGCAGCCATTACAGCAAGAAAGGGCAGCTGAGGCCCCAATTTTCACTGAGCAACAGGCTCAGAACACTGTGCCTCCTAGGCAAGAGACTACTACTGAAGCTTCAGTCCTCCAAACTCCACAAAAGGAGGACATAAGTAGGAAAAGGGACAGAGAGACTCCCCTCACATCATCCATAGATCAGGGAGGAAAAAGGCATAGAATGAATCCCTTCTCTGAGGAGGAAATGCCAATAGGGCAGTCTCTGGGCATGGGCCCACCTAGTAGAGAAGCATCTGCTAGCTCCTTCCAGCAGGGACAAGACAGAACAATAGGAGGAGAAGTCAGCTCCTCAAGCCACCAAAGAGAAGCTGAAGGAGGAATCAAACAACAGTTTATTGACATTAAAAGGAAAAATGAGCCACTTAAAATACAACTCTACAATCATCTGCTGAAAATGGCTCCTACCAACCAGCAAAGACTGATGTCTGCCTATGATGTACAGGAGGGCAAAATGATCATGAGTCATTTTATGCCAGCTGTAGCACAGCCACAGTCCCCGGCAGATTATATAAGGACCAATCTTGAGGTCCTTGCCAAGGACATCCACCCAATGGACAAAATTGAATTGCACAAACAAACGGGTGAGATGGTGTATGCCTCCTTGGCAGACAAAACACTGGATAACTACAGGCTAGAAAATAGCCTAAATAACACCATTGCCCAGCTTGAATTGGAAAGGGCCTCCTCTCAAGCAAAGGATAACAGAATCAGGGCCTTAGAAGATATAATTATAGAACTTGGGCATGATCCCAAGGATATTAAGGGTGTGCAAGCATTGTTGAAATTAAGGGATGCAGACATGGTAGCCCTTAGAAAGATGGTCAAAATCCCAGCAACAATTCACCCACAAACTGAAGAAGTTGCTCAGCTAAGGCATGATCAAGATGCCACTGCTTTGCTGGTATCCTTATACAAACAGCTAATCCAGACCCAAGAGAAGTTGGGAGAGTCAGAGGCTGCCCAGGCAGCATTACAGGCAGCATTGCAGCAAAAGGAAGGAGGTCAGACCTCTCAGCCTCCTCCTGAAATAATTAACCTTGAGGAAGCTCCTCAAACCACTGCTCCTCCAACTCAACAAACAGAACAGGCAGCACCATCCACCTCAGCACCAGTGCCAACAACAGACCAGGCTTCAAGCCTGGACATGCAGAAACTAAGGAATGAAATCCAAGCCCTGGAAGCCCAAATGTCAGAGTTAAAAGAGGCCAGGGAAAATTTGGTCAAGTTAAATGAGAGATATGACAAATCTAAGCAGACTGTAGCAGAAAAGGGCAGGGAGATAAAGGCCCTTAAAGACAGGATTAAGGAGCTGGAGAAGGAGCTCACATTGGATAAAGTGACAGCTGAGCTCAAGACAGTGCTATGGGCAAATATTGGCCAGTCCATCACTGACCAATGGCAATATATTGAGACAATCCATGAGCAGATTGAGCTCATAGCAAAAGCACAGAGAGAAATCCAGAGATCAAGGGCATCTCTAGGCAATATGCCTGAGGTTGCCAACAGAATGATCAATGTGCTTAACAACAGAACAAGTGCTCAGTTAGCTACTATGGGAATCTCCAACAGAACTGAGACCATCCAGCTGATAAAGAGGGTCCTAACACAGAGAAGCCTAGTGCAGACACTAGAAATAAGGACCCAGGATATGCAGACCGAGGTTAATAGATTCACGGAAAAATTTGTGGCATTGCAGAACATAGGTCTTCCAAGCTTACTGAATAGCGCAGGAAGACTACTTTCCCATGAAAACTATGCCAAGAGGGTGAACACCTTTGCCACAAATCAGATCACAGAGAAGGCCAGCACCTCAGAGGAAACAGGGCCAGCAACAGGGCAAAGTCTCTACAACAGAGTGGAGAACTTTTTTTTTTATCATGGATGAGATCAAACATCTGTTTGAAGTGCCTCCCACTTTTTATAAATATACAGAGGCAGATGAGATACTAGAGGCAATTCTGAGACACCAATTGCCCACACAGGAATACTGGACCAAAATGATACAGCTGATATTATAAGCCAGAGCCTGTAAATCAAGTTTTGATATTTGTTATTCAAATTTACAAGTGATCATGCACAGGAAAACTTGGAAAAATCAGCATGCATGAAAAGGGAAGGGCTGAGCCGACTCAGCAGAACTATTTGGCCAACAAAGCACAATTGACAGCTAACAGGTAGCAGGGCCGAAAGTTACAGCACGACATGCCATAAAGACGCATTTTTCAGAGTTAAAGCAGAACGGTCAGACCGACTCAGTGGCCTCTAAAGGCCAAAATATCTTCTGACAGACATAAAGAGCATTTATATTGTATTAAAAGTAGTAATAACTTCTTATCTACTGTTCTGTACAAAGTTGGTGAAAACATTCATTTCTCAGATGACTCAACGCCTTAGATATTTTGTATAATCGTTTGTATATATTTCCCCCTCGCATAAGCTTGCAGGGGTTGTTGTTGATTACTCTTCAAGAGTTCTTTTGCTGTAAATTTTCAGAGTTTAATACAAAGGCCGATGGAATTTCCAAAGTCTGTGTTGTCTGAGGGATTGTGATGCGATTTGCTGAGTGCTACAGGATTCCTGCATGTTGTCATGGCTCAATAAGTTTCCTTTAAACTTTCGTTATGTTTCTTTCTGTTATTTTCTCATAACTCATCCATGTTCTAGATTTCACAATTAATAGCAGAGAAAAAGACTAATTCTAGGATTTATTCATAGAATACCCTGAATTCAATCTATGCTATTACAAATGTTTTCTTCAGTTACGGTTATAAAGGTGTGATTCTTAATTGCTGCACCTCTACACTGTATCTTTCACAGAAATTATTGTCTAGGAATTCAAGTCTGCTCCTTTACAATACATCTCTTTCTTACAACCCAGCTTAGTGGAAAATTCTTAATTGCTTTTCACTAGTTACACACATTTCATCATTATAACATCAAGTTTGTTTCATGAGATATTCAAAAGGCCCTGCAGTTTCAGCAATCCTAATCTACCTCTCAAACAACCAGTAACCAAAGACTCCATTGCCCAATGGACTAGAATTATCTGAAGGTTTATACCTTAGGTATAGAAGACATCCCTCAACCAAAACATAAAACCAAACCCTGAACATCACAGCTAGCCTAAAATACTATCAAAATAGAGACAAATCATAAAGAGAGAGCCCTCTCTGATTACAGTTTGGCTAGAAACTGTAATCCAAAGATTGGTTAGTGGTTACCCCGGCCGTATTCCCTTGGGAGTCATAGGGAACAACCTGGGTGTTAACATGTTCAATCAAGGTTCTCTTCTTGAATGTATCTTCTTTTTCATCCAGACCTGATTCAACCAAAGGCATATTCCCAAACAAATAAGAAGAATTAAAAAATAACCAATTTTTGTGGTTGTCACATTCTCCATTTACCTCATCACATATCCCTTTAAAGCCATACACTCTTTCACAAAAGGTCTTATTTATACACAATGACCAAAACACAAAAAACTAAATGAGACATGACATGACATGAAAAACATAAGACGGAGGGTAGACGATAAGAAAAGAAGATTATACAAGGATCACATCTTAGATATGTTAATGAAAATAGTGCTTCAAATCCCAGCCATTAAAGAGAAGAGGGTTAGTCCTCCCATCTGAGGATTTTAGCCTGAAAGCATTGTGACTGAGTTTCTCTTCAATGGTGTAAGGTCCTATCCACAGATATTGGAACTTCCTATGTTTTCCTTTCTCTTCACGAGCTTTATCCCATTTCAATACTAAGTCACACACATTGAAACTCTTAATCCCTACATATTTTTATCGAACCAATACTTGATATGGTTTTGATGTACAAAAAATCTTTCTATAGCTTTGAGCCTTTCTTCCTCAAGTTTAAGCAATGTATCTATCCTACTTTGAACCAGAAGGCTTGGTTTTCCTTGTGACTCTTGGGAGAGTCGCAAGGATGGGATATACATGTTAGGAGGCAAAATAGCTTATTTACAATATACTAGGAAGTATGGTGAATATTTAAGATAGGTTTTATGAGTTACACGGTCATCACATAATGAATTTACCAAAGCATTGTTCTAGTTCCTTTTCTCTAAGAAAATGATTTATTAATTATGCAAATAAAATTCTTATTCGTTGATTCTACTAAATAGTTTCCCTGTGGGTAATAATTTTATGCATGTTTTAATAAAATACCATATTCTAATGCAAACTCATAAATTTTCAATGAGGAAAAATAAGTTGCATTATCAAAGATAAGAGATGTCAGAACACCATACCTGGTCATGATGTTCTACTTTAAAAATTAGATGACTTCCTGGACATTGAATTTACTTAAAGGAAATTATTCAATCCATTACTGTAAAATAATATGTTTTTGTTAAAATGTATCAGTGTTACTTCAATTAGTATGGGAAGATTTCTCCAATAACATCTAGTCCCCATTGTGTTCCTCAACTACTACTGGTAGCATTGAGGCGACTGACTTTGGTCTCGACCGACACATCTCTGACAGGATTGGCACGTTCGATCATAAGCATGAGCATCCTTAAATAAGGTGGTCAAATAGTAACCAACCCTCATTACTTTATGTGCAGTGTTATCACCCACATAGTGTCCACCTATCAGTCCATCATGAAAATCTCTTAATACCACTTCTGTGTCTTGAGGATCTAGGCATCTTAATAAGACACCATTATGATGCTTTTTGAAAAAAATCTCCATGAATGAGTTAACAAGATAGAGATTTAAGGTGAATTTCCCTCTTTTGTTTGTTCGATAGATGTGTGGGAAAGGTGTGATGCTCTAAGTATTGAGATATATATGAATACCATGGCATTGTTGAGAATTTTGGAGGGTCTTATTCAATGTTATACATATCTATTTCCTACTCCCATATTGAAATATCTTTCTCTGGAGCATCCCTTTCTAATTTTGCGAGTTGACGGGGGCCATGACCCCTAATAGTATGAACTAGATTAAACTCCAGATCATATTCTTGCAAATAGTTCACCAAAATTTCCCTCTTCTCACCCAACTCTTCTTGAAAAAAGAGTGTCATGATGGCTGGATGAGGAACATATATAATCATGTGAGCTTTGAGGAGTAAGGCCTAAAATTCTTAACTCCCTTATATACCACATAAACTTGTTTATCAATGGAAAGGTAGTTCAGCTCTGACCCCTATAAGGTAGCATTCATGAAAGAAATAGGTCATTCATTTCCTTGAGCATCCTTTTGCGTCAATACGGTTGCAATAGATGAATTTGAGGCAACGGTATAAAGCAGGAAATCCTTACCATAATCAGGACTAAACAATCCAGGTGCATCTGCAATAGCTCCTTTGATACGATCAAAAGCATCCTTTTCTGTTTTGTCCCATTTATATATTGCATCTTTCTTAATAATCTCTTGCAATGGTTTAGCTATTTGAGCATAATTGGAGATGAACTTACACAGGAAATTGATCTTAACCAAGAAATATTGCATATCCTTCTTGTTTACAGGGAATGGGATTTGAGATATAGTTTTGACCCTTTCTGAACCAATTTTGATTCCTTTCTTGGCAATGATCTATCCTAAGAGAGTACCTTAAGACACACCAAAGATGTTATTTTTTGGAATGAGAGAAATCCCATAATTACAACACCGCACAAATATTTGTTTTAAATGACACACATGAGATGATATTATTTTAGAGAATATAGTTACATTGTTGGCTTAGTGGGGCCTGACCTAGGTTCAGAGTTGATTTAGCCAAACAAATCCCGGTACTACTGGCCCTTTTGGCAACATTCCGCGAAGCGCAGACTGAGGTCTCACCTGAAGTAGTATGGGAGGGTGTTAGAACCAGGTTTCCACACCCTGGAGATATCTGATGAGTTCAAGTGGTCTACAGTTTGACCCTACGCGCACTTTCCCTTACCTCGCAGCCCAATATACTGCCTTCGTGCAGCCCTACTGAGGGGATGAACGTTGCGCTCTACGTTATTAACTAAGACCTTAATGGTATTCCAACGTTAGTTAATTAACTTTGCCTACTTGAGTTCTTTAAGTATACTTAACAATATAAACCATTCATACAGGTGCGCACAGTAAATAAACAATATATTTCCAAATCATATCAAACATGCATTAACGCAATAACAGATACACAAAATTATGATAAAAATTCTCTTTATTAATTTCTTCCTCAGTTACGAACTCAACTCCGCCCTGCGCACTCAGCTGCAGAGTCTTCCCCTACTCTGCGACCCAAAGACACACTTTACACTTGTGACTCAATCATGTAGACTTGTTATTCTTCTCTATCATTATCTATCTTTTACACTTAGAGCCTCACTCTATTGATACAATCCCATGGTTCGTGGACCATGGGTAGGTTTATCCAGCCTACATTACATTACAAAACTAGGGTAGACAACCTTGTGACTCTATTATACTTTCGCACCCTGTGCCCACAATTCGCGGAGCTTTACAACAAATTTCAGTCAAAACTTGGGCTTTGAGCCCCAAAACATGCCTTAGGGGGATTCCATGCTCAATAGGCCCCCAACACAAACATCATGACTCGCCCTCGAGTCACTCTGTCGATGCGGTGATCTTTGTGCAGAGTCCCTCCAACTATTCTCAAGCTACGTGGAGGTCGGCAGCACATTGAGCTGTCGCTTGCTGGATCTGCTGCATACGTTGTTACAAGGCCTCTGTGTCTGAACTGCTTCTCTGCATCTGTGTCAGTATCCCTTGCATTTGTTTATAGTCTCATGCCTTTGTCTGGATACTTGGAGCGCAAATACTGTGCTTCCGCTGGTTAGTCAGGTAGCCGAGCCACCCATGTAGGGCTTCAAGTGACTGCCATTCACTTTTCCTGGGAAAGGCTCTCCATTTACTTTGACTAGCTAGACTGTGCCTCCGTCTGTGACCTCCTTAACCCCGTATGGTCCCAGCCAATGCATTCTAAAATTTCCTCGGAAATTTTTCAAACTTACTGTCATATAGTAGCACTAAGTCATTTATCTTGAAGGTGCGCAACTTAATATGGCATTCATGTCAGGCCTTTTCACATTTCTTTTGTACTTGCTGATGAAAACCAACCAAGAACTATTCCTCCTCAAGTTATTCCAATTGCACAAGCCTTTCTTCCAGAGATTCACGGTCTGTCATACCTGTGAGCATTGCTATGCACAAACTAGGTACAATATACTCCATCGGCATGACATCTTCCACGCCATAAACTAACCAGAAAGGTGTTTGTCCCATCAGTTTCCTACATGTTGTCCTATAAGCCCATAGTACTACAGGCACGCGCAGGTCCCAACCGCTTCATTGTGCATTGCACACTTTGGTTAGGGCAGTCTCTAGTATTTTGTTGAATGCTTCTATTGTCCCATTAGCTTGTGGGTGATACGGTGTTCTTTTCTGATGATACACGTGGAACTCTTCTATGAGCGTGCTTATGGTTTCATTCAGGAAATGTGTACCACAATCACTCATTAATATTTTTGGACAACCAAATCAATTCAACATGTGTTCAAACAAAAACTTTGCAGTCGTGGCAGTCGTGCAGTCTTTGACCGGCTGCGCTTCTGCCAGTGCATCAGGTACTCCATCGTAGTGATGATGTATCACGGGCCCATTTTTCCCTAGGGTTTGATAGGTCCCACAAAGCCGATTTCCCACTTTTCGAAGGGTTGTAGTGTCATTTGTGGATTCAAAGGCATTTCATCCCTTCGTGATGGTTTACCAATCCTTTGACATATATCGCAAGCCTTACAGTGTGCTTTTGAATACTGATGAAGGGTTGGCCACTACAACCCTGCGCGGAGAATATTTTATGCGGTCGCT
Organism: Pinus tabuliformis; assembly: GCA_031772625.1. Classification (NCBI taxonomy): domain Eukaryota; kingdom Viridiplantae; phylum Streptophyta; class Pinopsida; order Pinales; family Pinaceae; genus Pinus; species Pinus tabuliformis. Next base: position 301,231,285 of record CM062815.1, read on the forward strand.
CGTCCTGAATAGTGTCCTCCTGTAGCGCCCCCATGTGCTTTCACAAGGATATGCTTTGTTCAAATTCCGGTACGTACCTTAGCAATATCTCATAATTTCCCATTTTGTATAGGTGCCCCGCGATGACAGAAAAATATGTCGTGCGCACCATGAATTCCTTCTTCTGTTGGATGGAGTATTCCTTCGGCACAATCCATGATGTCAGAAAGTGGATTATATCTTTGAAGTGTTCATCTGTGACACACAAAGCAAAGAGTTGTGCATCAGGTAATCCTTCCTCCAAACTAGTAGGTTCATCGCCCATCTCAATACGTGACAAGTGATCTGATCTTCCGTTCAGGCATCCAGATTTTACCACGACCTCAAAGTCATATTCTTGGAACAATAAGAGGCACCTACATATGCACCCCCCCAACACAGGATTATTGACCAAGTACTTTAGCGTGAAATGGTCTGTATACATCTTGAAATGTCCTCCTAGAAAATAGTGTTGTTATTTTTGGAGCGCGTACACCATAGCCAATCCCTCGCACTCAGTTGTGGAATAGTTATTTTCGGTTTTGGACAATCTACGACTTGCAAACATGATAAGGTGATCGAATCCCTCTCCACCCTCTTATGTGAGCACCAATCCCAGCGCGATACATGATGCATCAACATGGACATGAAACTCTACATCCCATTTTGGGAAGACCAGGATTGGAGCAAAGGCCAATTTCCCCTTTAGGACATCCAGGATTTTCATGCAATCGTCATTCCAGCAAAATGTGACATCCATTTTCAATAGTTTCTCCATTAGCACGGTGATCTATGCATAGCTTTTAATGAACTTCCTATAGTACCCTGTGTTTCCCAAGGTAGCACACAATTGTTTAACACTTAGTGGCGCTTCCAAATTCATAATTACTGCAATCTTTGCAGGGTCGACCATTAGTCCGTGTTTGCAGACCACATGTCCCAGTAGGTTCCCAAAGGGAACGAGGAACTTACACTTCTTAAGGTTCATCACAATCTGGTGTCGTCGCCAAGTATCCAGCGTCAAGTGTAAGCTTGCTACATGGTGCTTAACCAATCCAAATATTGTCCAATCATCCAGATAGACCTCCAAGAATTTGTGGATATATTCTTTGAAGGCGGCAACAACTATGCGTGAAAAGATGGCTGGTGTGTTTTTTAACCCAAATGGAATGATGGTGTATTGAAAGCAGCCCCATTCAGTGGTGAAGGTGGTCTTGTTCTTGTCTTCCGATGTGATTTTAATCTGGTGGTACCCTGAGAACCCATCGGTGAAAGAATATGCTTCTTGTCTGCCGACATTTTCTAATACTTCATCTGTGAATGGGGTTGGGATGGGTCGTGTACACAGGAATCATTCAACTTTCTGAGGTCCAGACATATTCTTAGCTCACCCTTCTGCTTTTCTCTTGTACTACCATAGGGCTTACCTAGTCGAATTCTTCCACCGGCTCAATAATTTTGGCTGCGAGAATTTTGTCTAGTTCTACATGAACCTTTTCCTTGTACTTCGGATTCAAGCAGTAAGGCCTTTGCTTAACCGGTTTCACATCAGGTTTTAGGGTGATCTTCATCATCCCTAAATCACCAATGACCCTCTTTAAGTCCGTAATCTTGGTTGGGAATAAGTCTTGGTACTCACGATGTAACTCAACGACCTTATCCACCATGGAATCATCCCAATAGTCACCGAGCATTGCATACTTTGGTTCAGCCCCTGTCCCAATGTTTACTTGCATCGTTTTAGCGGCGCGATGATGTCGAGATCTTCAATCAATGGTCCTTGAACCTTGTGATAGCCTTTAGTTTCTGGATTGTTAATTTTTCATGGATCTTCATCATCCTCCTCAATGTTTGCATTGCAACACTCTAGTGCGCAGCTCAGCTGAGTCACCCATTCCGGCTGAAGCACTTCCATTGGCCCTTGGGGTATTTTGAAGATAGCTGCTTTTACTGCTTGTAGCGCATCATCAATAGTATCCCACTGACGATCCTCAAACGTGAAGGTTAACAGTAATCCTTCACATAACATATCCCATTCACTCGTGCCATGGTGTAGCTCCATCTCAATATACCAATTCATGGGTATGATATCCAGGATATGACAGAATAGGTGCACCCACTCAGGTTGTGGCTCTTCCTCGTAGGCCTTGGTCCACTTCGTGAGTGTGCATGTGGATCATCTCATTCATCATACTTTTCTGTTAGCTGCATCTGATACATCCCAAACCATATGTGCATCATCCTTCTACATTCACGCCAGTCTTCAAAACTTCTTTGATTCGTACCACACCATCTTGCGGGCGTAGCGTGCAGTACCCATTTCAGAGCATTGAAACATTGTTGTTCCAGCACTTCTCTTTCAAATTTGTTTAGGAAATCATCCACCTCGCTCAAGTCATCATACATAGGTAGATCTCTTACCTTTGATGCCACGAAGTGAAGCGACCTTGTCATCATGTTATAGTTGAGAGTGGTTACCTCGTGCAACTAATTCTACCATCGTTCTATTTCCTCGTTCAAATATGAGGTGCAAGAGCTTTCGCGCTCCCACGAGAGTCTACCATCTGCTGTTAGATTCACCCAATCATGCTCCCACATGGTTATCTTGTAAATATAGTCTAGATCGTCATCAATATCGTAGTCACGCACCGGCTCTGTGTAGCGTGATCCTTCTGCAGGGTCTAAAGGTACCACTATGCGTAGTGACTTTTTATCAAAAATAATCTTGCGCTTCTTTAGATTTATCACTCCATTCATGTCAATGGCCCAATATATTCCCAGTATTGGATAGGGATTGTTGTCATCAACAATCTTTATCACTTCGAAATTTGCAAGTGTGCTAGCACCTTCAATATCTACCGTTATTCCCTGCAATCTTCCCATAGGTAGGATCTTTTGCTGATTCATCATTCGCAATTGAATAGGAGACCATTGCAATGTAGGCCTGCCCATGTGCTCCCATGTCTGCTTTGGCACTACATTCGCGTCTGATCCTAGATCCAAAATCACTTGATCCATTTCATATTCCCCAATCTGCGCAGTCAATCTCATCTCTCTTCCTGTTCAGGTTGTGTGCTTCCCAAGCTTCCTAACTATGTGTGGTTCTCCTGGCACGGTCCCAACACATCTAGATATGAGTTCCTGCAGCCCCTTCATAGCCTTGCTATCTTGCAGTAGCTTCATGCATGTCTCCAAAAAGGTAGTGAGCATCGATGGGTCCATTTCCGGTTCCAGTTTATCTTTACTACCTGAAGTGGAGGCCTCCACGAAGCTCTTCTTAACTTCCATGAATGTCTCCTTAGCGCATTCCAAATCAAATTATGGTTCCTTTGATGGAGCCTTGCGAACCTAGGCACTCTCTTCGAGTTGCTTTCCTTTGTCATATTTTGTCATGATACCACTTCGGAGCACGATATTTACATTTGGGTCTTCCTCACATGGCTCAGACCTCATCATTTGCAGGTTCTGAGTCGAGGGAGGTTGGAGTGTTCCTTTATCGTGTAGCCTCGCTATCAGCGTGGGACAATCCTCTGTATCATGATCAAACTGGGTACAATATAAACATGATGGTCTCATCAGATATGTACAATCGTGGGCATAATGCCCTGGTCCTCCGCAATTGTAACATATCAGTTGTCTGCGACCTTTTCCTGGTCCCATTCCACCTTGACCTCATCCGCACCCCTGAAATCCAGTGCATTCCATCCTTGCATTTTGATCAAGGGACCGTGTTTTGGTCTGAACTCTATAGGTAGGAGTCTGATCCATCATCAGTTCATAACTTCTACAGGTGCACTCATCGTGGCCTACTAACCTGCAGAAATTAAAGAACAATTGTTGGGAACTCTGCATATACTTCTGTAATAGATGGCAATTATCTGTAGCATGCTTCCCTCCTATCTAACAAATCATGCACCATAATGCAAGCGTCGCGCTCGGTCCTGCTTGTGCCTCTAGTCTTAATGGAATTGGTCCTCCTCCTACCAGGTAGTTCATAAAGACTAGACAATGGTCCTTGTCATGTCCTTGGCCCTTGCACTTTATGCACCATACCTCCTCATGCACTTCTAGGTGAGTTGTCTTGTCTTGTTTCAAACTCTGCATCTCAAGACATAAGCTTTTCAACTGCACGTGGATCTGTTGAACTCCCAGGTTAGGATCTTATATCCAGGTCTCGTGCAGTCTCATTTTGATCTCCAAGGCCTTAGCCTGAGTGGATAGCTTCTACTGTGACAGTGTGTTCCTTAGATGCGGCGTTAGCAATGCCACGAACCATGTGTGGTGTTTACCATTCGTCAAGGTCATGTTCACTTCACGAATCATACCCTTCAGTCTCTGATCTAACTCCCAGGGGGTCTTGCCTGGAAGCATTGTGATTTCCTTAAATCCGATTATTAACTATGTCTCTGACTTTGGTCTGCTAAATTCCTTGTTTAGCACAGCTTGGATATCCATGATCCCTACGTTTGGATTGTCATTGGAGTGCTTAATGTACCAAGTCAGTGCACGATCCTACAAAGAGCTGACCAATGTTGCTTTCTTTATATTATCATTCATGACTCCCTGCGCCTCCCATACAACCCTTACCATGAACAAAAATTGGTCCGGATCTTCCTTCCCTACTCCTTTGAATACTAGAGATTTTATCACACTTGCCATATTGAACTGTGGTGGTGGTGGAGGGGGGTGAAGATGGTGAAATTGGCAGTGGTGTAGGTTGAAGTGTTATGTGTGGAATTCGTTGCTTTATCAAACTGATCTCACTTCTTGGTGAGACCTTCATGAGCTCTTCCTTGCTTTCTCCCAGAGGTGAAATCAAGGGGCTAGTTTCTAGTTCTACGCTACCTTCGTTTCTGTAGATCCTCCCACCTCGTGTAGCCCCAAACATCAATTTATTTGCATAACCCGCTTTTCACACGGTAACATTTTAATCCAAGTGTTCAAAGAATGCACTTACCTCACGGTCCTTTGAGGAAGCATCATTCTACCTCGCTATAGCTGACTGAAGTATCTACCGCAAACTCAGTGATAAATCCCCCTATAATTCGATCGAGCCAGTGATCCACAGCGCGCGCGATCTTATCTTCTGATGCTTCCAGGGTACGCACCAACTATGGAGTCTACACAATAGTTTTGTCGAGCCTACACCTTCCTTGACTTTCTCCTAGCTTCATGATCCACTCATACAACTCAAAGGGGAAGGATGCAAAGAAAATTTCATGGATTTCCATATATAAGTAGCAATCTAACCACTCTTCCTTCGATAATCACATATTCCTATTTTCCTACACCGTGAACTCATGAATCTTCTTGTCCAACCACTCTTCAATTCCTTTCTTTGTTAAATTCCAGTGATACGACATCAAACATATCTAATGCAGATCTCGGTCCTAGCAACAGAACCATTTGTTGGCTTAGTGGGGCCTGACCTAGGTTCAGAGTTGATTTAGCCAAACAAATCCCGGTACTACTGGCCCTTTCGGCAATAGTCCGTGGAGCGCGGACTGAGGTCTCACCCAAAGTAGTATGGGAGGGTGCTAGAACTAGGTTTCCGCACCCTGGAGATGTCTGATGAGTTCAAGTGGTCTGCGGTTTGACCCTGCGTGCAAGTTGCTATGCGTACTTTCGCTTACCTCACAGCCTGATATACTGCCTTCGTGCAGCCCTACCAAGGGGTTGAACATTGTGCTCTGCATTATTACCCAAGACCTCAATGGTATTCCAGCGTTAGTTAATTAACTTTGCCTACTTGAGTTCTTTAAGTATATTGAACGATATAAACCATTCATACAGGTGCGCACAGTAAATAAATAGTATATTTGCAAATCATATCAAACATGCATTAACACAAGAACAGATACACATAATTATGATAAAACTTCTCTTTATTAATTTCTTCCTCGGTTACAGACTCAACTCCGCCTTGCGCACTCAACTGCAGGGTTGGCACACTCAGCTATAGATTACTAGGCCTCTGCGCACTCATCTACAGAACCTTCCCCTACTCTACAACCCAAAGACACACTTTACACTTGTGACTCAATCACTTAGACTTGTTATTCTTCTCTATCATTATCTATCTTTTACACTTAGAGCCTTGATCTATTTATACAATCCCATGGTCCGCGGACCATAGGTAGGTCTATCCAACCGACATTACATTACAAAACTAGGGCAGACAACCTTGTGACTCTATTATACTTTCACGCCCCATGCTCGCAATTCATGGAGCTTTACAACAAATTTTGGTCAAAACTTAGGCTTTGAGCCCCAAAACACGCCTTGGGGGGATTCCATGCCCAACATACATCCTCTAGATAAACTACCACATGTTGACCAATGAAGCCATAAAAATCAATTTCCATTACTCTTGAAATGTAGCACCGACATTAAGAAGCCTGAATGGCATGTGATTAAAGGTGAAAATCTCCCACTTAGTCCTGAAAATGTTTTTAAGACGGTTTGGTTCTGCCACTATAACCTGATTGTAACCAGAGAACCCATCTAGCAACGAGAACATTTCAAACTCAGATATTGTTTGGAGAATCTGTTCCATGGATGTCACTGGATATTTATCTTTTTCTGGTGCTTGGTTAAGATTGTGAAACTGCACACATAACTTTATCTCACCAGAATTTTTCCTTACAGGGACCAAATTTGAGACCCAAGTGGAATGTATGACCGTGAAAATTATATGAGCATCTAACATCTTCCTTAATTCCTTTTGAATTAGGGGCTCAAACATTGGATGAAATTTCCTCAAATTTTGTTGAAATGGTTTCACCCTTTCTTAATAGGAATGACATGTTGGATAATACAAGTATCATATGTCTTTAAATCTTCATAAGTCCATACAAACACATCATGATACTGTTTGAAAAGGAGGATGAATGCTTGTCGTTCTTGTAGATAACAACATGTACCAAGTTTTACATATTTCAAATCGTCTTGAGTTCCCAAATTGACTTGTTCATATGGTAACTTTGAGTTTTGAGTCTTAGTATTAGCTACTCCTCTGAATCAGTTTTACAGGTCGTAAATTTTTCCAAAGGTACCACACCTTTAGGCATAATTTTCCCTTTCACCACATTCGTTTCTTCCTACAAATCCTTATCATGCTCATCCTCCTCAATAGTCACATCTTTAAACATGTCCATGCTGGCTAAAAAATGCAGTATCTACTGGTCATCATAAAAAACATGAAAGTTAGTTCCGTTATCAGGTATAGATGGTTTATATATAGTTTCTATAGAAAAACCATTTCTCAATGGTGACATCCTAGAAATTTCATTAGCTAATGTATATGTTGTGGAAATTCTAATTCTAGGAATAGAAATTATATTTAAAGCTTTAAAATGAGAGATGAGTTGCCATACCTCCTACTGGTATTTTTTTAAACTTGGTGAAATACAATGGATAGTATTATGTACATGTCAAGTAACAACCTCTAAGTCACCAAATACCTTGAGTATCTCTACCTTAAGTTCAATGGCTTTGTTTAATCCTAGGATGATTTCCTCGTATTCAACAGTGTTATTTGTGCGCTTGAACAATGAATGGCATGATAAAATGTACTTCTTGTTTTGTGGGTCTATGAGAACACAATCGACTCCAGAACCATCCTGAGTTTTAGAACCATCGAAATACGGAGTCCAAATACCATTAAGTACTAAGCTAGTTCATGTACTATTAATACTACTATGTACATCTATGTTACAAGATTCATTAGCATCATTTGGAGTGTAAGGAAGGAGCTACAACTGTGTATCTGATGGAATGGGCGATGGCTGTGCTTGATAACACGCATGATCAAATTCCAAGAAACAATTTACGAAGATCACGTTTGCAAAACCAAGAGGCTTATTATGACTCTCAAGTGGTGTCACAGTATGTTTCATGTATCGTTCACTTTCTACTCGGATATGGCTATTTATGCCCCTGTATGGAAGCCATAAATGCATACAGACTATTAAAAAATATCCTTGGATTTTATTGGATCAATCTCTAGTAAACAATATGTATAATTTCTATGAAATTATGATCTGCTGATAAGAAAAATCTGAAAAACAATTTCTTTTATTACAAACACATGATTTCTCTACTCGATTTGCAGTGAAATTAGGAACATAAATAAAAGCATGGTCACACAATTTTTACAAGGAACCCAATTGGGAAAACCCTATGCTTGATTATTGAGAATTTATTGAGGAAAATTTAGCATTAGATCTCTTACAATACAACTATTTCAATCTAAAAACAACCTTGTTTTCCCTGCTTAATCTAAGCTTGAAACCTATGAAATAATTATGATCGTTTCTTCATTACCCAAGGAATTTATCCTTCTCCAATTCTAGCAAGCCTTTCCTAGGCTTGTTCACCTTCTCTCACAAACTCCACGCATAACCTTGTGCTTCCTATTGTTTGGTCTCACCAACTCGTGCTCACCAAAAAAATGATTAAGCTTGCGCCTTTGTTCCTCCTTTTAAGGAAATCTGAATGGTTAAAATTAGTGAGTTCTATGTTTGGAAAGTCAAACTAGTGCTTTTCTTGTTAACAACAATTAACACAACTTGTTAACTAGTTCCTTCTAGAATTTAGGAGGCTAATTCTAGTTTTTCTTTCAGTTTCCAAATTAACTCACACTAGAAAATCAAGAACTTGACTTTCAATTTCAACACATCAGTTAACTTCCTCATTCACTCCTAATTTTTAATGAAACTCCTAAATTTTAGGAACTCAAACATGAACAAGAAAAAGGTACTCAACTTTCACTCCTTGAATTAAGGAAAAAATCAACGAATCAACCTACTTACTAATCTTAACACTACCTCTTAGCGAGGAAGGTGTTCCTGGAAGAACCTCATCCACATGGATTTTCCCCCAACACTACCAAGTTCTTCACTATTGTAGTTTCTCCCTTTGTGCTAGAATATTTCCCTGGTTTCTTCTACGAAACCTATTATGAAAAACTATTCTTTCCCACCATATTTTGTGAGTCCATAATCTTCCACTATCAATGATCACAACTCCTTTTGTGTCATTGAACTTTGGCTCATTGATCTGCCCATCAACGGCCTTCGGCCTTCTATCTCCATTAATAATTTTGCACATAGGGTCTTCTAGATCTACCCTGAACTAGGGATCCATCAATCTGCCTCCTAACAACCCATGGATCCTTTCATGCGTATTGTACTTGAGGTCTTCAAGCCATTTCATATCGCATACAAAAGTTATTGTTCACAACTACGTTTCTGAACAGTGCTTATCCTTCCAGATCTGCCCTATCTTTGTGACATATCAGCTTCTACTATCATTGTTCTTAGGTATTTCATATCTACCCACATACAGTCACTCACTCACTAATCTATGACTTCTGTAATGATCCCTTTTATCTCTTATTTGTCAAACACCAAACTAGTGAACTAGGGTAGAAAAACCAACCCACTTGACTTCTCTTAGCTACTCCAAAATTCAATCCTTAGGGTATCAAAATAAATCCCGCTTGTTATGACAAGTCTCCCACTCTTGCACAACACTTAGGGCAACTAGACAGCCACTAATATGCCTCTTTTGAGAAATCTATAGGGCACTAGTTAGGATCATTTCTCTTTCTGTGATAACTGCTTGTGATATATTCTTATTTTTTCTTACTTATTATCTTCATCTCTTATTATTATGTTTGTTTATCATCAAACAACTACCAAAAACAAGAATAACGATAGTACACAAGTACATGGGATATAGGCTACAAGCCAAGGCCAAAACCTATCCACCTGAGAGGAAAACTCGCAACTATCTTCTCTTATTATAGATTATTCCATTGACGAATTCCAAGATGTCTAGATCAAGGCCAATACCTTTCAATACCAAGTCCAACCTCTCCTTATGATGTGATTTCCTTCGTCGACGTCAAACCCAATGAAATCTCTTCCAATAGCACAACTTCCACCCCCATATTTAGAATTTTAGCCTCTAGTGTAGGCCTGAATTTTCCCCCCGGCAATTGCTACTACATCCACACGTGTGAGCTCGATTTGGCCTTCCAATGCCTCCCAACAACTTCACTTGCTTTTGTCCCTTGTTTCGGGCTAGAATGTGACCTAGTATGTCCTTCTTCCAACAACTTTCACCCTCTTTCAACAGATAGAGAATCTCGACCTTGAAGCAGCAAACCCTAGCTTTCCTTCTTCGCACATGTGAGATAGAATTAACCAAAAAACTTATTCCTTCATCCTCTTCCTTCTTTGCTATCCTTTCACTACTCCTTCTTTGCTTGAATGAGATGTGAGATGAATGTATCTCAAGGAGGTCAAGTTTCTTCCTTTATATAGGCTTCTCAAGGTGGACATGGCTCCTCAAAATAGGTTGACTTCTCAGCTGTCAGGCCAACTTTGTCTTGAAGGGTATTTTGACACTTTTGATTATAAAATAATTTTCTCTACAAGTTATAATGTGCCCGATGGGGTCTTCAACTTATTGCAATGACTTTTTGACTTCTTGACCTAGGACAAACCCTGGAAGCACTCAATGGGTGCTTGATCTCTAAAATAAAAGACCTTGAGCATGAAACCCATGCTCCAATAACAATAATAAATTTTATTTCATTTTACAAAATATAAGAATCAAAATTACATTTCATATTTATGAAGAACAAACCTAGTTACACATTTTTCAACACTCACTATTAACTAGGGAGGTATTCATAAATGGTACATGCACATTCTCAATATGAAGAGATCTCATAAGAAAATTTGGATTGGTAATCCATATGTTTATCATCGTAACGACCAACATTATTACATAGCAAGGCCTTGACTAACAACTCTATCTCTCCACAAGATCACAACACAATGTTGACAAGAGAAATGATTTATAGGCACCATCATCATTGTCTCTCAAGGCTCATACTCAACCCAAGTGTTCACAAAGTATGGCCTTCTTGGACTATTCTTATCTTAGATAGTTAGTCCTCAAAGAATATCAGTCCTTGACTACTCTTATCTTGGAATCCCTACCTCATCCTCAAAGAATATTGGATGCCAAATGCTTACCAAATCCTCCATTTTGTCTTCCCAAATGAAGACAAAAATGATTTTTGTATCTCTCCCTCTCAACTAGGGAGGATATATCAACTAGACAAAGCTTGTCTCTCAAATATAAAATCTCCTTACTAGGAAGATATGTTTTCAATATGTCAGCTACCTGGGCATTGGTGGAGATATATTGTAGCTGCAACACACCATCATGTACTAGCTTTTAAATGTAGTGATACTTTTTTTTTAATATCCTTTGTCTTTCCATTAAATCTTGGGTGCTCAGACAATATTATACAATTGGTGTTATCACAATGTATCACTGCAGGCTCCATTTATCTTTCAAACGAGTCAAACAACAACTTCCTCAACCAGAAAGAGTCTCTACTTACTTCACAAGTTTCAATATATTCAACCTCAACACTACTCAAAGCAACGGATTCTTACCTTCTACACATCCATGAGACCATGGAGGATCCCAAACTAAAACGTATTCCTATAGTGGACATCATTCCTCCTTTCATATTTGAGGTAGTAGTGGATTGTACCTTACAGATATCTCAGAATGTGCTTAGCTATTATCCAATGATCATGCTTCGACTCAACTTGGAACTGAATGAGAACATTTACTACAAAACATATGTTTGTTTGAGTATTCACTAAGTACATCATTGAGCCAATCAATTGTCTATACCTGGTTGGATCCACCGGGCTTGATTTGGAACTCCTTAGTCTTTTCAATTTTGTGATCACTGGGGTTTTCATTGGTTTGCAATTCATCGTGTCAAACATTTTAAACATCTTGATCACATACTTCCCTTGACCTAGAAAGATATCATTAGGTCCCCGTCAGAATTCTAGTTCAAAATAGTAGTGCATCAGCCCAAGATCCTTCATATCAAATTATGCTACTAGTTGTTTCTTTCATTCTTGGATTCGACCTTCCACACTTGTCAAGAGACGATGATCCACATATTGAGAATAATCACAAGCGCACCTTTTACAACCTTGATGTAGAAATCTTGATCAGCAGAACTCTTTCTGAAGACCAATATTTGTAGGTATGCATCTATCCTAGCATACCATGCCCTTGGTTCTTGCTTAAGGCCATATAATTATTTCTTCAACCCGAAAACATAAGTCTGTACATTTTCTACTTCAAATCCAAATTGTTTCTCTATATAGAATTCCTCATCAGTTATTCCATTCAGGAATGTAGTCTTGACATCCATTTGATGTATATTCAAGTCCATTGATGCTTCAAAAGAGACCAGTGAATGTATAGATGTATACCTTGTTGTTGGAGAAAATGCATGTTCATAATCGATGCCTTCTTGTTGAGAGAAACTCCTAGTCAAAAATCATGCCTTATACTTGTCAATGCTTCCATATGTCGCATGTTTAATATTGTAAATCCACTTTAAAATTACCATAGATTTGTCTTCTGGCCTAGGTAATATCTCACAAACTCAATTTTTCATTATTTATTGATATTCTTCATTCATGGCATCCTTCCTTTATCATTGTTTGATAGCCTCTTTAAAGGTTCATGGTTATTCTTCTATTAACTTTGTCATATATGTTGCATACCCTGAATATCTTTTGGGCTTCTTACTTTCTCTAAATGTGCCTTTAGCTGCTCCATGACCTTCTATAGCTAATAGTGTATATTTCAACCATTTAGGTCTCTTTCTAGTTTCAGGTTTGTATAGGTTCAATGGGACCTTCATCTTCATGATATGATTCTTCTTCCTCCCTAGTAACTTCTTCTTCAAATATTGGAAGCTCTTCATCACTAGAGCCCATAGGAAGAGCTTTTTATTTCTTGAAAGAAATACTTTTGTCAAATTTCACGTCTCAACTAACTTCTATTCAGTGTCCTTGTATGTAGATCTTATAGGCCTTAGAAGAATTATTGTATCCAACACATGTTCCATTCATGCCCGATGGATCCAACTTCTTTCTCTTGTCCTTTGATATATGAATATAGACAGGACAACCAAAAATCTAGAGATGATCCATGCTTGGTTTCTTCCCAGTGAATGTTTCTTTAGGAGTCCTTTTATCTAGTGACCTGTGGGGACTTCGATTGTGTATGTATATAGTTGTGTTCATAGCTTCATCCCACAGATATTTCGGCAAATATTGATCAAGTAACATAGCTTTTACATATTATTTAATGGATCGATTATTTCGTTATGAAACTCCATTTTGTTCAGGATTATATGGGACAATTAGCTCCCTCTTAATCATAGGCTACTTACAAAAGGCTATAATTTCCTTGGATGTGTATTCTCCTCCATTATCAGACCTTAATATCTTGACTTTCCTTTCTGCAAGGTTCTCTACTTCAGCTTTGCATTCTTGAAATTTGATAAATACTTCATCCTTGGATTTCATTAAGTAAACCCAAGTTTTCCTTGAATGGTCATCTATGAATGTGACATAATATATATGACCCCCAAGTGACTTTGGAATAATAGGACCACAAACATAGGAATGAATAAAATCCAAGATTTCTTTTGACCTTGAAGCAATGCTTCTAGATGATCACTTGGTGTTCTTACCCAATGCACATCCCTTGCATACTCCTTCATTGTCTTCTTTTAGATCATGGATGACATTCACTATTGAAGTTAGGGTTGTTAGGATTTTGTAGTGAAGATGACCAAATATTATATGCCAAAGTTCACATGGGCTAACTTCAATGTGAACCAAATCTCAAGCGAGAGGACTTAACAATCTCTAAAGTTTTCCTTCATAGATCCCAATCATTCTTGTATCTTCTATGCTTGAGTTTTTACCCCATACTACAACCTTTCCATCAGTGAAAGAAACTCTATGACCCTTTTCTTCTAGACTTGAAATGGAGAGTAGATTATTGTGTAAACCTGGAACAAATAAGATATTATTGAGATGAATGTTTCCTCCATTCTCTAGCTCAAGTGAAGTTGACCCAATTCCTCTCACAAGGTAGCTTAACTAACTAAATTAATTTTTAAGGAATTTTTCAAAATTGAAATTGAACATAAATTATATGATTATGAATATTAACATTATTAATAAATTTAAAATCTTAAAAAGAAATTTAAACGTCCTTATTAAAATGCTAAAATAAGATTAAAATTAATTAGAATTAATTGAAATTATAAAATAAAATTAATTAAAAACAAAAGTAATAAATGGAAAAAGAAAAAATTATTAAAATTACTATTAATTAAAATTAATAGAAAAAGAAAGGAAGAAAAAATTAATTAAAATAAAAATAAAATTATTTAAAATTATCATTATAAATAATGGCATGGTTGGCTAACAACATTCACTCTCCACATAGCTCACTCTATTTATTCAGTTCCCGCAAGATCTATCCTTCACATTTATAGATCTATCCTGATGATGAGCCACAACGGATGGCTCGAAAATGTCGATTCTAACAACAATGGATGCGATAATTCCGGAAGAAAAATCTACACACAGCACAAATCGCAGAAGCCTCAAAACAATAATGGATGTGATAATTCCAGAAGAAAATTCTACACACAGTACAAATCACAGAAGCCTCAAAACAATAGTCATGTATATGTTCTCCCTAAGTTTTAGGGGTCTAGTATGAGTTTAAATTGAGTTGGAAATTAGATCACTCAGTTTACTGAGTTATGTTTAGTTAAATTAGTTCCAAACTGTTTGAGGAACTAACAGAGAGTTAAGAGTCAGTTGGGAACTAGTGCATCCACAAGTGTCACTCTAGTTGACTAAAGATTCCCTCATTAGAAACTCATGCATGTTGATTCAGAGAAAGACCTAGTTGAGACTAGAGTGCAGGGACAGTGTACTATCAATTTTATTATTTACTGGAGGTTAAATATCATGTATGCATCAAAGATTGATCCTATGTTTGGATTTCACAGTTTTGGAAGCATGAATTCTCTTTAAATACAGGTTATTCATCCTAGGAATTACACAAGAGATTAGGGGCTTGGAGAGCTAAAGAATTGTCTAATTGTTGGCCAAGAGATAGCTTGTGAGCTGAGAGAGTTGAACATACTTGTGTGGAATTGTTATAGTGAGAACAAGCTTTGTATCTTCACTCCTATTCTGATTTAATGTAATAAAGATAGGCGGGGTTTTTGACCAGTGGCTTTCCCCAGACACATCTTTTGTTATGTGCCATTGATTTATCTTCTTCTTGTTAATTTTATTTTCATCAATCTATTGGCTTTCATTGGTTGAAAGTAGAAGTATATTCTTGTCTTGTTCTTTAGTACATTGCATGAGATTTTGAATCTATAGAATTGTCTACATGGTATCAGAGCTGAGAATAGCTTACTAGAGGAGATTTCAAAGTTTTGAGATTTGGGTTATAGGTGAAATTCGAATTTGCAATACATACTTCAGGATCGGCAGATGGCATTCTACAGTTTGTGACTAAAGTATGTCTTGGAAGGAAACTCGAATTTTATAGCCTAAGGGTACATAGTGTAGGCTATGATAGAGGACAATGACTTGAAGGGATTCGTTGATCAAGAAATTCCTAAGACAACAACATCAGATGCACAGAATTTGGCTGAATGCAAGAAGTGTGTGGCGAAGGCGAGGTGGATAATCCTTGAGGGAGTTAGAGACTACATTGTCTCAAGTCTCCATGGCAAGGAAACTTTGTATGATATGTGGAAAACATTGATAGACTTGTATCAGAACAACAGTGACCAAAGGAAATTGGCACTGAAGAACAAACTTCGAAAAATCAAAATGGAGAAAGGCAAGACGATTCCAAAATACTTGACCAAGTTCACTCAGTGTTGTGATGAACTTGGAAGTGTTGGAATCATGGTTGTCGAGGATGATATGGTGAGTCTTGCTCTTCTAGGACTCCCAAAGAGTTGGCATAGTTATTAGGACTCTATGAATGGTCAGGGGAAGCTACTGGATTGGGAATGACTGTGGTCAGATTTGATGCAAGAGGAGATTAGGAGGAACACCAAGGATGGCTCTTCATCAAAGACTAATGATGAAGAGAATTGTGCCTTAATGACTAAGGTGAAGAAGGGGAAATGGAAAGATTACCATTCCAAATCAAATTCTTATCGTGGAGGTAAGAATAAATACATGATGAAAGTTAAGTGCTTTCATTATCATGAGCTGGGCCATTTTGCTACAAATTGTCCACTCAAGATGTCCAAGAAGAAGTCCTCAGGAGGAGTGCTAGGTGAGGCTTTAGCCTCTCAATTCGAATTGGATTTTCCCTCATTGCATGCATGGTGGCATCTCAGTGATGGGAAGTGTATGGTACTTAGACTGTGGATCTTCATTACACATCACTGGCGATAAAGAGTTATTCAGTGATGTGGAGGAGAAATATCTCTAGATGCATATCGAGATGGGTTATAGCGAGAAGTATAGTGTTAATGGATTGGGCACAATTACTTTTCAAAGGGATCATGAGGCTCCACTCACCTTGATGAATGTTATGTATGTGCCTGGTCTGAAGAAGAAATTGGTATCTATTTTCATGCTCGAAGATAGAGGCTATGATGTGATCTTCTGTAAAGGAAAGGCGTTCCTTCGAAAAATAGCCACAGGTAAAGTAAAGAATATAGGGATTAGTGTGAAGAATCTCTATATGTTGGAGGTAGAGGATTGTGCTTCTTTGAGAAAAAAAGTAGAAAGGGTGCAAAGCCGAGATGTTGGCAAGTTATGGCATAGGCGATTGGGCCACTTACATCATGGGGCTTTGAATATATTGTAGCAGATCTCTACCAATATTCCCAAAGGTATGCTTGAGAAAGTTGATACATGAAAGAGGTGTACTTTGGGAAAATACACCAAGTCTTCCTTTCACGATAGAGACAGTCAAGAAGAGGCTATTCTAGAGAAATTCCATTCATATGTGTGTGGACCATTCTCTACAGCATCCACAACCAAACACAGGTATTATGTTATATTTTTTGATGACTATTCTCATAAATGTTGGATATTTTTCATGCAGAAAAAGGATTAAAACTTCACAAAGTTTTGTGAGTTTAAAGCATTGGTGGAGAAAGAGTTGAGAAAGAAGGTTAAATCTCTATGAAGTGATAATGGTGGTGAGCATGTCTCAAGTGAGTTTAATAACTTCTATTCAGCGAAACAAATTAAACGGGAGTTGACGGCACCCCATACCCTCAACGAAATGGGGTGGTCGAGAGGAAGATAAGAAGCATACTAGGGGTAGCAAGGGCGATATTGCATGACCAGGGCCTACCATTACACTTGTGGGTTGAGGCATCTAACACATCGATTTATGTTTAGAATCGTAGCCCACATTGGATACTTGAGATGAAGACACCAAAGGAGGCTTATTCCAGTAAGAGCCCAGATGTTGGTCACATCAGGATTTTTGGGTCATCGATATATTTCCATGTGACCAAAGATGCACGAAAGAAACTTGAGCTGATAGAAAAGTTGGGGATATTTGTGGGGTACACTGATACACCTCACAACTATCGGGTGTACTTTCCAACCAGTAGGAAGATAGTAGTTCGCAGGGATGTCAGATTCGATGAGTATAAGGCCATGTGAGTTTCCCTTGAGAGGGAGCTTGAGCTACATACAGATGAGGAGATTTTAGCTCCTAAGGTTGAGGAGCCTTAGATTGATGTGGAGCAGTCACATGCAAAGGATCCATGAGTGGAGACGTCCACTCATGCAGAGTCTTCTAGAGAGGGAAGAAAGTGCACCAAAGAGGCTGACATATTTTTGGATGATGCATGGGAGAATGTGGGAGCACCCACTTCTCATCGCATGCAGAGGAGGTCGCCTGAGAGGTCCACTGGATACATGGCCCTTATGGGTGAATGTGTTGTTAAATAGCCATCTTCCTTTAAGGACTCAGTGCAACAGCCAGTTTGGGTTGAAGCCATGGTGGAGGAGTATGACTCCATAGTTCATAACAGTGTTTAGGATGTGGTTCCAAGACCAGAGGAAAAGTTAATGGTGAACTTCCCTTGGCTTTCCAAGGAAAATCAAGCTACAGATGGTAGTGTGGAGAAGCATAAGGCTATATTTTTGGCCTGTGGATTTTCACAGATAGAGGGGATTGAATATGATGAGACCTATTTTCATGTTGCAAGGTACTTATCGATCAGATCTATATTGGCACTATCAGCATAGATGGGTTGGAAGATACAATATATGGATGTAAATACAACCTTCCTTAATGGCATGATTGAGGAAGAGGTGTACATAGAGCATCCTGAAGGTTTTGAAACCTTTGACCGTGAGTCACATATGTGTCATCTCAAGATAGCGTTATATGGGCTTAAGCAAGCTCCCTCTTCTTGGTACACCATGATAGCTAGCTACTTCACCGGGTTGGGCTTCACGAAGAGTGAAGTGAATGTGAACCTATACCACATAAGGGTGGAAGGTAAATTATTGATCATTGTGCTTTTTGTTGATAATCTCATACTGACAGGTGATGATCAGTTGATCAAGTATTGCAAGGAGGACCTTACAAGAGGTTTGAGATGAAGGACATGGGGTTCATGCATTACCTTATTGGCATGGAGGTATGGCAGGGAGATGGGGAGTTGTTTGTGTCTCAGGGAAGGTATGCCAATGAGATACTCATGAGATTCCACATGGAGAGCAACAAACCCATGGAGACTCCTCTAGTAGGTAACTGGAGGAAGGAGGATGCTACTTCAGGGGAAGTAGTGGAAGCTATTGTTTATAGGAATCTTGTGGGTTCACTCATGTACTTGGTGAACACACAACCAGATATGTGCTATGAAGTTAACCATATTAGTCAAGCGATGGTTAGGTCTACCATGATGTATTGGAAGGAAATAAAGCATGTATTAAGATACCTTAGGGGCACTTGTCAATATGGATTATGGTACAAATAGATAGAGGGAGTGGAGCTTCAAGGATTCACTGATGCAGATTGAGTAGGGAGTCAAGCTGACCGGAAGAGCACATCAAGAGGGATCTTTAGTATTGGGTTAGTGGTAGATTCTTGGTACAACAGGAAAAAAAGATCGGTTGCACTTAGTTCGGGAGAGGAAGAGTACATGGCTTCGAGTTAGGTATCATGTGACGCCATTTAGATGAGGAAAATCCTGGTTGGTTTGTTTGGTCAGTAGATGGATCCAATTTTGATTTACTGTGATAATCAGAGTTGTATCAAACTCTTCGAAAATCTAGTTTTTCATGATCAGTCCAAGAATATTGATATTTGATATCTCATCTCAGGTATTGTGTATTGAGGAAAATTATGTTGTTAGAGTACATTCCCACAAAGGAGGGAGATGTTGGCATTTTGACAAGGCATTTTCAAGATGTAAATTCAAGTTTCACAAAGACAGGATCCAGGTAGTTGATAATCCCTTTCTTGTTGAAAGGGAGTGTTGAGAAATGGCAACAAGAAATTCTAGTTTAATTTGTCCTTGAATTAAACTGAGAATTAAAATTGAATTATATTCTCATAGCAACTTCTAAATAGTTAATTAAGTTTAATTAACTTAATAAACCTATGAATTTCGAGTTGGAAGTCTTTATGTAGTCTTGTATATGTTCTCCCTAAGTTTTAGGGGTCCAATATGAGTTTAAATTGAGTTGGAAATTAGATCACTCAGTTTACTGAGTTATGTTTAGTTAAATTAGTTCCAAATTGTTTGAGGAACTAATAGAGAGTTAACAGTCAGTTGGTGCACTAGTGCATCCACAAGTGTCACTCTAGCTAACTAAATATTCCCTCATCAGAAACTCATGCATGTCGATTCTGAGAAAGACCCAGTTGAGACTAGTGATCAGGAGCTCAGGACCAAGTGTCGTAAAATGGTCAAAAATGAAAGTGCTCAGAACTGATTGGAACCTAAACGAATGGATAGAGCTCGTCTTTCTAATTCTGGCACCGCAAACAGTTCGAAAAATGGTCGCCGTATGAGAAAGTTATGCCAAAAACAAAATCGCCCAATAACCCTTAATTTTTGAATTTAAAAAAAAAATTAAAAGAAGAATATTCCACGGAATATTCCTTGGAATATTCCGAGGAATATTCCTTGGAATATTTCGAGGAATATTCCTTTTTGGCACCGAATCAGAGGCTGCCACGTGGTAGGCTTGGAGGCCACCACGTGGCCTTGGGTGACGTCATCAAAGATGTGGGCGCATATGCATTTAAAAATTTTGCAGCTTCCATGGTTTGAACCCACGACCTATTGGGAACAAACGACATGCCTTACCAACACACCACGGGCGCAGAACTTGAGTGCTGTGGGGAAAAAACTTTGTTAAGTTTTCAAATTACTTTGGGCGAGAAAATTAAGGGGGCCAGCCCCTAAGCGCCAGCCCCGCGCACCATATGACCGCGTGCCCAAAACCGTGGGCTAACCCCTAACCTCCGGCGCGAAATCCGATGTTAACCGCCACCCGAAATTTGTGGTCACATGCACATTTATTAAACTGCAGTTACAGTTGGCGGATCAATTGGTGGTGGCACCAAATTTGGTGGCTGCTCCACATTTGGCGGGCCTAACTGGCCGTAACTAAAGTTAACTGGGGTTTTGTTAGGCCAAACTGGCAGTTGGGAGTAAATGGCCATAACTTTGGCTAGGAAAGTCTGTTTTGGATGAATGTTTTTTTTATTTTGGGTCTCTTCAACCTTATGAAGCCATTGGCATGGGTTTCATAGCCATCTGAGGTCATTTGCAGGTGTTTTAGCTTCGTGGAAGTTCCAGGAGCCACCAGGGCCAAATCAGTTTGGGAGATGCATTGGGAATTGTGCAGCCATTGGAAGTGGAACGAAGGTCATTCCTAAATTTTTCCAGCCTTCTGAATCTATTTCTGCAGCTCGTTTTGCCTTTTGAGACATTCTTCTCACTGTTTAGCTTCAGGGAAGCTTTTAGGGCCACTAGGGCCATTTCAGTGCATGAGCTGTTTTGGGGCTATGTTCATCCGTTTTTGGTGATTCAAAAGCCTATGTCTGCTATTTTCGACCTTCTAAGTCTAATGGAAGAGGTTTCAGAACCAATTGAGGTCATCTTCACCTCGAAATTCTCCATGCAAGTGTAAAGGGCCACGAGGGCCAATTGGGGAAAGTACTGTATAAGGTACAAAATTCACTGTTTAGTGTTTGGGAAAGAGCATGTTTGGCTAATTCCTATCTTCTGATTCTGTATTTACAGTCAGATCTATCCTTTGAGACACCCATATTCTAGTATTAGCCTTTGTAGCAATTTTAATACAAGAGGACAAGCCTAGTTGGAGAGGCTTGGTCCAGCAGATGTAGCCCAGGAGGGGGTGAACTGCTTTATCATTTTGATGTCTTTATTTGCTGAAGATGATATTTTAAACAAAACTGATATAAAGTTTTAAACAACAAATATACATAACTTACATACACACATAGTCACATGTTCAGCTACAGAAAGTTACTTGTCTTATTCCACAACACCTTAAACTTCAAGTATGTGTATGTCAGAGACTTCTAAGTGTTTACTTTGTTATTTCTTTAGGCAGAGCCTGTAGAGGGCCAGGTAGCCTCTGGAACTCATCCTCTTTTTAGAGGTGACATGTCCGGTGAATGCCCCTACAGTCTATCTCTATATAAGAAATAAGAAGTTTATACATTTTTAGAGGCCATTTGGAGTGTCTAGCTCACAGTTGAAATTATTGGAAATGGATACCTTGCACCCTTAAACAAGTACATTCCATTTTCAGATCAACTAGAGTGCAGGGACAATGTATTATCAGTTGTATTGTTTACTGGAGTGTAAATATCATGCATGCATCAGATATTGATCCTATGTTTGAATTCCCTTTAAATATGGGCTATTCATCCTAGGAATTACACAAGAGATTAGGGGCTTGGAGAGCTAAGTGTTGGCTAAGATCTAGCTTGTGAGCTGAGAGAGTTGAGCATACTTGTGTGGAATTGTTATAGTGAAAACAAGCTTTGTATCTTCACTCATATTTCGGATTTAATGCAATACAGATAGAAGGGGTTTTTGAGGAGTGGATTTCCCCAAAGACATGTTGTTTTATGTGCCATTGATTTATATTCTTCTTGTTCATATTGTTTTCATCAATCTATTGGCTTCCGCTGGTTGAAAGTGGAAGTAGATTCTTGTCTTGTGCTTTAGTACATTGCATGAGCTTGTGAATCTACAGGATTTTCTATAGGTATGTCTCATAATAGTAGCGTATATATGCTAACATGAGTTTGAATAGGGTTTGCAGTGATAGGATCTAGTTTTTGTAATGAACAGTAAGAGGTCTAACATTCTGATGAAGAGTACATAGTGAATTGAAATTATCTAGCTACTTTGCTTGTTTGAGATTCGGTATTTGGTTTATTCAATGATTTGGTGATTAGGTTGGTTCGGAAATTTGATACAAGGATTGGTTTTAGTTTTTTATTTGATATTGGGCTTGAATGATGGTAGTGGGTCCAGTCTGAAAATTTGATGAAGCATGGCTTACATATTTGATGTTTTTGTTCAGGTGGATCTAGTATGAAAATTATGAAACCTTGTCCACGGAGGTGTTGAGGGTTGGAGCCTTCTATAAGGGAGTCGAATCTTCCTTCTACTAGTAAATCATATCAGAGGGTTGGAGCTCCCTTCCAGTGGGTCCTAGAGAATGAGAGAAGGTTGTAGCCTTCTGTAGGTGGGTTCCTGCATGCTGGTATGAGTCTGCGCCAGTACAAGATTCTAAGAAGATTTTCATTATAATAAAAGATGAAGAAAAAGATGACAACAATTGTGGTCTTCTCCCACATTGGGTTTCCACCTAAAAATCTTGGTGTTCATGTGTGTTGATATGTTTCTTATGTGTAATTGTTTATTTTCTTCTATGGCACATGGTTACTATTTAATTAACGTCTAATGAAGTATTTCTACACTTGTTCAAGTTAAACAGATGATGAATTAACTGAAAAGTTAGTTAACTGGATATATGCTAGTTGTCTACATAACAGACGCATACATACACAAATTTACTTCATTATATTTGCATACAAAAATCTAAATATGAAAATAAAAATATAAGTGATTTTTAAAATATTGATTCACCCCCCCCCCCCTCTAGTATTTTTCCCAACAATTGGTATCAAAGCAGGTCCTTTAGAAGAAGTGTTGGGCCACCAAAGTAACCTCAATTTTCACTCTATTTTCACCTTTATCCTCATTTTGTCACCTCATTTCATCATATTATCATTACATAACCCTATATTTCCATTACCATATGAGTTTATATTTTCATTTTCCAAAGTTATTAATTTCATGTATTTAGAGTGAATTTATGATTAAAAGTTGGAAAAATAACATGTATTTTCTTATACCTAAAAGCGGCGTGAGTTTGATGACATGTGTAGATCATTTGGAAGCTTCCAAGGCACCCTTATGTGGCCTCCCAAGATCAAATTCGAATTTCAACTCAAGAGGTGGACCATATTCCAAGGAGAAAGATCATGGAGATTTTGATGTGTCATGGGATTTGTATCTAGTATTTAGCGATAAGTTGAGACAAGTATGGGTCTAGTAGATATTTAAGGGATCTACATTTATTGAGTAGATATCCCTAATTCATGTATAAATAAGAAGAGCATCCTCCAAATCATGTTATGGAGAGGAGGGAGAGAAAACAATTATCAGTTATTCATTAGCATTAGATTTATGTTCATTCAACATAAATAATACCACTTTCTCCAAATCATGAGTTATTAGTGTTGTTTGATTCTTAAGGTGTGATAATTGTTCATGTGTGCTCATTGAGGAATGGAAGGATCCCCATGCTGAGATAAGTGCACTTTGTTGTAAAGTAATCTTGTGGATATACTAATTTTAATTATGATGTTCATCTTATTTCTTTCTTGTAAATACTTGTAGATAATTTTAGTATGAATTCATGTTGTGGCCATGTTTTGTTGTGTGAAGGTTGATCTCCTTTCAGTAGCTAGTTTTGATGTGAGAAGGAAAACCAGGAACTCCTAAGTTAGGAGTCTCTTCTCCATGAGCTAGATTAAATTGAAATAAGATTTACTTTCTCATATGCTTTCCTAGATTACATTTATGTGAATATTGATTCTCTTTCAATATCTAGAGAAATCAAGTCCTCCTAAGTTAGGAGACTCTTCTCCATGAGTTAAGAGCTGAACTGAAAACAATATTTACTTGCTTTCATTTATATGCTTTCTTTCCTACTTTCTTAGGTGTTTGGCAATGTTATTATAGAAATATGGTAGAAGGACAATCAGGACTCTTGAACAAGAGACTCTTCTCTATCTTCTAAAGTAAAATAATTCCATTGATCAAACATTTTTTTTATGCTTTCATAAAATAGATCTGATAGTTTAGATTTGTAATATGCATTTCCATTCTAAACAAACTTCCTACACCTGTTTCATCTAAGGTCCCATATATTTTGGTTTGCTTCTAAGTTTACGATTCCCCAGATTGATACATTAAATGACAGGGATTTAGCAGACAACTAAATCGCCCAACATTTTGGCGCTATTGTCAGGGAAGCAAACTTAGATGTAAGCTAGTTAAGAAGACTGTTTAGGAAGAATTTTTATTTAGGATCATTTAGGGTTAATTGCATTTAGGAATTTTCATTTAACTTTATTCTCATATAGAAAACATAGAAATAGAACACAAATAAGAAAACCCCCCATTCACTAAAAAAAAAACAAAAACACAATAAAAATCCATATGTATATATGGAAAAACGATGAGTATAAGTTTGGAACAACTCGCTCAGATCCTAGCAAGTGTTAGGATCTCCTCTTCTTGAAAAGAAGAGATCTTGACAGCAGCCAAAAGCTTAACTACTCCTCTAGAAGAAAACAATGAATTAACACTTGAAGAATCATCCTGTATATCTGACGATGAACAATTATTTGAACAGGAAATTGAGGAGGATGAAGAGAAGTTGCAGCATGATCTGAATGAGAATGGAAATCACGCCTATGAAAGCTTTATCGAAAGGTGGTTTCAATGGTTTCAAACAAGTACGAGGTTAGATCGATTTTGTTTTTATTTCATTAGATCATACTCACAAAAACTAGGTTCGATCATCCTTGTATATTTTCATTTTAAAATTGCGAAATTGAAAATGAATATATTTTTACTACTATTGCGTGAATGGTTACATTGGAAATTTAATTACACGTAATAGTTTGTAATTTTCAATTAGCATAGAGTAGGTAGGATCATGTTTTCAGTTTGAATAAGTATGCTCTCCTCCTGCGTCTTTGTACAATCTCGAGGATCAGAAAGTAGCATGTTTATAAATGTTTTCAGGGTAGCAATATACTTGTCTCAATTTGCTAAAAATCATCTTAAATCGATAAAAAAAAACCTCCTAACTTTTTTTTAGGGTTAGAATAAAATTTTAATTTTTTTAAAAAAGATTTTGATTTAAAAAAAAAAAAAAATCAATTTCTTTTATTTAAAAAAGAATTGATTTTAATGAAAAAAATAGAATAAAAATAGAATAGAATAAAATTCTTTAGAAATAAATTTAATTTATTTTTTTTATAAAAATAAATTTAGGAAAATTTTTGGTTTTCATTTTTAATTAAAAAAAAAACCAAAACAAAAAACAATTTAAAAAAAAAAAAAAACACAATAACTATGAAATGTTGACCCCCTGCCTTACTCACCGGACATTTTATAGAGAGCTGCCGTTATCTGAGATTTATTTTCTTCTTTCCGTCTATTGACAGAAAGTGTGCCTTACGCAAAGGGTTTTGGTACTTGTATTTGCATTTGTAGTTTGTGTGTGTTTGTGTATGCATTGTATTAATTGCAGGATGCTCTGAAATGACGACCGCTTCAGTGACCGCAAGTGGAGCAACAGACGACTAGCAACATGTTCAGACTTTTGAGCAAGGAGGGCAAGCTATTCAGTCAAACCATGGGCAAGGATTTGTTGATCCTCCTTTCTCTGCTGCACCTCCTGCACAACCACCCATTCCTTCAGCGCATAGCACAGTGCAATGGAATTCATCACATGGGATGGATAGTAACTTTGTAGTTGATAGTTCTAACATTTTGAATTCTAATTACTATCACCATCAGCCGACTCTTGAGCAGAATGCGATTGCTGGTGGACAAGCTGGGCAACCAGAAGTGGATTCTTCCTCTTCAGCATCTTCCTCGTCAAGTATAGCAGCAGTAAATGGGTATGACGGTTATAATGGATATACATCATCATACCCAAGTGCCTACAGTCATTATTCATATGAGAGCACAAATTATCCGGGTTACAATTATGGCTATCCGCAGCAAGGTAACCACTCTTACTCTCAGCATGTGGGAGCCTATCAAAATTCTGGTGCTCCTTATCAGCCTATTAACTCATTTCAGAATGCAAGCTCATATACAGACTCAACAAATTATCCGAGCACGACAACTTATTACAATGCTGGTGTTTATCAGAACTTGGAAGGGTACCGGAGCACAGGCTTTAGTGGTCACGCAAGCTCATGGAGTGGCAATAATTATGGAAATTATGAGGGCTATTCAAATTATTCATACTACACACCATCGGATTCAAGCTGTCCAAATCAGAATCAAAATCAGGAATATCAGTCATGGGAAGATAGTTTGTGGTTTCTTTGGGAGCAGTTACAACACCATTCAATGGCACACTACTATTCTCCAAAGTTTTCTTATCCTTCAGATAGCTGTCAAAAATATAACAGTTGTTAACAGATTTTGTGGAGCGGTGGAATGCAAAATCCACGATCCAGATCTCATCCATTATCCCTGATCCACATTTTTAGGCTCTAAAAAGTAGTATTTTTAATATTATTAATTCAGATTTTATTTTGGTTGCAGGTGCGAAAATATTGGCTAGGTGATAAAAATGAATGTAATGGGATCAAGATGCTTATGGAATATTGATCCTATCCACGTCGCGTCTAAGGCAACATGGCTACATTAAGCATAGATTTGGTCTCTTTTTAAGCACCAGAGCTTCATTGATTTTCACGATTTATGGCGCAAGCTGAGGTAGGGAATGTTGTTACCAAGAACACACTACCATGTGCTAAATGGTTCGCATCAAGCAGGATTTGGTGATATCGTAGCTGTGTCAGGAAGCTCCAGTTTAGGAACCGATAGAATTGAAGGCAAGGTTGGTGAAAATCAGGTCCCTAGCAGTGATGCAAAGAATATATCCAATTCTGAAGTCGTCAGCAAGTTGGCGAATGCCTCAGTTTCTGAGACTGCCAAAGAAACTGAGGGAACATAGTCCAGAGAGCTGGCCAATTGAAGATAGCACTTTGTTGGATGTAACCTTGCTTGAGCACGAATATCTCAGTTCATATGTATAGAAAATTGAGCATTTATTGTTAACAGGAAAGCTTTCGTGCTGTCACTGAAGCAGATCTGATGGAGACTGGAACTTCAGCTCCTGCACAGACATCAAAGATCTCTCACTGCGGATCGGCAGGATTGACCCTATAACTTCTCAAAAATAACAGCAATGAGCTCGAAGGGGTTTACATGAACTTACCATCTGGAAATCGATGCCAGTCTTACTATGTTCATATTTCTGGGTAAAGGAGCTGAAGCGCTTTCATCATGTACCCTGATGGATTCTAGATTTCTATGAAGTTATTGTTCAATAGATCTTGCTACACGGCTGCTCATGAACTTATAAAACTCCTGCCATCTCTACATTTATAACACGAAGGAGGTTGAATTGCATTCATTCAGAAGATGAATGTCTATATTGTGCTGGGATGTTTTGTTGGATGTCTCAGCCCTTGCTATGGAGGGATGTCTTTTGATCATAAAACTAAGCATTTTTATCATTATTACTAGGTGATCATTTTCAGTTTGTTAAAAAAAAAAAAGATTACTAAAGGTCCTTGCTGGCGTTGACACAAACTTCACCGTTACCTCAAAAGCTTCAGATGAAGGTGGTGATTTTGCAGAGTTGTATATGATCAAATGGACTGCTCTCCCACAGGGCCTCTGCATTTTTAGCCATCATAGTTCCAGCGAATTCTCTTCTTCTTTCCATAGCCTTTGCTTGTGGTCTGTCAACCCAGAATGCTGCTTGAGATACCTTGGAAGCCGGATTGAGACGGTACAAAACCATACTCGGCATCAGAAGCGAACTGTTGTAAGGTAGAAGCTGAGGTGCTGCTTTCCCTAGTGTCTGCACCAGCGCTTTCACAATTATCAGGTGCTATATCCCTGCGATGGAGGAAGGCGTGCTCCTTTTGCAGCACCTCGAAGTCCTCCTCAGCCAGGATCGGTCGACAAAAGGCGATGATGAGTTGCTGATAGAGGTGATACTGCAGGAAGCGGAAAATATTTACCTTGACCAATGATCTCGTAGGAAGGCATAATCTCAACCAAGATCGTGCTCCTGTAACGTATGATCTTTGTGCAATTCTTCAAGCCTCTCAGATCGGTGATATGCATTTGCTCCGAAAGGCTCTCGACAATTTAAATCATAGCATCAATCGGGCACAATCCTTCATTTGGCTTGTCTTCACCTCGCTTACAGCCTGGATTCTCAGAACAAAGTGTCAATTACAATTCGGCGTGTTTAAGACAGATTTAAAGAATTCTCATTCTCTATGATGGCACGCACGTGTTAGGTAAGAATCTTTTGCTTTACTTGCACAGGCTACGGTTAAGCAGTTTATACTGCCAAATTCAATTCTTATTTGTAGAACCGTGTTGCATCTAATGCTGCCAAATTCAATTCTTAT
Source organism: Pinus tabuliformis (assembly GCA_031772625.1). Lineage (NCBI taxonomy): Eukaryota > Viridiplantae > Streptophyta > Pinopsida > Pinales > Pinaceae > Pinus > Pinus tabuliformis. The sequence goes on from CM062815.1 coordinate 301,260,055, forward strand.
TCATGCATTATGAAAAGCAAGCACTGAGATGAGATGAGATGAGCCATGGAGTATAGCTACATAAAAAACTTATCTCCGCCCAAAAAAAAAAAAAAAAATTTTAAAAAACAAAATTTTAAAACATTAAAAAAATTAAAAACAAATCAAAACAATGCAAAACAATTTTTTTAGATTTGATTTAATTATGTTTTATTTATTTGTAGTTTAAAAAAAAAATAGTTTTAAAGTTTTTTTTTTCTCCAAAAAAAATAAAATAAAAATAATAATATTAAAACAATTCAAAAAAAAAAATCAAAACAATGCAAAACATTTTTGTTTATTTTATTTTTATTTTAATAACAATCCAAAATAAATTTTAATTTTAACAAAAAAAAAAAAAACAAAACAAAACCATTAAAAAAAAAAAACACACAAAAAAATCAAAGCAATTAAAAAATATTAAAACAATTCAAAATAATAATAATAATAATAATAATAATTAAAAAACCAATTAAAAAATAATAAAATAATTAAAAAATTGCAAATGGACATTTCATAACAGCTGAAAACATTTTATGCTACCTTGTCTTGTTGGAGTTGGGAACTAGCGCGCAAAGGCAACAGGTAAAAAAATTCATTTCACTTTATTTTGGTTGCTAAGCATTCATACTCATTCTTGTATTTTATGTTCTTCAAAAAGCTCTCACAATTTTCATGCAAGATTTGAACTGAGCTTTGACAGGTGCGCGATGATCCAAGTCCATGAAGATGTGATCTCTCGAAATCACATTCATTATTGAAGCTTGAAGGAGTTAATTAAATATGTCGTGACATTTGTCACTACACAAAAATCTTTTGCATCATGATATGTTTACCCACACTTCTCCTTCAAAGCATCATTAGCCATTCATGTTTAAGTCCATTGATTCATTGCCTTATCCATCATGACTTCATACATGTCTACTTTTCTGAGTCGCATACATTTTTGCGTACCATTCAGTTCATCTTTTTGCCTCATGAATAAACCATCCATCTCTCTACATTGCCTTGCTTTCCTTGCCATAAAAACTGTTTGACCATAACATCTTGTATCTATAGTCCTACCAATCATTTTTACGAACTCGCGTTGATTGATGTGGGATTCCTTAAGGCCCACCTTTCAACAAGTCTTGACCCATCGACCTCAACACCTTATCTGGGACAAAGACTAGAGTCACTATTAGTACCTTGAGGCTTGCATGCCTTAATGGCAAGCTTCTCATCAATGAACAATGGGAATACATTAATGTCTCTTGTTTGTTGGATCTTGCAAGTGGCTCGACATCAGCTCATTCATTTGCACTTCGCAAGATGTACTTGGGTACCTTGGCACTCATTGACATTAATGGTGAGTTTTCCTCGCATTGGTTAACGACATTCATCAATGGTCGGTAATCCAATGACTTCTTTTAATGTTCGACATCGACACATTCATTCACATGGAAAGAATTGTGCCATGATATGGGACGAGACGAAGACTATATGATTCAAAAGAAGGTTCAACATGTTCAGTACTAGTAATAAAGGATCCACATTCGGAACTTCATCCATCATATATGCAACCAAGACACAGATTACATTCTTTTATTCTTCATTCCATGATTCAACAGCAGAAGCTACACTTTTCTACATATACACAAATTGTCCACTCAGGTAAGTAAAGATATGTTATTTTCTAGCTTTTTATCATACAATTCCTTTAATACTAAAATTATAATTTTTGGAAAATGTTTCACCATGTTCATATCCACATCCATACTCCATCATCACCTTCCATATGTCATATATGTCCTTTCTACACATATCATCCTAGCCAACATACTTTTTCTAACCAACATACTTTTCCCAAACAACTACTATTGCATCATGATTCAAATGTTACATGTTTTACAAATAATGATCAAAGAAAGAAAGGTTGATTAAATGTTTTCAAAGTCTTTTGAAGCAACACAAAAACAATGAAAGTATTGTTACACAAGAACCAATACTAATCAAATTTTGGTTGTTACACAAGAACCAACCAAAATAATATATTGCAATCGATTAAATGTTTTCAAAGTCTTTTGATGCAACACAAAAACAATGAAAGTATTGTTACACAAGAACCAATACTAATCAAATTTTGGTTGTCACACAAGAACCAACCAAAATAATATGTTGCAATCAAATGTTTTTAAGAGAAAAGACTTTGCAAAAAGGAACAAAGTTGTCAAAAAGAAAATTACGTGAAGTTAAAAAAATCGACATCAGCCAAAGTACATGTAAAAGCAAGACAATTCAAAAGATCAAATCATGATCAATGTAATAGATTGCATGAGGACATGCAATAACTTAAATTGGGGGGTATGTTGGGCCGCCAAATTAACCTCAATTTTCACTCCATTTTCACCTTTATCCTCATTTTGTCACCTCACATATTATCATTACATAACCCTATATTTCCATTACCATATGAGTTTATATTTTCATTTTCCAAAGTTATTAATTTCATGTATTTAGAGTGAATTTATGATTAAAAGTTGGAAAAATAACATGTATTTGCTTATACCTAAAAGTGGCTTGAGTTTGATGACATGTGTAGATCATTTGGAAGCTTCCAAGGCACCCTTATGTGGCCTCCCAAGATCAAATTCCAATTTCAACTCAAGAGGTGGACCATATTCCAAGGAGAAAGATCATGTATATTTTGATGTGTCATGGGATTTGTATCTAGTATTTAGGGATAAGTTGAGACAAGTATGGGTCTAGTAGATATTTAAGGGATCTACATTTATTGAGTAGATATCCCTAATTCAAGTATAAATAAGAAGAGCATCCTCCAAATCATGTTATGGGGAGGAGGGAGAGAAAACAATTATAAGTTATTCATTAGCATTATATTTATGTTCATTCAACATGAATAATACCACTTTCTCCAAATCATGAGTTATTAGTGTTGTTTGATTCTTAAGGTGTGATAATTGTTCACGTGTGCTCATTGAGGAATGGAAGGATCCCCATACTAAGATAAGTGCACTTTGTTGTAAAGTAATGTTGTGAATATACTAATTTTAATTATGATGTTCATCTTATTTCTTTCTTGTAAATACTTGTAGATAATTTTAGTATGAATTCATGTTGTGGCCATGTTTTGTTGTGTGAAGGTTGATCTCCTTTCAGTAGCTAGTTTTGATGTGAGAAGGAAAACCAGGAACTCCTAAGTTAGGAGTCTCTTCTCCATGAGCTAGATTAAATTGAAATAAGATTTTCTTTCTCATATGCTTTCCTAGATTACATTTATGTGAATATTGATTCCCTTTCAGTATCTAGAGAAATCAAGTCCTCCTAAGTTAGGAGACTCTTCTCCATGAGTTAAGAGCTGAACTGAAAACAATATTTACTTGCTTTCATTTATATGCTTTGTTTCCTGCTTTCTTAGGTGTTTGGCAATGTTATTATAGAAAGATGGTAGAAAGACAATCAAGACTCTTGAACAAGAGACTCTTCTCTATCTTCTAAAGTAAAATAATTCCATTGATCAAACAATTTTTTTATGCTTTCATAAAATAGATCTGATAGTTTAGATCTGTAATATGAATTTCCATTCTAAACAAACTTCCTACACCTGTTTCATCTAAGGTCCCATATATTTTGGTTTGCTTCTAAGTTTACGATTCCCCGGATTGATAAATTAAATGACAGGGATTTAGCAGACAACTAAATCGCCCAACAAGAAGCTTGGTCGATTGAAGGAGATCCATCAAGATGATGGGAAAGAATAATATATCTCTGAGGGATTCAGATAACTATGATAGTGATATATCAGATGTAGTAACAATTACAAATCTCAATAAATATTCAAGTTTGGGAGCACCTCGCTTTCTATTAATCAAGAATGAAGAAGACGATAACAAAGAATTATCAGGTATGGGATTTTGTTCTAATTGTGGTCTATTTCCTTATCTATGAAATAATTAATGTGATGATGACAGTGAAACAATTGAACTTGCACTCATGGGTAAAAGTGAAAGTAAGCACTCTAAAACAAATTAAAAAATGTTGGCCCTAGAAGCTGAAGATCAAGGTAAGTAAGAAATAGTGGACAATGAAGGCATACCTATGATAAGTAATCATAATTATCTCCAATGGAAATAAAATATGAAGTCTAATATAATGAATTGTGATGTTTGGTATTTAGTATGCAATGGCTACACCAAAATTCCTCCATTAGACGAGGAAGTGAAAAAAAAGAAGTAAGGAAATAAGTGACATCATTAATAGCATACTTGATTCAACATTAAATAGGGTTATGCATTATGAAACTACAAATAAAGTGTGGGATAAGCTACAAGAAATCAATGAAGAAAACCCAAAGGAAGATTTCTCATTGAAAGAACTACCAGGTAATCCTATCTTTGACAATGTGTCAAAAACTGAACATGATGACAAAGCAACATTTATTATGTCAGTTGTTGATTCATAAGAAGACAGGTTGGAAGAAATTTTTTATCTTAGAACAAAACTTGATATTGGTTTGAAAAAGATTGTTAATCTTAAATATAAGTTGCAGGGATATGATAACAAGGATCATATTAAATTAGTAAATGTTGTTCTGGGATCTAAACAATATTGTGAAGGTCTTCAAACTGAGATCATCTCTCTAAGAGCTGATATTGAAAAATATGATAAGTGGAATGAAGAACTACTTCAAGAATTTGAAGTACAATAAAATGGGTTGAAAGAAGAGATTCTCAAATTAAAGGAGCAACTGGAAGAAGGAAGAAGGGTTGAAGAAGGTGATGAGCCCTGGAAATGGGTAACTATATGGGATCATTTTGCCTATTATTCTCATTTAATCCACCATTCTCCATATTTCTATGCATGCTTTTGAATATATTTATGTTAATTGTGTGAATGGGAATATTCACTTTACCACAAAGTCTAATACATGCTTATTGCAGATTTTTGGACATTTTTGGAGCAAGATCAGGCATTTATGAGCAGATTGGTAGCCAAATACGAAGAAAAAAGGTTGAGGATTTGTAGGAGGGGTGTCTACTGCACTAAATTACCCCTTCCTTGAGTTCTCCACCATTAGCTTGGAGTTCAATAGCCCACCAAAGATGATTTCAAGGGGTAGCCGAGCAGGTCTAGTGAAGTGGCTAATTAACTGCAGTTTTGGGCAGCCAAGCTCCTAAAGTTAAGGAGGACTGTTGGGAGTCCTAATTTGCATAAGTAGGAAGGCTTCAAGCCTTAGTAGTTTAGTCATTTTTTAGTCTATTTTCACACTTTAGTGCAGCCCTATATCAACACATTTTCGAACTTCTTCTTGTAGACAGTTTTTGGGATGTAACTATTATTTTTTGATCAATGAAGATGAATCCAGCTTTGCACCAGCTTTGATCTTTCTTAGGAGGCTGTAGCTCTTGGGGTTGGGCCCAAACCAAGTGCCCAGTACCTCCTTTGTGTACTTTTATGTGTTTGTCTTGCATTCGTAGAATAATTTCTGTTATTTAGGTTAAAATCTTGCTTTATTACTTAAGTTGTTTTTGATGATTAAGATAGTTATTCATGCTCCAGGTTGATTTGATAGTTTGGTAACAGAAAAGATCCAGAAAAAGGCTACAAAGCAGTCCTTGATCTCATTTCTCCCTCCTTGGGACCATGACTTGAGACCAAGGCACACTTGCTGCCACAAAAACACTATTTTTGCCTTCCAATGTAATTGCTAGTGTTAGATTTTGAGTTGGAAAAGTTGATATCAGTTGTGTTTTTATGCTTAGATCTATTATTGCTTAGTTTCCATAGATTTCTTGCATGATTTCCTGTCTATAAACTTCTGTTCATCATATTTCTGGTTTCTAGGTCAGAATTAGGTCAAAATAGATAAATCTATGTTTTTTAGTCTTTGTTTGGATCAGTTTTGGAAAGTAGTGTGCAGAACACCTGTAAGACACTCCTACCTACCCTTCCTCCATCATACAACCTACTCCAATCCTTCGCTCAAGATTTATTTCCCTCATTCACCACACTTTCCCAACTTGCCCTAATTTCTACATTGTGCAACATTGCTTTCTTCATCCTTGAACAAATCCAACCATCTTCATCACTCCTGAGCTTCATTTACCAGGACCTAAACCTCTTAACACCCTTATCCACCCTTCATTTCCACTTTCCCACCATTTTTCCACCATCAATCCTCTAAAAACCACTTTCGGTCTATTCCTGTAGAACTTCCTGTAGAATTTCCTGTAGATCCTCTGCAACCTCAAGTAGAAGTTCACGCAAGTGATTCTTAGAGATCTGAGCGCAGTGGAAATCTCCAGAAGGGTGCTAGGGACCCCTTAGGTCCTATCCACACCTTCCCAACCTCCTACAAATGCCCACTCCATTTCCCTTCGCTAATAAACCTCTACACAGTAAAAAATAGTTAAAACACATGCATAATAATTCTGCATAAAATTATTCAAAAATACAAAAAGATGATTTCTCCATATTGTCCTTCAGAAGTAGCTTAAACACATGCATTTTACTTTTGCAATAGTCAATGGCATCCATTTCAGTAGCTTACATCTCTTTTCTTGCACAAGTAGGGTTAGTTGGTGAAACTAGGGTTTGCTAGGGTTTGCATTTCCTTTCATCTTTCATCTTCTTTCTGCAAGTAGACTAGCCTCTTTTGAGTTATCTTTCATCCATCACAGTTAAAATATTCTTCTAAGAACTCATAGAAGTTGGCTTAAGCTCCTAGCGAACTTGTGCCAGCTGATCAAGTGACCGCTTGCAGTAAGAGCTAGCACTTGTGCATATAGCACCGTCGCTTCCAAGTTTGTTATGAACTACCAGGTTGATAAAAGTAAAGTAGGGAGTCCCAGGAGTTGTAGCATCATTGGTGAAATACTAGAGCTCACCATCTTTTTTTTTCTGTTGCCAGGGAAGCGTCAGAGTATTTTGTGATTACTGCTTTTCTTCTATTTTCCTACTGCAACCTTCCGCTAAGTAGTTTATTTCAACAAGAGTAGAGTAGTTGTCTCATTTCAATTCTGTAATTTCAATTCCACAAAAGTATATTAGCATTTCCTGCTTTCATTTCCATTCCGCAATTTCATTTCAACAAGTGTAGATTAGCATTTCCTGCTTTCATTTCAATTCCGAAATTTCATTTCAGCAAGCGTACATTAGCATTTCTTGCTTTCATTTCAATTCTGCAATTTCATTTCAGCAAAATAGATTAGTCCTTTCCTGCTTTCATTTCAACTCTGCATTTTCATTTCAGCAAGATAGATTTCAGTTAGTTGCAATTTTCAATTCAATCTATTTCATTTTTTGCATGTACAAGCAGAAAAAAGAAACAAAAATCACCCAAAAAAAAGGAGATTTCACTTCATGCCTCGTAGGAGCAGAGACAATTCAGGAAAATTCCTACCCAACACCCCCACCACATCATTGAGTCACCCTTCTCTCTTCTTTGGTAGCAGTGATCCAGAAGAACCTATAGGTGAACCTCTAGAGATATACGAAGATCCTATAACAGAAGAAGAGTAAGAAACCATTCCTCCTAAGACCATGACTGAAAACAAAAACAGTAGAGGAAATGGGGAGAGAGTAGAAGGTACCATTCCCATCCGAGAGACCAATGGGGACACAAAAATGAAAAACATAAGTCCCTCAGCCTTAACTCACTTCCATGGATTGACTACTGAAGACCCTGATACCTTCTTGTTTGAGTTTGTTGTCATTTGTTGAACTTATGACTATGCAAAAGACGAGAAAAAATTGAAACTCTTTCCTTCTACCCTCAAGGATGCAACACTCCATTGGTTCATGGGGCTACCTAGAAATAGTATCACAACTTGGGCTCAAATGCAGCAAGCCTTTAAAAAAAAATACCGAGACTACTGTAGGTCAAAGGATAGAAAGGAAGAAATCTTTCGAATGACCATGGGAAGTGATGAATCTTTAGAAGATTATGAAAAGAGGTTTCAACTCAGTTATAAAAGGACCAGGTGCACACTTGACCCTGAATCTCTGTAGTTGGTTTTGCTCAAAGAAGTCCCTGAAGACCTTCTAGATACCCTCCATTTGCTAGTCGGGGGATACATCTACCAGCTACCTTATGATGACATAAAGACTGTGTTTAGAATACATTCTAGGGCAGCCAAAAAGAGAGGTAGGGGAAGTCAACTCTTAGCTAGTACCCCCTTATCTAGTTAATTCCTTAAAAACAAGTTTTCAAAACAGATGGAAGATTTCAAAAGCAAGATGAGATAGAACATTGCCATGCAAATGGACACCTTGCGAATCTAAAAGAAGTAAGAGGAAGCCGAGAGGGCTTTGGACATATTTTGTCCCAGGTGTACTAGAAAGCATCCTAGGAACGAATGTCCATTGCACTCTGTAGAAGTGTGTTTTGTCTGTGAAGAAGACCATCCTACAAATCAGTTCCCTTCCTTGCCTAGATTAAAGCTATGTACCAAGGGGCTGAAGGAGCCACTGAACCACTCTACTTCATGAACCAAAGGAGGCCACCTAGACCCAGACCTTACCAGCAAGGAATGCAAGGGACATCCCAGACTTATTACAACCCCAATCAAGCCACTTCCATGCCTTCTTGGGGTCCCCCTACTCATCCTTCCTAGTCCACACCCCTTCCTTGGTCGTATCCTCCTCAATACCATACTCAACTAGCTGCTCACTCGTTTCATTCTCACACTCAGCCACAACCTCAGTGGAATGCACCTCATTAGGGGTGGAGGCCTCAATACAATTCTCCTCAGGCTCTTTTGCCTCCACCACCTACTCAACCACAACCATTACCTCTTGCTCCTCCAAGACAACCCTAGATACCTGCTCAACCGAACCCAAACCCCAATAATAGATAGGCCCAACAGGTATATACTAGAGAAACCACATGCCCTACCTATGTTGTGGAGATTCAGGAGATCAACCTACGATATAGGAAGGTCCTTCCAGATAGCCAACCTCCTCCTAAGGAGGATGAGGAAGAGAAATAGGAAAGTGAACCCAAAGCCATTCCACCCTTTCCTGAGAGACTAACTGGAACCATGCAACCAAACCCAGAAGAAACTAAACTTCTGGGAGAACTTAAACAATTATGTGTGAAAATACCACTTCTCCAGGCCATAAAAGATGTACCAATCTACAATAATTTGATCAAAGATAAGTGTTTCAGGCACCCAGGCAGGTGTAAGAGAGATGCCCCAACTATCAATGTCATAGGACAACTATCTGACCTGATGTTGGGACAGGTAATCTGTCCAAAATATCTAGACCCTGGGAGTCCTATAGTCGATGTCCACATAAATGGCACCATAATCCCCCACACTTTGATTGATCTACGGGCTGCCATTAACATAATGACCAGGTACACTATGCTCAAACTCAACCTTCAGAGTTCCCTAAGAAAGACCTCAACAGTACTACAGTTAGCCAACCACTCCACTGTGACTCCTGAGAGGATGGTGGAAGATGTCATGGTCTCCATTGATTCTTGGGAGTACCCTACTAACTTCTTGGTCCTTTAGCCAAAGGCAAAACTCACTGGGTATCCCCTCATCTTGGGAAGGCTTTGGTTAGCTATTGCATATGCTTACATAAATTGTCGAGCTGGGAGCATGACCATCAAGAATGGGCATATGTCCAAACACCTAGTCCTATATCCTCCTGCCCAACCTCTGCTAGAACATGACTTACCTCTCTAGTTGGAGGAAGAAGATGAGGATGAAGTCTACTCTACCCCATTTTTCACAGTGGAAGCCACTAGGGGAGGTCCTCAAACCGAGGATGATCTTATTGAGAATTTGATTCAAAATCCACCCCCAGTGTGATGCCATTAGAAGAGTTGGTGGAAGAAACCCAAGCCTGTGCTTTAGTTGATCTCTGTGTGGCTGATCTGACCTCTCTCCAAGTTAAGAATGTGGAATTTGGCCCTGAAAGAACCTTGAAGATCAACTCATCCCTATCCACCTCTCAGGAGAAAGAGCTGTGTAGCTTATTGAACAACCATTTGGATGCTTTTGCTTGGAGCTATAAGGAGATGAAAGGAGTCCACCCTTCAGTTTGTACCCATCACATCTACATTAAAGAGGATTGTAAACCAGTCAAGTAGCCTCAAAGGAGGATGAATCCATCCCTTAAGGACATTGTCAAAGAAGAACTGCAAAATTTGCTGGATGTAGGATTCATCTACCCCATCTCTGACAGTGAGTGGATTTCTCCTTTGGTGCTTGTGCCCAAGAAAAACGGGAAGTGGAGAATCTGTGTAGATTATCGAGAACTTAACAACACCACCAAGAAGGACCATTTCCCTTTGTCATTCATAGATCAAGCGTTAGATGGCCTGGCAGGGAAGAAGTTCTTTCCCTTCCTAGATGGGTTTAGCAGGTACAATTAGATCTAAATCAGCCCGGAAGACCAAGATAAGACCACTTTCACTTGTCCATAGGGTATCTTTGCCTACCATGTCCTTCCCTTTGGGTTATGCAACACTCTTGCCACTTTCCAGAGAGCAGTATTGAGTATATTCGCTGAGTTGGTTCATGATTCAGTGGAAATCTATACAGATGACTTTACCCCTTATGGTTCTAACTTCCAAGAAGCTCTGACTAACCTTGGGAAAGTTTTAGCCAAGTGTATTGAAATGAACCTGTCCCTTAGTCCTGATAAATGTGAATTCCTAATGACTGAAGGGACCATGCTAGGTCATACAATTTCTCAGCAAGGTTTACAGGTGGATCCCAACAAGATTGCTATCATCCAAAGGGTCCCACCTCCTCAAAAAGTAAGAGATGTTCGGAGTTTTCTAGGCTTAGCAGGATATTATAGAAGATTCATTAAATATTTCAGTAAGCTAGCCTCTCCATTGTTTGGTCTTTTGGGAAAAGACGTTGAGTTCATATGGACTAACAACTGTCAAGAGGCTCTAGATGCTTTGAAAGGTAAGCTAATAATTGCCCCAATATTGAGACGTCCAAACTGGGCCCTACCTTTCCACATTCACACAGATGCCTCGAACAAAGCCATAGGATCAGCCTTATGACAAGTTGAAGAGAAGCTACCTTATGCCAATATTTTGTCAGTAAAAACCTGTCCAAGGCAAAGTTAAACTATATTGTAACCGAGAAAGAGATCCTGGTTGTAGTCCATTCCCTAAATAAGTTCAAACACTACATCACTGGCTATCAAACATTCGTGCATATTGATCATGCTGCAATCAGGTATTTGATGAACAAACCTATTGTAAATGCTCGTATCATTAGATGGTTACTTTTAATGCAGCAATTTGATTTGACCATTGTCGATAAGCCAGGTAAGGAAAATGTTGTTGCTGATTTTCTGTCTAGACTAGATTTGCCTGTAGGTGAAGAAGGGATGGTGGATGATCAAATGCCAGATGAACACCTATTTTCTATTTCAGTACTGTCTCCATGGATTGCTGATATAGCAAATTATTTGGTTTCAGCACAGTTTCCGCCATACCTGTCCTCAAAAGAGAAGAGCAAGATCGTGAGGAAAAGTGCCCCATTCACTTGGATTGGGGGTAACCTTTTGAAACTTGGCCCAAATCATATTTTGAGGCGATGTGTCAAGGAGGAGGAAGTTTTTGACATCCTCGTAACCTGTCATGATGGGCCCTATGGAGGCCACTTTGCAGCAAAGAGAACTGCCTTCAAAATTCTACAGGCAGGGTACTATTGGCCCACTCTTCATCAAGATGTCATGAGATACATTAGCCAATGTGACAGATGTCAAAGGATGGGGAAACCTTCTCCAAAGGATGAGATGCCCTTGCAGCCTCAAGTGACTTTTGAGCCATTTGAGAAGTGGGGAATGGACATTGTGGGTCCTATCAACCCTCCTTCAAAACAGAAGTCCTACATCATTGTGTGCATGGATTACCTGACAAAGTGGGCAGAAACAAAGGAAATCAAAGCAGCAACAGAAGAAAAGGTAGCTGAGTTTTTGAGGGAAAATATCTTCTACAATTTTGGCTACCTAAGAGAATTAGTCACAGATCAAGGAAGTCAATTTACCTCTAACCTGGTTGAAGACCTACTCACTCATCACAAGATTAAGCACAGAACTTCCACCCCTTATCATTCGCAAGCAAATGGATGGGTGGAAGTTACTAATAGAGCTTTAAAAGGGATTTTGACTAAGGTAGTGAGTAGCAGTAGAAAAGATTGGGCAGATCGCTTGGTTGAGGCCACCTGGGCCTATAACACTACTTGGAAAACTACAATAGGTTTCACACCTTATGAGCTGGTCCACATGAAGAAGGCTTTGTTGTCCAAAGACTTTGAATATAACACATTGAGGTTGACAGCTCAGCTGGACCTAGATCTCAGCCATGCACAACAGGAAAGAATACTTCAGCTGAATGGATTAGATGAATAGAGAATGCAGGCCCTTCTCCACTCAAAGGTAATCCAAATTCAAAGAAAGATATGGCATGACCGGCACCTCAAAGAAAAGAAATTTCATCTAGGAGATTGGGTGCTGCTATATGATTCAAGATACAAGGATTTCAAGGGAAAGCTAAGGAAAATATGGCTGGGACCATATATAGTGGAAACATGCAATGACAATGGTTCAGTCCTTATTCGGACCATTAACGAAGAAGCCATCCCCATGCTCGTCAATGGGCATAGATTGAAGATCTACAGGAAGCCCCTTTCCAAGCAGGAGTTCATTGAGACTCTTGGTAAATCAGTATTGGTAGTGGAGTAGGTCCATGTCTCCACTCCACCTACACCATGAAAAAAAAAAAACAAACAAAAAGAGGAAAAAAAAGAGAAAAAAACAAAAAAAAACCATGAAAAAAAAAAGGAATAAAAAATCCTTGGGTGAAAACCTCTTGGAGGCACCCAAGGTAGACAAAGAGGGTGAAAACCTCCTGGAGGCGCCCCAGCTGTCTCAGACAAAAAAAAAAAAGAGAAAAATAAACCTAATTTATGTTAAATAAATTGCAGGTTGCAAGAAGGTCATTACAGGTTTTAAGAGGATCGCACAAGACAAAGACAGAGGACATGACCAGGATGAATTCATCCCTCACAATCCATTCCTCCATCATCGTTACCCTTTCCCAAGATCTGGTCTCATTTGGTCTGAAATTCCACATCCTACAGGAAGCTTTGTATCTTCTACAAGAGGATCTTGTAGAAACTACAGACAAGCCAAAATTGATCTCAAAAGAGGACCCGAGGGTTTGAAATCTGTCTATGAGGCCTATGAACTTACCTGCCTCCATCCCTCGCCATATGTCACCGTTTTCCATCTCTTTACACTTCCATTACACTCGTTTTTATGTCCCTGTACAGTCACACACAAAAATCTTGTTTTTTCATGCTGCAAACAAAATTTTAATGACAAATCAAAGCAGCAGTTTTTTTCACTCACCATACCTAATACCCTCCATCTGTGATTCCTTGTTAGCTGAGACCCTCATCAGCAGTTATAGTCCTACTCATTTTAGCTTGAATTTTAGAAAGAGAAGCAGCTGCAGGAAATCCTTCAGGATTCCTGTAGCAACGGATCCCTCTGAAAAACCTACTCCAGAGACAGGGACAACAAAGTGTAGCATATGAAACATGCATGGAGCTCTATTTGAATGTGTGAACATCAGCAACAACTCGAGGCCAAGCATGCAGAGCGCAAGCAGCAACAACAATGAAGAAATGGGTTCCAAAATCCGAAATGTGCATAACACGGCCGCGACTACACAGGTAAGTGCCTAAACCTATTCCTCGATTACATGAATCATATTTCAAGGCTGTGTGACTATGGGAATGGTTTAGATTGAATGAAATCGGTGACCAGTTAACTGGCCACCCTTGGTTAGTTACACATCCTTGTGGAATCCAAACGAGCCCCGTCAATTTCAAAACTGCCGATCAGATACGCAGCCAGCACGTGTGGAATATCCATTCAGGAAGAAATATTCGAGACTAGTAGTGGTGGTGGCAGATAACGGAAGTAAGGGAGGTGATGGCGGTCAGACGGCATGCAGAAACATTATGACCATGATGTAGGATCAACAGTCCGGTCCGGCCACCTCATCTCCTCACCACGAATCGCGCCCGCAGTTAAGACATTCACCACCCTTTGTTCATTTTTCCTTCATGACATTCTTGACTGGAGTATGCATCTACCACTTCCAGAGAAGCTAACCAGTCGTACTCCACTATATTTTTGCCTGTTTTTTAAATTCTCCCACCTATCGGGCTCTACAGGAAGCACAGTTTCATTCTACAGGAGTCGGGTGACTTCTACAGGAAGGGTTCTACAAGAAAGGCAAAGAACAGCTCTACAAAAAGAAAACCCAAGATTTTTGTCAAATTTCAAGCTCAAAATGAGGTAGGCTCGGGAAAGCTTCTCTGTGCATGATTTTTGTGAAGTAAGATGGTGAATTGAACTCGGCATTAGATTGACAAAGGGAGTAAAAGTCTGCCTGCACCTTGAAAAAAAATGAAAGTCTACCTGCATATTTAACTGAGTCTACACAGTTTCTTTCTTTCTCTGTATCCGAAATCTCCTCATAATTTTCCAATTTCTCCTGTAAGGAAGATACATGCAGCAGTAGAGGCCAGCCTGTGTGTGTGTGAAAAAAAACCGAATTTGCATATCTATCTATGTGCTAAGAAAAGAACATGTGTCCTTATGCTCTGTTCTGTAAAAAAAAAAAAAAAAAAAAAATCATAAATAAACAGTCAAATTCAGGGGGACAGTAGTTTAAAACAAGGGAATTATTGCCATTTGATGTTGTAAGGATCACACAAAAAATTCCTTCTTGGGTTTAGAAAAAAACCGAATTCAACTATCCTCTGTTTCAGTGATTGACTGTTTTTTCCACCTGAGCATTTTCTTTTCTGGTTAAAACACAAACTCAACACCATGCCAGGAGGATTCATGAGGAAAGAACCCTTAAACTCTAGCAAATTGTATGAGCACCCTAAGGTGGTGGAACTTTTCACCAAGGCAAACTGGATATCCTTCTTTGACAGAATTCAGGGTTATGATGAGGAGGTGACTGAGGAGTTTTTGATGTCCCTAAGACCACATTCGAAGACAAAAAGGGAAAACAAAAAGGCAGACCTCTATGTACTTTAAAGCCAGAAAAAGCACAAGGATCAAAGTGGGAAAACCCCAGCCACCATCCAAGGAACCAGTTTTCATTGAGGACTTACCCACTAAAAAGAAAGAAGAGTCTCCTTCCAGGATATCTATCACCTATGAAAGAGGAAGCCCAAAAACCTCCACAAGGAAAGAGAGAATTAAGTTGATGGACTCAAAGGCAGTTCTATAGGAAGCTGAAACATCTCTACAAGAAACTCTAGCCAAGTTAAAAGAGATTGAGAAATTGGAGGAGAAGGCAGCCAAACAGTCACAAGGGGAGAGCAAGGCTAAAGAAATACCTGAACCTACCCTTCAGCCTAATTTTGGCTCATATTACAATCTATTAGAGGGTGGGAAAATCATCCCACAGAAATTTGTTGTACCGTTATTTTTTGAATTATAGAAAGAGAGGGTCAGAACACACACATGGATGCAAATTGCCAAATCTAAAGGATTTGAGGACATAGGCCACATGGAAGATAAGCTAAAACAATTAAGAGGGGAATTGGCCATGGTGAGGCACATAGAAAGCTACAAAAGAGCCGAGCTACAGGAGGAGAATGAGCTACTGAAAAAACAGTTGCATCTACAGGAAGTCCATAAGGAATATAGGATGTCCATTTTGGGAGGGCAGCAGTAGCAAGAAGGCCCTCCAATAGACAAGGAAACAACTGAGAAACAGAAGAAAGAGGGAGAGCTACAAGCTGAGGTTGAGATGCTAAAGAAACTGCTGCAAGAAAAGGAGTCTCAGGTAGCAGTACATGTTTTAAAATAGCAGTTGCAAGAAAAAGAAGCCCAAATGGGCTGCATGGCCAGCTGGGCAGTAGAAGCCTTACAATGTAGGCAACCTGCTAAATCCTATGCATTATATCTTAAATACCAATGGTTGTAATTTCAAATTAACACATTGGCCCAAAGGGGCACCACTCCATTTTAGAATTACAATCAGTTTCTACAATTGTGTGACAGTAGCTCAGTTGAAGATAAGGCAAAGTTAGCAGAATTCTATTTACACAACTTGGTGCTTCCTAACATGAATCTATGTGATCTGGACTTAAACAAGAATGCAACAAATTACAGAGATAACCATATACACAAAGATGCAGCGGAAACAATACTTCATTTCATTGATGGAAAATACTGAAATATGCATACAACCAGAAATGGAAATAAACCAGCTAGGGAAATGGTAGCTTATCTCTGAGAAGAGATGTGTGGCTACATGCCTCTGAACTGTTCTGAACTGTGTTACAATGAGGCTCGAAGGCCTATTTATTGTTGAGAAACAATGGAAAACCCTTCACATCCCAAAACCTAACCCTAGAAGATGAAACGCCAAATTGTGGGCCCTGTTTGGGTAAATTGGTACATCAATTTCCCGGGGTCGTAACTTTGGCATACGATCTCCGTTTGATGCGTACGATAGCTCGTTAGAAAGATCTATCCGAGTACTACCACTTTGGGAGGCAACATGGGTCCACGGATTTCCCAAAAAACATCGTTTAGGGCCTCAAAACGGCTCCGGAAGTTCAGGACCCGAAAAACTACTAAAAATAGTAAACTGTGCTACAATTTAGGAAACTGAAAAGACTGAAAGAGACAGTTGTGGGGGTCCAAATGGGATAGGTGGGTAGCCACCAACATCCACCTGGATCATTCCTCCCCCCTTAGGAAGCAATGGTCCCCATTGCGTTGAGTTCCTCCATCTGCTAAACTTGGTCCCTGGTGAGCTGTTCTGCAATCTCTGATGTGTTCAGAAATGGTGGGAAGCATGGTCGACGACGGTCCACATTGATCACTTGGTGCAAGCAAAGGAATGGAGGAATGCTATGCTTCAAAGCATTGTTACCCGTAGCCTTGATACTGGTGTAAGGACCATGTCGGAGTGGTCAGAGTTTCTAATGGGTTCTGGTAGGGCGTTCTCTTTGTAGATGCAACCAAACTTTGTCGCCCACCTAAAACTTGTGTGGTACACATGTGGGTGAGGAGAAGTTGTTCCTGTGTCTTGTCATGACTGTATCCCTTTGTTGCTGCTGCTGTGTGGAGAAACCCTTTGCAGGGGTCATGGATGTAGCAACGATCTTCCCCTTACTTTGGGAGTGAACCAGACAGATGAATTTCCTAGTCTGGGAGATGAGCTTGCTGCCTTTCTTAGCAGTGATCAAAGATGTGGTGGTAGGTGGGGCTACCTCCGGTATCCTGTATAATGAATTATTCAAAGAAATAATGACAGCACGAGGCCTGGACTCATACACAGCATGTCGCCTCCACAAGTATGGTTGGCCTAATAATACATCACAAACATCCAGAGGTGTAACATCACACAATACCTCGTCTGTGAAGGGTTTGATGCTGTAGGGAAGGCGACACTGCTGGCGAACTTTCAGATCTCGTCCTTCATGAAGCCACCCGATATTGTACGGTTGCGCGTGCGGTGTAGTCGGTAGGCCCAACCGCTTCACGACCTCTGCTGAAATGAGGTTCTTTTGGCTGCCACTGTCGACAATGAATTGTAGCGGCGAACCCTTCACCCACATCTGTGAGTGGAAAAGACGCTCCCCCTCTTCTGGATCTGCAGGTTCATTCTTCTGGATCTTGGAAGTGGCAACAGTGGCACTGGGATCCGCATCAATGATCTGCTTCCCTTTTCCATTCCCCTTGTCAGGTTCTGGCTCAGGGTCAGAACATGCATCTGATTCGGAAGCCTTCAACTCAGCCACCAGCGACTGCTTGGTCCGACACTCACTTGTGTTATGAGTGGGACTCTTGTGAAACTCACACCACTTTCCTGTGTCCTTCTTCGGCTTCGTGGTGTTGTTCTTTTCTTGCGGCTTCGACGGGTTGTCTTGGGTCACCCCTCCTTGGCTTTGTCCTTTGGGCTTCGGATTTGCAGATCCAACGTCTCGCTTCTTCTGTTTGAACTTTTGCTCGATTTTGACAGCATATCGGTATGCTGTGCCGAGTGAGGAGATGTTCAAGAACCCCATCTCTTCCTGGATGTATTTGTGTAGGCAGCCGCGGTATTTGAGTACCAGATGCAGCTCAGAATCTTTGATACCCAACTGTGTGCGAAAGGTATGAAAAATGTTTGTGAACTCTGGCACATCTTGGTCTCATCCCTGCCGCAGTGTGGTCCATTTGATGTATTTGTCCTCATAGCTTCCGACAGGGTAATAATGCTCCTTTATGGCATCCCGAAAGTCATTCCAAGTGGGTGCAGCTGAAAATAGTGAGCCTGTACTTTCATCCTTCTGCTCGCAGTAGGTTTCCCACCAGTCCTTGACGTGGGGTGCTGCTTTGAGAAGAGCGAAAACGATATTTTCACGACTTGAAAATTTGTGAACAGAAAAATACCCATCTAGCAGATTTAACCATTTATTTATGGCATCTGCGTCTATTTGACCCTCGAAGATGGGGATTTCAAAATTAATTTGTACCTTAAACGGCGTGGCGTTTCCAGAGTCGCTGTTGGAAGCCGATGCGTCGCCTCTGGGTAGCCGCTGAAGGATCTGCGCAAAGCTATCCATCATCACGTTCCTTTGCCGCTCGAGCGCTTCTTCGAGCAAGATTTTGATAGGATCTCCTGCCCCCTCGTCTTTCTTCTCATCCACCATGGGAGGCCGTCAGGATTTGCGAGGCTGGTCTTGCAAAGGTTCGACCAGTTCAAGCCCTAACTCCTTATATCCCGACCTCGTTGGGGACATGCAAAGAAAAACAGAGACAAAGCAGAATGCTCTGATACCACAGATCCGGACTTAAACAAGAACGCAACAAATTACAGAGATAACCATATACACAAAGATGCAGCGGAAATAATACTTCATTTCATTAATGGAAAATACTGAAATATGCGTACAACCAAAAATGGAAATAAACCAGCTAGGGCGATGGTAGCTTATCTCTGAGAAGAATGTGTGGCTACATGCCTCTGAACTGTTCTGAACTGTGTTACAATGAGGCTCGAAGGCCTATTTATTGTTGATAAACAATGGAAAACCCTTAACATCCCAAAACCTAACCCTAGAAGATGAAACGCCAAATTGTGGGCCCCGTTTGGGTAAATTGGTACATCAATTTCTCGGGGTCGTAACTTTGGCATACGATCTCCGTTTGACGCGTACGATAGCTCGTTAGAAAGATCTATCCGAGTACTACCACTTTGGGAGGCAACATGGGTTGTCCATGGGCCCATGTTGCCCCAGATTTCCCAAAAAATGTTGTTTAGGGCCTCAAAATGGCTCCGGAAGTTCAGGACCAGAAAAACTACTAAAAATAGTAAACTGTGCTACAATTTAGGAAACTAAAAAGACTGAAAGAGATAGTTGTGGGGGTCCAAATGGGATAGGTGGGTGGCCACCAACATCCACCTGGATCACTATGGGACCCAAACACTATATTAGGAGATCTGCAACTCATGTCCATGACTTCTTGGTTAAGCCATGAGGAAAAGAGGGCAGTAGAGATTTAGAATATTATGGCCAGGGAACTAAGTGAGCCACTCATGATCAGGGCAGAACCAAAAGATCCCTCAACTCTTATATATTCCCATTGGTACCTTGTAGACAACCCTCACATCGCACCTGACTATGTTGAAAGGCAAGCTCAGGCCATTGCTCACTTTGAAGACATGGAAGCACTGTTTGGTGATAATTCCATTCATGCTTGTACAAGGAGATGGAACACATTGTCCCATAGTCTGAAAATAAGAGAGTACCACTCCCCAACTAGAATGAGGGAAGCTATGAGAAGAGTACCCCAATACAAACAATCAATGTAGAACTTGAAACCCAATTGGATTGGCCTTAAGTTTAGCCCTCCACTACTACTAGGGCTGTTAGAAGGGGTCAAGAAAGAAGAGGAGCAAAGACAATGGGAGGAAGTAGACAGAAAGGTAGGTTTTCATGATGGGGAAGAGGACATCACCTCAGAGGCCTGGGATGTTAGAGAGGCAGTCAAAGTAATCAAAGATGATGAACTGGATTAGTTTCTCAGAGGATGAACGATACATTCAGCAGGGGGGTGATGATGAGCCCCGGAAATGGGTAACTATATGGGCTCATTTTGCATATTATTCTCATTTAATCCACCATTCACATATTTTTATGCATGCTTTTGAATATATTTATGTTAATTGTGGGAATGGGAATAGTCACTTTACCATAAAGTCTAATACGTGCTTATTGTAGTTTTTTGGACATTTTTGGACCAAGATCAGGCATTTATGAGCATATTGGTAGCCAAATACAAAGCAGCAAGGCTGAGGATTCGTAGGACGGGTGTCTCCTGCACTAAATGACCCCTTCCTCTAGTTCTCTACCATCAGGTCAGAGTTCAACAGCCCACCAAAGATGATTTCAAGGGGTAGCCGAGAAGGTCTAGTGAAATGGCTGATTAACTGCAGTTTTGGGCAGCCAAGCTCCTAAAGTTAAGGAGGATTGTTGGGATTCCTTGTTTGCATAAGTAGGAAGGCTTCAAGCCTTAGTAGTTTAGTCATTTGTTAGTCTATTTTCGCACTTTAGTGCAGCCTTGTATCAGCACATTTTTGAACTTATTCTTGTAGACAGTTTTTGGGATGTAACTATTATTTTTTGATCAATGAAGATGAATCCAGCTTTGCACTAGCTCTGATATTTCTTAGGAGGCCGTAGCTCTTGGAGTTGGGCCCAAACCAAGTGCCCAGTACCTTCTTTATGTACTTTTATGTGTTTGTCTTGCATTCATGGGATAATTTCTGTTATTTAGGTTAAAATCTTGCTTTATTACCTAGGTTGTTTTTGATGATTAAGATAGTTGTTCATGCTTTAGGTTGATTTGACAGTTTGGTAATAGAAAATATCCACAAAAAGGCTACCAAGCAGTCCTTGATCTCATTTCTCCCTCCTTGGGACCATGAATTGAGACCAAGGCACACTTGTTGCCACAAAAACACTGTTTTTGCCTTCCAATGCAATTACTAGTGTTAGATTTTGAGTTGGAAAAGTTGATATCAGTTGTGTTTTCATGCTTAGATCTATTCTTGCTTAGTTTCCATAGATTTCTTGCATTATCTCCTGTCTATAAACTTATGTTCATCATATTTCTGGTTTTTTGGTAAGAATTAGGTCGAAATAGATAAATCTTTGTTTTTTAGTCTTTGTTTGGATCAGTTTTGGAAAGTAGTGTGCAAAGCACCTATAAGACACTCTACCTACCCTTCCTCCATCATACAACCTACTCCAATCCTTCTCTCAAGATTTCTCTCCCTCATTCACCACACTTTCCCAACTTGCCCTAATTTCTACATTTTTGTGCAACATTGCTTTCTTCATCCTTGAACAAATCCAACCATCTTCATCACTCCTGAGCTTCGTTTACCAGGTTCTAAACCTCTTAACACCGTTATCAACCTTTCATTTCCACTTTCCCACTATTTTTCCACCATCAATCTTCTAAAAACCACTTTCGGCCTGTTCCTATAGAACTTCCTGTAGATCCCCTACAGCGTCCTGTAGAAGTTCACGCGAGCAATTATTCAAGATATGAGCGTGGTATAAATCTCCAGAAGGGTGCTAGGGACCCCTTAGGTCCTCTCCACACCTTCCCAACCTCCAGCAAACACCCACTCCATTTCCTTTTGCCAATAAACCTCTGCATAGTCAAAAATAGTTAAAACACATGCGTAATAATTCTACATAAAATTACTCAAAAATACAAAAAGATGATTTGTCCATATTTTCCTTCAGAATTAGCTTAAACACATGCATTTTACCTTTGCAATAGTCAATGGCATCCATTTCAATAGCTTACATCTCTTTTCTTGCACAAGTAGGATTAGTCGGTGAAACTAGGGTTTGCTAGGGTTTACATTTCCTTTCAGCTTTCATCTTCTTTCTGCAAGTAGACTAGCCTCTTTTGAGTTAGCTTTCATCTATCACAGTTAAAAGCTTCTTCTAAGAACTCATAGAAGTTGTCTTAAGCTCCTAGCAAACTTATGATAGCTGATCAAATGACAGCCTGCAGTAAGAGCTAGTACTTGTGCATATAGCACCGTCGCTTCCAAGTTTGTTACGAACTACCGGGTTGATAAAAGTAAAGTAGGGAGTCCCAAGAGTTTCAGCATCATTACTGCAATACTAGAGCTCACCAGAAGGTATGAAGAAGAAGTATCTAGAAAAGGAAAAGTAATATCAAATAATGTAGGTTGAGGTAAACATTCTTAAAGTTAAATTAGAAGAAAAGCATAAACATCTGAGATTTCAAGATAGTACTAATATTTTGGATAATATTATTAGTATTCAAAGGTCTCCCTCCATCAAATCTTGTCTTGGTTTTCATGAAACGGTTGAAGGAGAATCTAGTTCGTAAGATCATGCAAGGAATTTAAAGGGTAACAATGCAAAACCTAAGATTTTCAACAAAAAGATAAGAATTCAATTGATGAACAACCAAGGAAAGTGAATCTTCAAAGAAAATCGTTTACTCCTAATTGTAGAAATGATAATTGATTCTCTCCTCTGAGTAATAATGTTGAATTTTTTATATGTCATAATTATGGACATGTTGCAGCGAATTGTAGAAGTATATTGTTTCAATCACAAAAAAATAACCTCTTCACAGAAAGATCGTCAACTTTCAGGTACTCAAGCTTCTTTAAGGGATATTGTTTTTCTTGCAATATATTTGGTCACAAACTATTGATTTTAATAGAAGGAATATGAAATATAAATAGAAATATTATGATTCCTCTTCTCATATAATATGTTATGCTTTTAAAAATTTTGGCTATGTAGCAAAATAATGCAGGAACAAATCTATGGATCGCCTCAAACAACATGGAAAGAAATAAGATAAGAATATTGATGTCAAAAGATCTGAAAAATATGGATCCACCAACACTTCTCATAATAAGCAAAAAGAAGAACAATAGATAAGGCGTGATCTTACTCTCTGCTCATTTGAAGAAGAAGATGAATGGTACATAGATAACAGATGCTCTCATCACATTACTAGAGATAAGAGTAAGATGGAGTCTCTCATGAAAAACCAATATGGAAAGGTTATTCTTGGAAATAATGCTCCAAAAGAAGTTCTGGGAAAGGGTAGATACATAATTAATAAACATAGAGGAGCAGTTGATACTTTCTTAGTTCAAGGGCTAAAGCAGAATATTCTATGTGTAGGTCAAATGGCAGATAAAGGAAATGTAATTGTGTTTACATCAACCAAATGAAAAGTTGTAAATGAAGAATCTGGAAAGGTCATAGTAAGAGGATATAGAAACCCAGACAAATTATATGTACTTAAAGAACTGAATTCTTGTAGATATGAGGAGGATTCAAAATCAGAGTAAAAGAAGATGGTGTCCATTGCAGTCCATTATTCTTAAAAGAATACTTCTAACAGTGACTGTAGATGTGATGTGAGAGAACATAAGATGATTATAATGTCCCCGGGATCATTGATGTGTAATATCATGGGGAGTAATACATATGTTGTCTTGATGACAACTCCCATGGTTGTTTTGATATTCATGTTGTTTACATTACTGACAGTGCATCTGATGCAGTAACAGTGAAAATTTACAGGCAGTATAGGTTCAGGGGGAGCTATGGTTAAGAAATTTTAGCATTTTACTTTTTGTACACAGATATTATGAAGGACAGTCGTGTATATACATGATTTCTAATACATATAGTCGCATATGTTTTGCTAATATTGTGAAGAAACGGTAGGACACATTCAGGGAAAGGCTATGATATGCCTCAGATAGTTATTATTTGGATTTCTTGTTGTGATGTTGATGGATATATTCTGTGAATGCTACTTATAAGTGGTATTGGATAATGATGGTTTTTGAATTGCTGCAATATGACATTTATTACATGGATTTATTGTCTTATGAAGTTGCTTTGATGACATTATTGATGGATGAGTTGATGTGATCAGACCTGACAGTGAAAAGTTGGCACAGGTTCAAGGGGAGAATTTTTCACATTATTATTGCTTGAGAATTTCTTGTTACATAATGATTCTTATATTAATGATGCTCATGTTGCTAAAGTTTTTGAATGATGACTATATGTTGCATCATGTTATGCTATGGTCATGGATTTCCTATGATGAAATCATGGATGATACTTATATATTGCTTGAGCCACATAGTTGTTATGATGCTACTAATCAGATTTATGATGATGGAAGATTCTTTTGATGATGCATATGGTACATATGTTATGTTTCTTACATGTTGATCTTCATAAGTTCAAGGAGATAAACAGAGCTTGATTATACAACCTCATTATTTGATGATGATAAGTGTCACTCATTACTTTTATGTTGTTGTCATTATGCCTTCAAAGATGCATAAGTTGCATATGGTGCAGTTATGGATGATGATTCCTATAGTGCTTGGTTCTCACATGTACATGATATGTTGCACATGGTATATTGTTTGAGGATTGTTGCTCTTGATGGTATCAAGGAGATGGGTTACTAACAAATTTTGATAAATGATGGTGAGCTCATGGTTTTTTATTGATGAATTTTCTCATTGATGAGAAGCTAGATACATACTAATATCTCTATGTCATGGGATATCATTGATGAGTGAATTACATATAAGGATCTTATGGATGCTTACTTAAGTTGCATGTTGATGAAGCGATGGTTGTGTGATAGTTATTCTTGCATGAAGAAAATGGGCCAAGAGAATGATGTTACTATGGGCTTCATTAAGACATCTCCTAAATGATACTCAGAGACTTAGCATACTTAGTCACATATTGATGATGTTAAGGAATAATGCTACTTTTCCCTATCTTACTTTATGATGATATGATTGGTTCTCACATATGTTGTTAAATGCATGAAAAGATATGTTGCTATGCTTTGATGAACATGGATTGAGGTTCTTCCTACTAAGGGAAACATAAATTTAACCTTGATGAGGTCAAGAGGATGAGTTGATAGTAGATCTCCATGGAAAATCTTATGTTGCATACTTGGTCACAAGTTGATGATATTAAAGCTACATTGTCTTATCTTGAAAATTCATGATGAAAATGTGCATGTTGTTGTTCATGTTGTTGTTGACAGATGCTTATGTTACAGATCTTATATGGTGTATGATAGTTGTTGATGACTTTCATGGTCTTATTAAGGTATTTTGTTTTCATTATAAATTCCATATGTGTCTATTGATGTAAATTTCATGTAAAGACTTATGTTATAAATCATTGTAAAATTCATTCATGTATGAACTATTGTGGTCAAGTGATGTAATCCCATCTTTTTGGGCATGTGATGTAATTTGGAACCCTGCTATGTTGGGTGATCAATGTAAGCATGAGTTATTGGTGATACGACAGGTCATGTCTAGTTGAGTCATAGAGTCATGTACTTCTTTGTACATATTAAGAAAATTTAGCATGTGCTCAGGGGGAGCATGGTCAATATTTAGTGTTCATACTCAGAAAATCATATCTAGAACACTCATGTCAATGAAGGGAGAGAAGCCTTCATTCAACATTGGCCATCCCTTTTCCCTTGATGTCAAAGGGGGAGAGAAACTTGGTGTTTGGAGAATGCTTGGTGTCTTGGGAGAGAAACTTTGTATATCTACAAATGTGTTTACAGGTATCTACAGGTGGTAGTGACCAAAAAAAAAGTGGTTGCCATCAAGTCCAAAGGGGGGTATTGTTGACATTATGAAAAATGGGTTGTCCTTGATCCAAACCTACTTAATAAAGATGCCAACATGATGGTAGCGGGATGAGTATTCAGGCCAGTACAAATGTGACAGAAAGATTGAACAAAGGATCAGAGATGGAGGAATTATAAAGATGAAGTTTGAAGTAGTATACATAGGTTTTGTGAATAAAATCCATGTACATATGCAATTTTTGTGAAGAAAAGTCACATATACACAGTTTTTGTGAAGCAAAGTCATGTATACGCAAGTTTTGTGAAGCAAATTCACGTACAATTTCCGCACCATGGTATTCTAAATACCAAGTATCTTTACCATGGTATTGACCCATAGTAATGAGTATGACAATGGAGATTTGATCCCGTCAAAGAATACCATTGGCATAACTATGGAATTGGCCTAAGGTATTGGCTAAGGCTTCAACTATATAAAGAGATGGAGATCAAAATGCTAAGGGCATGAGATGGGTTATTGATCAATTATTTTATCTGAAATAAGTCTGCACCTAGGAGTGTGATGATGGATCAAATCTTATAGATCTTAAATCACTACACATTTATAAATATGCATATGGGTTGATAGATCTGTGATGATGATGTTATGATGTGTGTACTTTATAGTGTATGTCGAGATTTAGGTTTGACTAATTTTTTGTTGTGCAACAAAGTTATCATTCATTAGTTACAAATATGTACACATGTTTTCTTCTGATAGATCGCATACATACACAGAACTTCTTTTGGGTAGTCGTGTATTGATTCTGTAGTATGGAGATATTTGTACGTGGGTATGCTTCTTGAAAGGCGCGTACATACGCTGAATTGTTTTATGAGGGTCGTGTACATATGCTAGGGTTTTGTTGAATATGATGTCTAATCAATATTGTTGTGTTTGTTGTTATCTATCAATGAGGTTTTCCTTGATGATCTGTGTTTGACAATGTTGATTGAGGTTGATTGATTATGTTATGAAATATTGAATAGAAATGATGTTGCTATGAGATGATCTACATTTGGCTCAAAATATGTGACAAGGTCAGTATGTATTTCAGTGATTGATTCCAATACTGCAGTGATACAATTTTAGGGTTCAGTGCTTTGAGATCTGTATGTTGATTATCTAAATAGAAATCGTGTATATACGTGGGTATGTCTCATAATAGTAGCACATATATGCTAACATGAGTTTGACCAAGGTTTGAAGTGACAGGATCTGGTTTCTATAATCAATAGTAAGAGGTTTGACATTCCGATGAAGAATATATAGTGAATTGAAATGATTTAGCTGCTTTGGTTGTTTAAGATTCAGTATTTGGTTTATTTAATGATTTGGTGATTAAGTTGGTTCAGTAATTTGATACAATGATTGGTTTCCATTTGTTATTTGATATTGGGCTTGAATGATGGTAGTGGGTCCAGTTTGAAAATTTTATGAAATGTGGCCTGCATATTTGATGTTTTTGTTCAAGTGGATCCAGTATGAAAATTATAAAATGTGGTTCATCGAGGTGTTAAGGGTTGGCACCTTCTGTAAGGGATTTGATGCTTCCTTCTAGTTGTAGCTAGTAAATCATATCAAGGGATTGGATCTCCCTTCCAGTGGGTGTTGGAGAACGACAGAAGGTTCTAGCATTCTACAGGTGGGTGCTTGCGTGTTGGTATGAGTCTGCGCCAGTACAATTTTGTAAGAATTTTTTCATTATAATAAAAGATGAAGACTAAGATGACAAAAGCAGTGGTTTTCTCCCACATTGTGTTTCCACCTGTAAATACTAGTGCTCATGTGTGTTGATATGTTTCTTATGTGTGATGATTTATTTTCTTCTACTGCACATGGTTATTTTTTAATTAATGTCTAATGAACTATTGATACACTGGTTCAAGTTAAAAAAATGATGAATTAGCTGAAAATTTAGTTAATTGGATATATGCCAGTTGTTTACATAATAGTTGTGTAGATATGCAGGTTTACTTCATTATATCTGCATACAGAAATATGAAAAAGAAAAGAAAAGTTTAAGTGATTTTTAAAATATTGATTCACCCCCCCCCCCCCTCTCAGTATTTTTTTCCAACATATACCTATTCGAATCCACTGGGATTAATTTATAAGTCCTTAGTCTTTTCAATTTTGTGATCATTGGGGTTTTCATTTGTTTGCAATCCCTCATGTCAAACATTTTCAACATATTGATCACATACTTCCTGTTATCACAAAATCAGGTACTAAGGGCTGCCACTTAGCAAGATCTTATGTAACTATTTCAAACCAGGCTTTAGACTAAGGCTTAGCCTCCTTAGTCAGAGAGGGCTCTCTCACAGATTATGAATATGGATTAATGACAAGGAAAGATGGCTAACTCTTTAAACAACACATGAAAAATAAGCTGGTTGGACAAATATCAAATTAATCTCCATTGGGCTTATGGAGTCTCACACATCTCAGCAAACAAAAACACTATCTTTTCATGGAAATCAAGGCTCTTTACATCAGATGTTCAAACATACTTTACATAAAACACAGCTTGCAAAGCATACAGGAAATCAGAGCATGAAACATGAATTCTGAGTGATTATGCTGTAACAAGACTGTAAAAGAACACTAAGAGAATAAACCACCATACATTTGAACAATAAGATCTATTGAGAATCTTGAG
This sequence comes from Pinus tabuliformis, assembly GCA_031772625.1. NCBI lineage: Eukaryota > Viridiplantae > Streptophyta > Pinopsida > Pinales > Pinaceae > Pinus > Pinus tabuliformis. The sequence goes on from CM062815.1 coordinate 301,288,527, forward strand.
AAGAAACAACAGCTGTTTGTATTACTGAAATCTGCTTTTTTTACATAAACCAAAATAGACTTGTTCTTTATCAAAATCTCCAACCCCAATTACATCCAAGTCTGATCCATATATAGGAATACACTATTAACCACCTAGAGCGAGCTCGAAGGCTGCTATTAACTACTCCTATCTGTTGTTTAACTAATTTATTAATTACATAAGTGCTGAACTGTAATTACAAAAGATCCTACTTAATTCAAAACTCAAATCTGTCCTCCTCGTAGCATGATGACTTTCTGATCCTTGACACCTGTATATTTTCTGTTTTGGCCGAGATATGTTGGAGGAGAATACACTGAACGAGCTGGCTTTGGATACTGGCTGCGTAGATGGCTCATTAATCAATTAAGATAAGTGCCCTGTTTCCACGGTCCTTGTCTCCCATCATTCTTCACTACTTAAAGAACATGTTCCCAGCTCTTTAATTCTTCAAAAACAACGCATATCACCATATTTCCCATGAGCTGGAAGCCTTGTGGACTGAACAAGTGTACAAACCAAAAACTCCGGTAACCCTACCAGAACCCTAACAATTCGGTCATAAAGTACCTTTAACAAAGCTTTAGCTAAAAACAAAATATTTCACCTTTTCTCCAAAATGCACACCTGTCATTCTCTGAATAGCTAGGATAGTCTTGTATGGTCTCCCTCATGTTCTTGAGGCATTTCCTTCAAAAATTTGCTGACCTCATCATTAAACTCTTTGTTTTTCTTATAAAACAGCACCTACAGCAGTTTCGTAGCGCGCTACGAAACTGCTGTTTTTGCTAAAACAAAGTACATTTGCACTAAAGCGTCTTTTGTTTGAACTTGTGACTCTTCAAACTTCTTCTACAGGTGTCAAAGACTTAGGTGACTTCAAAATAGGGGAGCTTAAACAAAATTGAGCAAAACTAAGAATATCACCTTTTCCTCAAATCAGTGAGCTAGTTGACCTAGCTTTGTCTTCAAATTTGCAATCTCCTTCTTCAAAGCTTTGTTTTTAGCTCTCAGGGTCATGTTCATTTTCCTGATATGTTTAGCTTGTTTGAGGGCTGGAACCGTCCAGGTATATACATCAGCCACTGAATCTACATGACTCACTAGGCTTCTGCTACCCTTTAACACAGCTTTTCTATAGTTGGCATACCTAACTGCACGCTCCTTAATCACATTCTTTGTTTTGACAATTTCCTCTTTGGCTGCTCCCACTTGATTCTTTATGGCAATCACATTTCCTCCTTGGGTGATGATAACCTTTCTGTTCTTGTCTTTATGTTTGACTGCCTCCACTGTTTTGGTCAATACTTCAATTACCTCTGTTCTGGGTGACTTTACAGCTTTCTCTCCTTTATGCACTTTCTCCTTTACAGCTTCTTCTCCTTTATGCACTTTCTCAGCTTCTCTAATTTGTTTCCTTGTAACTGGCCTTCTTGGCTTGAACATAAACTCCTCACTAGGCTCATCAAACCTTAATCTCTTTGAAGCTTTTGATTTCTTAGTGCTCTCAGGAGAAGATTGGGTCAAATCAATATGCATGGGTTCAAGATGAACTGGTTCTTCCTGCTCAAATTCAATAGCCTCAAGTAAATCACTTAGGCTGGCCTTTGAAATTGGACCTTCCTCCACAGCTACTGATTTGCCCTTCTCTTTGCTTAATTGACCTCTTGTTTTAACTCTTGATACACTTTCAGACCCAGCTGATCCAGGTACCTCTTTCTTGTGCTTGACCTTTTCCTTTGATGATGACTGAGGTGGCTGAGATGGCTCTTTAATAACCAAGGGCTTGACTGGTTTGTTCAACTGAGATTTAACCTTCTTTTTCTCCCTAGCCTCCTTTCTAAGCTCAGCAATAGTAGGTTCCTCCACTGATTCTTCTCTTTCTCTAAGTGGCTGTGGGGTGAGGCCTGTCTTACTCTGGAAACCGGCCATATAGATGAAAGAATTCCAATCCCTACCAATCTTCTGCAAACCATCCAGCACTAACAGTTTAACTAGGCCATGGTGAAACAATGATGTCTCACAATCATCCTTCCTCAATTGGATTTTATCACACATCTTGCTGAGGCTACGAAACAAGTAAAATGGGAGGTCTATAGATGCTTTACCCATAAAATGCAGCAACAACTTGAAATGATAGGAATAAACTTTGTTATATCTACCCTCACAAGTTAAATACTTTTGAATACAAGTAAGAAGCATAGAATAACTCTCCTTAACATAACTTCTAGGCACAGCCTTGGTTAAATCTTCATCCACATAGACTTCTTTCAAGAATTCTTTACAGGGGCTCATATCAAATTTGAAATTTTTAAACCACTCCTGCCCCCCTCTGGGAATCTCAGTTACACTAGCAATAACCTCTGGAGATACTGGGAATTCTAACATAGATACCTTGGAACTTAAGCCTGTAAAATTCAAGGCAAACTCTTTTGTTACCTGAGTGTGACCTCCCTTCAGCTTTTCACAGAAACTCCAGCAACCAGCGTCTTTAAAGGCCTTTTTAACACCTTCATCCCTCAATGCCAGGTCCAATCCTTCGGGCTCTACCCTCTGACACCTTCCAGACCGATGCTCCTTCTTCTCCATTACGCTTTGAAATCTTTTGCACAGAGAAACACCGGCAGCCTCAACTCAAAAAGCAAGTTCAAATTTTAGAACGCAGGCTCGCTTGAAATGCAACTCCTTTGAAGAAGAAACTCGGGTTCATTTCAATTCAAATATCTTAACATATAAGCTGGCCACTTCATGTAATGTTAACAGAACATCATGACACAACTATGCATGACAAAAACATTTGAATGGACTTAATGCACATGACTATGAACCTATTGGTGGAATGATGGCTCGTAAGTGTTTAGAATGTACGCCAACTGACAATAACTGGACGGACACAATGACTCATCCCCAGACATGATATTTTAAGGATCTGCGCTGCAAAATCCCCGAATCCGCGATTTCGTAGCGCAGACAGTTATAACTTAGCGACATGTGCTGCGAAATGGCTGGCGCTACGAAAAGGCTAAAACATTATTGCGCTTCAAAATCAACCAATCAAACTGCGCTGCGAAACTGCGAAAAGGACAAATGACATATACGAGATAAGACATGTCTTAATCAATCATGATGGAGGATGACTAACGGTTTTGAAAATGATTCTCACCAATATCATTGAAAAACATGACCCCTAAGTAGTAAACATAAGACAACAACCATTTGACACCCATTTTTGACAATGAAATTTTGGACACAATTTATGTACATGTGACTACAGTTCTAGGTGATAACACTTCCCTTGACCTAGATAGATCTCATAAGGTCCCTGCCAGACTTCTAGTCCCAAATAGTAGTGAATTTTCCCAAGATCCTCCTTATCGAATTCTGCTACTAGATGCTTCTTGCATTCTTGGATTCGACCTTCCACACATGTCAAAATAATGGCATCCACATATAGGAGAATAATCATAGGGTCGCCTTTTAAAACCTTGATGTAAAGATTCAGATCAGAAGAACTCTTTGTGAAGCCCAATTTTTGTAGGTATGCATCCATCCTAGCATACCATGCCCTTGGTGTTTATTTAAGGCCATATAATTCTTTCTTCAACCTAAAAACATAAGTCTCTCTATTTTTAATTCAATTCCCAAGGGTTTCTCTATATAGACTTCCTCGTCAATTGTGCCATTCAATAATGCAGTCTTGGCATCCATTTGATGTATATTCCATCCCATCAATGTTGCCAAAGGGACCAATGAACATATGGTTGTATACCTCGTTGTTGGAGAAAATGCCTCTTCATAATCAATGCCTTCTTATTGAGAGAAGCCTCTAGCCACAAATCTTGCCTTATACTTGTCAATACTTCCATCTGCCATATGTTTAATCTTATAAATCCACTTGGAAGTTACCATATATTTGTCTTTGGGCCTCGATACTATCTCCGAAACTCAAATTTTCATTATTTATTGATATTATTCACTCATGGAATCCTTCTATTCTTGATAACCTCGTTAAAGGTGTATGGATCTCATTCTATTAATTTTGTCATATATGATTCATACTGTGAATATATTTTGGGCTTCTTACTTTCTCTAAATGTGCCTTTAGCTGCTCCATCACCTTTTGCATGTAATAGTGTATATTTCAACCATTTAGGTCTCTTTATAGTTTTGGGGATTACCACATGTTGTATAGGTTCACTAGGACCTTCATCTTCATGATTTGATTCTACTTCCTCCCTAGTAATTTTTCTTTAAATACCAGAAGCTCTTCGTCATCATATTCCATAGGAAGATATTTTTATTTATTGAAAGAAATACTTTCATCAAATACATATATGACTAACTTATATTCAGTGTCCTCATTTTATGTGGATTCTATAGGCCTTAGAAGAATTATTGTAGCCAACAAATGTTCCACTCATGCTTGTTGGATCCAACTTCTTTCTCTTGTTCTTTGGTATATGAATATAGACATGACAATAAAAAATTTAGAGATAATCCACGCTTGGTTTCTTCCTTGTGAATGCTTCTTCAGGAGTCATGTTATCTAGTGACATGTGGGGAATTTGATTTTGTATGTATATTGTTGTCTTCGTAGCTTCACAACACAGAAATTTTGGAAAATATTGATCATGTAACATAGTTTTTACACTTTCTTCAATGGACTTATTATTTCGTTCTACAACTCCATTTTTCTCAATATTATAAGGGACAATCAGCTCCCTCTTAATCCCAGACTATTTACAAAAGGCTATAGTTTCCTTGGATGTTTATTCTCCTCCATTATCATAGCTTAATATCTTGATTTTCCTTTCTTTAAGGTTCTCTACTTCAACTTTGAATTCTTGAAATTTGATAAATACTTCATCCTTGGATTTCATTAAGTAAACCCAAATTTTCCTTGAATGATCATCTATGAATATCACATAATATAAAAGACCTCCAAGTGACTTTTGTGTTTGTTGTGTTGTGCAACAACCCCCCATTTATTTTACATAAATAACTTAGAATATTATTGTATAAATAAATAGGGACCCTTAAAATTTTGAAAAACATATGAATATAGTTTAGTTTAGGGTTTTTGTTAAGAAGAAATTTTATTTTTAATAAAGAAATCCTCATAAAAGCCTGAATGAATTGAATAAGGCTTACCTTAAAGAAAACCCGACAATATTGCATGTCGCAAAGTTTCAAAGAAACAAAGTTTCATTTAACCTTTCAAAACTTGCAATTTCCATTAAAGATAGCCCCTGAGAAGCAAAACATATCCATTCCATAAAAATCTTAAGTATTGATGAAATTCCTTCACGTCATAAATTCCATGGATCACAATCTTATAACAAAAGAGATATATCATAATACCGAGGAACTATTGTGAAATTAAATAAGCTATTGGACCCGACAAAACAATAAAACACACTCTTTAAAAATAGCACATCCGGATAAATCGCAAGAGTATCAACAAGCTCCCCACTTATATCATTCCCAATTCCCCCTAATTGTGATAAAGCTATTTCTTAAAGAAGGCGCCTAAGGAAAATCATAAAGCTAAAAACAAAAGCCACGCTTAATAATAAACCCATAGGCATGCTACAATGCCGCATCACTTCTCACAATTTTGCAATCGCTCAAAAGCTTTCACTCATATCCATTCTCTGCTACTCCCGAAACCTCTAATTCCGATATTGTGATATTGCGACTATCACAATCGCACATATCTCATATTTAATAAACCGATACAGTGATATCACTATTGCATATCGATGGAGCACTTGAAGATAATTTTTATTTACCGTCTGAAAAGGTTTTGCAATGCAATAGATTAACGAATAATAAATAACCATGCGAAACCATGATTTTGGTTATTAAAGGATTCTAACAGTATTTATGATTTCAAAGCCCAAGGAGATTTGATGGCTTGCTTAGATTGATTCTCATTTAAACTTCCCTTTCTGTAATTTCAAATCCTTGTGTGTTTGTATGCTTCCACGTTTAACTCCTATTGCTCTTTATTCCTCGGTATTCTCAATTTGTAGGTTTCACCCAAGAAATAATTGTGTAACAGGATGACTAAGTCGAAGAAAGGAAAGAAACCAAATGAAGCCACACAATCTTCTACATCTGATGTAACAGAAATGCCCCCATTGTTCTTATACACGACATGCACTATCAACAGCAGTACTTCCTCTTGGGAAACCATGTACTAGTTGTTGGAGAGCAAGGGTCCTAGGATAATTCAAAGCAAAGCAACATCAGATGCCATTAACTTTTTTGAGGCCTCCCACTTTAAAGTTTCAAGTTCTTTCTTCACAGAATTGCTGCTAGACTTAATTGTTTATGATACACCAATATGGTAAAATGGATAATAGACAATATTAACATTGCTGACCAGGCATTCCAGACTTCAAAGCAAATGGTTATTGAGTCCTTCACAACAGAAGACTTGAAAATCATGTATCACATACCAAACCCACAAAAGGTGTATGATAAAGCCTTCCTTGAGCATTTCGCAGCTGAGAATGAGGAACCATCGGACCCAATTAAGCAATGGAGGTCCAATTTAAACAAGCACAAATATGAGAAATCTGGTATGTATTCTATATCATCTCTCGCTACTCCCTACTCTTATATTGCATCTATGATCTATAAATTGTTTGGATATGCTGATACCACCAAGTTCTCTATTGAGTGGGTTCCCTTAATTGATGCAGTTGTAAATTCTTTTATAATGGATTGGGCCACTATCGTGTCTAACAACCTTTCCTTGCAAATTTCAAATATAGACAACATTGATATGTCACCTCTGGAATGGTCCCACCATTTTTATGAGTGCCCAGGTTATGGATGTAGTCTCTTTCACTACTAGTTTCCCAACTATAAGGTGTAAATGGACTATTCAAGATCCTACCACCATTCATATATATCACAAAATATTGTGGGAATCCAATTTTCAAACTCATTTCTACAAAATATGCCAAGAAGTTATGCTACCCATCCACGAAGTTGTTTTTGACAAGAGGGCCCCAAGGTTACCTGATGAGGCCAAGATTGATTTGATACCAATAGGTAGGTGGTTTGGGGAAGAATTGTTTAATTATGTCCTAGTCTTCGGAAGCATAGCACCTTCCCATGTCCTCCCATGGTATGTACTAGATAAACTACTTGCTAGAAAAATTGCTTACCAAATTTTTGGGGATGGGATGACCAAGACCCTAAAAGAATCTAAAAATTCTCTTTGGCCTTCCTTTCCCCTCCAATGTGGTGTTTATGAATTACACAATTTCAAGCATGTTGCACTTGAAATCGATCACATTACATGTTAAAATCTTGCCACTATGCCTAGTAGACAGTTTGACCCCAATAACGTCGCACGAAACTTCACTACTTCAGTGTAAATAAGATAGTTGAGCCATGAGGATGATGATTTTGATGACTTGTTTGAGTCAGCTGAACTATTTTCACAAGTGCAACATTTGGCTACTCTGATATTTGACCCACAAGAGTTAGCCCAATTCCACTAGTATAGGAGGAAAAGATTACAAAAGGTCCTTTTGGATCTGTTAGAAATCCCTGAACAAATGTTCAAAAGGAATAGATCTCAAGCCAAAGCTTAGTTAATTCAAAGAAGAAATCATAACAAGGTTTTGAATAAACTTTAGAGCAGAAATTGACACAAAGTTTAGAACATGATTCAGAGCATAACTCAGAGCATGACTCACAGAGGAGCCTAGAGAACATCCTAGAGAAGAGCCTAGAGCACAACCCAGAGAAGAATCCAGAAAAGGACACTGAGAAGGAATGTAAAAAGGTCTCAAAGAATAAAGAAGTGGAACATGTTTCCACTAAAGTGCATACAGATGAATCCCCTCTGAAAAATCAACTAGACGAGGCATGGAAACAGTTTGACCAACAACTAAGAGGACATCAAGGGGAAAAATATGTTGAAATGGAAATAACATTCAACACACCCCAAAAAACTTGACATAGCTCGTTCTTTGGAAGGGCTACTAACAAATATATTACCACAAAAGAAGTTGAGATCATCCTAGCCTTCCCTTCAACCGAAATCATTCTCAGAGTGGAGGAAATCCCTCCTCTTGATGTTTTTTACAGTCCCAAGCATTGCGTTGTAGTAAAAAGACAAAGGAAAAGGAAGAAAACAAAAGCATCATTAGCAATAATTCTTGATAATGAACCTATGGATGTAGTGTGGAAGGATACCCCCATGGATCCTTCAAACAATTTGACAAAACTATCACAGTTTGCAGGTGCTTATGCATCTGCTACTATTGACAAGGCAGTGGAAGTCAAACAATTGGTAAGGGAGAAAGAATAAAGAATACAATAGCTAGAGCAGTAGTTGGCAGAAGAGATACAAAATGTCTACCATCAAATTAAGGAATAAATGGCCCAATTGCAACAGAGATTTGACAAATTGAAGCTCCAGTATCAAGCAGAAACAAGTGCCAAAGATAGTCAAATACAACAACTGCAATTTTCTATGGATCAGTTGAAAGATAATCCTAAGGTTGAGGATTTTATAAAAGAAGCATTAGAACTCAATTCTTTATTATCAAAGCAACATGCAACATTCTGTCAGAAGCTATCAGTCATCAATCCAATGTGCAAGAAAAGTGATTCACTGATGAATCAAGCATATGATCTGAGGATCACTTTTAATGAGATTGATGATAAGATTTCAGGATACATAACATGGCAGGATACTCTAGAGGGAAGAGCAGAAAATCTTTCCAAGATTGAGAAATCTCATAAAGACATCCTCTTTACCGATTGGGATATTCAGCTAAAGCGGGAAAAAAGAGTAGTTTCAAGAGGGACTAATGCTGCATATAATAACATTGAAACCATCAATGATAATTTTCACAATGCTAATTTGATACAGGAATTCCCACCTGGGAGTCTCCCTGATATTAGAGCCCTAGAAACAAACTGCCAAGAAACTTCTAGAGCTATAGAAGAGGCAATTAAACAGCTAAAAAAACTTGACTGGGAAATATATTGGAGATATCTGGTGAAGCCAAACAATCAGTGGCTAATGTTATGCTACCTCACTAACTCATCCATGCACTTGCTTCCTACTCTTTCAAATGCAGTGTATACAGGAAAACTGTGCATGAGGATAGGTGAACTTCCTGAAGTCAAGCCAATGATGGATATCTACGGGCTCAGACAACGAATGAAGGAATAGACACCATTACAACCTTGAGCTCATCATTACAATAATTTGTATTTTATGTAATTCTATCATTTATTTTAAGGATATTTGTTTAAACCTCCTCATAACTTTCATGTAATATCTATTTTTGTACTTTTTTAATTATATAAACCCTTTCATGCATTTGAAGAAAGAATACCCAATTTTATAAAGAAACACTTTAAAAGCTTGCACTTATGTACTTTTAAAGTTTATCCTAGTAGAATGACTAGATCAGAGTCTTGAAGTTTTGTGAAGAAGGCTTTTGGAAGCTTCCACTTTTTTACTTTTGGAAATCATCTTAATGAAAAATATTGGACTATAATTATTTACTTCATGAGTAGATTTATATGCGTTAGGTACTTCTATCATTGTGTATTTATTTGTTTATGAATTAATAGCCATTTCTCCTTATATTTTTTGTCATATGTATCTCTTTTCATGCGTTTATGTATTCATTCGCTTCTGAACATGCTTGGACTTTTATCTTTTAATACATTGATGGACAAATGTTTGAACAATATTTGATGTGATATATGTCTAAAAATTATTTTTATTAACTATTTAATCAAAATAATTATTTTAAAGGCTTTTAATTTCTGTTAGTGTTTGATTAATATTCATTATCATACACTAAAGATAATCATTGTAGATCGCAGAAGTATAAGTAAAATCTTGGGTAATATATAGATAGGTTAAATATATATGTATTTCAGTTGAAAACCACCCCATCTATCACTTATATTTTGGTAATCAACACCTTGTCCATCCTATCACATTTTTATTACGAAACTAGTCCCATTATATCCAGACAGAGCCATTAATCTAAACGGATAAGGGACAATATTCAAGTCCCCGACCGGGTGGTTTTCCCCCATGTTGTTGTAGCAATTTTCAAGGCTTAAACATTTTGGCACTAGAAGGAGGGCCAATACTATGAATGGCAAAGAGAAATCAATCTAAATTAACAGGCCATTCCAAGAGTCACTCCCCCTCAATATCACCTCCAACTTCTAGATCCTCATCTAAAACTCCTATTTCTAGATCAAAAGTTGAGCAGTCACCTCTGAAATATCCTAGTAAATTTCCTAAAGCACCTTCTTCATATTATAATCCTGAATCACCTGAGGTCCAGACTTTAATAAATAAATTAGAGGAAATCTCTATTTTAGTAGAAAATCATGTGCCATCTGAAGTGTCTGAAGGAAGTATCAATTCTATTTTGTAGCCCACTCAGATCCTAACTCGTCCTATATGTGAAATCCTTGGAGTTCCTCCATTTGAATTTCCTCTTCCTTATTTCAGAAAGAAGATTAAGAAATCTGAGTCATAGACATCAACTGGTGAGGTTTTATCAAATTCCCCTCCATAAACACCGTCATTCCCTCCATTCATTCCTCTTAATACCCATTCTTCTCAAGGTAGTGGTGCTAGTTCATATAGCCCAAGTACACATCCTACCTCTTCTTCCATCCAAACTCTCTCAATATCCACTTCCCATCAAAATCCAATAATGGCATGTCAGCAACCACGGCAACCACTACTAGTCAAACCATTGGCCAATCCTAGAGCCGTGCAAATGGCACCACCCCTCCATGATCTATCTAATCATCCTAAAAGATGGATGCCAAAATTTATTCTTGATGATGGATTTCATGTTGAAGAACATCTCCATAATTATATGTTAGCTATTAATCTTAACGGAGTGGCCGAAGAAGATTATGTAGTAAGATTATTTCCCTACACCCTTCAAGGATCAGCAAGCTCATGGTATTTTTCATTACCACTAGGTTCTATTACTAATTGGGACATGTTCGATGAGAAATGTTTAGCCAAATTTGGTGACGACCGCACAATTGCATCCCTTATCAATGATCTTTCTAATTTAAAAACTAAATCAGATGAAAAGATCAAAGATTTCAATTCTAGATTCAATAAATTGCTAAACAAAATCCAGCCACATCAAGCCCTGGTGTTGATGTCTAGATCGAGTGGTATATTTCTTCTCTTCCTTCCAATATAGCAATTTTTGTAGATATAGCCAATAAGGCTACTTTGATAGAAACCATGAAAGAAGCCATGTCTATAGAAAAAATAATTTTTGTATTGGAAAAGAAGACAACCCAGGAAGATATGAAAATGAAAAAGGTTACATTTAAGGATGAATCAAAGAAGAAAACCCCTAAGGATCCTTTTGATCTTGAAGACCTGGAAAAAGTCCTTAAAACCATGTCAAATGAAATGGTAGAGATTAAGAAACAGGTAGTTGAATCCTCTTCTAAGAAACCTTTTAGATCCTTCAAGGGGAATCAAGCATATAATCCTTAGCCACCAAACACAATATCCAATGTTGAATCTGATTTGGATAAAAATGGAGAGGAAACTGCATTGTCTGATGAAGAGATTGAATATGAAGAATTGGTTGAAGTACATGGAATGTGGGATTTTATCATTCCTGCTTCTGATGAAGAAGAAGAGAAATAAGTTGTACCTGTTAGCACTAGGAGTAAGGGCCCTGTTGATTCAACACAATCAAATCAAAAGCAAAAGACCTCAACCTCTGCTACCAAGGATAAAGTGGCTAGTAAAAAGTCTTCTCCTAAATCTCCTCAACCAACTCCATCCTCATCTAATCCACCATCTTCATCTAAAACCTTAGTAGTTACTGATACCATGAAGTATAACATAGTGGAGGACATGAAGAACAACAGATCAAATATTTCTCTTCATGAGCTCAGTAAGTTTAAACACTAACAGAAGTTATTGCTGAAAGAATTGAACGTAGTTCCTGCTTCTCCACTTCTTGCTACTGTGATATCCAAAGCTTCTAGAGGAATGGGTAAGCCTCCCAATGAGTCATAAAATAAGGCCGATCCTACTAATGCTATCTTAATTGGTGACATATCCAATTCATATACTCCCCCTTTCCTCTTGACTTATCAAATCTTCAATAAAAATCTGCACAACTGCTTAATAGATTTAAGGGCCTCTTCAAACATTATGCCAAGAACAATCTGCACTAAATTAAATGTTTCACCTCAAAAGTCTTATGTTCACATTGTGCAACTTGATAGAACAAAATTTGAGGTCTTAGGAGAAATGAATTCGGTCGCCATTAGACTCTCTTTTAATCTTGAAAGTTTTTCAAGTAATTGATATATTAGTTGTTGATATTCCCAAGTTCTATGGTTTAATTCTTAGTAGAGACTGGTCTGAGAAACTTCACAGCTATTTTGCAACAGATTGGTCTCACATGTGGCTCCCTTACAACGAAAAGCCAAATCAAATCAGAATTTACCAAGAAAATCATTTGAAGCACACAATAATTGATTTTGAAGATGAAAATGAGCTAGTAGCTTTTAACAATAATATCATTGGAAACTACTATGTTGATTCATTTTTAGGAAATTGCAATGCACAAAGTCACTTTTTTGGATAACTCTGTTACTTCCCAGATTGAGAACTTTTCTCAAACATATTCTTCCAGATGTATAAATCTTGTAGATAAACCATTAGTTATAACTTTGTTTTGGACATTATATTTTGATGGATCTAAATCCAATGATGGTGTAGGAGCTAGTTGTTGATTAATTAGTCCAAAGGAGGAAAAACTATGCTAGCATGTAGTTTAGAATTGGAATGCACAAATAATACCGTTGAATATGAGGCAAGGTCTATATAAAGCAATAGGCCTTGATATCAAGTATCTTCAAGTTTTGGGAGATTTAAAAATAGTTATCAAACAAGTAAGAAACACCATTCATTGTCTCTCTAGACATTTAAAAATTTACCAATCATTAGTCCAGGATCTTACTTCACATTTTTTAGCATTCAACATCTCCCTTATCCTTTGACTTCAAAATGCAAGTGTTGACCTTGTGGCTAATATAGCATCCAAGCTTATACCATCAGAGGATTACAGTCCAGATGGGTTTTCCATAGAATTAATTTTTCGACCATCCATTCTCGATAATGTCACCAATTAGCAAGTATTTAATAATGGCAGGGATATCATAATATTTTTGACATCTAAAGGGTCATATGATGATTACATAATTGATGAGAGTGAGAATGATAATCAGTTAAAATGGAATTCCAATGAAAATCCCATACCTAAATTTGTGGTAAAACTTGAGGATCTTTATCATGTTAAGGACATATTTATGAAGGTTACTAATTCTAATCTCCAAAGTTAAACCTTAAGGTTTGAACTAGTAAACCTTGGAACTGATATCAAACCTCCAAACATCAATCTAGGACTTGGTCTCTCTCCTGATGAGAGATCAACCTTTATTCATTTGTTGAAAAATTATAAAGGTATCTTTTCTTGGAACTATGATGATCTCAAAACATATGATACCTCCATCATACAACACACCATTCGCATGATATCCAATGACAAACCTATACAAAAGAAATTAAGTAAAATTCATCCCAATTTAGAAATTCAAATAAATTCTGAGTTGAATAAACTCCTTAAAGCCAATATTATCTTTCCTATTAGGATTTCAAAATGGGCTTCAAACTTAGTATATGTCAGGAAAAACAATGGTGACATTCACATCTATATAGAATTTAGAAATTTCAATAAAGCTTGTCAGAAGGACAATTTCCCATTACCAACTACGGAGAAAATACTACAATCAATAGCTGGTTCAGAACTAATGTCTTTTCTTGATGGATTTTTAGGGTATAACCAAATCCTAGTTCATCCATATGATAGATTAAAGACTACATTTAGGACTAAATGGGGAAACTACACCTACCAGAAAATGCCTTTTGGTTTAATAAATGCAGGGGAAACTTTCCAAAGAGATATGGATATAGCTTTCAAAGGTCCAATAAACAAAATTGTTTTCATTTATTTGGATGATATAACTGTTTATTCCAAGAAGAGAAATAACCATTTACATGACTTAAAGCATATCTTTGAACGTTGAAAAAAATACAAAATTTCATTAAATCCAAAGAAATATTATTTTTCTCTAGATGAAGGTAAGCTTCTAGGATTTATTTTATCCAAAAGAGGCATTTGTATTGATCCAGACAGAGTAAAAGAAATTTCTGAAATTTCTTTACCCCATAATAAAAAATCTATGCAGTCTTTTCTAGGTCAGATAAATTTTGTTAAGAGATTTGTCCCTAACTTTTCCCAAATTGTTTTACCATTACAAACCATGATTAAGAAAAATTCAATATTTAAGTGGGGACATAACGAAAGAGAAGATTTTGATTTAATCAAACAAGCCATTATGAATGCTCCCTCTTTAACAACTCCAATTTTTTCTAATCATTTCATATGTATACATTTGATTTTGAAACATCTTATGTTGTTGTTTTAACGCAAGTTAATGATCAACAAATCGAAGCACCCATCTCTTTCTTTAGTTATAATTTTCAAGGTGTTGAACTAAATTATTCAAAGGTGGAAAAGCAAGCTTTTGTTGTTTTCAAATCTGTAAAGAACTTCAGGCCTTTTCTCCTAAAAATGCACACTAAAATAATAGTCCCATTCTTAGCAGTGAGACAGTTACTTATGCAAATGGAAGTAGGAGAAAAAAGGGAAAATTGGGTAACATCTCTATAAGAATATGATATTGACATTAAACCAACCAAAACTGTCAAAGGACAAGGTTTTTTCAGATTGCTTATAGAAGCTTCAAACCTACCAGCAAATGAGGACTCAAGTAGTATTGTACACATATCAGAGGTAAGCTTAAAAAATTTAGAGTCTCTATATGTTGATCTCATTTTCTATTTGAAAAATGGATATGATCCCCATGAATCCAATCACAAAAGTAAAAGGGATTTAATATTGAAATCAAATCAATATGAAATCATTTGCGATGTGTTTTTTTTCCCACGGAAAAAGTCGTAATTTCTATTAATAGTGAGAAATTACATTCTGTAGATGCCTAAGCATATGCATATTGAGGCTGATAGCCTCCCAAAAAACCAAAAAACGGTTGTTGTAATAGCAACAAACATAAACATTGTGCATCAGTCTCTGCGCAAGGAGGTCATGAAAGTCTCAGAAGTAACTATAACCGACAAAGTGGGTAACTATGCCAAAAGAAACCTGTATTCTCCATGCAGGGAGGCCATGTAGATCTCAAGAACCCACAAGAAAAATATAAAGTCTTTGAAACATCCCATGCTGTTTGACTGTCAAAAATTATCTGAGAGAGCTTGTAAACCCATAAAAATTGAAAATAAAAACAGCAGTTGACGTAACCCATGATAAGCCAAAAAAAATAAAGCAGGAGTGTGTAAGGGATGGCAGAGTGATTATGTCTCCTAATGTGTATGTAAATCTATAAATGATCTGTGGTAATATTGATGGAAAGTTCGATCAACTTATTCCTGAATCAACCAGTCCTCTTCCTGCCTACGCGCTGCCTCCTTTGATAAGTAGTCTGCCCCTGTGTTGTGCTCCCTGTAAATATGATGACAAACAAAGTTATCAAAAGATGTCGTAAGCATGTGAGCCTCATCCAATATATGTCTCAACGTAAAAGCAGAGCAATGACAAGTTCTGTTGAGCCAATTGCAAACAAGTTTGGAATCCCCAAACAGTTGGAGATGTGAGCAGTGTTTCTCAAGAGCAAAATGTATGAGATGTTTGGCCGTGGTAAGCTCATCAAAGTTATTTGTGCCTCTTCCTAGGTTCATTTGGATCTTGAAGCAGTTATCTTCCCTCAGGTAGAGTATTCCCCCTCCCCCCCCTGCAGCCCTCTTCTTGGGCTGAACCATCAAAATAGGCCCAAGGGTGTTTTTTATCTATGAGTTTGGGTTGGATGGTCCTGGAGCGAGTCTGAGAGGTGTCTTTAGGCAATGAGTCAACTTTAGCAAGGATACGAGATCTGATGGAAAGCCATAGGGGGTCCTTATGGTCAAATATGACCTGGTTCCTCTCCGTCCAGAAAGCCCAACACATTAGGAGGGGCAGATTTCTGTCTCTTCCCTTGTGCTTCTCTAACCAGTCCAGCCAGGCCTCCACGATGGATCTCCCTTGCTAACGTTGGAGGGAAGGGGAGGATACTAGAATGAGGTTCCATTGCTCAGTGATAATAGGGCAGTGCAGGAATAAGTGTTTTGTGCTTTCCTCACTGATTCTACAGAGGTGACACCAAAAAGGACCATGGAAGCGTCGCTTCATCAAGTTTGAGCCAGTGGGGATTTTGTTGAAAAGGATGGTCCATATAAGCAATCGCATTCTGGGGGTTGCTTTGAGCTTCCATAGTGCTTTCCACCATTGCTATACATTCTCTAGCTTGACGTTCTCCATGAGTTTCAGGTATCCTTCCTTGGGAGAGTATCTCCCATTTTTTTCATATGCCCACACAATTTTGTCCTCCCCTTCTGTTATCCTGATATGAGCTTGTGTGAGAGCCTCAGTGAAGCCCTCCCAAGCCTGATGCCAATGGCCTGGGATTTGGAGATCGTGGGCCAACTTCCAGACCTACTGGAGAAGAGTGTTATTTTCCTGGTCTGCAATATGGGATAGATGAGAAAGTCCCTGATCCACTAGTAGTTCTATCAACTCTGCTGGGAGCCTGTGGGCATTCCCACATCCGATCCAGGAATCCACACCTATACGAACTGCGTTCCCCTGATGAATCCGTCAAGTTAATCCTTCCTGTATAAGGGGTAGGGAGGTTAGGATTACTTTCCAGATGATGGACAGGCTGCCACTTGCCCTATGATCCCTTCGAATCCAGTCCATAGTGTTTTCGGGGGAGATGTACTTTGCATAAGCTACTTTTGTCCAAAGGTTGTGCGAGGTAATGAGTAGCCATCCTAGTTTTGCAGCCAATGCTTTGGAAAATAGATCCAAACTTTTTATGCCCCAACCCCCCCATCTCTTGGGCCTTGCAATAGTGTCCCATTTTACCCATGCGAAGAGATTCCCCTGCTTGTTGCCTTTCCAAAGGAACCTGCTGCAGATTTTTTGTAGCCTGGCTAGAATTCCCCTTGGAATCCAAGCCAGAGTCATCCAATATACCGGTGTCGCTTCCAGCATAGCTTTTATGAGGGTGAGTCTGCCTGCTCAAGAGAGATATCTGTTGTACCAAGTATTCAGTCTCTTTTCCACCTTTGAGATGAGCCAGGTCCAATCTGCAATTTTGTAGCCCGAAGGTTTCAGCTGGAACCCTAGATATTTCAGCCCGTCCTCCAGAGGTTGTGAGGTAAAGGGGAAGCGGCGGAGAGTAAATTGTACTTCAAGCTGAGAACAACCTACTACCGTCAGGGTAGACTTGTGAATGTTAATGATCATGCCTGTTGCCTTCTGGAAAAGGTCAAATACATACTGTAAGGCTGAGGTGTCACCAATGCTGCCATTCAAGAAGATGAGCACATCATCCACAAACAGTAGGTGGGTAAGGAAGCAATTGTCCATTATTTTTATCCCCGCTAACCTGCCCCTTCTATGTTCTACCCCTATCGATCTGCTGAGCCCCTCCATGATGAGAAGGAATAGTAGGGGTGAGTGGGGGCATCCCTGCCCGAGACCCCTCTTGGCCGAGAAAAATGGAGTGGGAGCTCCATTGAGAAGGACACTATATGACACATCGGTAATACAACTCATAATCCATTTGATATGCATGTATGGGAAGCCCATATGAGTAAGGAGTAGGCAAATATAGAGCCATTTTTCTCTATCAAAAGCCTTGGATAGGTCCACCTTTAAGATCATCCCTTTCAGGTTCTTACAGTGCACCGAGTGGAGGAGTTCTTGGGTGGTTCCAATAGCTTCATGAATCTGGTAGTGCTGAAGGAAAGCGAACTGTTTAAGGGATATGTGAGCTGAGAGAATGGGCTTGAGTCTGTTAGCTAGGATTTTAGCTATGATCTTGTAGAGGCAGTTGCATAGCAAGATGGGCCAAAAGTCATTAAATGAGGCAGGCTTGTCTGATTTGGGAATGATGGCAATGAACATGGATTTGATGGCCGAGGGCATTTTCCCAGAGAGGAGATAATGCTCAACCACCCTGAGTAGATCTAGACCCAAGATATCAAAGAAAGCTAGGTAGAATTCTATGGACCAGCCATCAGGTCCTGGGCTCTTGTCTCTTTGGAAGCCTTGGATGGTAGCCTCTAGCTCCCCCAATGTTACCTCCTTGATTTGCTCCTCCCCTTCCTCTGCATCGACAAACCTAGGGAAGAGCTTAGCCACCCACATGATCTCTAGCATGTTGGCTTCCCTCGGGGCCGCATATATATTCTTGAAGTGTGAGGTGGCCAAAGAAGCGAGCTCTCTGGAGGTACGGACCTAATGCCACTGATCATTTTGAAGCTCCTAGATGGTGTTGATGGCTTTCCTCTCATTGGCAAAGCGGTGATAGAACTTTGTGTTTTCATCTCCCTCCTTGAGCCAGATCGCTCGGCTTCTTAGACGCCAACTTGCTTCTCTATCCTTGAGGACTTGAGTCCTCTGCTTGGTTAAGTGTTCATAATGATCTTTTTGTTCCATAGAGGTGTAAGTACCTTCCGATTGAGCTTCAAGTTCTGCAATGGCCTGCTCGGCTTGGTTTAAGATTAAGTCTTCTTGTTCCCTTTTCTTGTGCGCCCAAACTCTAGATAAGCCCTTAATTTCTATGAGATTTTTGACAAAGCCTTTTGCTGGGTCCTCCTCCTCGGGGATTGGATGAGATTTCCATAAGTCTGAGACAAGCTTGATGTAGGAGGGGTCCTGAAGCCAGGTGGAGTTGAATTTGAACGGGGCTAAGATCTTGTGGCATCGATCCCCCACTTCTAGGTAGATAGGCCGATGGTCCGAGATACCCCCGCTGCCTACCCATTGCCTGGACCAAGAGTGGTTGATGTGGAAAGCCTCCTTAATAATGAAACAGTCCAATCTCCTTGCCAGGCTTTGGTTGCTAGTTCAGTTGTTTTTCCAGGTGTGCTGAATCTTGGAAAAAGGGATATCAATCCAGTGGTGCTCCTCTAGCAGTTGTTCAAAGAAATCAGATAGCAGATCTATCTGCGCCATGTGTCCCCATGATTCCATGAAGCCCAGAGAGAAGTTTAGGTCCTTGCCTAAGATCACATTATCAGCTTGGAGGAGAGAAGAGCTAAGGATCCTTCGCCAGAAGGGCTCCCTGTTGTGGCAAGGTCCATAGACATTGATAATCCTCATCTCATCCTCCAGGTCCTTGGAGTAGATATCTGTACCCAAAAACCCCCCACCCCCCAGATGTTCTTCAGAACAATGGAACTATTCTTAAACCCTACTTCTACCCCCTGAGAACGACCTGAGACATCTAGAGCATGGAAATTCCAACCCGGTAGCCATGAGTTCAGAAGGAGGATGACCAACTCTGCCTTACATAGGGTTTCTTGTAAAAGGATAGCATCAACCAGTTCAGATAGTAAAAGTCACTTCATGGCTAACTTTTTTTCGGGGCTAGCCAACCCTCTGCAGTTGAAAGACAGAAGCTTCATGGAGGAGGGGGGCAAGGGTGTCCTTTGCTCTAAGTACCCTTTCAATGGTTTACTATTTACCCTGGACAGCTTCGTTACCTACTTTTTCTTTTGCTTTTTTAAGGTTGGATGGTCTGCCTTTTCCTTATCTGGGGGAGAGAAAGGGAGGAGCTACATCCAGCCCTATGGCATCCAGCTCTCTCTGCTTGGCTATGGAGCAGGTAGTATACCTCGGAGTGGAATTCGTCGGGGGGAAGGAGGCAGGAGGGAGGGGATCGGGGTAGAAGAGAGAGAGCATGAGGTGTATATGGGCGATGGCGTCGGGAGGGAGTGGGTCATGTAGGAATGACCTATCCGATGGGGGAGGGGAGGGAGCTGGGGATCACAAACAAGGTCGGGGGGTATCTAGGGGGGGAGGGGGAGAGGATCAAAATCAGAGGAGGCAATTGGGAGGAGAGCGATAACAATGATGAAGAAAGATGTGAAACAGAGGCATCAGAAGTTAGAGACATACCCGACGAGAAAACGTCGCCTTTTGCTACCTTGGAGCGCATTAGATGAGGTGAGGGAGGCCTGATAGGGTTCTTGCCTCTTTTATTCAAAGCAGGTACAAGCGGCACCTCCACTGTGTCCAAATTTTTGTTCTGCTCTGCCATCTGAGTCACTGTTGCCTGAGGAGGGGGTTGCTCGATCACCGGTTCATGATCCTGCCCTTGGAGATCCTGCTTATTCTTCTTGAGGAGGGGACAGTCTTTGTAAAGATGACCCACTAGATGACACCTCCTGCAACGATAGGGGATGCCTTCATAATCCAGCAACTGTTTCCTCGAAAAAGATCTCCATTGGATGATGATATTTTCCTATAGACCACCTCTAGTATCTAAGTGCACAAGGATCCTAGCATAGGCCATCATTCCTGTGGTCTGGTAAGACTTATCAAAATCCATGAACATACCCAGAGAGTTCCCATTTTCTAGAATATGTCCTCAGACCAGTACTGAAGGCGCAGCCCCGAGAGCCTGACCCACACCGGCCTGACCCCAATTTGTTTGGTCTCCGGGTCAAAGAGTGGCGTCCACCTCTTGAGGAGTACTGGCACTTTTTCAAAATGCCAAAATGACGAGAGAACCCAACTCGTGTGGTTGGCCCTAGCAAACCGCAGTGCAAACCAACCCCGTATGAAGGTATGGACGAAAGGGATGTCTGCTAAATGTTGTTCCCAAATCTCCGTAGCCTAAGATTTCAGTCTGTCCGCGGTATAATTTCTGCCACTGATACGTCCCACCAAAACTTTGTCTGCATAATCCATCGCATCCCCCCACTGAATATCTTCTTCAAGCCAGAGAATAATATTTGTTGGCCTGGACTTGAAGCACCTTTGTTTCTTTGAGGGTTGGGAGGACATACACTTAGGGTTTGCTGAGATCCTCGCCTCTTCTAGATTAGCGGGCAGAGGAGGAGGGTTAGGTTTTGGAGGGAGATCGGGGACAGCTTCAGGGGGGGGGACCGAGGTAAAACTACCAGAGGGAATTGGGAGAGCCAAGGACAAGAGGGGAGTTGCCGGAGGGAGGACTACAGGTAAGGCACTAGACAACGGTGTAGAAGGAGTTCTGGTGGCTCTGAGGGACTTGCATGATTCGGTGAGGATTGAAAGTAGTCCGAGAGAAACCTTAGGGTGGCTGGGGAAGGCATAGCGAAGGGCGTCCAGGAGGAGGGTTCATCTAGCTGAACAGAAGAAGAGAGAACAGGGTCAAATGACTGAGGGAGATCATCGAAACTGGAAGACAGGCTTTCACTATACAAACCTCCAGAAGCCACAAACGTGGAGCACCAGATGGAGCCTTCCACCAGCAGAGAGTCTAAGTAATCCACCTCGTCTATATACATCATGACAGCTGCTAAGAAGGGTAAACCACCTCGGAACCAGCTAACCGTCGGAAACCAGCACCGACAGCGATGGAGGATCAGGACCGTTTGAGAGCAAGAAAAGTGGAGGAAAAACCCTATATGGGTCTAGCAGGCAGGTAACCAATGGGGAGGGATTAGAAGCCTGCCTATGCACGACCCTTCTCTTTGAAATACAAAACCTTAGCGTGAAAACGATAGGGAAAATGGTAATAGGGAATAGTAAAAAAGAAACCCCAGCGTGAGGTGTGAAGAGTTAATGGCAAGAGCTGGGCAGTGGTGCAAGTACCGAGGCATGTCAGGGGTAGCTACAGGACCAATGCTGGCCTGCAGAACCTCGTACCCTCTAACCCCGTTCTCAGGCCATGCCATTCCATCATTGGTGATGTGTTATTCATGAGAAATTATGATTATGTATTATTAAGATGCCTTGAAAATTCTAAAGCACAAAAGGTTTTACAAGAATTCCACAATGGACCAGCTGGTGGACATTTTGGAGGAGATACTATTGCACATAAGATCCTGCATGTTGGGTACTATTGGCCAACTTGTTCAAAGATTCCCATGAATAAGTGAGGAAATGAAAAATATGGAAAACTGCTACTAGAAGACAATGGAAACCTACCTTACCTCTACAACCAGTCAACATTGAGAAACCTTTTGAAAAATGGGGATTGGATATCATAGGTGAGATTGTTCCTCATTCCTTAAAGCAACATAAGTATATCCTTACTGCTACAAACTATTTCACTAAGTGGGTGGAATAAATTCCACTAAAGGTAGACAATTTTGATGTTATCATTTAATTCATTGATCATTTCATTATTACTAGATTTGGCTTACCATATGCACTTATGTTTGATAATGCATCTTACTTTTCAAGAAATAATATAACTGAATTTGCTGTTAAGAGGGGTTTTAAACTTAAGTACTATGCTAACTACTACCCTAAAGGAAATGGTTTAGCATAATCCAACAACAAGAACCTCATAAGGATTATTAAAAGAACTGTTGATCAGATCCAAAATAATTTGCATAAATCTTTGACATTTGCTCTATGGGTAGATTGAATAACCTAGAAGGCCTCAATAGGCTCTTTTCCATTCAAACTAGTATATGGAAAAGAAGTTATCATCCCTTCAAATCTAGCCCTTCCCTAATTATACCTAGTCCAATTATTGAAGAAACACCTTCTTCTTCTTTAAAACTAAGATAGTTTCAAATTCTTAAACTAGAAGAAGAAAGGGAGAAAGCCAAACTTACACATACTTGTCATCAACAACTAGTCAAATCTTCCTTTGATGCAATTTTTGTTTCCGCAAAACCTTTTCAAATTGGAGATCTAGTGCTTAAATGGGACAAGGCACATGAGGAAAAAAGAAAGCATACTAAATTCCAGAAAATGTGGCTTGGACCATTTCAAATTGCTGAACAAGTAGGCCCATCGACGTTCATATTGCAAGATTTATCAGGAAAGAGAGATTATCTTCCTTTCAATGGGCTTATTTTGAAAAAAATATTTTCTTACAAGATTATATCTTCTATTGTAAAATTATTGCATTTACTTTTTGTGTTTTCTTAGAAAAATAATGTTAAATAGCATCACTTTTGGCTTTACAATCAAATGTCTTGAAACATTTTATGATCTTTCGCTTTGAAAGTAGAAATTATTAACGAAATGATTACAAAATTTGAAAATTAGCTAAGTATCATAAAACTGTGAAATTTTCTTTTCCATTGAAGTTGTAAATTCTTTGAAAACCTCAACTTTATAAAATCATTTTATTATATTATCAGTCAAAAAAGGTTATCTTTAACAAAGTAAATACTATTTACAGCTAAGCATCTCCAACTCTAAAATTGTCATCCAAAACCCTTAAGGAGTCAATGATTATTCCCATCCATTAACTTTACTATTTTTAGAGTGTAATTCAAAAATATATTAACCTTAAAAGATAAGGGGTCTCATCACGAGCCTGCTTGCCATGTTCATAGGGAAATAATAGACTGACATTACCAACACTGAATACCAAACCAGGGTAATGGTTGATTATTTTAATCTTAAGACAAGGGGTCTCATCACGAACCAGCTTGTTCAGTTCAATTACAACCTGTGAATGCCATTGTCACCTTCTGGTAACCAAACAAGGACAATGACTTTTCAGTAATAAAAAGTTTCTAAAAGAAAAGTAAATAAATAAAAAATAAAAATGAAATATATATATATATATATATATATATATATATATAGATATATATATACTTTTGAAATTATCCCTAAAGATTACACTATTATATAGATGGGATTCTAAATTAATGATGGTTAAAAGGTAACCCTGTCGAGGCTATGAACGCCTGTTGGCAGCAGTGGCTCTACCTGTGACAAATGATTATATTAAAAATGCTAAGTTGTAAAAGCCCCCTACTTTATCTTTACAACTAATTAAGGACTGATATAGACAAAAATGATTTTCATATATAAAGAGGATATAAAAATAATTATAATTAAATAAGTTTTTATGTTCAAAGTAATGCTACTTATCTAAATATTTCGAAAATATTTTTCTTTCCTGAATTATTTTTACTTAAAAAAGTTTTATAAATTTCACTATTATAAGAGATAACTCGTTCTTCCAGTGAATCGCCAATTTTTGTGTTGTGAAACAACCCCCATTTATTTTACATAAATAACTTAGGAGATTATTGTATAAATAAACACGGACACTTAAAAAATTGAAAAACATAGGAATATAGTTTAGTTTAGGGTTTTTGTTAAGAAGAAATTTGATTTTTAATAAACAAATCCTCATAAATGCTTTAATGACTTGAATACGGCTTACTTTAAGGAAAATTGACAATATCGCGTGTCACAAAGTTTCAAAGAAACAATGTTTCATTTACCCTTTCGAAACATGAGATTGTGATAAAATATATCCCCCGAGAACCAAAACATATCTATTCCTTAAAAGGCTTAAGTATTGATGAAATTCCTTCATGGTAGAAATTCTCGGCATCACAATCTTATAAAAAAAGTGATATATCATAAGACCAAGGAACTATTGTGAAATACGATAAGCTACCAAACCTGACAAAACAATAAAACACACTCTTTAAAAATATCGCGTCCAGATAAATCACAAAAGTATCAACATGCTCCCCACTTATATCATTCCCAATTCCCCTTGATTGTGATAAATCTATTTCTTAAAGTATGTGCCTAAGGAAAATCATAAAGCTAAAAACAAAAGTGTTACACAATATTTTGTCATAGGTCCTGTACTTCCTCGTGACATACCATGAAGTGCCCAAAACATGACCATCACATAGTGTACTTATTCATATATGCAACTCATATCCTCGGAACATTGATTGGAAAATGCCTTGAGGTTTCTCCTGAAGAAATAGCTCTAAAACACTAATTTTGAGACTCATCGCTCTTATGAGGTTAAAAACCACAATGGTTTCCTATTGTATTATACCAGACCCACAATGGCATCACTCTATTTACTTGTATACCCGCGATGATCCCAAAATGGAAATTTTCCTAAAGATGATGAGAAGCTTCTAGAGAGGTGAGCTCGAGGTTGTTCGGCGTAGATGAGGTTGAATTCTCCTAACTTGGCCTCTTGGTCTTATCCCTATGATCTACCTCCTTGAGATGAGGGCCCAATACTGTCTTTGGAGAGGTCCTAACTCCCTTTCCCAGCCTATATTCATCCTCTTCCATTCCCAAATGGTTGGTCAAGTTATAGGCTAGGTTGGTCTATGTCTATTTGCACCTTCATGCTAAGATTGTGCCTAGAGGCTATTCATTTGACTTGGAGGAGTGTGTTGAAGGGAAATGTTCCCCTAGGGCTTTTGGGTTGAAACCCTAGCAGACTGAAAGTTGTCTATACAGAGAAACACACATTCACACAGCCATTATGCTATTATAAACAAATTCTATGATAAGGGAACGTACCTTAGGTCCTACGTTTGAGAAGGTCCTCAAGGGTCCAAACCCTTCTTCAAGTTCCTCTTGCTCCTTTGTCCTACAAAACAACCAATTCCAAAGAACACAGCAGTATATGGACAAAAACTTATAAAGAAACCATCTTCATGTTATAAAGAAAGGTAGTTAGTTATGAAATATAAACAACCATTCACATATGTATTCTAACATGAATATCATAAACATAAATAAGATTCATATCAGGAACCAAGACATGTGTTTCTTTTATTATAGACAAATAAAGTACATAAAAGGAATAATTTCACCTGAGTCACCTTTAGCAGGCTCCAAGAAAAGCTCCTTCTGGATCCGTTCCATCCTCAAGCCTTTAACAAACTCCTTCCATGACTTACTCCATGATGTCATAAGTAGTGGATTAACATCAACACACAAGGAAACAAGGGTTTCTTGTACAAATGGGGGAAGTGCAGAACGCACAAGGGACTTCAGACCTGGTCAGGGGAAAAATTTCAGCATAATAACCTTTCTCTCTCTTCTCTCCTCTCTTAGGCCTTCCCATTGAGGTCTTTTTATACCTCTCCCAAAGTAGTTTTTTAGTTGGGAGTTGGTTGGGAACAGTTGGGCCACGGGCACTAATAGGTGATCAACAGGTAAAACCCGCAATCTCCACCTGAAATTAAAGAGTTTTATATTTTTTTAAGTGTTTTAATACATATACGCGGGTTGGATATACACAGACCCACGTATACATGCGTTTAACTTAGGGCAATGTCGCGTATAAGGGATAAAACACTATTTTTTAAATTTTAGGACCAGGTCTGGAAGGAGGGGTTGCCCTAGGCCATAAGTGCAGCATCACAAACCATAAGAGTGAGATTTGGAGCTATAACAGATTCCCCCTAATATATGAGGTTAGAAGGGGTACATGATGGCTGAAATATATTAAGCAAGCACATTAAAAGGAAATCTGTCAAAAACCGAGGAGGAATTCACCAGAATTCAGCCTGCCAAGCCACAAAAGGAGATCAGAAAGAAACACCATCTGAGGCAGGCACACCCATGCTCAGAAAAAGTAAAGCATGTCCGCATATCAAGTACAAGCTTATCCACTAAGTATACAAGTATAAATGACTAGAAAATACATAATGGATCATCTGATCATGATGAACAAGTACATGTCTGAATATCACATATAAGACTGTTAATGATGCTGAAAGATGCAACAGATCACTAATATCAAAGACTGATCCCAAAAGGTACCAACTGAACATGATGGAATAGGATGGTACTACACTACAAACTCAGGTGCCAGCATATAGAATGTCGCCATGACTGACTGCAACATATAAGGTGGAGTGGTATCAACTAGCAGCAACAAGAGCAACTGTCAAGTGAACCAATGAATGCTGATACAACCTAAGGTCTTCATCGACCGCTGTGGTACATTTCTACACCATGGGAATAAATGATCTGAAGTCGACCATGTGAGAAATCGTTTGATTACCGATCATTGATGTATATCGTTAACAAACGCGAGACTACTCATCGATAATGATAATGAGCGTCAAGCTACCCAGTACAATCTAACAAGTGTGAAGAGATGAGCTAGAGTCGAACACCTGTAAGAATCTATCGACCAGGAGATAATGATGGTTTCCCACTATCGATAGCGAAGGATCTGCCACTAATGACTGAAAACCCCAAGGTACTGCCAAATGGACTCTAGATCTTTGCCCCAGAGCAATGAGTCGGAGTCGATAGGGAAAGATCCACTAGAAGGAAGGCATTAAGGCATCCTTCATCAATCTAGCGCGAGTGTAACCCGTAGGCCAATAATGTGGAAGGAATTGGATGAAAAAGATGTAGTAACCCAACCGAAGTACGTTTCTGGCGTACACAAGATGTGGCTAGCGCACGACAGAAACCCTCTGAACCAACCAATAATGGAAGCTGACACAGAGGCGAGGTATCCACCAATAGGGTCAAATGGAAACCAAGGTACTGCACGAATCCCAATGTGTGATAATGTAAGCTGATGTCGAACACAAGGGAAACCACTCAGTCAAAGACCCATGATACTAATCGATGCTGAGCACAAGGTGACCTATCAATAATGAAAATAGGGCTAGGGTGCAGCTCTAGGCCTATCCTCAGAGCAAGGTGTCGTCGTCGATAAGGACAAGACCCGCTAGCAAGAAGTCAATGGGGACCTTCTCAAACTGGCATGAGTAAAGGACCAATATAGCTGATGTGATGATAGACATGATACTGACAACCAGGAATGGCCGACTGAAAAATGAGTCAAGAGACATCGCAGAGAGGCCGACTCAGGCTAACTTCCCTTGAACAAAATCACAACTCAATGTGACTATGTGGCAGCATATGATGACTCTGTATAAGTTCGTCATGCAGGAGGCACGAACGAACCCTCCATATGATTGGAAGAGATAACCAAGCGAGAGAGAACTGACTTAATAACAAGGTTAAGGCATACCTAAGTCAAACTAAATCCCGCCCAAATGGAGGAGACTTTGTTTTGAGTGCTTTGTTCAAGGGCGACACGACTGACTCTAGCTGCCAACAATAAATGGAAATATTGTCCCGTTCCCACTCTTTTTTGGAATATTTAATTTTTTTGTCTTTTTCTATTAAGCTTGAAAAAGAATAAAAGGATGCTATGGTATAGTGGAAAGAATGAGTGTCGGTGGAATAGATGATCTAGTTACTGGGAATGGAACATTCCTATGCTCAATGCAGGGAGGTGAAAACTGGTCAGTGACACTCAAAGGTGTGTTCCTTCCACGGGTCAAGGTGTGTCAAGTTGCAAAAGTCAAAGGTATGCAAGGTTGATTTTGCAGTCGTCATGGTCAAAAGTTGGCTTAAACACGAGTCCAAGTGAAGCCAGCTCTAGGCCAAAAGGTGCAAGTGGTCAACATGCAATGCAGTAGTACAACTCAACACAAAGGAGCCTCTAGGGTATAAGGCCAGAACGAAGCGAAGAAGCTAAGAGGAATGAGTCTTCAACGCATAATTCATGGTGGGACTACAAAGGACTCCCGAGCCTACTCAAATCGGAGCAGCATGGGCAACAAATGTGAGTGAGGTGCTAACTACGATGCCCATGTAAAGGATGGCTCTACCATCGTGTCATGATTTAAAGAATCGGTGAGTGAAGATGGCTTACGAACCATAACACGATGGGATTGACCCTACGGCAGATGTATCGGCAAATGGAGGCTAGTATGCATAATGCAACGAAAAAATGGTGTCCCTAACATATATGCCAGTGAGAAAACGATACCTGCCATGACAGGTCAACAGTCATGGAACCGTCTCGAACTGTCGAAAAACGTCCAAAATGTCCTGAAAATCAAACCATTCTCGACATTCCAAGATCTCAAGTTAAAAGTCACATGAGGCCAAAAAAAATAAAATTTTGAAAAAATTTTACATTTTCAAAACCTATAAAAGAGATTTTTGACTCACCATTTTCACCATTTGAGTTTGAGAGCAAAGGATTTGGAGCAAAAGGAGTAAACTTCCCATAGCCATATTCAACCATTCAAATTCTTCAAAAACCTCCAGGTAACTCTTATACTTAGCTTGCAATTGATTGTGACTGGTTTTAAGATTTTTAATTAATGTTTCACCGTTGAATTTTTTGCCCAAAATTTCACCGCGGCGTATACGCGGACTGGTAATATGAAACCCGCGTACACGCGGGCCCTATACGTGATTGTGTGCACAGCGACCCGCGTATACGCCGCGAACAATTTTAAACAAAAACTAACAGTTGCAAATCATTTTGCTCTCAGAATGTCGGTCACCTGGCGAGAGAGAACATGCAGCGGTGGATAATGAAGTCATGAACGATCCAGAAGCTTTGGATGCCCTATGGGGATGCAGTTTGCTTAAATTCTTCAAACTGTCGAATATGAAAGCAAGCACACGTCTGCTTGAGATGCTCATTTATTATTGGGACGTCGAGGAGGAATCCTTTATGATTGACCAGATGCCACTCAGGGTAGAAGTGGAGGATATCTTGTCAGGAAGAAAGAGTCAATTTTGCGGACAAAACCGACCTCCCTAGAAACTAAGGCTTTTCTAGTGACAAACAAAACAATCAAGCACTATCTTTCCCTAAATATGCATTTAAAATAAAAGCAACCAGGTGTTTAAGGCTTACCTTTAGTCCAACGTTTTTTGTAGTAGCCAAGCTTCTTCGATCCAGATGAGCTCCTTCTCCTCGAAACCTGCATACACTAACAAGCAAACGATTACATAGCACCTGAATAACTCACATAATAGAACATATTCATCATAAAGACCAAGGAGTTTATGAAACAAATTATATATAACAACTTGTTGAGAAAAATGAACTTAATTGTATTAATTGGAAACAAAAGAAACCTTACAACCAATGCCTTGGTGTTGTGCAGGTCCCTCCCAGGGTCCAGCAAGAGTTCTCCTCTACTTTGATCAGCTCACCCACTTCCAAATGAAGCTAAGAAAGGAATGTGATCTCTCCTCTCAAGCTCTATAAGGGAGTCCTAATTTCAGCAGCATCTACCCTTAGGAATGTTCAGCTTTCAACCTTCTTTGCCTCTGGCCCAATGCCTATATTTATAATGCTTTGGAGGAAGTTAAATAGGTCCACCATCAATGGGATAAGCCCCTCTTTCAAAGGGATAGCTCCCCTCTTCATGGGATAAGTTCCTCTTTCATTGGGATGCATGAACCATCTGGAGGCGCTCAATCCACGTCAAACCATCTTCTAGAATGCTCTAGAATCGACCGCAAGTAAGTTTTTTGAAGTAAAACTTGTGCCTTTTGACTTTTACAGGGGTGTGCACCCACCCCTTTACAGACAGAGCATACAAGTACGTAGGTATTATGTACTTGAGGTGTGTGCCCGCAGGTAAGAGTAAGAGAAAGTGCGAAACCAGAGTTATATTGATTTTTTAAAGGCTTTCTCTCTTTTTTGGAGTTTGACATGAGGAGCAGAGGTATAAGACTTGCCAAGGAGGACAGTATGGTTATTGATGGAGCCATATTGACTGCAAATAGTCGTGGTGACAAATTTTAGTGTAACAGATTACCCCCTAAAGGGCGAGGTCTGTAGTAGATCAGGGTTTTATATCATCTAGGAAGGGTGAAGCACTTTATCATTTCGAGGATTATCTTGTGGAGAGCCCAGTCGAAACCTACAAATATTCAACACAAAATACATATATGAGATCATATCATCGCTGAGGTAGGCATTCCCATACTCAAGTCAAAAACTTAACTAACAAACTAACTACTGCACTGATATAGGAATGATTTCGCAATACATCATAATCATAGACACATGTAGACATAGTATGGATGCAGCCATCTGTTTATAATTAGTTTACTGTATAATGAATACAAAACTCCTCGCAGCCTGGATGGCGGAAACTAGATCCAGGGTCTTCATTTCTACTTCCCGAAATAGTACGATTCTATCCATGCGAATAAATGAGTTGATGTCGAACATGGTAGAAACCACTTCATTACCAGTCAATCATGTAAACTGTTAACAAGTGTGAGAGAGACCACCAGTGATGTCAATGGTTCTCAAAGTACCCAGTACAATCCGTGAGATGTGAATGAATGTGTTGATGTCGAACATGTCACAGAATCCTTCGATCGAAAGTCAATGATGTAAATTGTCGTCAAAGGTGAGAAACCTGCCATTGAGGCATGCAGATCTCAAGGTACTGACGATTCCTAGATCATATTTCTAGATAATGTGCTGATGTCGATAGAAAGCGACCCGTTGCAGGCAAGCCCACAACACGAAATCATATATCAAGTTGAAGAAATGTAGTTGTAAGGACTGACTCAGGGATGGTCAAGATGGGTGACAGATATTTTGCAGATGAATGGTTTATTTGCAGTGACCTCTTGAACACATAACGACACAACAGATGGCTTGGTGACAATTGACCCAAAGTTAATACCCAGAAACTGGCTGAAGACTTTCAATGTGGTTTGATCAACTGTTAGGCAAAGGATTTCCCAACCCAGGTGAATGAAAAGTGTTGTGTTCAAGAGTGGTGATAAGGTTTTTTCCGAGACAAAGGATAACAAATAGGCTCATTTTTCTCTCTTTTCCCCCACCATTTCTGGCAAGTACCTCTTTATTTTTTACAAGCTTAAGGAGGATAACATTTGCTTGATTATAAGCTCATCCTTCGGATGAGTCCAACTTAGTTTAGATTCGAACCCTAAGAAGGAGTGGTCCGTTCCTGTTTGTAATCGAACAGGTCCTTTACTGTGAAATTTTAATGAGACCAGTATAGGAGAAACTCGGCGTTTTTCAATTTTAGAGAGTCTGAAAAACTTAAGAAGACTCCAGGGTTGACCTTTTTCATAAATTTGTGTCTCCCAAGCCCGAAAAAGTATAAAATAATACTTGAGAGAACCGCTTGATCTTTACGACCAAAGAGTACTTTCATGATTAGTGTCTCTGACCTGAAAAGTAAAAAAAACGATCAACGACACGTTGTTTTATAACCAATATCAAATTTGAAACGACAAAAATCCGACAATCTTTTCATGTTTTTTACGGTCGGAAAAGAGTTGTAAGTGGACCGTCTTTTAATTCCGTTTTAACGAGTGTAAAAGAAATGCTCGGCAATCTTTTCATGTTTTAGGAGTCAGAAAAGGGCTTAAAAGATGACTCTAAGGTTTCACTTTTTCGTAAGTTTTAACGAGTTCGAAAAAATGATAAAAATGTACTCATGGTTTTCATTTTTTCGTAAGTTTTAATGAGTTCGAAAAAATGATAAAAATGTACTCATATGGCCAACTTTCAATTTAATTTACGAGCAGGAAAAGACGGAAAGAACTCGGCATTTTCATTTGTTTTACGAGAATGAAAGATAGCAAAATAATCTCGGTATTTTCATGAGTTTAACGAGTCTTGAAAATAACTGAAATTGACTCGAGATAGGTTTCATTTTTACAAAAGCTTGAAACAGAGAAAAACTATGCTTCAAAATAGTTTCATTTTTACGCAAGCTTGAAACAAAGAGGAAACTATGCTTGAAAATAGTTTCATTTTTACATAAGCTTGAAACAGAGATAAAACTGTGCTTGATGCCCCCTAAGCATAACTGCTAGAGCGCATGCCCCCCCCAGCTTCATTTCATTCAACTAAGTACATTAATCAATAGCTGGATGGAATGAAGGTTTAGTTACGAGATCATTTGAAAGACTCGACCTAAAACTGTAAGAAAATTATGCAAAAAAATGAAATAACTAACCTAAATATACAACTTAACATTTATGAGATCTATTCAAACTCTCGACTCAATTAGAGGAGGATTTGTTTCATTTTTTAACGAGCTTGACACAGGAAAAGAACTATGCTCGGATTCAATTTCATGTTTATGCAAGCTTGAAACGAAAAACTATGCTTGTTATAAGTTCGCATGCCCCCAGCATAATGACGCAAATCAAGGTACATGCCCCCCAAGCTTCATTGCATTCAACTAGGTGGATGAAATGAAGGTTTACTTTCAAAATCTTGGAAAGACTCGTGGGAGTTGTTTCATTTTTTAGTGAGGTTGACACAGGAAAAGAACTATCCTCAAAACCCTTATTTCATTTTTTAAACGAGCTTGACACAAGATAAGGAACTATGCTCATAACTACTCTCTAAAATCTACCTAACAAAAAATTTTACTCTAAAAACCTTGATTCATTTTTTAACGAGCTTGACACAAGACAAGGAACTATGCTCATGACTCCTTGTTTCTTTTTTTAACGAGCTTGACACAAGACAAGGAACTATGCTCTAAAATCCTTGTTTCATTTTTTAATGAGCTTGACACAAGACAAGGAACTATGCTCATGACTACTCTCTACAATCTACCTATATAACCTATCCTTGTTTCATTTTTTAACGAGGTTTACACAAGACAAGGAACTATCCTCGAACCTGATTCATTTTTTAACGAGGTTGACTCAGTAACAAGAACTATCCTCTAACTTGATTCATTTTTTAACGAGGATGACTCAGTAACAGGAACTATCCTCTAACTTGATTCATTTTTTAACGAGGTTGACTCAGTAACAGGAACTATCCTCTAACCTGATTCATTTTTTAACGAGGTTGACTCAGTAACAGGAACTATCCTCTAACCTGATTCATTTTTTAACGAGGTTGACTCAGTAACAGGAACTATCCTCTAACCTGATTCATTTTTTAACGAGGTTGACTCAGTAACAGGAACTATCCTCTAGCTTGATTCATTTTTTAATGAGGTTGACTCAGTAACAGGAACTATCCTCTAACTTGATTCATTTTTTAACGAGGTTGACTCAGTAACAGGAACTGTCCTCGCTACATCCAGTTTCATTTTTTAATGAGGTTGAGATGGGAACAAACTATCCTCGCACACACTGATTCATTTTTTAACGAGGTTGACACAATAAAAGGAACTTTCCTCACAACATTGATCATGGCTTTCAACTGGAAGAAAGACATGTCAATGGACACACCTTGATCATGGCTTCCAAGAGGTCTTCATCATAAGGAAGAATAATTCTCTAGAAGGAACACATTTCAAGGGACTCAAAAGGGATAAGAACATCGCGTTCAAATAATCCCATAGAGTTCTCCATGTCAATTACCGAATCTAAATCAAAGGAAGATGAGCAAACAGTGAGAGGCTCACTTACATCGGTAACTGAAAACATGGGACCAGTTGCCACATAATTAACCCGTGGCAGGGTAGATACCACTTTAGAATCAGGAACATTTAGGGGTGTCATATTATTGGTAGTTGAAACAAGACTAGGGAACGAAAGCTGGTCTACAGTCACAATACTGCCATTGTGAGGGAAAGACATCACGCGAAAGAGTGTCGATACGACAACTTTCATTGCATAAACATAGTCTCTCCCAAGGAGTAAATTGAAATCCAAGGGACCTCGAACTACCATAAGATCAATACAGACAGTTTTACCTTCCAAGGTAATAGAAAACTTAGGAAGGATCCCTAAAGGTTCACTAATGGTTTTTTTAAAAGCTTTCAGATTCTGCGTAATAGGCGCAAGCTGAGGGGAACCCAAAGCTTTCCAAACAGTTGAGGATAAAATACTAACAGAAGCACCTTCATCTACCTGAGTACGATGTATGTCCCTACCACCATCCTTGACAATGATTTGGAAAGGGATGGAGGAAGGAAGACGAGGTTCTGTCAGTCTATTCCAATCAAAGGAAAAGACCTCAGTACTTGGAGGGGGTTCTGTAGAAACAGGTGGAATGCCCCTCGGCGTAGAAGAATCTGATGTAACAAAAAGAACCTCAGCAGTATGAAGTTCACTCTCTAAAGGGAAAGTGGGATCGACCGAATGTGAAATTGAATCGACCACTTGATCAACTAATGGATCATCAACCTGATTGACATGAGTTTCACTCTCCAATGGAAGAGTGTGATCAACTGTACTTGAAATTAGATCAATCACTCCGTCAGTTGACGGTAGGTTGGGAGAAAGTTTACGGTAACCAGTTGGAAATTCTTGCTGTTGAACAGTAAGGTTTTCCAACAATTTTGAGGCTTCATCCATGTGAGGGAAAATGTGAGTTTGATGACTCCCTTTGCATAACTTACAAGGAAACCTAACTTTACCCTTTTTCCCAGTAACCTGACTATCACTGGTTGATGGATCAATGGAAAATTGATGTGATTTTTCTGACCATACTTCCAAGACCAGTGGAATACCAGGACAATTGATAAGGAAGTGGTCACCCTTACAAATCCTACAAGGGTATTTGGGTTTACGATGCATGTCGGAGTTTTCCTCAACACAACTAACACTTACAGTCGTGGTTGGTTGGTTGACCTCTTTCTTATCTTGCTTCTTCTTCTTCTTCTTCTTCTTCCCTTTCTTCTTCTTCTTAGCCACCTGGTTACTAGCATCAAGGCTTTTACCAAGCGAAGAGGAAGAAATGGAGGAAGAAAAATTAGGCGAAGAAGGTAAAGGGTCAACAGAAGGTTGGTGATGTTGAGATGGTGAACTCTGTTGAGGTGAAGCATTCGGTTGAGGTGGAACAATTGGAGTATTTGGGGTCAACGAAGTTGAAAATAACCATATCGGTAATCCTATTGTAAATCCAGGTAATGACAAAGTAGCCATATAAGGAGGACCAACATTTCCAAAGAAAGGAAAAGTACTAGGATCCTCGTTAAGAGGGGTTCCTTGGTCGGTAAATTCCGGAACATTTGCCATTATATTCAACTTCAGTGAACTTAAAACTAAAATTAACAATTCACAATTCACACCTAACAATTAAAATTCACAATTCACACCTATGGTCTCTAAAAGTAAAAACAAACAAATTAACACGCGCTATCAAATCTAGGAGTCAAACCACACAAAAACAGTAACTTTCCATACCGAAAACACTAGTTGGTGATGAAATCCAACGTCGCAGAATTCAATACAGAAATGGCAGTTGGAACAGTTACCCCGGCAACCTGCTTAATGAATAGACTGGCACAAGTTCCTCCACTTAACCGTCTCGAGTGAAGAGAACCCCCCAGAAAATCCAAGTGAGTCTAGCCGACGTCTGCTCCAGGTACAGTGGGATCTTCCCGCCACTGTCACCTCAGGAAGAGTCCTAAAGAATATGGCCACTAAGGTTACCAACTGAAACAAATATACCTGGGGGAACAGTCTACGATCCGATACGCACGCAAGGGCAGAGTAGCAAGCTCAATCCCCTTGAAGGCTCCTTGACATAATCCAAGGTTTACCAACAAGTGACCCCAGGCTCCTCGACAATGGTTAATCCGAGGTTTACCGTTTTTAATACGTGAATATCTGGCGTCGTTCCCAATGAGGAAGGATTGATTCCCACATTGGTTCGGACACGATCTCGTGCTTCTCCTTTAAGAGGAGCTTTCCCAGAGCATAAATGAAACAATTGGATTTCTTCCCTACCACAAGATACAGCTACTTGTTTGTTTTTACTGTCTTGGAGAGTTAATTACTCCCTACTCCAAGACACTAGCCTAAGCTATGTTGGTGTATCAGAGCCCTAGAAGTGTAGAAATTACTAGATGAATTTTAATTAAGCGCTGTGTTATTTAGGTTGTTATTACTCAAAAGGGTAAATGGCTATGAAACCAATGGTGTTATGACCCGACTCAAAATTGAATGCAATTGAATATGATAATGTAATCCTTTCAATTTGATGAATCCTAACTAAAGTAAGGAGAGAGTTTCCATTCACTTCCAACAATGCAAAAAATTGATCACTAAGAGAAAATATAACAAATTCTCTAATGCACTAATTTCATCAAGAAAAACTAATGCAAATCAATTCCAAAATAGTTTTTTTTATTTTTATTTTTGTGTAAATTCAAATCAAAGAAAACTGATCTAAATCTACGATTGATTTTTTCAGAATGTAAAGTATGCAAATGTAATCTATGCACATTTTTCATTCATATTCTGAAAATGAGAATTCTAATTATGCAAATGTGATCTATGCAAGAGAATTCTCAAACACAAGATGGTTCTAATGTAATCTAAGAACCAATCAAGTGCAAGTCGAGAAAATTGGGTGAGAGTTCCAAAGATCAAAAAATAAAAACACTCAAAGACGATTAACACTCATACACAATTTGCAAAAACAAAAGCAAAAAGATGCAAAATTGTGAAAAGACTGAGACAAACCTCCAAGTAATGACCAAAGGAAATCAAATTTAGAATTTCTCAAAAAAGAGACTCAAAACACCCAATTGATAAAAGCTTAAAGCAGGAATGTCAATGAAATTAACCAAGGAAAGTTTTTTGACAGGGAACAAGCAGGCCTGGGCAGTGGCTAAAACTTATAAACAAATCCTAAACTGATAAAAAAGAGAAAAATTTAAAATTTCTCAAAATTTTGACAGGGTACGCAGGCAGCCTGTTTACACAGGTGCGTCCACGCTCTGTGCACAAAGCAAAAGTGCATACAAGTACGCACTGTGCTTAACTCAGAGGGTGCGTACCTCTCTCAAAACTATGAAAAATAAAAACTAATTCAAAATCAAGTAAAGCTACCCAATCCCACAATCATCAAGTCAAAAACAGAAACGAAATCAACGTTTCTCAAATCAAAGTATCAATCAAAAGAGAAATCAATCAAATCCATGGATTCCCCAGTATGGTCGCCATTTTGTCAGGCGGAAAGAGTCAATTTTGCGGACAAAACCGACCTCCCTAGAAACTAAGGCTTTTCTAGTGACAAACAAAACAATCAAGCACTATCTTTCCCTAAATATGCATTTAAAATAAAAGCAACCAGGTGTTTAAGGCTTACCTTTAGTCCAACGCTGTTTGTAGTAGCCAAGCTTCTTCGATCCAGATGAGCTCCTTCTCCTCGAAACCTGCATACACTAACAATCAAACGATTACATAGCACCTGAATAACTCATATAATAAAACATATTCATCATAAAGACCAAGGAGTTTATGAAACAAATTATATATAACAACTTGTTGAGAAAAATGAACTTAATTGTATTAATTGGAAACAAAAGAAACCTTACAACCAATGCCTTGGTGTTGTGCAGGTCCCTCCCAGGGTCCAGCAAGAGTTCTCCTCTACTTTGATCAGCTCACCCACTTCCAAATGAAGCTAAGAAAGGAATGTGATCTCTCCTCTCAAGCTCTATAAGGGAGTCCTAATTTCAGCAGCATCTACCCTTAGGAATGTTCAGCTTTCAACCTCCTTTGCCTCTGGCCCAATGCCTGTATTTATAATGCTTTGGAGGAAGTTAAACAGGTCCACCATCAATGGGATAAGCCCCTCTTTCAAAGGGATAGCTCCCCTCTTCATGGGATAAGTTCCTCTTTCATTGGGATGCATGAACCATCTGGAGGCACTCAATCCACGTCAAACCATCTTCTAGAATGCTTAGAATCGACCGCAAGTAAGTTTTTTGAAGTAAAACTTGCGCCTTTTGACTTTTACAGGGGTACGCACCCACCCCTTTACAGACAGAGCGTACAAGTACGCAGGTAAGAGTAAGAGAAAGTGTGGAACCAGAGTTATATTGATTTTTTAAAGGCTTTCTCTCTTTTTTGGAGTTTGACATGAGGAGCAGAGGTATAAGACTTGCCAAGGAGGACAGTATGGTTATTGATGGAGCCATACTGACTGCAAATAGTCATGGTGACAAATTTTAGTGTAACATATCTATTTCATCACGGGCCTTTCCCGAAGGGGAGAGGTAGTACATTCCCGGGGCAGGACACGGAGCAGTCTCACTTTAGAGGACTATGTACAGATATATTTCCCGGGACATCCCAAAAAGGTTGGGAGCCAGATTTCCATCACACATGTGGCGAGTTTATCACTGAGGATAATCCTGTTCACTATAGCTTGAGGGAATGGATCCTCCTCTCTACATCAGGCGTCATGGCTAACCATGAGTGTGGCAGTTGACTGTCTCACTACTGTGTTCCACTGGTGTACTCCTCTTCTGGCCAACATGAAGAGCCAGATCACTTCTATCAAGAGGGGACAGACCAAAAACTTTGGATATGGGACTATCCTATGTACTTTCTTATTCGAGAAGGTTCCCGCACTCCACCCCAGGGTAGCAGTTTCCATCAGCACCCCACGTGATCCACGCATGGGCCGGTGCGCTGATCTGATGAAATGTCTGGGGGGTGGGGAGGTCCCAAGGACTGCCTTTGACGATGACTTCTTCACGTGGTGGGATCAATAGATCATCATCGTAGATGACTACCCCTATGCTAGGCTGGATTTCTGAGGAGATCCTGATCTAGCATTACCACCGAACACAGCATGGGGTGAGATTGGTAAGAATTTTTTGATTTTATGATTTTTTTTTCTTTTTCAAATATAATGATGCATTTTGAAAAATATTTTTGATGAGATTCAAATGACTGATATGATGATCATGTTCCAGACATTGGGCCGGTACGACCAGATGGGTTCCCGCAGCATGGACGGCGCGGCCGAGGAGCCGAAGAGGCGGCTGCTGATACAGAGCGGACTCTACATAACGTCTAGCGACAGTTGGTGAGACTGAGCTGCCGAGTACCGATGGCTGCCATAGAGGACCTTCCTGAGGATATGCAGCGTCGTGTGGTTGGCATGCCACGTGACTGGGTTCGTACTTTTCGCCGTGTGGCCAATGCGATAGTTACCTACTTAGCCGCTCATCCTGAGCCGGGGCATTAGATATGTCGGACATGATTATGGGCATTTGAGTCCCAATTTTGTATATTTTTGGACAAACATATGTACACTCGAGATGCTTTATGATATATATATATATATATATATATATATATATATATACAGTTCAACTTTTTGATGCTTGATTTTATTGTGATGAATGATTGATGTGCCAGTCTAATGCTTGATTAGCGATAGAATCAACTAACCAATTATGAGATCTTGGAATGTGCAAATAATTAATATAAGTAAATGATCTTTGCAACAACCTCACCCTTAAATACTGGCGATATAAACATGGATCCCTTACCCGATAAATGTTGTTTAATTGTGACACTATCAATTGAGAATAAAGACACACTACCAACGAGTCGATCCCATGAGAGATTGCCTCGGATAATAAATTAATAACGGCAGTATACTCAGCCATATTTTTTGAAGCAAGACCGATGCATACACCTCTTGATACCATTAATTGACCAGTTGGATAATAGAGTACCCAAGCTGCGGAAGCAAGATTCCGAGTGTGCCGACTAGCACCATCGGCTAACCCAAAATAGACCAAGTCATCCATCAACACCTTCCACAGCAGACCAAAAAGTGTTGATATCAAAAAACTCTCGACGATATATGTACAAATATACAAAATGTACAAAGAAGCCATTGCTTGGCCAAAACTAAGCAAAGTACTTCCTGAGGTAGAGCCCGTCAGGGGGCTCTGCCAACTCGCTCCTAGGGATGTTTGTAGGTACAATTATTGAACCAATCAATATACTTCCTTCGGCGAATGACTGTGTTGGAGCCAAAGGGACCGTACAACCATCGCTAGTCAGACTGGAGGACCAAGATTTTTCTTCATGCACAGGGGAATGAAAATGTGACCGACGATGTAAATCTTCCAAAGGTCTATCTACAGCTGTCATTGCTTCGAATATCGCTTCATCCGATGGTAAAACAATATCCGAGCAATCCGATGCAGAGGTGGAATCAAGGATCCGAAAATGAGCCACATCACCATCTATCTCTTTCCCAGAGGAATGAGTATAATGGTTATCTACAAATTTATCGATAGATTCACATCTAAGCTCTACTGCAGACATAAGAGATTCTATTCCCCCCACCTTGTCTTCACCTGATGTGGTCACAGATGAAGCTAAGGTTCCAGGATTCGAAGAATAAGGAGTTTGAACAAACTCTCTCCGTAAAGGGTGCCTGGAGGATGAAATTATATCTATTCCAGCTGTAGGAGGGGGAAGGTTAAACGTACCCATCAATGAAGAGTACATCCTAACTCCTAGATTCTCAGTAGGCGGATGGGGGTTACCTACTAAAGGAACAGTAGAGTAAGAGCTTGCTTGAGGATCAACTGGACAATAATCCAATTGATCAATCTTAATGATTTTCCCCTCATGAGGAAAGCAAATGACATGAAACAGAGTCGAAAAAACGGCGTCCATTTCATATACCCAGTAACTTCCTAAGAGGAGATTGTAGTCTATGTTAGCATCTATGACCTCTACTTCAATATTAACGACCTTTCCTCCAACACATATAGGAAAGGCCGAGATAATCTTGTATGGCCTATGAGAATGACCATCAAATGTTGTCAAGAGGGTGGGTGAAGGAACAACTGACGGTGATCCAATGGCCTTCCAGCATGACATAGACATGACACATGTGGAAGCTCCCTCATCTATAACCGGCCGAAAAATATTTGTTTTCTGGTAGGTAGACTTTATCTGGAAAGCCATGTGATGAGGAAGTCTCTTTTTGACATTATTCATATCAAAAGTGAGAGCTAAGGAATTCCTTGGATCCACTGCCCCCATTGCCGATAGCAAGGCACTTCATTGAGCAAGACATGACTGGAGAACCTC
The DNA here is from genome assembly GCA_031772625.1 of Pinus tabuliformis. Taxonomy (NCBI): domain Eukaryota; kingdom Viridiplantae; phylum Streptophyta; class Pinopsida; order Pinales; family Pinaceae; genus Pinus; species Pinus tabuliformis. Next base: position 301,330,157 of record CM062815.1, read on the forward strand.
TAAAGCAGACATAGCACATGGAATCTGAGCCAGATCCTCAACAATGGAGTAATTTTGGGCTGCCCTAATATTAGGGTTGATAGTCGCGCGTTTAGTGGAACCTTTTAGTACCCGAGGTATAGTCTCGACAGAAGGTCACTCAATATGAAGTGGGTTGTTAGTTTCGGGAACTGATTTCCCCTTGGAAGTTTCACCTTCACCATAATCGTGTGACCGTGTGGTCACATTAGCATGAGAATCCATCATGAAAACGTTTAATGACTTGTCCCCTTCCTGGTTGCCCCCTGTGGAGGTACCAGGGTTTGAACTCACGCCAGCAAGAAGTTGCTGCCCTTGGGGAAAAGGGTTGGTTAACACAGCTTGAGAACTAGAAGTCCCTTGCTACCCTAACAAGCATTGAGCATCTTGAATCTTGGGGCAGAGATGAGTTAAATGGTCTCCACTGCATAACTTGCATGGAAACTTGACTTTCTTTCTAGACTCATTTCTACCACCACCAGCATTATTGCCGGATTTATTTGTGTCAGCGTTCCCATCCTAATTATTTTTCTTACCTCGTCCTTTCTTTTTCCCATTGTAACTTTGATTTCCTTTGGGGTTATCAGATTGGACAGCATTAATCGAAGAAGTTTGTGAAGCTGGAGGGTTAGACGATGTGACTTGGTTGTTAGAAGCAGTTTGTAAAGGCAACTGCTGCAATTGGTTCAACAAGTTCACGGTAGTTGTGTCTACCGACCCAACGATACCATCCGCATGGGGACCTGGCTTCGACTTAGCTATGTCAACCTTAGACCCAGGAGCATCTGGCAAGTATTTTTGTAGGATCCCATACTGAGAGTAGATCAATTCTAATTGTTGGCCTTTAAAAATGGCTTGCTCCTTAGAATAGACTCCAGACATGGAGACATCCTTGGAGATCTCGGGTTGTAAAGACTTCAAAAACCATTTGAGACGGTACTCTGGAGGGATTTAGGCTTTAATGAGCCTCTTTCTCGATCTCCATTCCTGAATATGGTCAGAAATGTGAGTTGCCTTATCTTGACGAAAAGTGGCCAGAAGTTCAGTTCCGGCATCATAACGGACAGGCAACTGGAAATGATTTAAGAAAATATTCGCTAAGTCAACGAAAGATGTAAAGATGCCCCCTGGCAACTCTATATACCATTTGGCCGCATTACCAGTCAAGGTGCGTTGAAACAGTCTCAACCTAATCGAGTCATTGATAAGGGAGTTAGATGAGCACCACAAATGGAATGTGGTTACATGGTCGCCTGGGTCTTCACCGCTCTTCCCTTCGAATTTTGGAATGTCTGAAGGAAGTTTGGTTGGGACCGGAGGCCAGGCCGGATTGTATTTGATTGGATCGTTTGTTAACTTAGTGAGATCTGGAAAGTTCAAATTTGCCAGACATGGAAGCCTAGAAGGACCTTGGGGATTCCACCCAGACTGGGTAAAACTCCCAAAGTTCTGAAAAGATTGGCCTAGATTTTGGAAGGCACCAGGCTGCCCAAAGTAACCAGCAGAACCAGCTGAACCAAAAGGCAAGCCTTGTGATCCAGCAAAATTCGGAGTTTGACCAACTCCAGCCGCAAAGCCTCCATAACAGCAAAGTTTCCTCCTAAAGGATTATAAGGAGTTGATAACCCCTGATACGGATTCCAAGCTGAAGCTAAGGGAGGAATACTTTGAAACGAACTAACTGTGGAGTACGGCCTATTCCCTTGTTGGCCGAAAGACTGATTCCCAGTTCCCGTGCCACTAACCCCAGGGTTAGTCCAACCTTGGAAAGGATTGCTGCTTTGTCCTATAGAAGAAAAAGGCATGGATCCTATTGTCGGGTTGGAATGTGGTATATGACCACTTTCGAAAGGAAAACCCTGGAATGAAGCCAATCCACCCATCATGGATGTAGCGGAAATAAACGGAACTGATGGAATACCCTGTGAGTGGGTGCCAAATGGGAAGAATCCAGAACCAAAAGCATTGGTTTGGGCATTTCCACTCGTGGACAGAATGGAGGTAGAGCCAACTAAAGATGTGCTAGCAAAAGATCCAAACAAAGAAGCAGAGGAGATGGAAATCGTTCCTCCCCCCTGTACTGATGTTAGAGTGTGCATAGTTGTAGCACTTGTAGTAGAAGCCATGCTTCCAGTAGTGGTCATCGATGGTAAGCGCGTAGCATAACCTGGACTTGACGGTCTATGCGTCGAAGTCCCAACGTATTGTAATACGTCTGGATGACTAGATGGTAGTGGAGAATTCGTAGCCGCTAACGACTCTGAGAGTTCTTCTACCTCTATGTTATTCTCTACTTGAAAGAGAACTCGAGAAAGGACTGGAGTGTCCCTCTCTTGTTCTGTGGAAGTGCCAGGCCTTTCTTGAACACTAATGCCCCCGAGTGGAGGATCAATCCCCGATGCGTCAACTGCTGTGGGACGAAACCCACCAGCAGTATTAGCTTTGCGCCTTCTAGGAGAAGGCTCTAAACTTGGTGGTGAAAGACCACAAAGTCTTCAAGACCGTCTAGGAGATCGGTCAGCCACTTTGAATTTTTTGTTATGATCTAACTAAAAACTCAAAAAATTGAAAGCTAGGCCAACTAAGAGCACAGAGCACACACTATAAAGTCCCTGAAGATAACAGCCAGTCAAACAACTTCCAAGTATTTCCGCTCCGGGTGATTAGGACCAGACACCAAAATACAAGAAAGTGAATTAAGGGGCCTTCCGAAGATAGTCTGGGATGATGAGGGCCCAGTCCTATCAGCGAAGGTATCAGAGGAAGTTACGCTGACCTCCTAACAACAGCCTGCGCCGGTGCAAGCCCCCAAGCTTCACAAGGGTGCCCTCCAGTAGTACTGTTGAGAGTGATGCAACGTCGACCTCAGGTGCCATGGGATTCCCCTCTGCAGCCACCTATGTAGATCCCTAGGAGTAGCAACTATGGATACCAACTCGTCGTAGAAGCCAGGCAAAATAGTCGTGAGGTAAGTTCAGACAAGTATGAGAAGGGGTATCTCTCTTCCCTATCTTCACAGACCCTCGTGCTTAACTCCCAGATCCGGAGCTTTCCTGGTCTTCCTAACGTTATTGGATTTTCACTCGCTATTCAGAATCCTATGTTTGACGTTTATATGGCCTTGGAGAGTTAACTCTCCACTCGCCTAATCCAAGGCCCTAAAATCCTAAACTTGTTGGTGTAACTGACTTAAACAAAAAAGTTTTAGTGAATTTTAGTTAGCGCTTGATTTTAAAATAGGTTGTTCTTTAAGTCACGGGATAATGGAAGTGAAACTAGTGGTGTTTTTTTATGCAAAAGAAATTAATAAAAACCTAACTATATGCACATGCACTTGTTTTCGTTTTTCGATGAAAAGAAATTTCTATAGGGTTCAGAGGAACTTCAAATAAAACAAATTTTTCTTTTCTTTTCTTTAATTCATGCTTCACACTCACAAAAGTTAACAAAGCTATGTATGCCTAAAAAGATATGCAAATCTATCCTAATGCAACAAATATATGTTGATGCAAGATTCAAAACTACTCTAAAAACAAGAAATGAAAGTTGCTTTCTTATCAATTTCTATTTTGCCACTTAAAATGTCTAGATGGAATATGAGATGTTACCATTCATTTCGTCTAAACACTAAAAACAAGTTTCCAGACAAACATAAAGCAATTTCATTCACTAAAAGGAAACCAAATGAAAACCAAGTTCAAGAAAGCAAAACGAAGTTTTTCAAAAAGTTTTCTTCAAAGCAACAACAAAAAAGTCTTTTCAAAAATGCTCTCAACAAAACTAAAACTTTGTGATTGAAGAATAAGCAACAAACACTTTTGCAAGTTGACACCACATAATGGATGAAAACTCAACAAAAAGAAATGTGTTTAAGGATGCTCTTAACAATCAAAAGTAGCAATGAAAGCTTTGGAAACAAAAACCAAAAAGATCAAAAAGACAAGTTTCAAGAAAGTATCAATCAACAACTTTCATGAAACAAAGAAGTAGATGGCCACAAAAAGCGGTGTTGTGAAGCAAACAAAAAGTCACCAAAAGAAAGATTTAACACAAAGATTGAGATCAATCTTTCTGCCCTGATGAATCAGAGCAGCCAAGATTCCAAACAAGAAATCTTGCGTGCTTAAACAAGAAAGGATGACGCTTGCAACAACAAAAACAAGACCAATACCCCTTACAATCAGAGAGAATTTGGAACAAGATGCTTGCTGTAAAACAAACAACTGATACTGGAAAGTGACTGTTTCAGACTGACTCAAACCATCAGGCAGATCTTCAGAGGTAAAACAATTTAAAAATCTTGAAAATTTCAAGATATACGCGACTGTACTTATGTACAAATTGCGTGTATACGCGACTGTAACTAAGGAAACCTGCGTATACGGGGGTTCACTTAAATAAACATGCGTATATACGCCTCTGTAACTAAGATAAACAGCGTATATAAAAGGTTTCAAGAAAAATAAAAAACAAACTGAAGAAACTGGAAAAACTTAAAGTTCAAAAACAGACCAGATAGCAACAGCAAGAAAATAGGCAGCTGAGCCCTGATTGGCTTGAAAACACCCAAACTAGGAACAACAAGAGTGTTGTCCCCAGCGGAGTCGCCAATTTTGTTGAAGGGAAATGTTCCCCTAGGGCTTTTGGGTTGAAACCCTAGCAGACTGAAAATTGTCTATACAGAGAAACACACATTCACACAGCCATTATGCTATTATAAACAAATTCTATGATAAGGGAACGTACCTTAGGTCCTACGTTTGAGAAGGTCCTCAAGGGTCCAAACCCTTCTTCAAGTTCCTCTTGCTCCTTTGTCCGGCAAAACAACCAATTCCAAAGAACATAGCAGTATATGGACAAAAACTTATAAAGAAACCATCTTCATGTTATAAAGAAAGGTAGCTAGTTATGAAATATAAACAACCATTCACATATGTATTCTAACATGAATATCATAAACATAAAGAAGATTCATATCAGGAACCAAGGCATGTGTTTCTTTTATTATAGACAAATAAAGTACATAAAAGGAATAATTTCACCTGAGTCACCTTTAGCAGGCTCCAAGCAAAGCTTCCTTCTGGATCCGTTCCAACCTCAAGCCTTTAACAAACTCCTTCCATGACTTACTCCATGATGTCATAAGTAGTGGATTAACATCAACACACAAGGAAACAAGGGTTTCCTATACAAATGGGGGAAGTGCAGAAGGCACAAGGGACTTCAGACCTGGTCAGGGGAAAAATCTCAGCATAATAACCTTTCTCTCTCTTCTCTGCTCTCTTAGGCCTTCCCATTGAGGTCTTTTTATACCTCTCCCAGAGTAGTTTTTTAGTTGGGAGTTGGTTGGGAACAGTTGGGCCACGGGCACTAACAGGTGATCAGCAGGTAAAACCCGCGATCTCCGCCCGAAATTAAGGATTTTTATATTTTTTTAAGTGTTTTAATACATATACGCGGGTTGGATATACACAGAACCGCGTATACACACGTTTAACTCAGGGCAATGTCACGTATAAGGGATAAAACACTATTTTTTAAATTTTAGGACCAAGTCTGGAAGGAGGGGTTGCCCTAGGCCATGAGTGCAACATCACAAGCCATAAGAGTGAGATTTAGAGCTATAACAGAGTGCTTGGAGAGTTCTTGGCTTGGACTTGGATTACCACTCAAGGAGACCCTATCAACATCAAGGCTTTGGTTGTAAGCTTCCCTTTATTTTCTAATAATACACAATTGTTGGTTCATCTTCCCAAAATTCATATGTTCATGTATCATTTAGCTTGACATCCCTTGATCAATTAAGTAGGTTGCTGTTATATTTTCTATTTATTTTGGCATGCCTTGTTGTGTCTTGATCACTTGTGTAGGTGCATAAACACCGAGAGAAGCAGGAACAAGCCTGTGATACAAGCAGTTCAGGGTCCTCACAAAGGAGATTGGAATAGCATCAGAACGAGGTAGGCCATCTCCTTCGTTATTCTTTTCATTTGTAACCAATGAAAATGTCTAGTTGATTGTCACTTCAGTTTCTAGACCCACTCATTCGACTAGAGGGATCATCTCTGTCTACAGAGAGGATTAACCTTGACAACAAAAATCCATGCTTAATAATAAACCCATAGGCCCACTACAATGCCAAGCCACTTCTTGCAATTTCGCAATCGCTCAAAACCTTTCACCCATATCCATTCTCCACCACTCCCAAAACCTCTGATTACGATATTGCAACTATCGTAATTGCACATATCTCATACTTAATAAACCGATACATTGATATTGCTATAGCATATCAGTGGAGTACTTGAAGATAAGTTTTATTTTCCATTTGAAAATTTTTTGCGATGCGATATATTAAAAGCTAATAAATAACCACACGAAGCCATGATTTTGGTTATTAATGATTTCTAACGGTATTTATGATTTCAAAGCCCAAGGAGATTTGGTGGTCTGTTTAGATTGATTCGCATTTAAACTTCCCTTTTCATCATTTCAAATCTTTGTTTATTTGTATGCTTCCATGTTTAACTCTTATTGCTCTTCATTCCTCTGTATTCTCAATTTGCAGGTTTCACCCAAGAAAGAATTGCATAACAGGATGCCTAAGTCGAAGAAAGGAGAGAAACCCAGCAAAGCCACACAATCTTCTACATTTGATGTAACTGAAATTCCCCCATTGTTCTCAAACACGACATGCACTATCGACAATTGTACTTCCTCATGGGAAACTATGTACCAATTGCTCGAGAGTGAGGGTCCTAGGATAATTCAAAGTAAAGCAATATCAGATGCCACTACCTCTTTTGAAAACTCCCACTTTGAAGCTAAAAGTTCTTTCCTTCTTAGAATTGCTGCTAGACCTAAAATTTTACCATACACTGATATGGTAAAATGGATAATAGACAATATTAACATTTTCAACTAGGCATTCTAGACTTTAAGGAAAATGGTTATTGGGTCCTTCACAATAGCGGACTTGAAGAGCATGTGTCATATACCATACCCATAGAAGGTGTACGATAAAGACTTCCTCGAGCATTTTGCAACTGAGAATGAGAAACCATCAGACCCAATTAAGCAATGGAGGTCCAATCCAAACAAGCACAAATAAGAGAAATCGGGTATGTACTCTATATCATCTCTCGTTGATCCCTACTCTTATATTGCAGTTATGATGTGTATATTGTTTTGATATGCTGATACCATCAAGTTCTCTATTGAGTGGGTTCCCCTAATTGATGCAGCAGTAAATTCTTTTACAATGGATTGGGGCACTATCTTGTCTAACAACCTTTCCTTACAAATTCCAGAATATAGAAAATACTGATATGTCACCTCTAGAATAGTCCCACCATTTTTTATGAGTGCCTACATTATGGATGCAGTCTGTTTCACTACCAGTTTCCCAACTATGGGGTGGAAATGGACTATTCAAGATCCTAACCCCATTCATATATATCACAAAATCTTGTGGGAATCCAATTTCCAAACCCATTTCTACAAAATATGCCAAGGAGTTATGCTACCCATCCACCAAGTTGTTTTTGACAAGAGGGCCCCAAGGTTATCTGATGAGGCCAAGATTTATTTGATACCAATAGGTAGGTGGTTTGGGGAAGAATTGTTTAATTATGTCCTAGTCTTCGGAAGCATAGCACCTTCCCATGTCCTCCCATGGTATGTACTAGATAAACTACTTGCTAGAAAAATTGCTTACCAAACTATAGGGGGTGGGATAACCAAGACCCTAAAAGAATCTAAAAAGTATCTTTGGCCTTCCTTTCCCCTCCAATGTGGTGTTTATGCATTACACAATTTCAAGCATGATGTGCTTGAAATCGATCACATTACATGTTTAAAGCTTGCCACCATTCCTGGAAGACAATTTGACCCAAATAAGGTCACATAGAACTTCACTGCTTCAATGAAAATAAGACAGTTCATCCATGAGGATGATTATTTTGATGACCTGTTTGAGTCACCCACATTGTTTTCACAAGTGCAACATTTGGCTACCCTGAGATTGGACCCACAAGAGTTAGCCCAATTCCACTAGTACACGAGGAAAAGGTTACAAAAGGTCCCTTTGGATCTGTTAGAAATCCCTCATCGAAATGTTCAAAAGGAACAGAGTTAGAGAAGAAATCATAACAAGGTTTCGAAAAAATTTCAGAGCAGAAATCAGCACAAAGTTCAGAACATGATTCAAAGTACGACTCACAGAAGAGCCGATAGAAGAGCCTAGAGCACAACCCATAGAAGATTCCATACAAGGACACTGAGAATGAATCTAAAAATGTCTCGAAGGAGAAAGAAGTGGAATATGTTTCCACTAAAGTGTATAAATATGAATCCCCTCTGAAAAATCAACTGGATGAGGCATGGAAATAGTTTGACCAACAACTAAGAGGATAGCAAGGGGAAAAATGCGTTGAAATGGAAACAACATTCAAAACAAAAACACTGGAAAGAGCTCGCTCACTAGAAGGGATACTGACAAATTTGTTACCACAAAAGAATTTGAGATCATCCCGACCTTCCCTTCAACCGAAATCATTCTCAGAGTGGAGGAAATCCCTCCTCTTGATGTTTTTTACAGTCTGAAGCATCGGGTTGTAGTAAAACGACATAGGAAAAGGAGGAAAAAAAAAGCATAATCAACAATAATTCCTGATAATTAACCTATGGATGTAGTGTGGAAGGATACCCCCATGGATCCTTCAGACAATTTGACAAAACTATCATAGTTTGTAGGTGCTTATGCATCTGCTACTATTGACAAGGCAGTGGAAGTCAAACAATTGATAAGGAAGAAAGAAGAAAGAATACAATAGTTAGAGAAATAGTTGGTATAAGAGAGGCATAATGTTGACCATCAAATGAAGGCACAAGTGGCCCAATTACAGTAGAGATTCGACCAATTGAAGCTCCAGTATCAAGCAGAAACAAGTGCCAAAGATAGTCAAATACAACAGCTGCAATTTTCTATGGATCAGTTGAAAGATAATCCTAAGGTTGAGGATTTTATAAAAGAAGCATTAGAACCCAATTATTTATTATCAAAGCAACATGTGACACTCAGTTAGAAGCTATCACTCATCAATCCAATGTGCAAGAAAAGTGATCCATTGATGAATCAAGCATTTGAACTGAGGATCACTTTTAATGAGATTGATGATAATATTTCAAGATACATAACATGGAAGGATACTCTAGAGGGCAAAGCAACAGATCTTCCGAGGATAGAGGATCTCATAAAGACATCCTCTTTACCAATTGGAATATTTAGTTGAAGAAGGTAGAAAGAGCAGTTTCAAGTGCGACTGATGCTGCAAATAATATCATTGAAACCATCAATGATAATTTGCACAATGCTATTTTGATATATGAATGCCCACCTGGGAGTCTCCTCGATATCAGAGCCCTAGAAAAACACTGGCAAGAAACTTATAGAGCAAGAAAAGAAGCGATTAAACAGCTAACAAAACTTGACTCGGAAGTGTATTGGAGATATCCAGTGAAGCCACACGGTTAGTGGCTAATGCCACACTGCCTTGCTGAATCATCCATGCACATCCTTCCTCCTTTTTCAGATGCAGTGTATACAGGATAGTTGCACATGAGGATAGGTCAACCTCCTGAAGTCAAGCCAATGATGGATATCTATGAGCTCAGACAACGAATGAAGGAATAGACACCATTACAACCTTGAGCTCGTCATTACAATAATTTCTATTTTATGTAATTCTGTCACTTATTTTAAGGAGAGTTGTTTAAACCTCCTCAGAACTTTCATGTAATATCTATTTTTGTAATTTATTTTTATTATATAAACCCTTTCATGTCTTTGAAGAAAGGTTCCCTAATTTTATAAAGAAACACTTTAAAATCTTTCACTTCTATACTTTTAAAGTTTATCCTAATAGAATGACTGGATCAGAGTCCTGAGGTTTTGTGAATAATACTTTTGGAAGATTGCACTTTTATACTTTTGGAAATCATCTTAATGAAAAAGACTGGATTGGAGCTATTTACTTCATGAGCAAAGTTATATGCATCGAGTACTTCTATCATTGTGTATTTATTTTTTTATGAATTAATAGCTATTTCTCCTTATATTGTTTGTCATATGTATCTCTTTTCATGCAGTTCTGTATTCATTCACTTCTGAACATGCTTGGATTGTTATATTTTAATAAATTTATGGACAAATGTTTGAATGATATTTGAAGCTATATACATTTAACAATTAGTTTGATTAACTATTTAATCAAAATAATTATTTTAAAGGCTTTTCGTTTCTGTTAGTGTTTGATTAATCTTCATTATCATACACTAACAATAATCATTATAGATCGCAAAAGTATAAGTAAAATCCTGGGTAATATATAGATAGGTTAAATATATATGTATTTCAGTTGAAACTCACCCCATATATCACTTAGTTTTTGGTGATCAACACCCTATCTATCCTATCACATTTTTATTGGGAAACTAGTCCCATTATATCCAGTCGGAGCCACTAATCCAAACAGATAAGGGACAGTGTTCAAGTCCCTGACTGGGTGGTTTTCCCCCATGTTTTTGCAGTGATTTTCAAGGCTTCAATAGAGTCATAGGACCATAAACATCATAATGAATAAGATCTAGTATTTCTTTTGTCCTTGAAGCATTCCTTCCAAATGGTCTCTTAGTGTTCTTACCTAATGCACATCCCTTGCATACTCCTTCATGATCTTCTTTTAGATCAGGGATGCCATTCACTCTTGAACTTAGGGTTGGCAAGATTTTTATTGAAGATGATCAAATCTTCTATGCCAAATTTCGCATGATCTAACTAATGTGAACCAAAGCTTGAGCGAGAGGAGTTAACAATATCTAAAGTCTTCCTTCACAGATCCCAATCATTCTTGCATATTCTATGCTTGAGTTTTTCTCCATACTACAACCTTTCCTCCAATGAAAGTAACTCTATCACCCTTGTCTTATAGACTTGAAATGGAGAGTAGATTCTTCTATAAACCCGGAACAAATAAATATTATTAAGATGATTTTTTCCTTGATTCTCTAGCTCAAGTCAAGTTGATCCAATCCCCTCATAGGGTATCTGTTATCGTCACCAAGCTCTACAGAGTAAGAGGAATTTCCTTTTGATAATGTCTTCAATTTTTTTTTATGACCTATCGTATTGATGTTCCACTGTCGATCACGCAAATACTCTCATCTTGAAATGTGCTAGTGGGTGTTGGGAATAGTCCTTCATCCTTTGTAGATGTCTTGGTCACTTCATTCTTATAAGAAAATAGGAGATCCCATACTTCTTTGATGCTCTTTTTGAGCTAAATTTCCACCTCCATACATTTATTTAGGAACTTCTTTAGTTTAGAGGAGATCTTCATTATGCCCTTAGTCAACCTTAGCTCTGATTTCATATTGAGAAATCTATAGGGAAGTAGTTAGGATGATTTCTCTTTTATGATAATTTCTTGTGATATATTTTTAATTTTTCTTACTTATTAAATTATTCTTTTATTACTATATTTCATTATCATCAAACAACTACCAAAAACAAGAAGAACAATATTAATAAAGTAAACATGATATAGGTTGCAAGCCAAGGCCAAAATCTCTCCACTTGAGAGGAAAACCCATAAATCTCTTCTCTTCTTATAGATTTTTCAATTTACAAATTCCAAGACCTCTATACCAAGACCAATACCCTTCAATACCAAGTCAATCCTCTCCATATGATGTGCTTTCCTTCTTCCAAGTCAAACCCAATGAAATATCTTTCAGCATCACAACTTTGAACCTCGGGTTCAGAATTTTAGCCTCTATTGCAGGTCTGAAATTTTTGTCCCCTAGCAACTGCTACTACTTCCACATGTGTGAGATCTATATGGCCTTCCAAGGCCTCCCAACAAATTTGCATGCTTTTCTTCCTTGTCTAGGGCTAGAATTTGACCTAGTAGGTCCTTCTTCTAGCAACTTTGACCCTTTTTCAAAAGATAGAGAATCTCGACTTTGAAGCAGCAAACCCTAGCCTTCCTTCTTCATGCATGTGAGATAGAATTAGCCTAGAAACTTCTTCCTTCATCCTATTCATTCTTCGCTAGCCCTTTTCTGGTCCTTCTTCACTTGAATGAGATGTGAGATGAATGTATCTCAAGCAGGTCGAGTTCCCTCCTTTATATAGGCTTGTCAAGGTGGATGTGGCTCCTAAAAATAGGTTGACTTCTCATCTTCTAGGCTGACTTTGACCTGAGGGGTATTTTGACACTTTTAATTACAAAAATACTTTTCTTTACAAGTTACAATGTGCCTGATAGGGTCTTCAACATATGATAATGACTCTTTTGACTTATTGACCTAGGATAAAGCCTAGAAGCACTCAATGGATGCTTGATCTCTAAAATAAAATACCTTGAGCATGAAACCCATGCTCCAATAAAAATAATAAATTTTATTTCATTTTACAAAATACATGAATCAAAAGTACATTTCATATTTATGAATACCAAACCTAGTTACACAATTTTCAATAGTCTACAACACATTGTACATAAGCTACTACATAACTACTGTTCAATACTTTGAATAGTCATCATCACCTAGCATTCAATCAACATAAGACTTGGAAGTAGAATCAACAACATGAGATCAAACCTCCTTCTCCCTATGCGAGATGCACTTGTGATGACCCTTAAATTTGTTCCAACTACTCTGATACCATGTAGAATTTCCATGAAATTATGATCTGATGATAAGAACAATCTAAAAAGGACTTTATTTTCTTACAAACATAGAATTTATCTACTTGGTTTGCAGTGGAATTAGGAATAGAAATAAAAGAATAGTCACACAATTGAACATCACAATTTTTGGAAGGAACTCAACTGGGAAAACCCTTTACTTGATTATTGAAAATTTATTAAAGAAAATTAGCATTAGATCTCTTATAATACATCTATTTCAATCTAAAACACCTTGTTTTCCCTGCTTAATCTAAGCTTGAAACCTATGCAATAATTTTGATCTCTTCTTCCTTACCTAAGGAATTTGTCCTTCTCTAGTTCCAACAAGCCTTTCCTAGGCTTATTCACCTTCTCTCACAAGCTCAACCCACAACCTTATGCTTCCTATTGTTTAGTCTCACCAACTCGTGCTCACCAAAACAATGAGTAAATTTGTTCCTCCATTCTTCCTTTTAAAAGAAATTCGAATGGTGAAAATTAGTGAGTTCTATGTTTGGAAAGTTGAACTGGTGCTTTTCTAGTTAACAATAGTTAATACAACTTGTTAACTAGTTCCTCCTAAAATTTAGGAGGTTAACTCCACTTGTTCTTTCAACTTCGAAACTAAATCACACTAGAAAATCAAGAATTTGACTTTCAATTTCAACACATCAGTTAACTGCCTCATGCACTCCTATTTTTTATGGAAATTCCTAAATTTAGGAACTAAAACATACACACAAAAAAATAACTTTTGTCGCTAATTAAACAGAATAATCCATAGGCTTTAGGGATGTCCACAATGAAAATATTAATACACTGGTGAAATCAATGGTCTAATGACAAGCGGATAATAACATTGTTGAGTTCACCAATTGCTTGGACTAGTGATCTATCTAGCTAAATGATCTTTGCATTAGTTTTATCCCATTTTACATTAATTTTGTTAGCGAAAAATAATTGAATTAAATTCGTAGATGCACTCGAATCAACTAAATAATTGTGGACATTATAATTAAAGATTTCAAATTTCAAAAAAATTGGGGGCAGAGAGTGTTAGTATTTAAATTTATAGCATTAACCACAGATTTAAGAATTCAAAGAGACTTATCAGACATCATTTGAGAAGAATAAGATTGTCACCTGACGAAGGTTGTGAGAAGGCTTGGACAAGCAGCTTATGTTGGCCTGCCATATTTCCAAGCTCAAAGATGGAAATGTTAGCATGAACTCTCTTCATGTCCTTCATGATATTGTAATCGATGCTTTCATTTCAAATATGCAATGATGTAGTGTGTGGAGGCGTAGCTTTATTGGACACTTCCAAAGTGATCAACTTGTTTTTACTGTTGGTGGAAGTATTCTTAGTAGCATCATTCTCAAACATATTCTATGTGTTCTAAGAAGGATTGATTGGTGGTAGGATCATTCTTAAAAATTGTTTCTTCAACTCTTTCTTATTCAATTATTATTCGGAAATGGGTCCTTTTCTCCTCAAATTATAATAGCTAGTCAACTACAGTTGAGGAGGAGCTTCACCTTTTGGTGTTTCTTCAACACTTTGATTTTCAGCATTGAAAATGATATCAAAAGTGTTGAATGTCAAATACTTGAACTTTCTTCAGTCATGATAGGTTCATTTGTTTCTTTTGTCTTCTCAGTTTCCTCATATGCTAATACGATATCAACAATATGGGTTGTCATAGCAATCATGTTGTGGTTCTATTGTGGGAATGTATTTTCTGAATGCCTATTCTAATTGAAAGTGCAATAGTTTCGCATGCTTGAGCCTTCGACATTTAACACAACATTTGAGCTTTGAGCATATTGAGCAGGTTGATTATTGTTATTTATTCAAAGTAAGAATGGTTTAAAGGACTTGTCACTAGTAGAGGCCTCACTTGACTTTCTCTTCAATTCAAATACTTCATTAGTGAGTGACTTTAAAGATTTGGTCAAGCTTCCAATATCAAAATAATCCTTTTCTTTACCTTTATTTGAAGAGCCTTGGTTTTTATTACTAGCATCCTTATTTTATTTAGAGTCATCATCATCTATAATTGATCCAATGGAGTGCAATTCCTTCTCAACTGCAATGGCCTCTACAAAATTTAAATCCAAAGTCTCCTTTATAGCTCCCTTGACAAAGACATAAATGTTTGTGGGTAAGGAAGTTGTGTAATAATCCTTAGTAATAGAATCATGCAGTTGAACATCAACTAGGAAATTGTTTAATATGTGATTAAACCTTTGAGTGAAATCCTTCACTTTCTCTTTGTTCTTTGTCTTGATGTTCTTTCAATAGCATGGTGAGATTTTATCATCCACAAACTTTTCTAGGAACAATTTCTTAAACTCCCTCCAATTGTGGAATGAATTGGCTAGAAGACTATGATACCAGACATATGCTTTACCTTCTAAAGAGCATGGAAATAGTCTACAAGAGACATCATTAAATCGTATCTCAAGCATTCTTAAATGCATGTAGAAGTCGTCTATATGATTTGCAACTTTATTTTTCTTGTTAGGATCAAATTTAGATAACAACTTCTCTAGATTTTTTGGCATCTTATGGATATTTTATGGAACAACGAGTGACCCTTGGGCCATCCAATCCAATTCTTGATCATCCATGTCTTCCCCTCCTTCCTCCTCCTCCTTCTCTGAATCATAAGAGTCTCCTCCTTCACCATCCAAGTCCTTGTTATGCCCAGACCGCTCTTCGTTAGAAAACTGAAAATTTCTTTCGTCAACTTATTCCCCAATAGGTGGAATGTCCCCATGTTGAACTATCTATTTCAAGGGTTATTCTAACTCTTCAAGGGTAGAAAAAAAAATAATTCTTCCATCGATGAAACCAATACACCAATTTGATTTATTTCTTTCTGCTTCAGAGTATGAGGAAGATTGTGAGCAATAGGAAGTAATCTAAGAGATTTCATAAACTAACGAGTAATGGGCTTGAATGTCTGGAGATGATCATAAGTAACTTGAAAAGTTTGTCCCGGACCTAAGTGAGAATATTCTCGAGTTTCGGGAATAGGATTTGTAGTAGAACTCGGACCATTGCTACCTTGTACAGATGCTTTATTGTGAGGGAAAGATAAATTATCAACCATAAAAAGGTGGTTTCCCTCCTTCTAGCACTTGAATGTTGATGGTGCTAGATCTGACCAACATATAGGGGATCTCCCTAATACGAAGTCCCAACTAGACCTCACACCATTTGGTATAGGAGTCCCATCCGGAATTATGGCTTGATTGTTGTTAAATTAAATATTTTCCTTGGCTTGAGCAATTAGCATGAGAGAGTTGCATGCATGCACCTCTAAATGAGCAAGAGAGTATGCCTTGTGATATGTTCAATTGTAAATGTATCAGGGTTATTTTATTTCAGGGAGCAAAAGTGAGCCTCTAAAAAAAAGTAATAGTACTAGTCTAGTAAAGACACAGGCACATAAACAAGAAAGTATCATGAGTCACCAAGTGAACTAGTTCACATATATGCCATGACCATTATAATAATCACAAAATATTTCCAACCAGTTGAGCACAAAAGCCACAAAAATAGTTCAATTTCTTTATTACATATGTAAGCCAACATAAACTACAAACATTTGAAGAATAGTCCGAAAACATCCATGATCTATACATGAACACGTGTTAGCCAAATGGCTTCAAGTATTAAGAAAAAGTTCCAAGATACATGGGTAAAATGAACATCACTACCTCCAATAGTGGAGTGTTAGAGCCACTACTTTCTCTCCAAAAGAGCTATCTCTATCTCTCTAATGCCTCGTAGGAGAAGCCAAGGTGAAAATTCATTCACTTGAGTAATGAGGCTTCTTTTATAACTAGAGGCATGAACTTTCATATCCTCGTGACTCTTGAGTTTCTCACGTGACTTTTCAACTTCTTATGACCTTTGGACTTCTATACAACTCATGACTTTCGAACTTATTCATGACTTTTGGAATTACATGTGTCTTTTAGACTTCTTCATATGGCTCTTTTTTCCATACATGACTCTTGGGCTTCTACATTTTGTCTTTACAATAATTACATAGTTACATCATCATTTCTACATCACCATGAGGAAACAACATGACAAGTCTCTAACATTGATGACTTGGACTCATAGTGACCGATGACATGGAATTTCTTGAGAGTTGACAATGTTGCCACTTGTATCTTCAAACTTGCATGTAGCTTTTGTGTTATTGTTTCTTTTACCTTCTAAAGGTGTTGGATCATATGGAGTCTTTATGAGCTACTTTGATCATCGATATTTCAATGTTATTCATATTGTTTCATTATTTGTTCTTTGATCTTGAATACTTCGTCAAATTGTTCCCTTTGATAGATCAACTCATGAATCCTCGTCATGTTGTTCTGGAACACCTACAACTAGGATCACTAATGGAAAGAAAAACATCAGCCCAAAAACCTCATTTCTAACATGTTTCATGTAAATTTTATGATCATAGTTCATCAGTGTGCTCAGGAAGCGAAGAGAAGGCTTTCTGGGCACAAGGTTCATTGTTAAGGAACAAGGGTTGAGTGGTTGAGGTTTGAGGATGCATTGTGCACTCAAATGAGAAGAGTAGGCTTGAGGAAGGGCATAGGGCACATGCTAAAGGATGAAGGGGGTTCAATGATGCTTGTTGTTATGCCATGCACTCAACTGGAAAGTCTAAGTCACAAGGAGGGCGCAGGGTGCAGACTAAAGCATGAAGGAAGACCAATGTTCACTATTGACATGTCGTGCGCTTAGATGAGGGCTTGGTGAGAGTGCAGGGCCTAGTCCGAAGAGGGAAGTAAGACTTGACTACTTTCTAATGATGCACCATGCACTTAGGAAGAAATAGGTTTGCTTTAGGGCATAGTTTAGAAAGGAAGGAGAGGAGTTTCTTCATAGTGCGTTATGCACTTTTGGAAGGGCACAGGACACAGTTTGAACAAGGAATGGGTCCCGACTCGGCCTTAGGAGTCTATTATGCGCCCTATTAGCCTTAGTGGTAAAAAAACCAAAATTTGTCTAAGTCTGAAAGATAAGGTAAGGATAAAACACAATGAGTTAGACATAAAATCAATTGCAAAGCATACCAGCTCATTAATAGAACTTAGACAGGATGAAATACTAAAAAATACTCATCAAAACCCTAGTTTACAAACTCTCTCCAGGTATAATAGACAAAGTATATGCGACTGTGACAAAAGTTTCATTTTACAAGTAACTAGTTTGTTATAACCATGAAGTACACCATAGATGGTTTAAACAATGCGATGATACTTAGGAATAAACAAGAACACTTGAAACCTATGAAATGACATGAAACGACACTTTGATGACCAAAGTGAAATTTGATACGAAAGTTACGTAGGCTCCAAAATTTGAATGTAGTGAAGTTTTGTAGGGTGTTGTGGCGGTGACAATAGGAGGCAGTGCCCTTGAAAAAAAAATGGTCTTTTTTCCATATATTTTTAGTGGTTTTTAACACATTGTTTTTTCCTTTAGCAGTTTTTTAATGCATGATAGTTTTTCCCATAGTTTTATAATGTTAGTTAAGAAATTACAATTATATTTGAACATGATAAATAGATTAACGATTTATTAATACAGTGAAATATATATATATATATATATGAATGAAAAATCTTGTTTTTCCTAATTTAGATTTCCAAAATAAAATTTATGTGGTAAAATGTGTGTTTACCATTACATTTTTTATTTTTTTTTTAAATATTTGCAAAAAATAATTATATAAAATTAAACCTAAAAAACAATTATACTAAAAATGTTTATTTTCTCATTCATCTAATTAGAACAATTATAATAAATCTATTTATTTCATCAAATAATTTAATTTAATCCACAACCCAAATAATAATATAATTATTTCATTTTACCTTTCTATTTAATCAAACTCATTAACACTTAAATTCTTTCCACTTACATCATTCAACCATAAAACATTTGACAAAAAACCCAGTATGAAGAATATGTACTATGTCCAAATCGAGGTGTTTCTACTTTAAAGGGTTCTTGATTGTGGCCTTTGGATTATTCTCTAAAGATACTTTGTGTGGGGACAAAGGCTTACAAGGTTTCATTGTAATATCAACCTCGTTCAAATAGCATTATTTATTTTTTTAGGAAATGGAGATTGATAATGATAATTTTGGATTTTCCATATGGAGATTGATAAAGATGATTTTGGATTTTGGAGATTGACAAAGATGATTTTGGATTTTGTATGAAAATTTGGCATAAAGTTTGGATTTTGTTAAGATGATTTTGGATTTTACAGAATAAGCAATCTTTCAGTAGGAAGAATTTTGAAATTTTATGCTTTTCGGATATATACTCTTTTTAATATTTTATTGGTTGGAATAACTTTAATTTTTTTTATATTAAAAAAAAATATTTTATTTTATTTTAATTAAAAATAATGTATATTACTAAATAGTATTTTTTTTTAACGAAAACAAATTTGATGAACTTTGTTCCCGTTTTTTTTGAAAATGTATTTGATGAATTTTATTCTTATTTTTCTTTTTAACTTAGGGGCACTTGTTTTTATCCATGGTCATATCTAATATTGAGATATGTGCGATAATTGAGATATGTGTGAGAAAGAATTAGTGGAAGATGAATTAAATTTATGTTTATTTTTTTATTTTTTTAATTATGGTTTATAGATGGTTGCTACATCTATATGATATGTGTATTAGATAAATTTATTTGAAGGGATCATTTGTTATTAACTCAATCATGGAGTTTAACTTTGAGAGTGTCGATAGAATTCAACTTGTGACTTCTTAATAATAAAGATGATGTAACGACGAGGACTCGACCAATTATACTAACCCTCAAAACTTTAAGTTGAAATTTCTTACATTCAATGTTATTTAGTGATATTGTTATTTATTATTATATTATGTTCTGAGACAATGTATAAGAATGTATTATGACATCATAAAAACAAGCGTTATATAATAGCTACTCTTTGTCGCTTAGTTTAAATATAGCTAAATTAAAGTAAAAATATTGAATTCAAGTTAGTGTTAAGGTGTAGAATCTAGTTAATTTAGGTTTTATTAATTGGTAGCTTGAGGTATTTTGTTAATTGTGATTATGCATTGTTTGCAAGTATGAACAACTTTGATTCTAATTTCACTTTTTGAAATAAGAATTTATCCATTGTCGCTCGTTCTCATCATTAAGTTAAAGGTTGATTTCATTAAAATGATTAACCTAAGAGTCTGATGCTAAATTTATATTCTCTTTAGTATATGTACTTTATTATATACTCTCTTTAGTATATATACTTTATTATAGTGTTCTAAAATACCATGTAAATAATTCGTTAGTGACTAAATATATGGTTATTTTATTAGTTTTCTTATTAGCGAATAAAAATATTGAGAAATTAAAAATAAATTATATATATATATATAATATATATATATATATATATATAGATATTATATATATTTTCTGTGTGCGCACACATAAAAAAATACGTATAATAAAAAATTTCTTTTGTTTATAAAAAATATACAAATATACCCATATTCTTAAACGAGTCTTGATAAACTTTGTAAAAATAAGCAGAATAGAGCAAGAAGAGTCCTTCCAATTGTCATTAACAAATCTAATATTAAACATTAATTAACGTCAACATTGTATATAAAAGAAGAAAATGTCAATAAGCTGAAAGTAAGGATAATAATAACAAGTATTAAGAAAATATGAAAAGAAACTACCTATCAAATAATTAATGTTTAATATTAGATTTGTTTTATTATATATTTTTAATATTTTAATAATTTAAAAATATATATTTTTGTAAACTTTGTAGGGCTACATCTTCATCATGTCCACTATATCACCCTAATCAGGGCAAGGAATTGAACCGGTGTTTTCACATCAAGGAGTGCCTTAACAAAGCACCTGATCACCATCTATCCAAGACCTTGTGGACAATAATTTAAAAATAATATCTTTAATGATTTAGAAAACCTTTTAATAATCCTAGAATGATATGTTTCATGCAAAGCATAGAAATAAATAAAAAATTTGATATTTTACCCTTGACGATTAATATTATTGTAGATATTTGAATCGTAGTTTCAAGAAATAATGGTTTACATTATTTTTCATTCTTAATTGTGAGTGTGACCACCAGCCAATAGCATTTAACTCAAACTCGGTCCTCTTAAATTTAATACTCAGGTGGCATTCAATATTCTTAATTGCTCGCCAACCAGTGTCACAAGGAGCCAACTGATCAAGGAGGATGTTGGTGGCCACCTGCCTATTCCACTTGGACCTCCACCACTGTCTCTTTCAATTTTCCAGTTTCGTTAATTGTAGCACAATTTACTATTTTTTGCAGTTTTTTGAGTCATGAACTTCCGGAGCTGTTTGGAGGCCCTAAACAACTTTTTTTGGGAAAATTGATGAAAACTTGAGTCTTTAACTCTTTGACTCATGTTTTCCATGATAAAGTTGTAATCCTATGATAGATATTTATAACAAGTTATTGTGCATGTCAAATGGAGATTGTATGCCAAAGTTACGACCCCGAGAAGTTGATGTACCAATTTACCCAAATGGGGCCCATAGTTTTTGTGCTTCATCTCCTAGCACTAGGTTTTTGGATGTTTAGAATTTTCCATTATTTCTCAATAATAAATAGGCCTTTGAGCCTCATTGTAACATAGCTTAGAGGAATGTATCCACCACATCTCCTCTCAGAGATAAGCTACCATCACCCAAGCTAGTTTATTTCCATTATGTTTGTAATATTATTTTAGTATTTGATTTAATGAAATGAAGTGTTATTTCTGTTGCATCTCTGTATTTATGGTTATATATGTAATTTGTTGCGTTCATGTTTAATTTTGAATCAGTGGTATCAGAGCGGTCTACTCTTTCTCGGTTTTCTTTACATGTCCCCAATGAGGTCAGGATATAAGGATTTAGGGCTCAAATTGGTCGAACCTTTGCAAGACCAATCTCACAAACCTTGACGACATCCTATGGCGGAAGAGAAGAAAGACAAGGGGGCAGGAGATCCTTTCAAAATATTGCTTGAAGAAGCCCTCGAGTGATAGAGGAACGTGATGATGGACAACTTTTCCCAGATCCTTAAGCAGCTACCCAAAGGCGACGCATCTCCTTCCAGCAGCCACTCTGGAAGCGCCACACTCTTCAAGGTACATGTTAACTTTGACATCCCCATATTTGAAGGTCAGATAGATTCTGACGCCATAGATAATGGTTAAATTTGCTAGAAGGATATTTTTTTCTTCATGATTTTTCCAAGCAGGAAAATATTACTTTTGCACTTCTCAAAGCCACCCCCCACATTAAGGACTAGTGGGAAACCTACTGTGAGAAGAAGGATGAAAGTACACTCGCTCTATTTTCAGCTGCACCCACTTGGAATTCATTATGGGGCACCATCAAGGAGTACTACTACTACCCTGTCGAGAGCTATGAGGATAAATACATAAAGTGGACCACGTTGCGGTAGGGAAGGGACCAAGACGTGTCAGAGTTTACCAATGTTTTTCATGCCCTTTGCACGAAGTTGGGTATCAAGGATTCTGAGCGGCATAGTACTCAAGTACCACAGATGTCTACACAGGTAAATCCAGGATGAGATGGAGTTACTGGACATCTCCTCGCTCATCTTGACATACCGATACACTATCGAGATTTAGCAGAAGTTTAAATAGAAAAAGTGAGACTTTGGATCTGTGAATCTGAAGAAAGTGAAAGGCGCCCCCAAACTGCAGAGAAAAGGACAAAGCCAAGGAGGGGCAACCTAGGATAACCCGACAAAACTGCAAGAAAAGAACAACACCACGAAGATAAAGAAGGACACTGGAAGTGGTGTGAGTTCCATAAGAGATCCACTCACACAAGTGAGTGTCAAGCCAAACAGTCACTAGTGGCTGAGCTAAAGGCTTTTGAATCATACGCATGTTTCGACTCTGAGTTATAACATGACAAGGGGAATGACAAAGGGAAGCAAATCATTGACGCAGAGCCCGGTTCCACCGTGGCCACCACCAAGATCCATAAGATTGAACCTAAAGATCCAGAGGAGGGGGGATGCCTCTTCCATTCATAGATGTGGGTGAAGGGTTCTCTGTTGTAGTTCATTGTCGACAATGGGAGCCAAAAGAACCTCATTTCAATAGAAGTCGTGAAGCGCTTGGGTCTACCGACTACATCACATCCATATTCGTACACCATTGAGTGGCTTCACCAAGGACGATATCTCCACGTCATCCAGTTGTGTCGCCTTCCCTACAGCATCAAGCCCTTCATAGATGAGGTATTGTGTGATGTTGCTCCTCTTGAATT
This sequence comes from Pinus tabuliformis, assembly GCA_031772625.1. NCBI lineage: Eukaryota > Viridiplantae > Streptophyta > Pinopsida > Pinales > Pinaceae > Pinus > Pinus tabuliformis. Next base: position 301,353,293 of record CM062815.1, read on the forward strand.
TTGTGATGTATTATTAGGAAAATCATACTTGTGGAAGCGGCATGTTGTATATGAGTCTAGACCTCGCTCTGTTATTATTTCTTTGGGTAATAAGTTATACAGGATACTGGAGGTAGCCCCACCTACCACCATCTCTTTGATCTATGCTAAGAAATGCAGTAAAATCATCTCCCAAACTGGGAAATTTTTTTTCTTTCTAATTTGATCTCAAAGTAAGGGCAAGACCATAGCCACATCCATGGCCCCTAGGAAGGGTTCCTCCATGCAGAAAAAGTAGGTGGATACGATTGTGAAAGAATACATTGACATCTTCTCCTCACCCATAGGGGTACCCTTGCACTTTCATGTCAAGCATTTGATCTATCTGACTCCCGGAGCATCTCTACCCAATGGGCCAATATATCATCACTCCATTCTATAAAATGAAGAGATCAAGTAGAAAATCTAGGATTTTTTGCAAAAAGGGCACATCCGACCAAGTTCCTCACATTGTGGGAGCCCGATTGTACTTGTACAGAAGAAGAATGGGACCTAGAGGCTCTACATTAATTATCGGGCACTAAACAAAATCACTATCAGGAACAAGTATCCAATCCCACAGATTGATGACCTTCTAGACCAACTCAAGGGGGCTAAGTATTTCAGGAGGATATATTTGGAGTTTGGTTATCACTAGGTTCTAATAGAGCCCACAGATGTATGTAAGACTGCCTTCAAATCCAAGGAAGGCATTTTTGAATGGTTGGTTATGCCCTTCAAGTTGAAAAATGTCCCTACTACTTTTATGAGGCTAATGACACCTTGAGGCCCTTCACCAACTCATTCATGGTTTCTTATTTGGATGACATCCTCATATTTAGAAAGAGTTGGGAAGAACTCTTGCAACACATTCCATAGGTCCTTCAAACCCTTCGGCAACATAAACTGTGTGCCAACTTGGATAAATGCACCTTTGGCATGAGTCAGGTCCAGTATCTGGGTTACATTACAGATAAGTGTGGCGTGCATGTGGATCCGACTAAGATTTAAGTCATTCGGGATTGGCCAGCCCCGACCACTCTAACATAGATTCGCAACTTTTGGGCCTTGCAAATTCTTATCAGAGGTTTGTGTTGGGATTCTCCCATATCACTTGGCCTTTGAGTCATATTACTAAGGGCAAGGTGAAATAAAAATTTTCCAGGTCTCATTGAGTTGAAGCACCACCTATACTCTACCGGTACTCACACTGTCGTACCTGCAATAGACATTTTAAATTGAGACAGACACCTATGACTATGATATTGGTGCATTCCTCACCCAGCATAGGCATCCAGTGGTCTATCATAGTGAGACACTTTCTGATACAATTCGGAAGTACCCCACCTATGATAAAGAGGTATTCCATCATGCAGGCTTTCTGGCAATAGAAGCATTACATTATGGGGAAGGAGACAGTCATCCATACCAATCATAGACCTCTTCAGTTTATGCAAACATAAGGGAAGTTGCAGAATGATCGCCATCAAAAGTAGTATACATATCTACAACAATTCCACTTGAACATTAAATAAAAAAATGGTAGCACCAATCATGTTGCAGACTGCCTCAACCGACCCCCATTTGTAGCACTAACTACTCTTCTTAACTCTTATTGCCACGAGACCTTTGGATGGTCACAATTATACAAAAATGATCCAAATTTTGCCTCCAAATACTAGATGCTAGTAGATGGAAAGAAAGTTATTGATTTCCATCTGCAGGACACATTATTATGCTACCTGTTGTACCTTAAGAAACCAATTTCATGGCTGTATAGAAATTGTGCTTAAGACATTAATAATTACAAAGATTGTCACTTGTTTGTCACTTGTTTTTCACTCAATTATATATTTTGTTCTCAAATGAAGGACCTGGGAAATCTGGTTTCTGATCCTCAATACTTATGTGACATGATAACATCAGAATTCCATTTGATTGTTGAATACAAATGATGAATTAAGAAAGAATTAATATGTCATAAACAATATGTTGTTTAACACAGGATCTACTATCTGTGACACTAGGAGAAGTTATAGATAATATGTTGTTTTATACAGAAACTACTATCTGTAACTTAGAAGAATTGCAAAGATGGGAACTTCAAGTATAGGAGCGCTCTTTAAGGAATTTAACTTTATTTACATAGGCAAATAAAGACCTGCAACTTCAATTACTATACTCAAAGGAAGAAGACATAAGATGGCACATAACAGAGAAAAGACAAAATCATACCCAACAAAGTATGGAAAACTTCTGATTCTTCATTAATCAATAGTTGTATCAAGAATTCAGTAGCTTAGTTTCCTTGTTCTCCAAAATTCCAACCGCTTCTTTCTAAATTTACCTCTTTTTATACTTTACAAGACAGTTGGTTATCACCAAAACTGTCAAACTACTTAATTATTTTCCTTACTGTCTAGAGTAAAAATTATTACAAAACATTACACAGAGGGTAAAAGACACCTCCTTCTAAAGAATATAGAATAACGGGAAGTAACGGAAGTTATACAATAATGATAACTTCTAGCTTTTCAGCTTTGTTGTTAGGCTGTGGAGTTTCTCTGTAGAAGCTTTAATACTAATTAAACCATTTTAATTATTATAAATTTTGGCAAACCCCATGCATGAACCTGGGATTGTGTATGTATCAGCCACGTTTTGATTGGCCAAAACAAAAGAAAACTCAACCAATCACCTTTCCTTTGAAGTTTTAATCATCCACCGATAATTCTAATTGTCTTACTAAAACAGTTGAATTGGCTATTTTACGTCAAACATTAGTTTCCCACGGAACTAAAAAGATTTAACAATTTAATTCATAAACATGCCGGGTCCGCCTTTGCCGCACGTGAGTCGTCCAATCATTCACTCAATCAATGGTCTGATCTTCCGGACCTCACGAGATTTTAAAATCATTTAAAATAAATCCTATCGAGTCTGCCTATTCAATGCTCCATTGACCCCCATATGGACCCGATGCGAAATATATATCACCAATTTATAATCTATCAGGTCTGACTTTAGAGTTAAAACCCGATCACTTCTTTGCCCGATATCCGTTGGATCCCATCTTTTTGGATGGATTGCTGAGATTCACCTGGAATTCAACAATCTTGAACTATATTTGATTTACTGTCGCATCGGATAAGTTTTCGCCCGATTTCCATTGGATCTGTGGCTTATTGTTCAATGTCCCATATCTTCTCGCAAATATACCTTCGCATCGGATTTCTAAAACAAAACCATTCTAACTGACTTGTGAGATTACCATTGGATCTTGCTTACAGGTACACTATCGCATCACATCTCTAAAACAAAACCTGTTCAAGTTAATTTATGCGAAATCAAACATAATTCTCTTAGAATTTGTGGGGGTAAAGCATATAAAGGAACTACAATGAGAATGAACCCCCACAATGATTCTAGGCCATGTGTTGTGGTCAACCATGCTCTCGTCATGGTCAACTACGGGGTTGAACCTTAGTTAACCTTTAGACTTAAAACAAAGGTTCGATTTTTCTTCTCTTTTGATTTTTATTTCTTTTTGTGATTAAACTCGAAATAAGAAGAAAATAACAATGGAAGCTACAACATCTGGCTCCACCTGGGGATAGTGCTTTTGCCACAGAAGCACTAAGAACTACAGATCAGTGCCTTCACTCGACCATGGAGTCATATATTGTAACCAATTCAAATTCTATGGTATTTGTACACTGAATGCACTCCAATATTTACAATTATAAAATTCTTATGATTTAGAACTGAAAGAAATGCTTAAGATACTTCCCATTGACAAGCAACTGTAGGGTTTCTCCATCAAGATTCTCAAGAAGGAAAGTGTTATTGGACCTTGATTCAACAATTTTGAAAGGACCATACCAGAGAGGATCAAACTTCCCATGCTTACCTTTATCTTCTCTTTTGGTATGCCATCTTAGTAATAGATCTGCAACTTGAAAATCAATCTCCTTGGCTTTTCTGTCAAAAATACTTTTCATCTTCGATTAATACATAATCAAGTTGTCTCTTACCTTGTCTCTATTCTCACTTAGCTCCATTACTTTATTCATTCTTCTTATCAAAGCATTGGGTTCTTCTTTTGCCTCCTAAATCATTTCAATCACAGGCTTCATGAGTTGACTTGGAAACAGAGCCTGAGTTCCATATACTAATTCAAAAGGTGATTTGCATGTAGATCTTATTATAGTCACTCTAGTAGCCCATAGAGCAAACTTTAACTTAGAATCCTAGTCTTTATGGTTCTCTACAATAGTTTTCTTAAGGATATTCATCAAATTTTTGTTAGTGGATTCAGCAAATCCATTTCCCTGCGGATGATAAGTTGTTGAATGAGACAAAATAACATTATACTTTTGACAAAAAGCAATAAAATTTGAATTAAAGACTTGAGCACTATCTATTATGATTTTTATGGGCCATCCAAATCTGTTGAAAATGTTCTCCTCTAAGAATTTCATCGCCACCTGATCATTTGCTCTCTTAGTAGGTATAGCTTCTACCCACTTAGTGAAGTAATCGGTAGCTGTGAGAACCCACTTGTGTTGTGCACTTGAAGGTGGGTTAATCTCTCCAACAAATTCCAATCCCCATCGTCTAAATGGTTCCTTTATGAAGACTGGGATCAAAGGAAAGGAAGCTAACCTCTTCTTCTTGGCAAAAATCCGACACTTCTGACAGCTTCTGACAAACTTGAATGTATCACCAAATAAAGTAGGCCAATAAAATCCTATCTGAAGGATTTTATGTGTAGTAATTTTCCAACTATAATGTCCTGCACATAGCCCTTCATGATGATCTTTGATTGCCTATGTAAACTCATCCTCTGTTAAATGTAGCAACAACATTCCTACAGGATCCTTCCAATATAATCTGCCTTCCACAACCACATATGGTTGTGCTTTGATCTCTAATGCACTATAATTTGTTCTATCCAAGGATTGGGGACAAGAGAGATAACACAAATAATGAATTGTATGCTTATACCATTCTGAACATCAAAATTTATACCTGATCTTCATACCTGGATTTGGATTTTCTTCATTTTCTTCAGTTATTCCTTCATCCACAAGTGTCAGCAAATTGATACCCAATGCCTGAAAGTTCGACTATGTCATCATTTTTGCCAATCCTTGCCCTTTCACCAACTTTGTGGGTTTTATGTCCAAGTCATACTCTTGGATCTTGGCTATCCACTTTCCTCTTTTGCCTTCTACATCTCCCTGTACTAGTACATCTTTTATTGCAGCATTTGGCACATAGGTAATGATCTGTGACTGCAGCACATAAGTTCTAAAGGCTTTTAGGGATTTGTCCAAAGTGTACACCTACTTCTCAATAATATTATACTTCAGCTGAGCATCCCTAAGAATCTTATTGAAAAATGAAACAGGGTACTCCCTCTCTTCATCATTCTTCTACAGTAAGACAACAGCTATTGATGTCAGTGATGCAAATGATAAAACTTGGAAAGGCTTTTGATAATTAGGGTTGACTAGGACTAGAGCTGCCTGCAATGCTTCTTTAATCCTGGAAAATTATTCTCTAGCTACCTCGGTCTAGTGCACTTCATTCTCTTTCTTCATCATATTAGTAATTTCTTTTACAATTTCGGCATAATTGGACACAAATCTCCTTAAGAAGTTTATTTTTCCTAGGAACTGTTGAATATCATTTTTACTCCTTGGTAGTGGTATTTTTTGCACAGATTTCACTCTTTCTGGGTCTATCTTCACTCCATCTCTAGAAACAATATGCCCCAATAGTTTGCCCTCTTCCAGATAAAAGATGGATTTCTTGGCATTTAAGGAAAGCCCAAATCTTCTACATTTTTCAAAATTCTTTTTCAGATGGTCCAAATGTTCTTCATCAAACTTTGAGAAAATAGTAATATCATCCAAATATATTACTACAAACTTATCTCCCACAAAAGGAATGTCCATAGCCCTTTGAAATGTAGCACCTATGTTCATCAACCCAAAAGGCATTCTAGCATACATAAAGGTCCCCCAGGGAGTTGTGAATGATGTCTTCTTCTGATCTTCTCTATCCACAGCCACCTGATTATACCCAGAGAATCCATCCAGCATTGACATTCTAAAAGATCATGTTACCTTCTGCAGCACATGATCCATCTTAGACAATAGATAATTATCTTTCAAGGAAGCCCTGTTGAGATTTCTGAAGTCCACACATAACCTTATCTCTCAATTTTTCTTTCTTACAGGCACTAAATTAGCCGCCCAATTAGAGAACTCGATTGGAACTATTATTTTGGCATCAAGCAATTTTTGACCTCTTTTTCAATTGATGGTATAAGTAGGGGATTTATCTATCTAAGCTTCTATTTAAAGGGCTTAATTCCCTCCTTCAAGGGGATCTTTTGCTGAATAATATTTACATCATATGTTTTGAGATCCTCATAGGACCATGCAAAGACGTCAACATAGTCCTTCAAAAGTTTAATATATCTCTCCTGATAATTAGGTGAAACTCCACTAAATAATTTGACTAGCCTGGGTTTCTCCTGAGTTCTACTATTATGATCCTGAATGTGTTCATCCTGTGAAATTTTTCCTGAGTCAACAACCACATCATTAGGGTTAAAAATCCTTTCAAGAGGGACAAGCCCCTTTGGCAGAAAATTATCTTTCAACTGAAAAACTTTTTGATTAGCTATTGAATCTTTTAAACCACTAACTTTTGCAACTTCTATTGCTTCTTCTTCATCCTGATCAATTTCTACGCCCTGAAACTCCTCAACCATAGTTAAAAATTCTTTAATCTGCTGATCATCTTCAAAAACTTTCCAATGTTTAATATTATTAGGAACAGAAGGTTTGTTCCTCATTTCTAGCTCATATCTTAGTTTTGGATTAATAGGAGGCTTGAAAGTACTAGTAGCCATAGCCAATGAATCTGCTAATCTATTCCCATCCCTTGGAATGAATTGAATATTAAAAGCCTCGAAAAAATTCTCAACCAAATCCCAGACTTCATTCCTGTATGCCCTAAGCCTAGGGTGTTTTTTCTAAGAGTGATTTTTTATTTGTTTGATAATCAGATCTGAATCTCCAAAAGGAGAAATTGACTTAATTCCCATATGTTTGGTTGTTTGTAGAGCAATAACCAAGGACTCATATTCTACCACATTGATTGTTGCTTCGAACTCTAGCTTAAAGGAAAAAGGGAACATATTACCTCCAGGTGCAATCAGAAGAAAACCAACACCTGTTCCTTCCTTGGAATAAGCTCCATCAAAGAATCATTTTCACATTCCTTTAGTTTGTAGCTCTGTATTTACACAGGCTAAAGTAAGCTGCCTCTGGTTATCTTCAGCCAACTCTGCATTATCATGCAGCATGAAGCAAGCAAATCATCCTTCTCTTGGCTATATATAGGTGAATTACTTGCTCCATTTTTCGAAATTGTCTTTACAAATCTAGTTTCTCTGTACAATATTCTCTCATCCCCACCAAAATTCGGTATAACAACATATGTAAAATCTAGTTTCAGGACACCACCCAATTTAGCCCCCCATGACCTAGATAGTAGCATTCCAAATCTAGCAGGGATATCTGCTACTACTACATCCATGACCAGGCTTCTAGCTGGATTTGGGCTAGTGATACTACCAGATCCTTAATGACCCCCAGACACTTGACTTTGTTTGAATCAAAAGAGTACAGGTCTCTATAGGGTTTGGTAACTTGTAGATTTAGTTGCTTCATCACTGACAATGGCATAAGATTGTGTGAAGCTCCTGAATTAAACATACAATTATGCAGGAGGAAATCATGAATCAATAAGGAAATATAAAAAGGGGGTGTTGAAGAATCTACTTCCTCTACATGTGGGCCAAAAACCACTAGTGGTTTATCTTCTTGCAAATTTATAGTGTCATTAATATTCACATTTTCTTTTAAATTAATAAACTCAGCAATCTCCCTCTGATAAGCTGGTGTTTTTGCTAATTCTGTAAGGGGAACTTGAATTCTTACCTTCTCTAACTCTTTAGTAAGACTGAACAAATGACCCTATTTAGCATTCTTCTCATTTTAATCTTCTCCTTTCTTCATGATTGAAATTACTTGGGGAATTAAAACAAGCTTCTCCAAAGGAATTTTTCCACTTTGGCCTTGAGAAGACTCACCTTGAAGTATTTTTGTCTTACCATTTGCATTCTGTGGTTGCTTTCTTTTATTTACTGGTTTTGTAGGCTGATATTCTTGTGGAGTCACCTTTAGTGAGGAAGCCAGAACTTGCTTCTTAGCTTGATTTTCTTGACTCCTTGGTCTTTTTCTTGATCTCAAGTCATATTTCTTGTGTAGTTCTGCTTGCATAAAATCAGAGAATTGCTTCCAATATTCATCAATTTCATTTTCATCATAAATATCATCTGTTTCAACATATTCATACTTTTTTCCTTCAACACCAAGCTCATCTTCATCTACTTCATATAACATAGAAATTTGATCTTCATGGTCCCTAGGATGCTCAAGTACTTCACCAGGATCTGCCTCTATATACAATGGTGCTTGAATCTGATGCTGATATTTTCTCTCCTTTTGCAAGATTTGCAAAGGTTATCTTCTGTATTAGGGATTAAAGTTCTTATTATACTTTGTTTGTCTATTAGAATTCTTATTTTCTAACTCTAACTTATTCAATTTATCTGACAAAGTTTTAATTACATTACTCATATCCTCCAGTGCTTGACTTTGAGAGGATTCTATATTTGCCTTTCCCTTGTCTTGGATAGGTTGTTTCTCTAGTGTTTTGCCTGCAGCCACCAGAGTTTATTCAATCTCTAATTCATCTGTTTGGATCTGATCAAGGGTTTGGGATCTCCTTTCCCTCAATGTAAATCCAAAATCTGACTCAAAAGCCCCTGCAAAAGTTATTTTGGCACCAACAGGAGGGGGCTTAATCTCCACTGGAAGACTATTGTACAATTTATTAAATCTTCTGACAAATTCAACTATAGTTTCATCAGAATTCTTCTTTATAGCATTAAACTTTGTTAATGAATACCCATGGTCTCTTTTTTCTCCCCATCTCTAGGTGAATAGGCACTCCATCTCTTCCCAAGAAGGAATAGAGTTATTAGGAAGCCCTTTAAACCATTTTCTCGCTTCTCCATCAAAGGATTGAACAAAAATTCTTAGAACAACATCTAGATGTTCAACATTTAAGTTTTCTACAAAGTTACAAAATATTGATACATGATTCTCCATTGTTTGTTCATCTTCCCCTGTAAAGCGAGGAAGAATCTTGAGGTATTCTTGTGGCATTTGATTCAACGGTTGTGGTAGTTGAAGAGGTGCATATCTATTCATCAAGAATGCAAGAGCTGCCATGTTTGCTCCCAAATTTACTGAACCTTGATTACCAACAGATGTGGAAACTCACTGAGGAGTAAATGGAGTGTGCAAAGGTGGTAATGCAGTTATAGGTTCAGGTTGAATAACTATAGCAGATACTGGAAAAAAAAAAAAAATACAGACTCTAAAGACTGTTCTTGATAGTTGGGCTCTTGAAATTAATTGGATGTAAAAGGTGACTTTTGGTCAATAAAAAATGAATGTGAAAGATGTGAACTACTGCCTGGTGCAGACAGTGTAGGACTTGGTGTAAGTGGAGTTTTAGGCCTTCTAACCCTCTTGGAAACTAGCCTTTTAGGGTTTGAAAGGGCTTGAACTTTTTGTAGTGAGGTATATGGCCTTGTATGGGATCTCCTTGGAGCTAGAGTTATTGCTTTTATTCAAAACAGCCAAGTGTTTCCTCCTCACCGACAACCAGAGGAAAATATTGAAAACCCAGGGAAAAGTGCTCTTGTCCTCTCTCCCCGACAACGGTGCCAATTAATGGTGTACCTTAAGAAACCAATTTCCTGGGTGTATAGAAATTGTGCTTAAGACATTAATAATTACAAAGATTGTCACTTATTTGTCACTTAATTATATATTGTGTTCTCAAATGAAGGACCTAGGAAATCTAGTTTTTGATCCTCAATACTTAGGTGACATGATAACATTAGAATGACATTTGATTATTGAATAAAAATGGTGAATTAAGAAATATTGAATATTTCATAGACAATATGTTGTTCAACACAGGATCTACTATCTGTGACACTAGGAGAAGTTATAGATAATATGTTGTTTTATACAGAAACTACTATCTGTAGTTTAGAAGAATTTCAAAGATGGGAACTTCAAGTATAGGATATTTCTTTAAGGAATTTAACTTTATTTACATAGGCAAATAAAGACCTACAACTTCAATTACTATACTCAAAGGAAGAAGACATAAGATGGCACATAACAATAGAAGTTACTATAGTACAATATCAAGCAGAATGGCTGGATTCGTCAAGAAATTGAAATTCCTTGAGAGATAATATATGTGCAGGTGTTGAAATTTTTAATTATTTAAATTTAATTAGCATAACTATATCATGGTGACAGTCGTCCGTGAGGGATTAGGGTAAAACCGTAGGGGGATTTTACTGCAATTTACTGCAAACTTCTTGAACCCTGTACCGACACCTCCTACTGCTGCCCGCCGTTACCATTCTTACTTACCTATTGCTTTCGTCTATCATTTTCTAGTTGGGACTATGGGGGATACTATGGAGGTTGAAGAAGTCGATTATTCTGAGGAGCCCTTTTCGGACCAGGTAATATTTGGGAACCCCTATTTTCCCTCGTCAGTATCTGCATCATTTCCAGTTCCTGAACTGTCACCACCCTTACCTTCGCTTGTGGTCACTCTCCCTGGGCATTGCTCTGTGCCTCCACTCTCGGGTTCGCTCTCACTTGATTCACCAGCTTTGGATATCACTCCCCACTCTCCAGTCACCCTGCACACACTATCCGCGAACACCCCCCCATCGCCCTCCTTCGACCCTCACCCGTCCTTTTCAACTTTCTTCTTTGTACCCCCTATGGACATCCTAGTTTCTATGGTGGCAAACCCTCCTTCTTCAGCCCATCTACTGTCGGGTTGTTTGAAACCCCAGCGGTGATGGTTAAGTCTACAAAACTTACCCCCCAAGAAGGCATCCCAAACCCTTTGGTAGACCACCCCTCTGCTCCTCGCTCGGGAAAGAGGAAGACCAAGTGCGTAAAGGCTACCACAAAGGATATTACCATCATATTCGGTGAGACCTATGCTATTGGGGAGGCTGCTATTATGGCTAGTACAATGCTAGTTGGACATGTGCGAGGTAGGGCGTACTCGGCCAACAGACTGACTCAATGGGTCAGGGAGATTTGGGGAGGCATACTAAAGGAACTACCTGAGGTTCATGTCTTGCCCAGGGGGTGGTTCTCTTTACACTTTGTGAAGGAAAACTACACTGATTGGGTTCTTTCCAGGTACTGGCACATCGAGATGGCTCTGGTTCTCCTCAAGCGGTGGAGCCCATTGTTTGACCCTGAGCGAGAACAAATCGGGGTAAGACCCCTTTGGGTTCACTTGCCAGGGCTTCCATTACATTACTGGTGTGAGGAAGTCTTTATCCGGATTGGAAATGCACTGGGCACATATTTGGACCACGATCGCACCTTTGTTGAATCGAAAAATAGAACCCTAGCTCGCATTCTAGTCCACTTGGACACTCGCGAGGGTCTAGAGGAGAAGATTACACTTCAGTGGGGGAAGTACATCAGGGTACAGATCTTGGATTATGAAGGGGTTCCATTTCGCTACAGACGCTGCCACAAGGTGGGACATCTCTTCAAAGATTTCCCTCTCAACAGGAAATTAGAGGATACCCCAAAGACAACACCTGCTCCATCCAAACTAAACTCACCGGTTGGTACTTGTCCTCCTGCCTCGGACCCTGCCCCCTTGGCGATTGCTCCCAAGCATAATTCGGTGGAGGCTGGGCACAGGCCATCATCACCGCCGCTGACCAGGGCTCGAGCTGCTGCTGAAGGCACGAAAGTCTCAGGTATTTCTCTAAACTCTCCTTCCTCATCTTATGATTCTAGCACATCTATTGTTTCATCTTCAGTACATACATCCATGGCACATTGCATCATGTCGACCCCTCCCCTTATCGCCACTACTATCACCTTCTACATCCTTTATCTTACCATCATCCTCTGGGGTTTCATCTTCACATCATTATTTCCTCCACTTCAAACCCTTGCTAATGATACCGTAGTCAAACAATCTGGTTTAGGCCTTACCATTCCAGGTTCAGTACTTCTTCCATACCGGGGCAAAAATTCTGATCTCTCCAAAGCTATCAAGCGATCTGGGGCAGAGGTATCCTATGGTCGCCAATCCACTCTTGACGGGGTTCTTAGAGTTGTGAATACCTGCAAGGAGTTCCCCCATGAAGTGTTTGTCTTTTAACTGTAGAGGCATGGCTAGTGCCTCCAAGAAACTAGCCCTACAGAGACTTTTTGAGGCAGACCCAATTGACATTATTTTGCAACAAGAAACTCTTGGCCTGGCTGATCACATCACTTGTGCCTTACAATATTTGACCTCATGATGGTCTTTTGTGGCTATGGATGTTGTAGGGAGATTTGGGGGACTGGCCATTAGATACAACCCTCGCTCCATCAGGGTTGATGCTTCTTGGGGAGGTTCGGGTTTCATGGGCATTGATATTTTCTCGGCTGAGCTCGGGAAAAACCTGAGGATCGTGAATGTATATGGACCCTGTCATTAGAGGGAACATTTTTGGCAACATTTTTTAACCCTCTCGATCCTTGCTTTTGATCACATCATCATCAGAGGGGACTTAAATTTTTCCTTGGGTTTCAAAGAATCTTGGGGGTCTTCGGCCCAGATGGATGCTATCTTGGGGCACATGACAAATCTATTGGAACAAACAACCTTTTTAGATGTTCCCATGCACAAACCCCTTCCCACTTGGAGAAATAGAAGGGTGGGAGATGCTTCTCTGGCCCGCAAACTAGACTGATTTTTAATGAAGAGCCCACTCTTACAGCATCTGCACCACTACAAACAATGGGTTGGCTCAGGGGGCTTATCGGATCACTCTCCTATATATCTGGAGATCCTGGGACCTCATCATCAGCCTAAAGCCCCTTTTAAATTCAACCATGTCTGTTTGCAAGACACTGCATACATTAGTTTGGTTTCGGATTTCTAGACTGCCAATCCCATCAATAGAGCAGAATCTTTGGCAAAATGTTTTTGTAATAACCTTACCAAGATTAAACACCTCTCTATAAATTAGGCTAGAGAGAAGTTAAATTGGGAGAACTCTCAGCTGACCCAAATTGAATCTGAGCTGAGCTCTTTACTTGATGAAAGAAGTCTTGGTTTCACCACTGCAACAGAAAAATCTCATTTGATAGAGTTGGAAAATTAGAAGGCTCACATACTCAAGGAGGCGAGGAGTCCTTGAAACTGAGCAGAGCCGTATGGCTGAAAGCTAGCGATGACAACACTAGATTCTTTCAAAATTATGCAAAGGGGAGAAAGGTTTCAAATACCATTTGGAAACTTCCTTTACCTGAGGGAGGATATGTTGACTCATTCAACAAGCTCTCTCACCTGGGCACTAATCACTTCTGGAATCTATATAAGAGTCCTCCTGGAGCAAATCTTGCTGATATTATCAATGTGACTAGACATTTTCCAATATTTGTCAATGAAGATGAAGCTGAAGAGCTTTATGCTTCGGTCACTTCTTTGGAACTTGAAGGCATGTTAAAATGGTTCAAGAAGGATAAGAATCCAGGCCCGGATGGCTGGACCATTGAATTCTATCTTGATTTCTATGAGATTTTAGGGTAGGACCTATTGAAAGTTTTGGAGGAGAGTAGAACTTCGGGATCTCTATACCATGCCATAAACTCAACCTTCATTTCTCTCATCCCAAAGTCTGATTCACCATCCTCTTTCGATGATTATAGGCCTATTTCCTTGTGCAACTACCTATACAAAATTATATCTAATATCATTGCTAACAGACTCAGGCCTATACTCTCCTGGCATATTGCTCCTCAGCAATTTGCCTTCCTTGATTCCAGACAGATTCACGAAGCCATTGGATCGTCGCAGGAAGCCATCCATTCTATTTGGACCAGACAACTGAAGGGCATCATTCTCAAAATTGACCTGTCAAAAGCCTTTGATAGGGTCAGTTGGCTATACATTAAGATGCTTCTCACCCATTTGGGTTTTCCTCATAATTACATCACATGGATCATGGCCTGTATCACCACTCCCACTTTCAGTGTCCTCATAAATGGCTCGGCATCTCACTTCTTCCATTCTGAAAGGGGGCTTAGACAAGGCTTCCCTCTTTCTCCTCTCCTCTTTCTTATTTTCATGGAAGGTCTCAGTCGACTCATTGCTTTGGCTAAGAGGGAAGGAGACCTTTGTGGCCTCAAGATTTCTGATGATTGTTTTCTCACTCATCTCCTTTTTGTCGATGATGTGCTTATCCTGCTGGATGGTAGCATTCGAGATTCCCACACTTTCTCCAAGATTCTACTCCTTTTCTCGTCTGCCACCGGGATGCTTTCCAATCAAACAAAATCTACCATCACTTTTGCTCGCACTTCTGTCCATGAATCCCATTTTTCACATCAGCTCTTTCCTTACAGCATTCACCCTTTGGATAGAGGTCTCAAATATCTGGGCCTTTGGTTAAAACCTACCTGTCAAAAGATTGTTGATTGGGTCTGGCTTGTCACAAAGCTGGAGAAGACATTGTCCACCTGGAGTCATAGATATTTATCCAGGGTGGGCAGACTTGTTTTCATCAAATCGATTCTGGAAGATACCCCAGTATTCTGGATGGAACTTGCATGGATCCCCAGGAATATCCTATCTTGTCTACAGCAACTGTGCAATCGATATCTTTGGAATGGAAATCAAGACAAAAAAAAAAATCCTAGATTAGTTGGAAAAAGATTGCACTGCCAAAGAAGTGGGGTGGATGGGGTTTAAAAGATCTCCCTCTTTTTGCACAAGCCCTCACTGCAAAATGGGATGGACCCTGCTGACTGGTCAGAATCTATGGACCTACATTAAATATCATAAATACATCTGGCCACAGAATATTATGGACTGGGTTCGATTGCCTATCTGGCCGACGACAGGCATCTCATTGGTGTAGAAGGCACTACTTCACTCCCTTCCACATATTAGGGACAATCTGGTATGGAGAATTAACAATGGATCCCTGGCTTGGATTGGCATAGACCCATGGATTGGAGGTGGAGGAAGACATATGCTTTCTAGAGACCTCATTCAATATCTCCACTCACACAAGATCAGGGTTATTTCACACATTGCAGATCCACAAAACACAGGTATTTTTTCACAAGCATGGAAATCTGCTCATCTTCTTGATCTACCCCCTCGTTGGCATCAGGAATGGCAGGATTACATAACAACGCTTACTGAATCTCACATCAAGATAAAAGAGGGTCCAGATGAACTTATATGGTGTTAGGCAGAGAATGTCATATACTCTCCAAAGTCTGGATATATTTCCTTGATCCAACACAAAAGACCTGAACAAGTTTCGAGCTGGTGGAGGAACATTTGGAAACTCACAGCACCGCTGCGCATCAGATTACTCTTCTAGTGTATTCTTAGAGATAAAGTACCCATGGGGGATCACCTCCTTCACAGATCATTTTTTGGCCCAACTTGGTGTATATTATGCAAATGTGCATCTGAATCGACCGAGCACCTTTTCCTGCATTGCATCATCATTCACTCTCTTTGGCAAGATTTATCCTCCTCTATTCAATTTACTGGGCAGTGGGCAGGCATCAACCTTGGTAGTTCTTGGGACGACTGGTCTAATAGACATAAGGGATCAAAATTACAGTCCCTTCCTCTGATTGTCAGTTGGTATATATGGCTAGCCCACAATCATTACATATTTGATAACAGACCAGCG
Organism: Pinus tabuliformis; assembly: GCA_031772625.1. Lineage (NCBI taxonomy): Eukaryota > Viridiplantae > Streptophyta > Pinopsida > Pinales > Pinaceae > Pinus > Pinus tabuliformis. The sequence continues at coordinate 301,369,245 of CM062815.1, forward strand.
AACTGGCCTCACATCGTGGTAGGAATAATCTCTGCATATAACGAACTGCCTGACCCTCCGCCACCCAGAGAACGCAGAACACATGCCCCTCCAAACATTGACAAAATCACTCCTTGGGCTTTCTTTGATGGCACTGCAAATCAGCGGGGCTGTGGGGGAGGTTTCATTCTATACATTAGTGAACAACATTTTTTCAAGGTCAATATGGGATTAGGAGTGGGAACAAATAATTTTGCGGAACTCATCACCCTCTGTCATTTACTACACTTCTCTCTAGGGCACCATTGCATCAATTTAAATATTTTTGGGGACTCAAAGATCATCATAGACTAGTTCAATGGCATTACTGCATGTCACATACACACACTCAGTAACATTTTGAATGAAGTTAATGTATTCAAGGCGAAATTTAACAATATATCTTACAAACATATCTACAGGGAGCATAACTGCAGTGCTAACCAACTATCCAAGGAGGCCACAACATTACCCAGAGGAGAGTGGTTGATACAAGAGCAAAGGGGGATAGATGAATATCGCTATTCTCATCGGCCATATATAGACCAGTAATACCAGAGGGACATCAGTCCCTGATCTTTTAGCTGTTTTTTGTCAATACTGTAAAAACATCAAAATTTTTGCAATGTACATAGGCTTATATATATAGTTTTATATTTTGAATGGGCCCTGCGTGGCTCTTATACAGGCTTATACAGGCATAAAAAAGATAATCACAATGATAATATGACAGATTGCCCTGTGTGGTGTATCTGGACAACTATTAGTACAAAATTTTGTGGCAGTCCATGGCGACTCAGTTACAGCATATGCAACAACATCTACAATATGTAATTTTTCTATAAATTAATGAAAAATTACAGATTTTTCCAGTGGAAAAAAGATGGCACATAACAGAGAAAAGACAAAATCATACCCAACAATGTAAGGAAAACTTATGATTCTTCATTAATCAATAGTTGTATCAGGAATTCAATAGCTTAGTCTCCAACTTCTCCAAAATTCCAACCCCTTCTTTCTAAATTTACCTCTTTTTATACCTTACAAGACAGTTGGTGATCACCAAAACTGTCAAACTGCTTAATTATTTTCCTAACTGTCTAGAGTAAAAATTATTACAAAACATTACACAGAGGGTAAAAGACATCTCCTTCTAAAGAATATAGAATAACAGGAAGTAACGGAAGTTAGACAATAATGATAACTACTAGCTTTTTGGCTTTGTTGTTAGGCTATGGAGTTTCTCTGTAGAAGCTTTAATACTGATTAAACCATTTTAATTATTATAAATTTTGACAAAACCCCGTGCGTGAACCTGGGCTTGCGTATGTATCGAGCACATTTTGATTGGCCAAAACATAAAAAAAACTCAACCAATCACCTTTCCTTTGAAGTTTTAATCATCCACTGATAATTTTGATTATATCACTAAAACAAAGGAATTGGTTATTTTACGTGAAACATTAGTTTCCCATAGAACTGAAAAGATCTAACAATTTAATTCATAAATCTGTCGGGTCTGCCTTTGTTGTACGTGAGTCGTCCGATCATTCGCTCAATTAATGTTCTGATCTTCTGGACCTCACAAGATTTTAAACTCGTTTAAAATAAATCCTATCGAGTCCACCTATTCAACGCTCTGTTGACTCCCATATAGACCCGATGGGAAATATATATCACTAATTTATAATCTATCGGGTCTTACTTTAGAGTTAAAACCTGATCATTTCTTCGCTCGATATCCATTTGATCCCATCTTTTTGGATGGATAGCTGAGATTCACCTAGACTTCAACAAGCTTGAACTATATTTGATATACTGTCGCATGTGATAAGTTTTCGCCCAATTGTCGTTGGATCTGTGGCTTATTGATAACAGCCCATATATTCTTGCAAATATACCTTTGCATTGGATTTCTAAAACAAAACCATTCTAACTTACTTGTGCGATTACCGTTGGATCTGGCTTGTCAATCAACGGCCCAGATCTTCTTGCAAGTACACCATCGCATCGCATTTCTGAAACAAAACCCATTCAAGTTAATTTATGTGAAATCAAACATAACTCACTTAGACTTTGCGGGGGTAAAGCATATAAAGGAACTGCATTGAGAACGAACCCCGCAATGACTCTAGGCCACACGTTCTGGTCAACCATGCTCTCATCGTGGTCAACTACGAGGTTAAGCCTTAATTAATATTTAGATTTATTGTTTTCCCATAGCGCGCCTTTAAACAAACTTGGTTTGATTTTTCTTTTCTTTTGATTTTTATTTCTTTTTGTGATAAAATTGGAAATAAGAAGAAAATAACAATGGAAGCTACAACACTACCTAGGCCACCTTTGTGTTCGTTAAAGCAAGTGTGCCAAACTGATTTGGGAGGCGCACTACAGTTGGGTTGCAGAACACTTTGATGTGGAGAAAATTGTGCTTGTACTAGAAAAGTACTCTTATTGGCCAAAACTCTAACTAGATGTTGGAAAATATATCATATCTTGCATTTCCTGTGCCATCACCAAGCCAACCATCAAGAAGCAAGGTACGTACACTCCTCTGCCTATTCCCAGCTAGCCATGGGAATCCATCTACACAGAATATATGTTTGGCCTCCCTTCTACCAAGCATGGTAATGACTATGTATTTGTAGTCATGGATAGATTTTCTAAGATGGCTATATTGGTGGCATGTAAGAAGAGTATCACAACATAGGACACTACCAAACTCTTCTTTTAACGAGTGTGGGTGCATTTAGGGAACCCACAGACCATTATATCATATCAAGACAGCAGGTTCCTAAGCACATTTTGGTCAAGCCTCTGGACACTATTGGACACCAAGCTCACCAAATCGACTGCTTCCCATCCCCAAACTGGTGGTCAGACGAAGGTTGCCAATAGGATAATAGTGCACATACTCCACATGTACAACTCCAAGAATCCACAAACTTGGGATGAGAGTTTTCCTTATGTGCAACACAGTTATAACAGAGCTCTCCATAGCTCAATTGATCTCACTCCCTTTCAATTGGGTATAGGATTTCAACCATTGTGTTTGATTGATGTTTCCATTCCTCATGCGACTACACAAATAGGATCCACACATGTATTGTCTAAGGCTGATAAAGTGACCAAATTTATTGAACACATCCAACACATCCACCAGTAGGTTCACGACATCTTGGAGAAGTCAAATGCCAAGTACAAGTAGCGACATGATCAACATCGGGTGCCACACAAATTTCAGGTGAGTGACAAAGTTTGGTTGCATTTGCAGAAAGAACACCTTATCAGATTCCATCGGAAGCTGATACCACTCTGATATGGTCCTTACACCATTACCAAGGTTGTGGGAGGCAATGCTTTTGAGCTCATCATTCTCTAATTTCTTGGGCTGCACCCAGTGTTCAATGTGGACCGCCTTCGACCATACTTCCCACCATTACTGGACACATCATACATTGCAGAACAGCGCACACCAACAAAGCATAACCCAAACTGCATGGAACATTCCATAACTGATCAGATTATGGACACATAAATCAAGAACACTTGCTAGCAGAAAATCCAACTATATCAGGTTGTCAAAGCTAGTCAACTCCTGCACCAAGGCAAGTGGCTCACGAGGGACCAAGTTCAGCAGAAGTTTCCCTATCCCATGGAGGCACTCAATGCAATGGGAACCATTGCTTCCTAAGGGGGGGAGGACCGATCCATGGGGATTTTTTTGGCCACCTACCTATTCCACTTGTACCCCCACCACTATCTCTTTCAATTTTTTAGTTTCCTAAATTGTAGCACAATTTACTATTTTTGGCAATTTTTCGGGTCCTAAACTTCCGAAACCATTTTGAGGCCCTAAACGACATTTTTTGGGAAAACTTGTGCAAGAATGGGTTTTTAACACATATTTTAAATGTGAAAGTTGTAATCCTGGGATAAATATTTCTAACAAGGTATTTTGTGCATTAAACAGAGATCGTTTTCCAAAGTTATGACCCTGGGAAGTTGATGTACCAATTTACCCAAACGAGGTCCATAGTTTTGGCGATTCATCTCCTAGGGTTAGGTTTTTGGATGTTTAGGGTTTTTTTTTATTTCTTAATAATAAATAGGCCTTCGTGCTTCATTGTAACACAGTTTAGAGGCATGTAGTCGCCACATCTCTTCTCAAAGATAAGCTACCATCACCCAATCTAGTTTATTTCCATTTAGTTTTTAAGCTTATTTCAGTATTTGATATTAATGAAATGAAGTGTTATTTTTGCTGCATCTCTGTAGAAATGGTGATATAAAAATTTATATATCCAATCTTAAAAACTATTAAGTAGGATAGGTTTAATATTTTGTTATAATACTCCTTTAAGGAGGGTGTTCAAGAGTAAATGTTCTCTCCTCGTTTTGATATAATGCTAGTTGACATGAAAATGGGGTATTGAATCTCATTACAATTGGTACATTGCATGTGCTCACATCATTTCATCAATAATGACACAAAGTCGACACAAGATTAAACGTCCTTTGAATCTCGTAGGTCACATAGAGAGGTGTAGGAGGACTCGACGTGAGAATACTATCATACTGGAAAAGCTAGATGAAAAAATTGATGGTATAGACTATGAGTTGATCATTCTAGCTAAGAGATTAGCTGGCATCTCTTTCTCTTTGGATGAGGGTAGTGACCAGCCAGTGCAAATGCCTGGAGATTCTGCCTAATATTTTTTATGACTAATTTGTTTTTTGCTTGTAACAATAGTAGTCATTTTTTCGTTATCATGTCAATGTATGTCAAGGTTTGGCACAACCAGCCTGTTTTTATAAGTTTCTATTTACAAGTTGATCTAGCTATATGAGGTCTTAGCAACCTCAAGACTATGAACTTATGTTACTAGTTTGGCTTCCCTTCAAACAAAATAGTAGAAAAAAAATGGCCTATGTAATCGTCATCTAACATAATGCAAAGTTCTTAACTTCAAAAAAAAAACAAATGTTATTAAAACATTTATTTGATAATAAATATTTTGTTTTTTTATGAATAAGAAAGCTTTATACACCAATTTGATGTATGGTTTCGCCATGATTTTAATATTAGATGATTTTATTATTATTATTATTATTTATTCGGTGTGTAGTTTAACCATAAATTTAAAATTAAATGATTATTATTATTATTATCAAATGTTCTTAATTCATTGAATTATTTGTCAATGCATGCTTCTTCTTCTTCTTCTTCTTCTTCTTTTAAAATCAAGAGAAATAGTAGACTTGATATTTCAAGAGAAATAGTAGCTTGATAGGAGGCTTGGGGTCAAGTCAAAGGGACTACACCTATACTCTTAATCATGTGTGTGTGTGTGTGCGCGCGCGCTTAATGAGTTGAACTATTTGTCAAGGCATGTTTTTCTTTTATTTTATATTTTTTGTAATTAAGAGAATTGGTAGCCTTGTCATCTATCATTGAGGAGGATTGGGGTCGAGTCAGAGGGATGCCCCTATACTCATGATCCTAACAAAACTACCCACAAGCATGGTAGGTGGGTTAACTGAGTTTCAAACCTAGGTGGGGCCCATTGGTCAGAAAATGCTTTCCAATGTGGGATGTCTAATGTTTTGCCTATCATGGTGGGCTTATTAAAAATGAAGGACATGAGAATGGGCTTTGATCCACTTATGTGTGAATGGGGCATGAGATCATTCAATATAATCTCTATGGGTGCAACCACACATTCAACTACTACCTCAAGGTGTTCCATGAATTAATATTAAATCCTCATGAAAAATGAACCTTGCCAAAAAATATTGTCCAAAAAAATCGTAAGTTATATAGGTTAAAATATGATAAAGCCTCTTGAAATTATTAAACACTACTATAATTAACAACTAAACCATCCTCCATTCAAATGAAGAAGGAAACCCTACAAAATTTTCCAAAAACATATAATGTATTGTGTTGAAAAGAACATTTTTTTATTATTTGGATGAGCTATAAACTTTAAATGACTCACATTTTGTCTCAATCATTTAACTAAAACTATCGACACAATTTTAAATGTCTCACATTTTGTCTTAATCATTTAACTACAACTATCACAATTCTCTCTTTATTTGTTTTATATTTTCTTTTTCATTTGAATATTGTTGTACCTTTCTATTCATTATAGAGAATGAAAGTTTGCATACATATTATTTATAAAAGAAGCCAAGACTTTCCAAAAATAACTACATAGGAAATAAACCCATCTTGTCCAAACAACAGACCAACTACCAGGAAAGCTATAAGTATTTCTTGAATATGCATATAGAGTTGGATACCACTGAAATAACTCAGGAGTATTAGTGATTTCTTATGTAGAATTAAAACTGCATACTAAATCCAGCAAAAGAAAAAAACTTTTATGATGCATAAAATGCACACAGCAGGCTAAGTAATCACAATCTGACACAACATTTACAAAAAAAAATTAACCATGACTTTATATGTGAATGCAAATTGTAGACTCAATCTTTTCAATAGATTATTAAAACCATGTGATCAAAGGAAGCCTTCCCCTTCCTGTCAAAGTGGTGCCATGTCATTCTTCATCAAATATGAAAACTTTTTCTGAGGTAAATTCCATTTTCAATAAGGAATCTTCTTGAGAGTTCCATTCCCTATGAATGTGCTAAAAGGAGAGATATTGAATTTTTATCCTCATATCTATAATCTTGTTCTTCCAAAAAGGCAATTTTAACACCTATAAATTAGAAAAATCTATCAACCAATCAATTATACATTTAGAATCACCGCATACTTGTAAATGAAAAAAAATAATTATAAGTTGCAAGAAACAAAAGTGCCCAACAAGCAATGATTTTTTCCTTAGTGTTTGTTCCATGTCTTATATTCATGCAAATTCAGAATGAATGAATTCCTAAGAGTTTGATAAAGGAAACCCCATCACATAATCCTTGTGATGCACCATCAAAGAATTCCACAAAGAAAAACAGTGATAGCAAAGGATAGCTCATATTTATGGAAGATTTTGATTTTATCATTTTCAAATATTCCCTAAAGTAGTCCACAATACTATAATTTAATTTTCCAGGTTTCAAGCCTAAGATTTTTAGAAATGGCTTTGCTTCATGCTTTCCAAATTTCCTGGACTATAAATACTGGAAGAGTTTTATGACTACCTATATTTGAATCCCACATTCGTAGATGGTATTCAAAAGAAAAGGAAGACCCAATGTCCAGTAGGCTTAGCACATTTAAGGTGTCATTGCTAACAACCTTTGCAAAGGTGCAATTTACAAAGAGATGGTCCATTGATTTTGTCTTAGCATTATAAATACTACAAACATTTGGACCAATAAATCCCCTTCTTTGTAAGTTATCATATGTGAGAATATGATTACATAGAGTGAGCTAGCAAAAGCATCTAAGCTTTTGAGGCAGGTTCCACTTCCATAATTTCTTATGCCAGAAAGTATCTTTGTGATCCAAAGAGGAAAGGGAAATTGATTCATATTCTTTTCTAGTTGTGGTTGGCCTAATGAATAATTCCAACTCCAAACAATGGAGTCCCCTTCTTCATTTAATAAGATCCCATTAGAATACAAACCCCATACAAAGTGATCCCATTTGGTTGTGAATTTCCCTTGAAGACCCAAATCAAAAGAGTTTTTCTAATATCTAGAAGAGATTGTAGATGATTATGATATCTTAACATGGATCATCATACACAAACATGTGTGTCTAAGAAGGAAATTAGACTATGCGAGAGTTGATAAAAATCATGTTCTATAAATGGTTCCTTTCGTAGGATTATCTGATTACCCTTTCGCACATTCCTGGCAAGCCAAGAAGTGTTGTGCTATTCAACAACACCCCCCCCCCATTTATCGATATAATAGCTAATATTCTATCAATAAATAGGGACCCTTGATAAAATTCTTCAAAAAACAAATTTAGCATTTAGACACTTTCTTTTAAATTTTTGGAATAAATAAAGATATCAAGCCAAAACCCTTTGAAAGCTAGAAATACACGCCTTTTCGCATACAGTTGGACCAAGTGTGTCAAAAGCCTTGTTAACAAGCAAAACACGTGAAAAGAAATCAAAAGTAATCACCTTGCTTAACCTAAATATCATTAAGCTTTTTCATTTAAAACTAAGGCCTAAGGCATTTTCTATTAAAACAAAAGCTCGTATCGCATATCACCATTCACAAAGGGCACATTCTCACGAGACATGTTCAAACATGCGAAATGCGATATTGCGATGAGGTGGTTAAACTTATCGCATCGTGTTAGAAACACTTAAGGAAGGTCTCAAAACTTACGAATCACGCGATGTTGCGAAATGCGATAAGAGGTCGGGCCTGATTAAAGCCTATTTCATAAAGTAGCAATTAAAACCCACCACGCAATAAAAAACGCTTTATAAAGTGAAAATTCCGTCAAAGAAGCTATGCTTTAAACAATAAATAACACACTACATCTCGCATCCCACAGAAAATTAAGGTACTCTGAGAAAGTGCACAATCAAATATGAGATAATGTGATTTGCGATATTGCATCACAATCACAAAATCAACATTTTCACATAGTAAAGCTCGTAACGTTAAAAAAAATTCTTCCCTTTTTACAATGTGAAACATTAATGAGCAATAAAGGTAGCGATAACAAACCATTAGTGGATATTTAGTTTGGGTTAATGACATTTATGTTGAAAAGCGACTCGATGTGATATGATATCTTTTCATCTACGTTTAATTAAAACTACTTTCTTGTCACCTTTTTGAGGTTATTTGTATCATTCATCCTCATTCTCATTCTTGCTTATGTCTATTTGATATCTTACGCTCTGCTCTATTTCAGGAAAAATAAGCAAGAAAATTCATTAGAAGCAATGACAAAGAAAGTAAAGGCAGTTGCGTCTGAAAAGCCAGAAATGATCCCTCTTTTCTCTGATACTACATGCAGCAGAGACATAGGAACCTCAACTTGGGAGGTCATGTATGATTTGCTAGAAGAGGAAAAACCAAGGCCACTAGTAGAAAAGGCCACAACCGATGCTCATGTTTCTTCTGATGCCTCCAACTTCGAGGCAACATGTTCATTCCTACACTGCATAGCCGCAAGACTAAAGATAATCCCATATATAGATATGGTCAAGTGGATAATTGGTGTGGTGGATGTCTCGAACAGAGATTTCAAGAATCATAGTTAAGAGGTTATGGGATCTTTTTCAGTAGAAAGCCTACGGCTAATGTACCATCTACCAGAGCCAAAGAAGCTCTACAATAAACAGTTCCTCGAGCAATTTTATAAGAAGAATGAAGACTTGGTGAACATCATGCGGACCTAGACAACAAGCGAAGGCAAGCTCAAAAGGGATAAGACGGGTATGTATTCTACAACATCTATCTCTCCCCCTTATAGTTTTGTAGCAGCCATGCTATGTAGATTGTTTGGTAAACCCGATAGCACCAAATTTTCCCCACGAATGGCTTCCATTAATAGATGTAGTCGTGAACGCAACGATAATGAACTGGGCTCAAATTTTGTCTGATAATTTGGAAAAATCCTTTATGGAATATAAGAGAAAGAGAAGCCCCTCTTTAAGGGTTTATCCCCCATTTTTCATGAGCACCTTTGTAATGGATGCAATCTGTTTTAGTTCCAAATTTCCCATTTTGGGATGGAAGTGGACTGCTTATGACCCACTTCCTATCCATGTGTACCACAAGATTTTGTGGGAGTCTCAATTTAACCCCCATATTTATAATATTTGTCAAGGAGTTATGCTACCTATCCATAAACAAGTCTATAACACAATTGCCCCTAGGTTTTCAAAAGAAGTTGAAGTAAATATCTTACCTATAGCCAGATGGTTTGGGGAGGAAACGTTTACCTATATTAGAGTATTTTGGAGCATTGCTTCACCGCATGTTCTCCCATACTATGTCTCCGACAATTTAATGGCCAAGGAGATAGCCTATCAAATGACAAGGGAAGGTGGGTTGAGCAAAGGATTGAAAGAGCAGAAGAAGGCCATTTGGCCTACATTTCCATTGCAATGTGGTGCGTTTGTGCTACATGATTTTGGACATGCATGCAAAGAAGCAGAGATCATGAAGTCTCTGAAATTAGCTACAATCCCAGGAAGGCAGTATGACCCAAATGGCACTGCTAAGAACTTCACTAATATGGTGAAAGTGAAACCATTCACCCATGAAGAGGATGCCTTCGATGACCTCTTCCTACAAAAAGAGACATTTTCAGAAGTGACACATATGGCATCACTACTTTTTGCCCCAGATGATGTTGAATCTTTCCATGTGTACATAGAGAGGAGATTATTGAAGGTCCCATTTGACCTACTACAAATTGAACCAATAAGGGATCCAACTCCCAGTGTAAGCTTAGAGGATAGCTCCAAAGAAAATTCTGAAGAAGAAACCCAAGAGATATCAACTCATTAGTTAGAGCACTCGGAGCATTAGTCTCAAAATGGGGGAGCTAATAAAAATAAAGAGTCTGAAAGGTACATAGCTAGAACTACAGAGGAAATAGTCGAGCAAACCATGGAAAAATAACAGGCAGAAGTTCACTCCAAGTCCACTCAGTTAGCAAAATCCCCAACTATTGATTTGGAAAAGGAATGGGAACATTTCAAAAAGAAGCTTCACATAGATGAAAAAACATCTGAGATACAGACTCCTAAAAAGCCACAACACAAATCAACTCAAGAAATAACAGTGGAGAAAATTGTAGGCACTCAAGATGTTGAACTCATTCCTGCCACCCCCACTTTAGAAATTATTTTGAGAATTGAGGAAATTCCTCCACTATTTTGCAGTCGTACCCACAAATTTGTCATCAAAATACAGAGGAAGGAAAGAAAGTTAGACGCTACATCTATTACGACTCCTGACAATGAACCAATGGACATTGTATGGAAGGACTCGCCCATGGACCCATTAGAAAATCTCACAAGAGTGTCACAATTCGCAGGAGCCTATGCAACGTCCACAATTAACAAAGCAACAGAGGTCCAAATGCTTCTTAAAGAAAAGGAACAAAGAATTATGTTGTTGGAACAACAATTGGCTCAGGAGAAATCCAATCAACAAGCATAATTACATGTAGCCCAGCTCCAGCAAGAATTTGAACAAATGCAAATACAACACCAGGCCATCCTAGCAGAAAGGGATGTGCTGATACAAGCTATGACAGATAAGTATAAAGACAATCTACAAATCGATGAGTTCATAAAAGAAGCACTTAGTATTACATCCCAACTAATGAAGCAGAAGGAAGTTCTTTGCCAGAAAATCTCGCAAATAATTCCTTATTACGAGATCAATGATAAGCTAACAAGCCAAGTTGTCGACATGAGACTTGAGTATGAAAAAATCGATAAAAATATTTCTAATTTATCACCTGGAAAGAATCAGAAGAAGGGAGAAAGGCTGATCCACTATTATAGCACCATTTTCCACTCTTAGTAGATATGATGCTCTGATTATGGCCTAGGGCAACCCTTCCTTCCAGACTTGGTCCAAAACCTAAAAACTAGTGTTTTATTCCCTATACGCTACTTTTCCATGTGATAAAAGTGTTTACACACGGGTCAGCATATACCCAACCCGCTTACATATGTTAAAACACTTTAAAAAATTAAATTTCCTTAATTTCAAGCAGAGTTCACGGGTTTTACCTATTACTCACCTCCTATTTCCAGTGATCCAACTGCTTCCCAATTGAAAAAACTAATTTGGAGAAGTAGAAATAAACCTCCATGGGAAGGCCTTGAGGGAGAAGATATGAGATATTGATACTATAGCGAGATTATCCTTGATCGAGTTTGACGAAATCCCTGTGCCTCCTACACTCCCCAAAGCTTCAAGAAACCTTTGTTTCCTTGTTAGAGATATCCTTCATATTTCTTGAAGATATCCTTGTATTGGTGATGGAGGAAGATTGTTGAGGCCGGGAAAGGATGAATCCGGAGGATAGTTCTGCTTGGAGCTGGAGAAGGACTTAGGTCGTATTTCTCCACTTTACTTGTAGCTAACTTCAATAAAGGAATGTTGTTATGTTTCCGATATTAAATGTATTTATGCATCTATTTATATTGTAAATTGCTTATTAATCTTACATTGATGCATAATTTTTCATTCATTTATATGATTTAAATTTAATATCGTGAACATGCTTTACATTTCTATTTCTATATATGTTTCATTTGAAAAAAATTAGGTTTCGAAGATATCAAGAGAAGCTGAGGCTTTTCACCCTGCAGGATCTACTCAAATGTAGGACTCCCGGGTAAGGACACTCTTACATAGTTCAATAGAATAAGAATTTAGGTTGATTGCTTGAGAATTTCTTGTTGTGGTTTTCCCTCTTCTCTATTAGGGTTCTCAACCCAAGACCCAAGGGTGGTCTCACCCACAACAGAATTGGCGACTCCACTGGGGATAACATTCTTGTTATTCTTGGTTTGGGTTGTTTGTTCTTAATCAGGGTTCAATTTCTCGATTGCTTGCTTTTATAGTGTTGTTCGATCAATTAGTGTCCCAAGCATAAAGTCTGATCTTCTTGATCAGACTTTGATTTTTGTTTTTTCCTAATTAAGCTCTGTATACACTATTTTCTTAGGTTACAGTCATGTATACACACAGGTTTCTTCAAGAAGACTCACGTATACGTGAATTTCTTGTATTAGAAACGTGTGTGCATGCTTTTGTGTCTTTACACAATCGCGTATGCAATTTTTTGATTTTTTTTTTCAAATCCTTTTTCCCGATTAGGTCTTCTGCCTAGTGTTTTATGTTGTTGTACGGTCATCTGCTATCTGGAGAACTCAATTTTCTTGCAAGCTTTCTTTTTCAAAATCTCCTTCACACTGAAAATTCTTGTTTGGCCTAGGATTTCTTCTTAAGCAAGTTTTTAATTTGTGTCTTGGGTTCAAGGCTTCTTTTTGAAGTTGTTATAGACAATTTTGTGCCTTACAGCAACAGACATGAATTGTCAATAATCCAAGGGATCCAAAGTTCCCTAAACATGATGTTCCTACCCCTAGAGGAACAAGGTCAGCAAACCAACAGCTCTCAGATCAGTTCTCCACCTGAAAATACTCAAAAACAAGCAATCCTGAAATCAAAGCAGGTGCTCCACTAGGTTTCTGCGCTGAAACTCAGTTGCTCCATGGTGTACCTGCGTTGCAAAGCAAGTGGAACAAAGGCCACCTGCACTGAGCGAGATGGGACAAGTGGCACAATGAGTCATTGCTCTGGAATCTTCCAAAAATGACACTTGGATCAGGGATTTCGCCTTGTGATGAGTCAGAGGCTCTGTTTCTCCAAGTGGAAGCAAGGTTCTCCAAGTGGACTCAAGAACTGAAGATCAACTAAAGATTAACTGAAGAGAGAGAGGACACAAGGCAGCTACACATCAGTTGCAAGCTGACTCATCCTTTCTCAATTCATCTATATATTGAGCTCTCTCCTATGAGCTCAAGGGGCTGGAATTTGGTGCAAAGTAATGATATGCTGTTGGTTTCACTATAGAGCTATTGGGTGATTGTTTGAGAGAGGTGAAGAGGAGAAATTCTTTCTGCTGGGAGGTGTTGCTGGATTGGAGCCTTCAATGGTTGTAATACTCTCAGAACCTTTACTTCTTCATTAATAAAAGCTATTGAGGTTCTTCTATGTTCTCTTGTTTCAATAATATATTGTGATAATTGCATGTTTGGTTTACACTAATCCTTGAACCAGTTATGATTGCATGCTTCTTGTAGTTTCCTTCTTTGTTATTTTGCAGGATCTCATTGTAGCTGGGCTAGCAAAAGAACAAGGAGCTGGGAGCAAGCAGCCAAAGAGAAGAGTTTGGATTCGACATTAAGCGCAAGGCAACGGTTAGTGCATTTCTCCATTCTCTTTTGCTTTCATAAAGAAGTAAACCTTAAGTAGTTTGTTTTACAGTTGTTGCTAAGGTACTATCACCCTTAGAGTGGGATAGGGTCATCCGAGTCGGATACTTTTCCCTACAACAAACTGGCGACTCCACTGGGGATCGTATCCATTTGATTGTGTTCGTAGTATTTTGCTATTCATTTCCTGAACAAAAGAGTACCAAATCGAAAAGCTTTTGACTATATCAAAAGCGAAGTAGAGGGCAACTACTCTAGCTCATTTTTGAGCAAGTTCATGATTTGAAGAGCTGATCTACAAGGATCCTTGTAAGCTCTTAGTGATAGCTTTTCACCTTCCTAATCATCCCTTTGAGTGTGCTTGACTGATTGTCTCTGATTTGAGCAAAAACTGTGCATTTTTGAGAAAATTATGACCCGGAAACTGTGAAAACGCAAGTTTCGTTTTCCAAAGCAGGTAGTACACAGGCTACCTGCTTTGCAACACAGGTCCCGAAGGGGCTACCTGCGCTGAGAGCCAGATTGGCTGTGCAGCACCTGCGTTGGCCCAAATTTGCCTAGTGCTGTTGGGGATTCCTCCTTTTCTCTTGCCTGTTTTCACCATTGATTTGGCTGCCAGTTACCAGTCTTGCACCTGTTCTGAAACCAATATTACTTGCCATCATTCTGCCTCTGTTATATAACGAAATTGTACTTGTTCTTTGTATTTCTTACTCATTTACAATTTCCCATAACGAAGAGTAAACTAGTCTTGCTTTTGGCCTCTTAGATCTGAACCTGTGTTAGGCATTTTGCTGGTCTAAAGAGTTAGCTTGTTTGCTGTCCATAGCTGATTAGTCATTTTACTTTCGTCAGTATGGTTTGATTTCATATATTTCCAGTGATTAAGCAAGTGAATCTTAAGGTGTCTTTTGATTTTGGACGACTTGTTTGTTTTCGCTCTAAATTGAAATCAAAGTTATATAACCACTTTCTTTTTGTAATCCATCAACATTAAGAAAGGGAAAAGAAAATACATGCATTGTGCATTTTGCATTTGAAAAAGTTTGCATGATGATTTAGGAGAAAGTGCATTAGTTTGTGCTGTATGAACTGTGTGAAAAGAATTTGCCTTTCTTCTCTCTCAGTAGTTAAGATTTTCATCAGTCAAAAAGATTTGAAAAAGCTTGCTTCTCATCTTAGGTTGCATTTAGGAATTTGTCATATACATCTCGTGGTGAACCTTGAAAGGCAAACTTTAAAAAAATCAACTTAAAATATACTGAATGAACCTAACAACGCATTGTAACATAACGCAAACATCTAGAGGTCTAGGTAGAGACGTGTTCCGGCGTCGTTAAACATAGTGACTGTCGATCTCTACGAAGGTGGGTGATTCCTCCTGAGAGTCGGTGGCACTAATACGGACTTGTGCTCCCACGTACCGTCGCGTATATATTGGGAGACCCCTATAGGCAATTATCCTTTATCCATAGGAAGCCGTGTCGGCCGCCCTACTGATCGCGATGCAGTGAACACAGCATTCACGAAGATCGACCACCCGTACCGTAAAACGTATTTTGTGGTTTCGCGAAAGGTTTGGCACACCCTCTGCCTAGATCTCCAGAGCAGTTTCTTTTGGCCTTTTTCAAACTCTATAACTGAAAAGGTCCAACCGAGCATTTGTCACTTCGGGCTCGTTAATACATCGAAGGAGACTAGAGTCATCTTTAACTTTTTCTTGACTCTTAAAACATGAAAAAGCAAAGTTATGTTTAAAAGCGTCTAATAAAATTCATTCAAATCGGAAACACAAATTTTCCCCTTTATATTTTAGTTGATCGAGTAATCCGCAATCGTGGAAGAAAGTCAATTGAATATCCGTCGTTCTCGGAGGCTTGCGAGTCAACCGTCTTTGTCTCCGGAATCGAAAACAATCCGGGCAAAGCGAACTCGTCGAACCAGTTCAAAATCTCCTTTAAAAGTTAAAACAAGTGTTCCAACAACATCTGAGATTCTGGTCACTCCAAACATTTCCGGAAACCCTGCCTCCATAGAAGAAGTTCAACCGCCACAGAGGGACAGTAATATTGATCCTAGTCTGGGGGCAAATACTTGTGTGACTGAACCAGTTCCATCTGTAACCGGTCCAGAGAGTTTTGTTCCTCAAACATCTATCGCTGTCGATCCAACCCCTTCTTCGGCACCGAAAATCTTTTACGGACCTGACGGTCTTCCTCTTCCACCTGGTCTGATTGCGATAGAGGAAATTATAGAGGAACCGCAAGTATCCACTCCAATTCAATTTGGAGTAGGGGTCACTCTATTTCCTGCTACAACAGAAGTTTGTCCATCACCAGTGGAAGTTCCTGTAGAATCACTAGGCAATCAATTGGATAGACTAAAAATGTCTGAAAAACCGTCGACATCTAGGACTGTGTCAAATGACACGGCGACGGCAGAATTACCTGCTGCAAATCCAACAATGTTCGTCAGCATACCATCTGTCCCAACTAGCTCTCAGTCGCTAGAAGGAGTCCACCAAGAGACTATCTCGACAGTATGGTCTGTTCCTGTTTGTTCCGGAGTAATGTCTGGTAACTCTTATGGTGAGACTCATCAAATTGACCCTTTTGGGAATCTGATTAGGCCATCCAGTCCTCCAGGACAATCAATTGCCTTGAGCTCCGGATTACCACCGTATGGGGGGCAGTATGCCCTTTCATTCCCCCCTCCGGGAGGATACCCATACGGGAGTTCTCAACCTTATTCAAGTTATGGTGGAATTGCAACGAGTAGTTGGGTACCTATGCTATCCCAGCCGCCAAGAGTTGTATATTCTATGCAACAGTGTGTACCTGTGACGAACATCCCAACTACACCGGCTATCGTAACCATGTCGCAAGTTCAAACGATGCCTGTTGTATGTCAACCTCAGATTTCTCAGGTTCTCATGCAACAGCCCCTTGACCCTGCGACCCAACCACAATCGCCTACTGGTGGGACGACACAAGTACAATCGGGTACAAGTACCCCACATCTTGGTCCAATGGTTAGTGTAGCGCAACAACCCATGGTATCGCAACCGTGGATAGTGCAATACCAACAGCCACAATTCCAACAAGTGTACCAAGGTTCTGAACAGCAAATCTTTGCGAATACTGGACAACCATATATCCAAAATGGTCAAAATCAACCACTTTATAGTGGTCAAGTCCACCAACCGTATCAGTCATACCAACATCAACTCCATTATGCTGGTATGCAAAGACCAACTGTTCAGGCGATTCCATCGTACCCTGGTTACGCTTCACCTAACTTGAATCAACAGTTACCATTCGTGGCGACTTTAGAGTTGCCTGATTTACATCGGTTAACCAATGATCCAATTGCTTACGCCCCATGGTGGCCAGTGATTCCGCACAAACTTCCATCCGACATTCCTAAATTCAATGGAAATCCAGGTGAAGACCCGTCGAATCATGTGATGACATTTCATCTATGGTGTTCGTCAAACACTTTAAATGATGATTCGATAAGGCTTCGCCTCTTTCAGAGGACATTGACAGGTCCAGCGGCGAAATGGTATATAGAATTGCCAAGAGCTTCGTTCGACAATTTTAGCTCCCTTGCCACGACATTCTTAACCCACTTTCAATTACCAATAAGGTATGAAACGGGAACAGAGATATTGACTAACTTCAAACAGACAACCGCAACTCATATATCAGATCATATACATGAGTGGCGACGTCGACGAAGAATGGTTAAAACATACGTTCCTGATCAGCTTTTAGCTGAGTGGTTTATAAAGTCGTTACTTCCGGCCATAACGGAAGATGTGGCGAAGGGGGGAGTCGTAACAGAAGAGCAGGTTATTGCTCGTGCGCAATATTTGGACTTAGTATATACTCAGTCCGGCACGCTCTATGATAAGATACCTGACGCCCCCAGACCAGAATTCTCAATCCCTCCTCCTCCTGGATCAAATAGTGACTCTCATGCCGGCGATGGCGTGATTGGCATGGCAAACGCGAATCCGAGAAAGGCCAATCCCAAGAAGGCCCGTAAGGATTCGAATCAAAATGCTCAAGAAGAAATTCTTGCTTCGGAAGTAAATGCCATATCAGCAGATAAAGGCAAAGAAACCAATCAACCAGGAAGCAAGAAGACTCAAAACAAAGGGAAGAAGAAGAAACAAGGAGAGTCATCTCCTCGAAAAACTTCTTCAAGCCCTCCTCGAGATAGGAAACCACCTTTTGGGTGTCAGATATGTGATGAGGATCACTGGACGAGAGAATGTCCATACAAAGCAGAGCTTAAAAGATTCTTTAAGAGTCCGCAAACCTCAGCTGTGTTATCAGATCCGTTTCCGAATCGAGGAACAAATCTGGTTGATAGAGGAAATGCTTCCCCGTCGCAAGTGCTAATGTTGTCAATATCTAAGCAACAAAATGATGCTTTGATTTCGACAAGGAATAAAGATTACGGGAATCCAAAGCTGTCGAACAACAAGGTTAATGAACGACCTAGTAGTTCAACAACAACTTTGACTGAAGTTGTGCCACCCATCGTTCCTGAGCCAATGATAAAGTCGCCAAAGGGAGTAGTACACAAATCGACATTTAATCCTCGTGCCAAAAGAGCACAGAATTATAATATAGTAGAGGACCTGGCCCAATCGCCGTCCACTATGTCGACACTTGAAGTACCACAAAATTACCCCTCCCAAGAGCAAGCTTTATTATCAGCAATAGGTGGGATTGGCCCAATGGATTCCAATCTTGTGGCCTTTAATCATAAAGGATATGACCCTCAGTTACCAGCTCAACTAGCTTTCCTTATTCAAGTGAAAGCCCTCAGCAAAACGGTTCATCGAACAATTATTGATGAGGGGGCATCTACATGTCTTATGTCGATGAGTTGCTGGAAAAATTTAGGCTCACCACCCTTGTCGAAATCGTCAATGACATTAAAAGCATTTGATGGACGATCATACACTCCATACGGGATTTTAAGTAACTTGCAAGTTGAACTGGGGGGCAAAACAGTAGAAGTTGATGTTGAAGTAATCGATGGAAACCTCGATTACAACATCCTACTGGGAAGGCCCTGGATATATGCCATGGCCGCAGTTGTGTCGACCTACTTCAGGAAGATTGCATTTCCCTTTCAAGGAGGGATTACAGTCGTCGACCAACAAACTTTCCTCCCCGACAGTTCACAAGTTACGGGAAGCATTCCAATGATCCATGGAAGCGATCATTCACTTCGAAATATTGGAGTAGGTCTCCTAAAAGACCCTGCCTTAATGGGTACTTTTGCCCTACCGCCGGCAAGTAATCTGGCGGAAGTAGCCACAGTGGAAACCTACAATATGAAATCTTCTATATCCAACGGATTCAGAAGATTCCTAAATATTTTGTCAGCATGGATCATCGCCCTAATGGAAATACTGTAAATACAGTGGGCTCCGAGGACGGTTCTCATCTCGTGTCAACCTCGTTAAAAAATGAAACAAGGAGTCATGAGGATAGTTCTTTTACTATGTCAACCTCAATAAAAAATGAAACAAGTCCCCTTTTCAAAACTCAAAGGTAAACCTTCATTCCAACCACCAAGTTGAATGCAATGAAGCTTGGGGGGCACCCTCCTTTGACATGCGTCATTATGATGCTGGGGGCATGCATAAAATCGAGCAGTTTTAGCAATGTTCATGCTCGTTAAAAAATAAACGCAAGAATTCGAGCAGTTTTTGTACAGAGTTCATGCTCGTTAAAAAATAAACATAAATTGTGAGCAATCTTTCCCTACAGTTCAAGCTCATCCAGAAAAAATGAACCGGTAAATAACCTTGAGAAATGTAACCTTTGACTGCCATGTTAAAAACCCTTGGTCGTGTTTATATGCCATCACCTCCATCCGTTCATTTGGCCAATCGTTCATCTCCATATGTTTGTTTACCCATTTTGAGGAACAGCTGCGAAGAGTGATTTCACTTAGCCATCCTTGTGACACTGCTGTGATTGGAAAATTCCAACCTGTACCTGGAATCTGCTGCTATCCCTGTTCATCACTCGTTCCTCAAAAGACGAGTCTTCTTTGAGCTCTTTTCACTGACTCGTAAAATATGAAAAGTTAGCCGAGTTTTGGCCTTCCAGCTCGTTAAAAGGACCGGAATAGCTATCCCTCCTCTAGATTTTAATCTTTTTGGACCTGAGGGATTATTGCACAAAAAGATCGAGTGCTTGTTTTGTTCGGCTCGTTAAAGAAATCGAAAATTCATCCCTTCTGTATGGTTTTATACTTTTTCGGACTTAAGGGATTAGAAGACGAAAAAGGAATTTTGGAGTTAACTTTTCGTACCTTTTCAGACTCTCTAAAAATGAAAAGGACCGAGTTTTCCTTGTCGTTAGACTCGTTAAAATGATTAAATAGCGACAAACTTGTCTTTAGACAAGAACGAGTTTCCCTATCGCTAGGCTCGTTAAAACATAGCGATGGGCTTGCCCGAAGGGCAGGTTATAGAACAAGCATATGTTATCCTCCTCAAGCTTGACAAAAATAAAGAGGTACTGGTCAGCAATGACTGGGGAAAAATTGGGAGAACCTCACAGCATTAATGGTAGCAAGTCGCTCTTGAACATGACACTTTGTCCTCCGTATCACATCGGGTTGGGTTGTTTCATTCACCGGTCTCATAACCATGGTCCTCGCCACACCATCCACAATTGGGGTAATGCTACCAATCCATCACATCAGTGTCGTTATATGTTCAAGAGATGTGGTTCTGCAAAGAGTCAACCGTGTCCCATCCACTGCCATACATTATCCTTCATCCACTTCATGACCACCACCCTGAATCATACATCACAGTTTGTTTTCACCTCATCACAATCACTAGCTCCGTTCCGTGTCACTGATGTGGGATTCATTAAGGCCCTCCTTTGACGGATCGCTCCTTGTCGACATCAGCTCATTATCCAAGGAGTTGATCTAGGAACACCCCCTTCAGTACTTTGAAGCTTGCATGCCTCAATGGCAAGTTTCTCACTTCCGGCGACAGGTATACATCAATGACCTTCGACCAGAAGATTTTGCATGGTGGTCGACGCCAAGTCCTTTATTCCCACCATGTGGATTGTACTGCCATACCTTGAGGGTCATCATCCTTATCGGTGATTCCTCTCGCACTTGTTAACGGTTTACATCATTGACCGGTAATCAAGCGATGTCTTTCCATGTTCGACTTCAAGAAATTCTCACATGGATCGACTTGTACATCGAGTGAAGATCGGAAGAGATTGAAGACCCCGGATCTAGTTTCATCCATCCGGGCTGCGATATATATTCAGGACATAAAGACATTTGATATGTACATCATTACAGTAGATGATCATCCTTCTCAAAGGATGATAATTTCAGCAGAGAATTATCAGTCTACAATCAGACGATCGTCTGTTCTATGTACCAAAATGTATTTATAAAAGCTGAGCATGGGAATGCCGCCTCAGCTAGATCATGAAAATGTATGAAAAATAATGTATTGTATTGTATCTTATTACAGGACACTTCTCAGCAGATTGAATGAACTTCGGATCCTCTCAATAAAGCATTTCACCCGATAAACGACCTCATACTTTAGGGGGCATCTGTTATAGACAATTTTGTGCCTTACAGCAACAGACATGAATTGTCAATAATCCAAGGGATCCAAAGTTCCCTAAACATGATGTTCCTACCCCTAGAGGAACAAGGTCAGCAAACCAACAGCTCTCAGATCAGTTCTCCACCTGAAAATACTCAAAAACAAGCAATCCTGAAATCAAAGCAGGTGCTCCACTAGGTTTCTGCGCTGAAACTCAGTTGCTCCATGGTGTACCTGCGTTGCAAAGCAAGTGGAACAAAGGCCACCTGCGCTGAGCGAGATGGGACAAGTGGCACAATGAGTCATTGCTCTGGAATCTTCCAAAAATGACACTTGGATCAGGGATTTCGCCTTGTGATGAGTCAGAGGCTCTGTTTCTCCAAGTGGAAGCAAGGTTCTCCAAGTGGACTCAAGAACTGAAGATCAACTAAAGATTAACTGAAGAGAGAGAGGACACAAGGCAGCTACACATCAGTTGCAAGCTGACTCATCCTTTCTCAATTCATCTATATATTGAGCTCTCTCCTATGAGCTCAAGGGGCTGGAATTTGGTGCAAAGTAATGATATGCTGTTGGTTTCACTATAGAGCTATTGGGTGATTGTTTGAGAGAGGTGAAGAGGAGAAATTCTTTCTGCTGGGAGGTGTTGCTGGATTGGAGCCTTCAATGGTTGTAATACTCTCAGAACCTTTACTTCTTCATTAATAAAAGCTATTGAGGTTCTTCTATGTGCTCTTGTTTCAATAATATATTGTGATAATTGCATGTTTGGTTTACACTAATCCTTGAACCAGTTATGATTGCATGCTTCTTGTAGTTTCCTTCTTTGTTATTTTGCAGGATCTCATTGTAGCTGGGCCAGCAAAAGAACAAGGAGCTGGGAGCAAGCAGCCAAAGAGAAGAGTTTGGATTCGACATTAAGCGCAAGGCAACGGTTAGTGCATTTCTCCATTCTCTTTTGCTTTCATAAAGAAGTAAACCTTAAGTAGTTTTTTTTACAGTTGTTGCTAAGGTACTATCACCCTTAGAGTGGGATAGGGTCATCCGAGTCGGATACTTTTCCCTACAACAGAAGTTCTTGGATGTTCTGCTTTTCTAGAACAAGAAATTGATTTTGATTTCATTTCAGCCTAGATTTCAAGTTCTCTTGCTTTTCTTTTCCTTGTTTTATGGCCTTGTTGCTTTTATTACCTTTTTGAGAGTCTTTTTGGCAAGTTTGAAAGTATTTCTTTTTGATATTTTGTTGGTTTTCCGAAATCTTTTGCTACTATTCAGATCAGTTTGTGCAAGTTTCTAGTCTTTCTTCATTTATTCATGAGTTTTATAACTTGTGATATTGGAAGACTCCTTGTATTTATTTCTTGATCTTTCGAATTTTAGTAGTACTTCTGTGACCTGAAAAATTTGCTTTTGTTTCCTTAAAAGAAAATTCACAAAAACATTTCTTTTTGTTTTTCTTTTTCCAAGCTTTTGGTTTATGGTTTCTTTTGTTTTGTTGTTGAGAAGTGAATTGTGATCTTTTGCAATTTGTTCTACTTGCTTTGGAGAGAATTTGTTTTTAATTTTTTGGCCCTCTTCATTTTCAAGTTGGCTTATTGTTTCTATAAAGAACCACATTTGCTTGTGAGTGTTATTTAGGATCTTGCATCATCATTTTGACTTGCATTAGGTTAGTTTGCATTTTTAAGCATTCTTAGTCTTTTTAGATTTTGGGTGTGTGTGGATTGTTTCAGAAAAGAAAAGAAAAATATTGTGCTTATATATAGGTTTTCGTAGAACCCAAGTAGAAATCACTCTTCATCAAAGAAAATGACTGCATCCATATAGTTAGTTTTCTATTGATTTCTTTTGCGTCATAAAACATCATCAGTTTCACTCTCGTAATTCCCCTTGACTTAAAGAACAACTATATAAAATCAAGCGATCTAATAAAATGAACTAGAACTTTTATTGTTGTCATTAATAAACACCAACAAGTTTAGGTTCATTAGGGCCTTGGAATAGGTGAGTGGAGAGTTAACTCTCCAAGGCCACTCAAATTACAAAAGTTAGAAGTTGAATAAAGAGAGAAACTCAATATCATTAGAAAGACTAGGAAAGCTCCATGACTGGGAATTAAGCATGAGGGAGAGTGAAGACAAGGAAGAGAGATACCCCCTCTCCTACATGTTGGATCCTGCTTAACGACTGTTCCGCCCGGATTTTGATAGGAGTTAGTATCCATAGTTTCCTTTCCTAGGGATCACATAGGTGGCTGCGGAAGGGAATCCCGTGGCACTTGAGGCTAAAGTTGTATCACGTTCAACAATACTTCTAGAGGGTACCCTTACAAAGCTCGGGTGCTTGCACTAGCAAAGGTTGTTGTTTGGAGGTCAGTGTAACTGCTTCTGATACCTTCGCTAGTAGGCCTCGGGCATAATTACCCCAGAATATTTTCGGAAGGCCCTTGATTTTGACTTCCTTGTATTTTGGTGTCCGTTCCTAATCACATGTAGCGGAAATACTTGAAATTTTTGATTCCTTGTATCTTTAGGGACTTTTTAGAGAGTGCTCTTTGCTCCTAGTTGGCCTAGCTTTACAATTTTTTTGAGTCTTTAAGTAAATCTCTTTAAAATAATTCAAAGTGGTTGATCGATCAGCTCGTTGGTCCAGGAGACTTTGTGGGATATCACCTACAAGTCCTGAGCCTTCTCCTCGAAGGCGTAGGAGAAATCTTGCCAGTGGTTTTCAACCGGTGGCAGCAAACACATTAGAGATTGATCCTCCGATTGGAGTTATTGATTCTCAAGATAGACCTGGTATAAGTAGAGAGTTAGAGAGGAACACTTTAATTATTTCTCAAGTCCTCTTCCAGTCGGAAGGAAATATTGAGGTTGAAGAGCTTTTTGAGTCTATTGTGACTTGTAATTCTCCTCTTCCTCCTAATTATCCAGATGTTTTATTATACGTCGGGACTCCGACCAACAGGCCTTCAAGCCCAAGTCTATATTGATCTTTTCCTTCGATGACCACTGCTAGAAGCATGGCATCCACAACAAGTGCTATGAGTATGCAAACTCTTGTATCCGTACAAGGAGGAGGAAATATTTCTATACCTTCTGTTACTCCTAGCACTGCCATATTTGGTTATACTTACATTCCATCTTCGAGTGGAAGTTCTCAAGTCGTTGCCTCTGGCATTGGCTTTTTCCCCTTTGGAATGTCGACTAGTGCGATTCCTTCGATTCCTTTAAGTATTCCATCAGCTACCTCCACATCCATGGAAACTAGATCAACTTCTTTTTAGGGTTTCCCATTTAGGGGTGGTCATATACCACATTCCAATCCAACTTTGGGATCGATGCTTTTTTCCTCTATGGGTCAAAGTTATAATCTGTTTCAAAGTTGGACAAACCCTACGGTTAGTGGGTTAGGAGCCAGGAATCAATTTTATTTTGGTCAACAAGGGAATATGTTATATTCTTCAATCTGTTCTTTCCAGAATTTTTCTCCCTATGTTAATGCATGTAACCCTTATCAGGGGCTCTCTGCTCCTTTTAACACTTCTCTAGGGGGAAACTTTACCAGTTACAGAGATTTTTCGACAAGAGTTGGTCAAACTCCATTTCTTTCTAGACCATAAGGGGCTCCTTATGGTTTAGTTGGGTCTACGAGTTACTTCAAGCAACTTGGTGCGTTCACAAATCAAGGCCATTATTTTCATAACGTTGGGAGTTCTACCCACACCGGGTGGAATCCTAAGGGTCTGCCACGACTCCTTTTTCTGGCAACATTAAACTTGATAGATCTCTCTAAATTGACTAATGATATAATTAGGCATAACCCAGTTTGGCCTCCAGTCCCAACCAATCTTCCCTCAAATATACCAAAATTCAAGGGGAAGACTGGTGAAGATCCAGGTGACCACGTAACCACTTTCCACTTATGGTGTTTGTCCAACTCCTTGATAGATGATTCAATCAGGTTGAGATTATTTCAACGTAACCTAACTAGAAATGTAGCTAAGTGGTACATAGAATTGCCAAGGGGCACCTTCACTTCTTTCGGCGATTTGGCTACTATCTTTTTGAACCATTTTCAATTTCTTGTCCAATATGATGCTGGAACTAAGCTTGTGGCTAATTTCCAACAAGATTAGGCAACTCACATTTCGGATCATATCCAGGAATGGAGGAGAAGGAAGAGGGTCATTAGGGTTGATATTCCACAAGAATTTCTTCTTGAATGGTTTCTTAAATCATTACAGCCTGATATCTCTAAGGACTTGTCCCTCTCCATTGTTTTCACCGAAGAGCAGGCTATTTTGAGAGCCCAGTAGTTGGAACTTATATATTCTCAATCTGGGGTTCTTCAAAAAATTCTACCTGAAGCTCCTAGATCCATGGTGGATATAGCCAAACTGAAGTTGGGTCCCCATACCGACGAGCTAGTCGGATCAATTGCAACAATTGTATTTACAAACTTCTTCTTCTATGCAAGCATTGATGTCTGTATCTACACCTTCCAAACCAACGTTTATAAATTCCATCCAAAATTCTAA
Source organism: Pinus tabuliformis (assembly GCA_031772625.1). Lineage (NCBI taxonomy): Eukaryota > Viridiplantae > Streptophyta > Pinopsida > Pinales > Pinaceae > Pinus > Pinus tabuliformis. Next base: position 301,395,349 of record CM062815.1, read on the forward strand.
GCCCAAAGGAAACCAACAATCTGATGGGAAGAAGAAAGGACGAGGTAAAAAAAAGGGCCAAGATTGGAAGCGCAATGCAAACAAACTCGGAAATGATGCCGAAGGGGGTAGAAAAGAGTCCAAGAAAAAAGTAAAATTTCCATGCAAGTTATGCAATGGGGATCATTTGACTCATATCTTCCCTAAGATCCAAGACGCTCAATGCTTGTTAGTGTAGCAGGGGTCATCTAGCTCCCAGGCTGTCCTCACTAAGCCTTTTCCCCAAGGGAAGCAATTACTTGTTGGCGTAAACTCAAATGCTAGTACACCCACAGGGGCAACCAAGAAGGGGATAATTCATTAAATTTCTTCATGATGAGCTCACATATCGACGTTGCTACACGATCACGTGATTACGATGAATCAGAATCATCTAAGGCTAAGTCTGCTTCCAATGCCTCATAGCCACTCCATATTGATAGGCCCTCTGTTGAGTCTATACCTCAGATGTCGAAAGGCTCCGCAAAGCACTCGACCATTAACCCTAATGCTAGGGTAGCCAAAAAATACTCATTTGTAGAAAGTCTGGCTCAAATTCCTTCTGTTATGTTAGTGTTAGAGGTACTCCAGTCGTGCCCCACTCAGAGGAGTACATTACTCTCGAAAATCGAAGCAGTAGATCCAAAAAATTCTCTTGTGCTCACTTTTGATATGTCAAACGTGAGAAAGAGACTTCCCTGTCATATGGATTTTCAGATAAAGTCTACATATCGAAAGACCAACATCTCTTGAACCATTATCGATGAGGGAGCTTCCACATGTGTGATGTCCATGTCATGTTGGAAGGCCATTGGATCACCTCAAGTCGTTCCTTCACCGACTCTATTTACATCATTGATGGACATTCTCATAGGCTGCATGGGATTATTCCATCCTTTCCCATTTGTGTTGGGGGAAAGGTGGTAAATATTGAGGTAGAAATAGTCGATGCGAATCTGGATTACAACCTCCTCTTAGGCTAGAATTGGATTTATGAGATGGATACCATAGTTTCATCATTATTTCTCATCCTTTGTTTTCCTCATGAGGGGAGGATTGTGAAAGTTGATCATATGGACTATTCTCTAGGTGATTCCTACACATATCCTGATTCTACTATTCCATTAGTGAACAATCCTAGGCAACCTATATAGAATTTAGGAGTTTGGATGTACTCTTCTTTAATGGGTATTTTTATCCTCCTTCTCCTATAGCCAGAATAAATGTTATTTCATCCTCCAAGAGGCCTTCTTGAAGAGAGTTCTTTCGAACTCATTATTTTTCAGACCCTTGGCCTTTACCTTCATCTAACACCACATTAGATGGAGGGCAGGTAGGTGGAATGCCATGTCTTATGTCTGCAACAGAAATTTCTTATCAGCCTATTGTTAACTCTGCAAACTCCCATCCTACTCCTTTCTCACCATAGGAGTTAGATGGAGATGTGGCTCTTGCCTGGACCCTTGACTCAACTTCGTCTCAAGATTGCTTAAACATAGTCTTACCATCTAAGGAAGCAATCCTATAAGTAATGATGGGTGTTGATAGACCATGGGATGATCTACATCATAATTCATATTTCCTCCCTCATTTGTGAGAAATTGAGTCAATTTTGTCCAGTCCTTCTACTAGTGATGTTCATACAGTTTTAAACCCTTTGGCCCCAACACAGTTTTCTGCCGAAGGTAACATGTCTGTTATCTCACAAACTGTACTGGTGAAAATCTCTAGGAATCTTAACATAATCAAAAATGCCTTCATTGGAGCTGATTGTTCCCCTGAAAAAATTCAAATTTATATTGATCTCTTCAAAGAGTTTTCTGATGTGTTTTCTTGGTCTTTTGAGGAAATTCCTAGAATACATCCATCTATTTTCTAGCATGAGATCAATACATACTAAAATGCTAAACCTATTCATCAAAAACTTTGACCGGTTAACCTTAGAAAAGCAACATCTATCAAATCTGAAGTCAAAACGCTGCTAAAGGCGAGTTTCATATACCCTGTTCCTCTAACTGAGTGGGTCTCTAATCCAATCCCCATAGACAAAAATCAAGGAATGATTTGAGTATGTATTGACTTTAGGGACCTAAACAAGGCTTGTCTGAAAGACAATTACCCCATGCCTTTTATTTATCAAATTATTGATGAATGTGCAGGTAATGAAATTTTTTCGGTCATGGATGGATTCTCTGGTTACAATAAAATTACTATCTGTCTAGAAGATTAGCACAAGACAACCTTTATTTGTCCTTGGGGTATGTTTGCATACAAAAATATGCCTTTTGGCCTCAAAAATGCTGGAGCCACTTTTCAGCGGGCCATGTCTTATGATTTTCACGATATCAAGCATGTTATCTAATCATATCTAGATGATCTAGCTACTCGTTCTCGAAAGAGAATTGATGATCCTAAGCACCTTTGGTTGATCTTTAAGCGGTGTCATTTTTATAAAATCCAGTTGAATCTGAATAAGTGGGTTTTCGTAGTCACATTCGATTAGTTGTTAGGATTCATCGTGTCAATAGAGGGGATTTGTGTTGATCCCTTCAAGGTTGAGGTAATACTTCAGTTGCCTCCCCTGTCTTCCATACGTCAACTTCAATGTTTCCAAGGAAAAGAAAAATTATTGAGGAGATTTATAGCCAATTACGCCGAAATCACAAAAGGATTTATGCATTTGTTTAAGGGGTCCCGTTTTTATGGGATGATTTCGCACAATGACCTTTTGATGCTTTGAAAAAAGCATTAACCTCTACTCCATTATTGAGTCCACCTAATTATAGCAGAGATTCCCTCTTATATCTCGTTGCAGCAGAATCAACCATTGGTATGGTTCTGGTTCAGGAAGATGATGCCTCATGTGAGCATGTAATCTACTATCTAAGTCGAAGCTTGGTAGGTCCTCAACTGCACTATTCTCCCATCGATAAATTAGCTTTGGTAGTTGTTCATGTTGTCTAGCAGCTTCGGCATTACATTCTGCTTCGAAAAATGTTCGTCTTAGCATCCATCAATCCATTTCAGTTTGTTCTTATTAGGTGAGTGATTGGGGGAAAATATAATTGATGGATTTTCATTTTGTAATAATTCGATCTCGAATTCATGTCGGCTAAATATAAGAAATATTTAGTATTTGCAGATTTGATATCAAAGCTGCCTTGTGAGGAAGAAATTATTCACGAGGAAAGTTTTCCTCATGAACACTTATTTCTTATTTCTTCACAAGATCCTTGGTATGGGGATATCATTATATATCTCAAGACTTTGAAATTCCCACCACTTTTTCCAAAGATGAGCGTAGAAAGTTGCATCACCTTGCTAAGAATTATGTTATTATAGGTGACACATTATATCATCACAAGATTGATTCAATATTTAGACATATTTTAACCTTGGAAGAAGCCGAGTCAGTTCTTAATGATTGCCACAGTGGATCTTGTGGCAGTCATCTATCTGGGCTTGCAACAACCAAAAACATTTTGTGAGCAGGTTACTTTTGGCCTTCGATCATCAAAGACTGTATTGAAGCAGTCAAAATATGTCATCCTTGTTAAGTCTATACTCAGAAAATTCGTGCACATCTAGCTCCGCTTTTCCCTAATATCACCATCGATCCTTTCACGAAGTGGGGCATTGATTTTACTACTTGTAATTATCCTTCGGCAGGAAATCACAAGTATATCATACTTTTCATAGACTACTTTATGAAGTGGGCTGAGGCCATGCCTACTTTTAAGAATGGCAGTGACACAACATATTTATTTCTCTTCAATCAAGTTTTTTCTTGGTTTGGTATCCCTAAATAGATTTTCACTAATCATGGCAGTCATTTCCAAAGTAAACTCATGTCCAAATTGGCTCTCAAGTTGGGTTTCCAGCAGGAGCATTCATCTTTGTATTATTTTCAGGCAAATGGACAGGCTGAAGCCGTGAAAAAATCCCTTAAAATCATCCAGCAAAGGACAATTAACAAATCTAGATCCAATTGGCACATCACGTTGTATCCGACACTTTGGGCATACCGAATGTCAGTTAATACTACCACTAGCTTTACTCCTTTTCAACTAGTTTACGGGTCGGAATCTATCTTTCCTATTGAATGTAAAATTCCTTCCCTTAAACTAGTTGTTGAACTTCTTCTAGAGACTTCTAGTCTCAAGGAGTGCCTCATTCATTTGGAGCATCTTGACGAGCAACGTCGAGATGCCGCCACAATAAACAAAGCCCATAAAAGGAGGGTAAAAACTCAATACGATAAAGTTGTCCATCCTAGAAATTTTTCTGAAGGTGACCTTGTCATGGTATACGATCAAGAAAAAGACGCCTTGGGGGCAGGCAAGTTTAAGTCTATGTGGTACAATCCCTTTATAGTCAAGCGAGGTTTGAAAAAGGGAGCTTATGAATTAATTGAATTTGAAGGAAACATGTTGGCGGAGCCTAGAAATGGGCTCTACCTTAAGAAGTACTTTGCTTAGGCTTTTGCTGAGCACTTACGTTTTTGTATATATTGTATGTTTGTACATATCTATCTATCATTTTTAGTGATGTCGATATTTTTGATCTACTTTGGCAAGTATTGATGGACGATTCAATATATTTAGGATTCGCCGATGGTGCGAGTAGGCATACCCAGAACCTTGCTTCCGTAGCTTGGGTGATTTATTATCATCCATCTGGCCATTTGATGGTTTCAAGAGGAGTATGCACCAGTCCTGCTTCGAATAATATTGCCGAATATATTGTCGTTATTAATTTTCTATCTGAAGCGATATCTCTTGATATTGAATTTTTAGTGGTTTATTTAGACACACAACTAGTGGTATCTCGGCTGAATAACATTTATCGCATACGAGATCCTTATTTGTATCGCCAATTTCTGACAGTATGATTGTTACAATGATCATTTATTTATATCACATATGTTCACATTCCACGATCAGAAAATTCCTTAACTGATTTTATTGTTAACCAAGCATTGGACTGGAACATAAATCATTCATCAAATTGAAAAAATTAAAAAATAATTGAAGTATCATCTGTATATATGATCATCATAAAATCACATGTATATAGATAGATTGTTTATGTCCAAAATAATATACAAAAATCGGGACAAAATGCCCTACAAAAATTGGGCTTATGCCCATCATCATGTCTAAGATCTAATCATCTATCTGGATGGCTTAGGATGAGTAGCTAGAAAATAAACAATTGCATTGGCCACACGTCAGAAGATTCAGACCCAGTCCTGTGGTACTCCTACCACACAACGCTGCATCTCCTCGGGTAAGTCCTCTATTGCTATCATGGGTGCTTGGTGAGTCATTCTCACCAAGTTCCTCTCAACTGCATGGAGAACTCTCTCCATCTCAGTTGTAGCCCCTTCGGCATCTCTTCCACGATGCCTATGTCATGGAAATCCATCAAGTCTCACTAGCACAACATATGAAACATCATATTTTTGTAAGTGTCTTATCTAATAAAAAAATATTTTTAAGTTCATTTATATTAAAAATACAAAAAATATTAAGAAATTCAAAAAATATATAAAAAAAAAAAAAAAAATTGTTACATATGACGCCCCATGTTGCATCTGGTGGTAATACTAAATTTGGATCTCCTTGGAAATCCATTCCGACGTAGGGTTAGTCATCAAAAGTCAACTCGTCGTCAAAAGTCACCATGTGAAAAACTCATCGTCAAAATTCATCTTGGGGACATCACCACCCCCTAAGCATTTCATTAGGTCAACCCATCTATCCATTTGCAAATTCTTCGGGTTGTTGATGGTCGATAGCATCTTGAGTCGAAGCCCAGGTACTTTATCAAAGAAGAACGAGCATAAGATTGTGTCGTACCCAAAATTCTTTTTCTGACCCTTCTAAATGGAAGTGAGTTGGTTCTTCATGTTGTTCAGTAGAGGTGTGCACCAATCAAACATAGTAGTGAGGCATTCCACTGCTAGGCTCATAGATACTCGTGAGGCTGATATAAAGCAGCGGAACCGTTCACCCTGGCGATGGTAAATAGTAGGATATTCAAGATAATCTTCTACATGCTTGATTGGAATTTGAATTCCAATATTTTTAGGATGACCAGGATAGTATATGTGGACATAGTCTTCAACATTGAGACTACCTCTTGTCTTGTCAGTAGAATGGACTATCTCTCCCCTTCGAGAAGGACCGGTAATAAAGTAAATATCTTCAATCTTGCTCCTTAGGGGCATATGATCGATCATGAATGCATCATCCTCTGCACTCTAGTAATGTGTCATCAACTCAAGCAATTGTGTGTTTGCTTTCATATTTGGCATTTTAAAGAATTTTAGCAAGCCACAGCCTCTCAAAACATCCAAATCATTTTGATCCTCCATTACTTGGTTATCAATGGCACTATGCTCCCTTTCTCTCTAGGTGATTGTCATCCTACCCAAAAAAGATGTTTCAAATCATTAGATTTATGTTTTAAATATTTTACTCGTGCACATGTGGGTTGCCTTTTTACACAGTTGCCTGTAGGGCCCTTGTATAGGTGGTTTACCTGTATTCAACCCGCATGTACGCAGAGTTGAAATTTTTAACATATTTTCCTACGGTCAAAATTTGAAAAAAACATCTAAAAAGTATCACAAATTATTAAAATCATGATAAAAGGGTTACCTGGAAGTTTTGGAGTGATTTGAATGGTTGAATTGGATGGAGGAAATTTGTTTGAGTTTGTCTCCACAGCTCCTTGCTCAAAACACAAATGACAAAAATGTGAGTCCAAAAGTCCTTATATAGGTTGCAAAATGAAAATTATTTTTTCAAAAGTTGATTTTTATCTTATGGACTTTTTGACCTTTTGGCTTGGAGTGTCAGGAATGGGTTGTCTTTACAGGAAATTTTGGAGACTTCTTTGAGAAAGCATTTTGGTCCCATGACCACAGACCCGTCATGGCAGGTATCGTTTTCTTACTGGCATATAGGTTAGGGAATACCACTTTTCGTTGCATTTTGCATACTAGCCTCCATACTGCGATATGTTTTCCATAGGGTCGACCCCATCATGTCTTGGTTCAACAACCATTTTCCTTTGCCAACTTTAAAATCATGACACAACGGTAGAGCCAACCTTTACATGGGAATCTTGGTTAGATCCTCACTGACATTTGTTGCCCATGCTGCTATATTGAGTAGGCTCAGGAGTCCTCTTTAGTCCCGCCATGACTTATACATTGAAGACTTATTCTCATATTTTTGCACTATTTTTTGGCCTTATACCCTAGAGGCTCCTTTGTGTTGAGTTTCACTACTGCATTGCATATTGACTATTTGCACCTTTTGGCCTTGAGTCGACTTCACTTGGACTCATGTTTAAGCCACTTTTGGACCATGTCTTCTGCAAATTCAACCTTGCAATTACTTAGCCTCTGCGACTTGATGCACTCTTTTACCTGTGGAAAGAGCATTCCTTTGAGTGTCCTTGACCAGTTTTTCCACCTTGCATTGACCATAGGAATGTTCCCCTCCCAGGAACTAGAACATCTGTTTTTCAACACTCGTTCTTTCAACTGTAATATAGCATTCTTTTATTCTTTTTCAAGCTTCCTATAAAAGAAAAAGACAAAAAATTATATATTCCAAAAAGAGTAGGAACGGGAAATTATTTCCATATTTGATGGCAACTAGAGTCAGTTGTGTCACCCTTGAACAAAGCACTCAAAATTAAGTCTTTCCTCTATTGGGATGGACTTTAACTTAGGAGAGTCTTAACCTTGTTATTGAGTCAGTACTCCTCTGATTGGTTACCTTTTCCAATCATATGGAGAGTTTTCTTGTGCCTCCTGCATGATGAACTTATACATAGTTATCATATGCTACCATGTAGTCACAGTTGATTCGTGCTTTTGTTCAAGGGAAGTAAACCTGAGTTGGCCTCTCTGCGGTGTCTCTTGACCTATTTTTCAGTCAGCCATCCCTAGTTTTCAACGTCATGTTCATTATCACATCAATTATATTGGTCCTTTTCTCGTGCCGGTTTGAGAAGGTCTCCATTGACTTCTTGCTGGTAGGTCTTACTCTTATCGACTACAATAAATTTCCTTAAGGGTAGATCTAGAGCCACACCCTAGCCCTATTTTCATTATTGATAGGCCACCTTGTGCTCAGCATCAATCAATATCATGGGCCTTTGACTGAGTGGTTTCCCTTGTGTTCGACATCAGCTTTCATTATCACACATTGGGATTTGTGTAGTGCCTTGGTTTCCATTTGACCCTATTGGTGGATTCCTCGCCTCTATGTCATCTTTCATTATTGGTTGGTTTAGAAGGTTTCTATCGTGCGCTAGCCACATCTTGTGTACGCCGAAAATGTGCTTCGGTTAGATTACTACATCTTTGTTTGTCTGATTCCTTCCACATTATTGGCCTACGGGTTACACTCACAGCAGATTGATGAAGGATACCTTAATGCCTTCCTTCTAGCAGATATTTTCCCATCAACTTCAGCGCATTACTCTTGGAAGGAGATCTAGAGTCCATTTTGAAGTACCTTAGGGTTTGTAGTCATTAGTGGTAGATTCATTCACTATCGACAATGGGAAAACATCATTTTCTCCTGATTGATAGATTCTTCCAAGTGTTCGACTACATCTCATTTATTTGTTCTTATTAGATTGCACTAGGTACCTTGAATCTCATGATCATTATCGGTGAGTAGCCTTGCATTTGTTAATCGTATACATTAATGACCGATAATCAAACGATTTCTCGCATGGTCGACTTTAGATCATTTATTCCCATTGTGTAGAAATGTACCATGGCAGTCGGTGAAGACCTCGGGTTTGCATCAGCATGTCTTGGTTCACTTGTCAATGGCTTCTGCTTCTGCTAGTTGATGCCATCTACCTTATATGTTGCAGTTATTTACAGCAACATCTTATATGTTGTCACCCAAGTTACATTGTAGTACTATTTATTCCATCATGTTCACTTGGTACTATTTGGATCAGTTTCTTGACTTTAGTGATCAGCTTCATACTTCAGCATCATTGATCAGCTCTTTATGTGTGATATTCATACATGTACTTTCTTGATTATGATCAGATGATCCATTATGTATTTTCAATTCCTTTATACTTTTATGCATATTGGATCCACTTTTGTACTTGACATGCGGACATGCTTTACTATTTTTGAGCATGGGTATTGTTTGGTCAATTTAGTGTGTCCTAAATTTCTACATTAATTATCAATCCAGAAGTCGTAAACTGATGAAGCGCACTATATGTGCAAGATAGCCTCTTTCCTATATTTTTTTCGTTTTTCAATTTTTATTTTGTTTTGGGGGTTTTTATCTTCGTTTATCTCCTAATGTGAATGGCTATTTCTGGGTCTTTAGAAGGCAAGCATGGATATGGATTTTAGGCCATTATGTCCTCTATAATGGTTTCCAGCACTTAACACTTCAGAAGATCTTAGAATGTACTAATGATGATAGTAATGCTTGAACAAGAATGAAAGATGTGTTGTCATCTAAAACAAATAAGTAATGAACTACTAATCATGAAACTATCATCTCTGCTACTGTCTAAATACAGAAAAATGATTTAAGCTACTACACTCAAAGAAATCGAAAATTCCAAGGAAAGTAAAACTAAAATCAAATTACATCATTCATAGTTCGATCTCTCGCCAGTTAGTCTAGCTATGGATTTCGGAGATAACCGTCAATAACATGAGAAATATGATATCTAATTGTAGAAAAGTAAAACTAAAATCAAATCACAACATTCATAATCTGATCCCTCGCCAGTTAGTCTAGCTATGGCTTTCGGAGGTAACCATCAATGATATGAGCAATTTAATATCTAATTGCAGAAAAGTAAAACTAAAATCAAATCACACATTCATAATTCGATCCCTCACCAGTTAGTCTAGCTATGGCTTTTGGAGGTAACCATCAATGATATGAGTAATTTAATATCTAATTGCAGAAAAGTAAAACTAAAATCAAATCACACATTCATAATTTGATCCCTCGCCAATTAGTCTAGCTATGGCTTTCGGAGGTAACCATCAATGATATGAGCAATTTAATATCTAATTGCAGAAAAGTAAAACTAAAATCAAATCACACATTCATAATTTGATCCCTCGCCAGTTAGTCTAGCTATGGCTTTCGGAGGTAACCGTCAATGATATGAGCAATTTAATATTTAAGCTAACTAACAAAGCAAGTAAACAAAACTGAAATCAACAAAACAGAACTGGAATTAAAAACTAGGAAAAACAAAGTCAGCAGAGAATTAATCCCATGTCTTTAGTCATTGTGAAAATTATATGCAGATGCCCGGGCTGCCTACTCTATCCTGAAACATACATGCACTGATCAGTGTTATACAAAGCTATAAAATCATGAACAAAAGTGGAATATTAATACCATGACAATTGAAATATACACAGGTGGAATATATGCAATGGAAATAAGGGAACAATGCATGAAACTTTACAGAACAATGAAAACGAAACCTCAGTGTACAGGGGCCCTCTGCACAGCCTCGGTCAATAGGCTATCAATCCAAGATTATGTTCACGCAATCATGTAGAAACAAAGTCTTCTCATATATTTCAAAACATAGTTACAGCAATAAAACTAGTGTCACGGCACAGTGAACTTGAACAGCAAAAATTACATTAACAAAAGACTAAGACTATGCGTTATAGAAACGCGTTATTTATAACAAAGTTTACATAACTGTTTTCTTGTAGAACTGCGTGAACAGGGGACACGTAAAAGACAGCGTCCATGGATTTAGCGTACTGGTTGCCGAAAATATTAAATCTATCAACTTTGGCTGTTAGATTCTCGTCATGGGTCAGTATACAGGTGGCAACAGACCCCAAAGAGTTAGGAATGGCCACGCATCCTTCAGAATCCTTCACGTGTTGGAAAACAGAGTCTGGCTGCCATAGGACTCTTACGTTGGACCACAGCTTCCCTTGATGAATTCAGCTAAACCAATAGGATGTGATCCATGTCCAGGTCATTTCTAACTTGCCCATGTGGCTTATTTTGCCTTGTGCCACCTACAACATAGAGTTTAACAAAAACAGCTGCGGAAAGTGACTGGATTCTGCAGCTAATGAGCAAATTCTAGTTCAAATAGCAAACACAAAAACATAGTCAGAAAACCACTTGAATGCTCTTTTAAAATCAATATGCAATGATATCTGATAGCTTATGGAGTGCTGGTGAGGGAAAAAGTCCGGGAAAAATGTGTAGGAGAGGTGTATTTAAAAGCTCTATAAGTATGCCCGCCCCAGACAGTAGTTTCATTATGATCTCTTTCGCTGGCTTGGCAGGCTCAATTCTAGTGAACTCCTCCTTAGTCTCGACATGATTCCTTTTATACAATTAATACATTTCGGCCATCATGTACCCCTTCTAACATCATATATTAGGGGGCATTTGTTATAGCACCATTTTCCACTCTTGGTAGATTTGATGCTCTGATTATGGCCTACGGCAACCCTTCCTTCCAGATTTGGTCCAAAGCCTAATAAACAATTTTTTATTCCCTATACGCTACTTTTCCCTATGATAAAAGCATGTACATGCGGGTCATCATATACCCAACTCGTGTACATATGTTAAAACACTTAAAAAATTAAATTTCCTTAATTTCGGGCGGAGTTCACGGGTTTTACCTGTTACTCACCTCCTATTTCTCATGGCCCAACTGTTTCCTAACTAAAAAAACTAATTTGGAGAAGTATAAATAAACCTCCATGGGAAGGCCTTAAGGGAGAAGATATGAGATATTGATACTATAGCGAGATTATCCCTGATCGAGTTTGACGATATCACTGTGCCTCTTACACTCCCCAAAGCTTCAGGAAACCCTTGTTTCCTTGTTAGAGATATCCTTCATCTTTCTTGAAGATATCCTTGTATTGGTGATGGAGGAATATTTCTAAGGCCGGGAAAGGATGAATCCGGAGGACAATTCCGCTTGGAGCCGGAGAAGGAGCCAGGTTGTATTTCTCCACTTTACTTGTAGCTAACTTCAATAAAGGAATGTTGTTCTATTTCCGATATTAAATGTGCTTATGCATCTATTTATATTTTAATTTGCTTATGAATCTTACATTGATGCATAATTATTCATTGATTTATATGATTTAAAGCTAATATCATGAACATGCTTTACATTTCTACTGTTGTATATGTTTCATTTGACTAATTTTCAGGTTTCGAATATATCAAGAGAAGCTGATGATTTGCACCCTATGGGATCTACTCAAACATAGGACTCTCGGGTAATGACACTCTTACACAGTTCAGTAGAATAAGCATTTAGGTTGATTTCTTGAGCATTTCTTGTTGTGGTTTTCCCTCCGCTCTGTTGGGGTTCTCAACCTAAGACCCTAGGGTGGTCTCACCCGCAACATCTTTAATCCATAAGCTATAGGGGATCTCAATATCTCAAGAAGAATCTAAGTTATCTCAAGCTAGTGTTTGTTCTCAGTTCCCCTCATCTCAAAGGTTAACTAGAGCACAAAGTGAAAAGCTTGGGATCCCCCCATTTAAATTTCCTCTACCAAACTATAAGAGAGCTAAGAAGACACAATCTGAATCCCATAGTGAGGTTCTCTCATCATCACCTCAAATATCCTCATTCATTCCATCAATTTCATCACAAAATAAACCATCCGCCTCACAACTCCAGATCGTGGTTTACACTAGTACTGGAGCACAAGCCTCCTCTACCCAATCACCTTCAAATACAAGAACATCTTCCTCTACACCGACACCTACGATGGCTCAAAACCCATAGAGGCCATGGACAAATCCAGGAGCTATACGGATGGCAGGACCCTTACATCCATTGCTAGCCCATCCTGAAAAGTGGTTACCAAAGTTCAATTCTGATGATGGTTTACCAACCAAAAATCACATAAACAATTTTATGTTGTCCATAAACCTAAATGAAGTGGTGGAAGAAGATGTAGTTGTAAGATACCTTACAAGGATCAAAAGGGTCATGGTACTTTTCATTACCATCGGGTTCCATTCATAGTTGGGATACCTTTCAAGAGAAATTCCTAACCAAGTTTAGAGATGACAGATCAACAGCTACTCTTATCAATGATCTCTCCAACTTGAAAGCCGAACCTAGAGATCTGATTAAGGACTTCAATTCACAATTTAACAAGTTATTGGATAAAATGCTAACAGCATCTAAGCCCAACAATGAAGTCCAAAATTAATGGTACATCTCTGCCCTTCCTTCACACACAGCTATTTTTGTCAATAGGGCCACCAAACCAACTTTGGCAGAAAACATGAAAGAATTCATAGCTATAGAAAAACATATTCTAGCCTTAGACATGAAAAATGTATTAGAGAAACGAAAATCCAAGAAAGTAACTTTTAGGGATGAATCTAAGAAAAAACCACCTAAAGATCCTTTTAATCTTGAAGGTCTTAAAAAATTCCTTAAAACCATGTCCAATGAAATTGTTGATATCAAGAAATAGGTAGCAGAGACTTCCTCCAAAAAATCCTTTCAGACCATACAGAAGAAATCCCTCCATTGATACTAAGCCTCCAAGTACCGTATCAAATTTTGAATGGGATGTGGAGGAAGATGAAGTCTCAAAGGCTGAAGAGAAAACAAATGAAGAAGAAGTAGTCAAGTTACAAGGAATGTGGGATTTTGTCCTTCCTGATGAAGAAGCAGAAGAAGCACTACCTGTTGCAACCAGGAGTAGAAGCCCTGTTAAATTGCCACAAACAAATTCAAAACAGAAGTTATCAACTCCAGCTCCCAAAGACAAAACAATAGGTAAGAAATCTTCTTCTAAATCCACTCAAACGCTCCTTCTCAAACAAATTCTTCACCTTTAGCTAAACCATGTTAGTCTCTAATGAAATGAAATACAACATAGTGGAAGATATGAAAAAAACAAGGAAAACATTACCTTTCATGAGCTTAGCAATTTGAAACATCAACAAAAGCTATTGCTCAAAGATCTAAAAGTAATCCCTACTTCTCTGCTTCCCGCTGCTATAATCTCGCAAGCTACCCAAGAAATGGGAAGACCTCCTAATACCTCATTAGACAGAATCGGTCCTACCAATATTGCTCTGATAGGAGGAAGATCAAAATCCCATACTCCTCCATTCCTTTTGACTTTTGAAGTTTTCAACAAGAATCTACACAACTGTTTATTTGATTCTGAAGCTTCGTCTAACATTCTACCATGAACAATTTGTGCAAAATTGAATGTTGAGCCTCAAAAGTCTATTGTGCACATTGTGCAGTTATACCGATCTCAAGTCGAAGTTATAGGAGAGCTCAATCAAGTCACTATCAGACTCTCATCAAACCCTAAAGTCTGTCAAGTCATTGACATTCTTGTGGCAGATATCCCTGAGTTCTATGGTTTAATCCTTAGCAAAGACTGGTTAGAAAAGCTTCATGGCTATTTTGCAACTGACTGGTCCCACATGTGGCTTCCCTATAATGGCAAGCCAAGTCAAATAAGGGTTGACCGCGAAAAAAATCGAAAGTATATCATTACAGAACTAGAGGGAGAGAATGAGCTAATCGCATATAGTAGCAATATCATCAGAAACTATTTAGTTGAATCATTTCTAGGAAATTTTAACGCAAACACTTGACCCTTCTTGGAAAATTTGTTATGTCGGAGGTTGAAATTTTTCTCAAATAGATACTTATAAGTGTATAAATTTTGTAGATAAACATCTAGTTAGTTCATTATTTTGGAAATTATTTTTTGATGGATCCAAATATAATGATGGAGCCGGAGCAAGATGCATATTAGTTAGCCCAAAAGGAGAAAAAACTATGCTAGCATGGAGGCTTGAATTCAAATGCACAAATAACACTGTCGAATATGAAGCATTGGTTCAAGGGCTATATAAGGCTATTGGCCTTAATATCAAACACCTTCAAGTGTTTGGAGATTCGTAAACAGTGATGAAATAGGTAAGAAATACTATACACTATTTTTTTGGACATTTGAAACATTATTAATCATTAGTCCAGGACCTCACTTCTCACTTTACAGTGTTTAATATTTCCATATCCCAAGACTCCAAAATGCAAGTGCTGATTTGCTGGCTAATGTTTCATCGAAGCTCATTCCACCAGAAGACTATAGAACCGATTGCTTTTCTAGTGAATTGATTTTTAGACCTTCCATAACTGACAATATCACCAATTGATGAGTCTTTAATAATGATCTGGATATCATAAGTTTTCTAACATCTGAAGGCTCTTATGATGACCCAATAATAGATGAAGATCAACATGACTCATAGCTTAAGCAAGAAATGGCTATGAATTCCATACCTAATTCCATGATTAAGTTGGAAGACTTATATGATCTCAAGGAGAGATTCAAAAAACCCACTAATTCGAAACTCCAAAGTTCAACTTTGAGGTTTGAATTAGTTAATGTTGGAACTGACCTTAAACCTCATAACATCAATTTAGGTCTTGGTCTTACACTTGATGAAAAATCAACCTTCATTCATTTGTTGAAGAGATACAAGAATGTCTTTGCTTGGAACTATGAATACCTTAAGACATATGACACTTATATAATTCAACATACCATCCCCATGATATCTGATGAGAAACCCATGCAGCAAAAGCTAAGGAAAATCCACCCGAATTTAGAAAATCAGATCAAATCTGAATTGAATAAGTTGCTCAAAGCCAAAATTATCTTTCCTATAAGGCACTCAAGGTGGGTTTCTAACCTTGTTCCTGTCAGAAAAAAGAATGGTGATATTCGAATATGTATAGACTTTCACAATCTTAACAAAGCTTGTCAAAAGGAAAATTTCCCATTACCTCCTATGGAACAAATACTACAATCAGTTGTTGGCTCAAAACTAATGTCTTTTCTGGATGGATTCTCAGGTTACAATTAGATTCTAGTACATCCAGAAGACTAGCTTTTGAACCAAATGGGGCACTTACGCCTATGAAAAGATGCCATTTGGATTAATCAATGTTGGTGCCACATTTCAAAGAGCCATGGACATAGCTTTCAAAGGCTTGGTTAATAAATCATTGGTAATCTATTTAGATGATACCAATGTGTACTCAAAAAGGCGTGGTAATCATTTAAAGGATTTTTAAAAAAACTTTGAGCATTGTCAGACGTATGAAATTTATCTAAATCCCAAGAAATATTTCTTTGCTCTAAGTGAAGGAAAGATACCTGGCTTTATTGTATCCAAATAAGGAATTCACATTGATCCTGATAGGATAAAAGAAATTTCTAGAATCCCTTTACCTCATAACAAGAAAGCCATGCAATCTTTCCTAGGTCAGATAAATTTTGTCAAAAGATTTGTCCCTGACTTTTCACGAATTATTTTACCTCCCCAATCTATGATTAAGAAAAATTATCTTTTTAAATGGGGACATACTGAAAATGAAGCCTTTGATCTGATTAAACAAATAATCTTGAATGCTCCCTCACTAGCAACCCCAAATTTTTCTAATCATTTCATTTATATACCTTTGCTTCTGAGAAATCATATGTAGCTATATTAACACAGGTCAATGATGATAAAGTTGAAGCGTTGATTTCTTTTCTTAGCTCCAATTTGTAGGGGGTTGAATTAAACTACTTAGATGTTAAAAAACAAGCCTTTGTTGTTTTCAAATCAATAAAGCATTTTAGACCCTTTCTCCTCAAAACCCACACCAAGGTAGTAGTCCCATTCTCAACAGTGAGAAATCTACTAATACAAAGAGATGTAGGTGAGAAAAGGGCTAATTGGGTAACAACACTACAAGAATATGACATTGAGATAAGACTAGCCAAAATTGTAAAAGGTCAAGGTTTTTGCATAATGTTAGCAGGAGCATCCAACTTACCAGCACTACAAGATTCAAGTGATGACATACAAGTATATGAGGTAAGCCTCGACGACACTGAATCCAAGTATGCTGATATCATTTTTTATTTGAAAAATGGATATGCCCCTACGCAACTAAGTTACAAAAGAAAAAGGGCCTTGAGGTTAAAAGATAGTCAATATCAAATCATCAATAATGTGTTGTTTAGAATAAATTATGGTTCTATTTTGCTTAGATGTCTTGAAAAATATGAGGCAGAAAAGGTTTTGCAAGAACTCCATGATGGACTAGTTGGTGGAGATTTTGGAGGGGACACAACCACACATAAAATCCTGCATGCTGGCTATTATTGGCCAACCTTGTTTAAATATGCACATGATTATGTAAGGAAATGTAAAGTTTGTCAAACAATTGCTGGGAGACAAAGGAAACCCGCATTACCATTGCAACCAATCAACATTGGACAACCATTTGAACAATGGGGATTGGATATAATAAATGATCTCATTCCTCACTCTTCAAAGAAGCATAAATATATCCTTACAGCAACTGATTACTTCACAAAGTGAGTGGAAGAAATTCCACTTAAGGTAGCCAATTGTGAGAACATCATTGAATTTATTGATCAATTTATTATTACCATATTTGGTTTGCCATCTGCTCTCATGTTTGATAATGTATCATATTTTACAGACAATTCTATGATAGAATTTTCTCTTGAAAGAGGTTTTAAACTTAAATACTCATCTAACTATTATCCTCAGGGAAATGGCTTGGCCGAATCTACAAACAAAAATCTCATCTTATTATCAAACGAATCGTTGATCAAAGTCAGAAAAACTATAAAAAATCTTTAATATTTTCTCTATGGGCAAATAGAATAACACAAAAGGCCTCAATAGGCACTTCTCCTTTTAATTTGGTCTGTAGGAAAGAAGTTCAATTTATTGAACAAACCCCTTCCTCTTCTATGCAAATGAGACAATCACAAATCCTTCAGCTCGAAGAAGAAAGGGAAAAGGCCAAAATCACATATGCACATCATCAACAATTAATGAAATCTTATTTTGATGCAAATTTTGTAAGTTTGAAATTCTTTCAGCTCAGAGACTTGGTATTGAAATGGGATAAAGCACACAAAGAAAAAGGTAAGCATACAAAATTCCAAAGAATGTGGCTTGGACCGTTTCATATTATGGAACAAATTGGCCCATCAACCTTTTTATTTAAAGATCTATTAAGCAAGAGAGATTCTCTGCTTGTTAACGGGCAGATCTTGAAAAAATATTTTTCATAGAAGATAATATCTTCTATTCATTGTATATTATTGTTTTACTTTTTAGGAAAATACAAGTTCAGTAGCATTTACTTTTGGCCTTTATAATAATAATCTATTTTATATTTCAATTTTGCTCTTGTATAAGTATAGATTGTTAAAGGACATGGAGAGGAGCCGAGGGCGAAACTAGGGTTCCTGATGTGCTGATCCCGTTGCAGGGCTGGAAGTGGTCATCTCTCGTTTCGCAGCACTGTTTCGAAAAGGTCAAGAGCTGACCGACCGGATGGGAGCAGAGGGGTCCAGTGGGACCCCTACTTTCAAACAGATAATCATGCAGAAGCAGAGGCAAAATAAGAAGGAAGGGGTCAGGATTTCTGGGCTTGACAATAACAAGCAGAACGACAGGAGGAATAAGGAGAAAATACAAGGGGAAACTGACAAGCCAGACAGCACAACGGAAGGCAAAGGAAAAGTGGATGAAAGCCTGACAGGAACTAAAGACAAAATCGCCTCAATAATTAAATCATCAGAAAACGAGGAGCGACAAACAGAAGAAGACAGGGAGCAAACAGATAATAGGCAAGGAAAGCCGGAAAAGGAGGGGGAGACAAGCACAAGCCCCAATAGATACTCTTCATCAAATGGGGTCTGCAAACCAAAAAAGACCAACAACCTCAGGGTAGTAATAACTGACCCAGAGATTCAGGCATACAGAGAGCACATGGCAGAACATGCTGTCATTTGCAAATTTATGGGCATTTGGCCATCTGAAAGGACCCTTTGTCACTGGATCAGACAACAATGGAAGTCGAGGGGGGATGTTAAACTTCATTTAGGAGCCAAGGGTTTCTTCACAGTTGTATTCTCCAACCTAGAAGACAAGGATAGAATTTTTGAGGGTGGCCCATACTTTTTGGCTTCAGCTGGTCTGTACATGCGACCATGGAAACCAAACTTCGTCCCAGAGAAAGAATCTTTTACTCAAGTCCCAGTCTGGATTCGTTTGTTCTCTCTCCCAATAGATTATTGGGGTCTGAATGCCTTGAAACAAATTGGTGACCAGTTGGGAACATTTATCAAGGCCTCGGAAGCAACATTACAAAAGAGATACACATCTTACGCCAGAATATGTGTTGAAATGGACGTCTCCGGGGCACTGCATGAGGGGCTCTGGCTTGAATATAGGGACGAGGACTATTTTCAGGCCATAGACTATGAGCAGATTCCCTTCCGGTGCCGCAAATGTCATGAACATGGGCATTTGATGAGAGATTGCCCTATGATTAGGAAGGAAGTAGAGACCGAAACAGCACAAGCCAACAAAGACAAAGAAACCTTCATAAAACCTAAGTCTAGACAGAGAGCTAACAGAAGGAAGAATAATAAAGGTAATACAGACAGAAACAACCACAGCAACTCTTTTGCGATCTTAGATCTTGAAACAGATTCGGAGGACAAGCACAAAACCCTAACATCAGATGCAGGGCATGATGAAAAGGAAGAACCAACCAGGGAAGGAATGGATGAAGGCGACCTCAACAATGAAGTTCAAATGCAGGAGAGAACAGAGGAGACAGAAGAAGAAACTGATATGCTAACCAGTGATGGCGGAAGTGAGGATCAAGAGTGGGAAGAGGCGCTAGCCAGGGAGGGGATGAATCTACCAGTAATTGCTGAGAACTGGAAGGCTCGAGGAATAGAAAATGCACCGGAAGAAGAAATCAAGAAGGTAAACGACCTGTTCATAGCAAGGAAAAAAGCAGAATTAGAAAAGCAGAATAGAAAGCTAGGTATAGTAAAAGGCAATAGCCTCCATTCGAAAAGTCTTCTATGGAAAACATCCAGCTCAAAGCAGAAGAAAAGAAGAGGCCGTAGAACAAGTGGTGAAGTTCTACAGGAGCTAGGCATGATAATGATAAACTCAGGGAAGATGAAGGCGCTTAGCGCTTTCCCGTCCTACCAATGAAATTTAGTTAAACATGAAGATCATCTCGTGGAATGAAAGAGGGCTTAACAGCCATGCAAAACACAGAATCTTAAAGCAAAAATCCAGAAATATAGACCGGAAATTGTATTCTTACAAGAAACTAAATGTAGCAACTCTAGCATGAACAGTCTATGTAAGAAGCTTGGGAGAAATTTATAAGTTTTAGAGATTGAGATCCAGGGACGAGAAGGAGGCCTTGCAACACTATGGGATACAAGGGAAATCCATATTATCTCAGCTGAGGCGAAAAAACACTTCATAGCGGTGGAATTTCAACCCACAGGTAACTTTGGGTCTTTCCTTTGCATCAATATTTATGGTCCTCAGAAATTAGAAGATAAAATAAATTTTTTGAATTCAATAACCAGACTTATTGAACGATATCCAAGGTCTAAGTGTATTCTTGGGGGTGATTTCAATATGATAACCACCCTTCTCGAAAAAAAAGGGGGTCTAAGAAAACTCAACAGGGACGCAGAAGCCTTCACAAGTTTCATTGAGACTGTCAGAATGGTAGACATAAACCCCAAGAGTGGCATGTTTACCTGGAACAAAAGAAGGGGGGGAGAGAGGTTGATAGCTTCTCATTTGGATAGATTTTTGATCTCAGAAAGCATAATAATGGATGGTATAACAGCAGAATCAGATATCCTTCCCAGTGGTGGGTCGGATCATTGGCCAATCTCGCTTATTGTTGAAGTTCAGGGTACTCCTAGGAATAAACCATTTAGATTTGAAAAATTTTGGTTAGACCACCCTAACTTCCTCAAGATGGTTGAGAAATGGTGGTCTGAACCTTTGGAGGCAAGAGGTTCCAAAATGTTTAATCTACAAAAGAGGCTGAAAGCAACTAAAGAAAAGATAAAAGAGTGGAATAGAACGGTTTTTGGAAACATCTTCCAGGAGAAAGCCATTCTAGAGAGCAAATTGGAACAGATTCACAGAGATGGGGCAGCAGGCATCCACAGTGTCGAAGCTGTTGAGCAGGAAAAAGTTCTTTCACAGCAGTGGCACAGCAGATGTATGCAAGAAGAGATACTTTGGAAACAGAAATCTAGAATCCAGTGGCTAAAAGAGGGGGAGCAGAATACTAAATTTTTTCACAGGTCGGCTCTAGACCATAGAAGTGCTAACAAGATTCTTGAGTTAAAAAACAATGCAGGGGAGATATTAAAGAATCACAATGACATATCTTCTCTGCTCTCAGATCACTTCAGCTCAATTGCACAGGAACCGCCTATAAATAGAGAGGAGGCCATCAAAGAACTCACAGCAGCCATTCCTAAATCCATTACCTCAGATCAGAATTGGGCCCTTTGCAGGGAAATCTCTCTGGAGGAGGTGGAGGAGGCAATTAGGAGCATGCCTAACGATAAAGCACCAGGTCCAGATGGATTTACCATCAACTTCTACAAGGCTTGCTGGAACACTGTTAAGCAGGAGGTCTGGCAGGTAGTTGAGGATTCCATACACTCAGGAACTATTCTAAAATCCATCAACTCCACCATTTTAGCGCTCATTCCTAAGGTTGAAGAAGCAAAGACACCTGATAAATTCAGACCTATTGCCCTACGTAATGTTATCTATAAAATTATTTCAAAAGTCATAGCTAATAGACTAAAGTCGATTCTTCCTGGTATCATTTCGGAAGAGCAATCGGGCTACGTTGAGGGTAGACAAATTCTAGATAACATCATGTTAGCGCAGGAGATGATCCACTCACTTCATTCGAGAAAAGAAGCAGGAATGCTAATGCAATTAGATTTATCAAAAGCTTATGACAAAGTAAGCTGGAGATACCTTGAAGCTGTATTGGATGCATTTGGTTTCTGCAAGGCTTG